>JALMGJ010000002.1:214580053-215250053 GCA_023362775.1 Charina bottae | reverse complement strand
TTACCTGTATAAACATCCATGGTGTAATTGGTCTTTTTACATATATACCAATTTTTGTAGCAACTTTCAGAAACATACCCCATTTTTCAGTAATACCTTTTACTTTCAGATATGTCCGTGTGTCCTTTTTACAGTATTTTCATGTTATGGCCCAGTATTTAGTGGCCCAGAGCCACTAATTTGCTTCTGTAGAAACAGGGGCATACAGATGGGGAGGTCAAAAATTCAAGATGGCAGCCACAACCACATGATCGAAGCCTCGTCTCTTTTTGTATGTGCACATAATGTACATCGTATGATACACATAAAAAGGGTAAGGGGTTTGATTGTACAGTGACAGCAGTCATGTTGACTTTTTTGACCTCTCTGTGGATGTCCCACTGAGACATTTGTTTTCTAGTCATCTTTCTCAAGTTTCTGCAGGATCCCCTGCAGCAGGATTAAGAAGAAAGAAGCAGATGTTCTTTATGTTCTTGAGTGTTGTCTCCTTACATTAACGTGTAGAAAAGCAGTCCAGCAAGCCAGGCAATACATGCTGAACATGATGCAGCTGACCTTGCGCAGACACACATCTATTCCACAGACCATGTATTTGGCAAGCAGTTTGTGGGATTGAGTGGAATGGGTCATTTCATGGCATTCAAAATGTTTTCCTCTCGAGTGGAAAGGTTTTGACTGCTATTCCAAATAGTTAGTCTTCTGAGAAGTGCTAATGGTGTTAGCACAGATTTTGCTGCTAATTCATAAGAACAGCATGCTGATCTAAATATCTCATTTTAAACAAAGAACTCAGCAGTTGGGAAATGATCACAATGCCTTAAAGTTAACTAAACAGACAGAGGGGGAAAAGGAGATGAGTCTGAGAACAGGTGGCATAGAAAAAGAAAATGCTTCTTTTATTGCTTCCTCTAATTTGCTCCCCTCCTTCCCTGGGAATTCAGTCAATTATTTCCCCTTTTCTTAATTTTAGTTTAAGAATTAGGATGGCTTGCAAACTGCTTTCATCTGCACTTATTTGCCTATTGGTATAATAGTAGACACAAATATAAGCATTCAAAGTTGCTTTGAGGAGTTGGCAAGTAAAAGAATGTGGAAAAAATGTGGACATTTGTATTAGACCAAACTTTCATCTCCCCTTTGTTTTGGAAATTCATGTAGGATGGGATTGAAAGAAAAAGTCCTACAAAAAGTCCTAGGAAGAAGGGAATTTCAAAGAAATTTCACTTGGAAATTCACAAAAAATGAACTTTTGGTAATTTGAGAATTTTATCTAATTTTCAAAGAATGTGAGAATTTCATAAAATGCATTTAATATGCTATGGAATAAAAAAAAGGCTTTGATATATTACTTGTTGAACCAATGACAAATATTATAAAGCTGGCTAATAGTAACAGTAGATGTAAAGACTCCTGGTTGTCATACAAACAAATTTGTTATAGGGCCATTTAGATAAAAGAGAGTTTTTTAAGCAGCGTAATTTTATTACGGTCATCACAAGTAATATATAAGCTTTTATGTTTTCCTAAGTATATATTTAGTTTAAAAGGGAGGAGGCAGATTAGTCAATAGCTGCTGCTGATGGTCTTGTTCCTCCCTTTCTTCTTCCCTTTCTTCTTCTGTTATCTTCTAAGTCTTCTTTGTACAAGTGTTTGATACAGTGCATGTTTGTGTTTTTAGTCTATGACCATAATGCTAATCAGCTAATAAACAGAACACAGTGGGAAACTTGCATATCAGATGCAGAAGGGTCTAAACTGGGCTGCAATACTGGTTTGAGATGGGCAGCTATACAAATCAAATAAATAAATACCATGACAATATGCTAGGTGTGCATTATTCAGATACAAAGGAGGCCACCTCCTTAATGACTCCTTAACTGAAACTTATATTTTCCTGACCTTCCAGTACTCCCACACAAGCTCAGGAAAAGGTGTGGCTCCTTTAAACAATGGCCAACATTCAAAGTGCTTCTGTTCACTTCGGATCAGAATACTGCACATCTCTATTAGGTATACATAGTATAGTGCCATTGATTGGGATCCTTGCAGCTATTCTAGCTTTTTGCATCTAGCATGGGATGAAGAACAGAGTTGAGTGCACAACCTCCTTCTGCCCATCAGTGCTGCCATTCCAGTGAGGCTCCTGGTGCAATTTGAAATCCTGGAGATCAGAGTTCTAAATCATTCATCAAAGCCACACAAGTAGAAGCTGCTCCCAGCTGCAGAAATTCACCCTCTAACTTGTGATGAATGACAGGGTTAGTATCCAGGAGTCATAGATGGCACCCACATCCCCATTCTTCCTTCCAGGATATTCCCTGCATAGAGAGTTAGAAGTCTTACCAAGAGTTTTAGGGCAGTCTAGAAATCAAAGACTATCCTTCACCTACTCTTCAAATAGGTCCAGGGCCATCCCAAAGTTTCTACATTCTATTCTATTCTATTCTATTCTATTCTATTCTATTCTATTCTATTCTATTCTATTCTATTCTATTCTATTCTATTCTATTCTATTCCTTAAAGCAAAGGATAACCACAGAACACCACCTTCACTTCACAGAAGCCAAGTGAACTGCCAACTCAAACTTACATTACTGCTGTTAAGGAGATAGCATCCTTCTCTGTATCTAAGAATAAAAAATTAACTTAGGAGCACATGACAGAGCTCCGTCTGATCCCCATTGCCCAATATCTGCCATCAGAAGCAACTATCTAAAGGGAGCAATCCCCCTGTATCCACAACTACTAAAAGAGAAATACACTAAAAAAAAAGTTTTGATCTACATCTTGCACTACGAGAAGTCAAAATGCTCTGATATCAATCAAGTAAGAAAAAGTAAGTATTTGTATATATCAAATTAGAGGTGGGAGTTCTTAAACGGGAGAGATCTTGAGATTAAGACATTTAGTTAAGATTATAAGCACAAAGATGCTCTTGAGTCAAGCTTAGCTCTTAAGGGCAAAATCCATGCAGTTTTCTTGGCAGTGTGACAGAAGCTATTACATTCTTCCAGAATGGTTTTGACTTCCCAATCTAGCCAACAGTGTTGAAATTCACCGGTAGTTCCTCCTTCAAGCACAAACCAAAGCTAACCGTCATAGCATAGCTTTCCAAAGTGTGTGTCACAACACACTACTGTGTCGCCTGAGGTGTCCTGGTGTGTTGATGGGGGGAACGGCGGCGGTGGCAGCGCTGATTGGCGGGGGTGCCGCTTCTTCCGGTTCCCCCCATCAGCGCTTCCAGGTTTGCGTGCGACACACCAGGACACTGCAGGCCATGCCGCTGCCGCCGTTGGTGTGTCACCAACATGAAAAGTTTGGAAAGCTCTGCGTCATAGGTTTCAAGGTCAGCCAGGACAATTGCACATTTTCAGACTCACTGAGAAACTAGAAGGTCAATCTGACCTTTTACAAGTAAGTTGCTGTTTTTATGGGCTTAATATCACTGTGAATTTCATAAATTTTTGAAGCACAAAGATTTTCCTTCCAAACAAACAAAAAAGATCATTTGGGAGCATATTTTGATCTCATAAATGAAGTCACTGCCTTGTATGCACTCCATACACAATTAGAACCTGGAGGCTTTTGTTCTCCCAAATTTGCATGTGAATGCTGCCTTTTTTCCCCTTCCACTTCTTAATACATAGATTAACTTAGAAGAGCATCAATTTTAGAAAGACATTGATCTGTCTTTCATTTATTCAGTGACTCATACTATCGGAAAAGCAAAGCGCTTGTCAAAGATCACTATTGATGTAAGCAACATCTATTGCTGCAACACTTCAGAACAAATTTCCAATTGCTCAGAATGGCTCAGCTAATTTTGACTATACAGGTTTGCTAGTTCCTCGTATATTTGCTGAACAATCTTCTGTCAAAGATTAAGTCCACATTTGAAAAATGCTGCTCTCTCCCGAAGCAGCAATATAGATCCCCAGTCATATTTTTCCAGCCTATGTTGCATGCCCAAATGACATTGTAGCCCAGTTTTGTCAATTTTAATGCTCTCAAACCGCATTTATGATGCCAAAACCATTCAGCAGCAAAAATCAAGCAGTGATATACTCTGACACCTGCAACTAAATTTGCATGCTTATAGCTATTTTCCAGCATCATAAATAAGAAATGCCTTTTGTTCTAAGCTTCCACTGGAACACAAAAGAAAGGATCTTCAGTGGTGTTCAAATAAGATCTAAAAGATGAATTGAAGTAACAGCATTTGCTTAGCATTAGGAATAATAATTGGACGCATGCTATGATGGCAGTCATTATTGTAGAGAATGTTTACTACCAAACCTCAGGGATGGTTCAATTCCTGGATTCAATATTTATGCATTAATTCAATTGGAACACATAATAGTGAAGTTACACTCCAATATCCTTTGACCTTGGAACTTAATTAAAGATACAAATATAATATGCAGTTCAGGTGATGCTTTGACTTGAAAGTGGGGGTTTGATTAAAATAATAAACACAAGGAGACTTGCCATCTTGAAGTCTATGCAGTCCTCAAATGAACATCAAGAATCAACCTGCTAATTCTGTTGGTGCTGTAAATCACATGTTCACTAGCTCATCACCTAAACGGTTCTGAGACATATCAAAGGAAGCCTCTGGGACCAAACTCAATAGGTAAGTTCAGTTTAAAAATATCTTGGGCTTAGTGCTGTGTTTAAAGTTCCTGGCCATCTGTTAGTCAATTAGTCAGTTGAATGATGTTGCTTGCTTAAGGAAAAGACAGGAATCTATGGCAAAAGAGTGGGAGGATAGTGCTATCCAAGAACACATTAAGAAGATCAATTTCTGATACAATGTAATACAAAATCACAAGATAACTGGTGATAGGAACATGACAATCGCATGTAACCTCCAGTGCACAATTGAATGGTGAGTGCTCTTGGTATACACTAGCTTTCTACACACTGCACATAGGACAGGTAACACCTATCCTATTTTGGGGAGATGGGCGGGGATAAATTTAAATAATAAATAAATAAACGCTTAGAAAAGCAGGTGGCAGCTGTAGCTAAGTGGGCATTAGCACACCTTCAGGTCGTGTGCTAGTTGTGCCCATTCCTGGACCGGGACGCTTTGCTCACAGTCACTCATCCCCTCATGATCTTTCATCTGGATTACTGTAACATGTTCTACATGGGGCTTCCCTTGAGCATTTGGAAGCTTCAACTGGTACAGAATGCAACTGCATGGGTAGTACATGGTGTCAGATATTTGACACTGCGTGAGCTGCATCACTTGCCACTGTGTTTCCAGGTGCAATTCAAGGTGCTGGTTGTTACCTTTATAGCCCTTCATGGCTTGGGACTGGGTTACCTGAGGGACCATCTTCTCCCAGTTGTTTCTACCCATCCAATTCAGTCCTGCAGGCTGGGCATGCTATGGGTCCCATCAGCCAAGGAATGTTGCCTGGTGGGGACTAGGAGGCATGCCTTCTCTGCCGTAGCCCCTGCCTTCTGGAACGTTCTCCCTCCAGAGATTAGGATGGCCACAACACATTAGGATAGCCTTCCGTAAGGCCTTGAAAACCTAGTTACTGTATGTGTGCCTGGGCCTGGGGCCCCGAGTGTGTTAAAGGCCCCATTTCCTGGTTATATTGACATCTATGATTATAATTTTTCTCAACTGCTATATATATTTATTTGTGTATTGTACATTAACTGATTTTATGATAGTTCACTGCCCAGAGTCACTTGTCTGAAATGGGCGGCCATAGAAATTGAATAAATGAATAAAATAAATAAATTGTGTAAACACCCAAAATGCCACGACAGCCATGCACAATAAGGTAACATAGTGGGGAAAAAACACAGAACAATGATAAAGACCTGCATTACAAGTTCATCCATCTTTGTAGACATTATAAGCAGAACAGTTTTTTTAAATAAAATATTTACAAATTCAAGCTGAGTTCAACCTTTGCTTCATATTATGCTTCCTTAAATGTGAATCTATGATCAAAAATGCACAGTGTAATATCTTATTTGCTCCTTATATGATCAAATACTTTTGTTCAATCCATGCATCTTCAATAAGCTTCTGTATGTACCACTGCATGTCATAATCTTTCCTTCCCTTCAAATGTCCCCCCTTAACATTGGGGAAGAGTTGGTCTTGACAGCTGATCTGACTTCTATGACTACCAAAAGGTCTAAAGCATTTAAATTCTCAAAGCGTTCAGTCAGCCTTTACTAAGCACAATGCAGTTTCCAGAATGAAAAGCTTATACAGGTAGCTGTTCATCTGGTATGAATCCACAAAGCATGTTTAATTGACAGTCCGTTGTTTAGTTGGCAGTCAGTTTCTTTGTGTTTTCGTTTAAACTACAATATTTGGAATAAAATGAAAAAGAACACAGTAACATTTCCATATAGTGCAACTCCTAGATTAGATATTTTAGTTCTGGGAGCTAAACCCACCATTTTCTTTTAAATTCTGAAACAGTATTTTAGTATCAATTGAAGAGTATTTTAGTATACATTTAAACGTAGCATGGTATACTGTATATTTTAATAATTCTGACTTTGGAATTGTTAAAAAGCAATGAAAATGTGGATATAAACTTTAAAAAGTAATACTTTTAAGTAAAATATAAGTAAGTAAAAATATGCTGTGCTTAATTTTCTGCTTCAGACCACAATATATAAAGAGAGAGTGGCCTTTATTCATTTCTCAACCATTTATGACAATATACATCTAATATCTATAAATACATACTGTGGGATCATCTTATTTTATGTATTTATTCATTTGTAAATCATATTTGTAAGGCCACTTGACTCCAGATAATTCTGAGCAGCAAACAATAAAAACAGAATACTATTTTTCTAAAGGATATTACTATACTATGAAAAAACTGGTTATTATAGTATAGTACAGAGCTTTCCAAACTGTGTGTCGCAACACATTTCTGTGTCGCGGCGAGGGCCCAGGTGTGTCGCAGGGGGAACCCGGAAGAGGAGGCCATGCACCATGTGCAGCCCCGCCCATCCCTTGCTGCACCGACAGGTCCCTGCTCAACCCAGCTCTTCAGCTCTCCCCACAGAAGCCAGGTAAGTTACCAGCCCGGTAGGGCTACAACTGGGGAGGATGGTGCAGGGACGTTGCTAGGCCACTGCGTTGGGGGGGGTGGGGGAGTTTGGCCCCAGGCAGAAGAGACTCGCCGCGTTCCTGGTGCTGCTACAGGTGGGCGCAGGGGCTGGGAGGGCTCCTCTGCCATCGTCGGTTGGCTGCCCCCTCATCGGTCCCATCTCCTTTCCCACTCGTTGAGCGCAGAAAGTGGGGGGCTGGGGGGAGTGTAGCTGGCGTCGTCGGGGCAACAGGCAGGATGTGGGCGGATCCCGCCCTCCTAAGGTGGCTGGTGTGGTAGGGACCTCGCGCGCCTCTTTCGCAGGGCCGTAAAAACGGCTCGAAGGTCTGGGCTTGGCTCTTGTGTTTGCTGGGAGCGACGAGCGTCTCCTTGGACTTGGTGGTGGTCGTAAAAAAGCGGGTTTGCAGCTATCTTGGGTGGCCATTTTTCCTGGCATAATTCAGACGTGGAGGGAGAGAGGCAGATGTGGAGGGAGAGTGGAAAGCGTGGGGGACAGAAGTGGTTATCCCCAGTTCACATGGCCGTGTATACAGTATAGCCTCAACCTCAGCACCTTTAAGATGTGTGGACTTTGACTCCCAGAATTCCCCAGCCAACATGATGCCTGGGGAATTCTGGGAGTTGAACTCCATACATCTTGAAGTTGCTGTGGTTGAGAAACACTGTTCTAAGCGATCTCATGGTAGTGTTGATAGCATTCCACTGCCGAGGTGTCAGGTAGATTGAAGTGATAAGGGTGATTGCCCCAAAGGCACTCTTTGGACGGATTAGAATATGGGTTCCCTGATCCTATCCACCCTCCTTAGCCACAACTCCTTACTAGCTCCACAATGTGCAGATGAAACACCTTTCTTAGTGCTTGGTCCCTGCACCCCCCACCCCCAGTTTTCCCATCATCTGGCAGTGTTTCTCAACCTAGGCGACTTCAAGAGTTGTGGACATCAAATCCCAGAATTCCCCAGCCAGCCTTGCTGGGTAGGGAATTCTGGGAGTTGAAGTCCTCATATCTGAAATTGGCCGAGACTGAAAAACACTGCTCATGGTCTTGGGTCCATGACCTCCCCATCAAGCACACCTGGAGGGCATTTTTGTATTTTATCTACAATTATTAATTGCGGGCATCCATCGGAGGGTCATCCTCGATCCAAGAAAGATCTGGAGAGCGGTGATGACGGCAGAGGACGACGGATCCGGAAATACCAGCTTCCTGGACGTCAGCAGCCGGCGCGGAGCGAGGCATTCTGGGACTTGCAGTCCAATGCCTGCAGCTGAAGAGCCGGTTCCCTTCCTCTCTCCCTATCGTGCGGTAAAAATTGTAATTATAATGATGATGTATAATTGATTGGATATGTAATGTTGTAAGCCGCCTAGAGTCCTCCAGTAGGGAGGGGATAGGCGGGGTATAAATAAGACAAATAAATAAATAAAATTACATACAACACAATACATACAGTACAAGACTGGGGGACCGGGGGGCGGGATTTGGAGCCGGCAGCCAATCACGTGGGGTGGGGTTTGGAACTGGGAGCCAATCACGTGGGCTGGGGGCGGGGTTTTGAGCCGGCAGCCAATCACGTCGGCCGGGGGCGGGGTTTGGAGCCGGCAGCCAATCATGTGGGCTGGGGGGCGGGCACTCCTCATTACTGTGTCACGAAATTATGCATGGCTAAAAGGCGTGTCACCAACATGAAAAGTTTGGAAAGCCCTGGTATAGTATATAGTACTACCATATAGTGTAGTGTAGTGTAGTATAGTGTAGTGTAGTGTAGTGTAGTGTAGTGTAGTATAGTATTATACTATAATGTAGTAATACTTTAATAAAGTAGTATTATTCAGAAGGGGAAAAACATAACTCAAAAATCAAAAGTCTAGCCAAAGGTAATGTAGAAACTGAAGATAAAATATTAAATACTTTCAGAATATTTATATACTATTTTATATGTACAAAGAGAAAGTTACTACTTTCTTTTTACCTTATTCCTTTTAACATTTTTCTACATTACTGATGTATGTCTTCTGAAAAAAATAAAACCAGTAATGCTTAGCATTCAATATAGCACATACTTTGCATTTTCAAAATGCTTCATAATACCTCAGCTTTGGCTTTACTGTACTGTACATTTTGATAGAAAACAACAATAAAATTTATAGTTGAACAGAGGAATCATTAGGAAAAAATATTTGCAAACCAAGCTGAATAATGTGAACTACAACAAAGATGTATGAAATTACTAATAATACTTTATTTGTTTTGCTATCATGATTACCTTGGATTATTCTTCCTCAGAAAATGAGTTTCAGGAAGGCCCACAACCATTGTCAGATTTTAAAAAGTATTTATGAAGAAACTAAGGCTACCAGGGTGGTCTTCAGTGCTGTGAATCTGAATAAAATTCTGATGCTATACCTAGATCCTGGTGGAGCTTCTTGGTTCTGTATCCAGTTCCAGAACAAGTTGTCTAAGAAGTTAAAGTCTCCTGAGACTCAGAATCTGGTTCTGAAGTAATCAGTGCTTTGTTAAAACTTTTTTGTTGTTGTTGTTCAGTCGTTTAGTTGTGTCCGACTCTTCGTGACCTCATGGACCATAGCACGCCAGGCCGTCCTGTCCTCCACTGTCACCCGGAGTTTACTCAAATTCATGTTCATTACATCGGAGATGCTTTCTAACCATCTCATCCTCTGCCGTCCCCTTCTCCTTTTGCCTTCAGTCTTTCCCAGCATCAGGGTCATATGGGTCAACAAATGAAGCATGTGACTGATTCTGAAAGGGTTGGAATTGTAAGTTGTCAGTTTGAATCCAGTTGGTGATGAGAAGAGTATCTGCTCCAACTGACACCATCTCACCTTGACTCCTGAAAATCTGATTTCTCAGCTCCTGGGACTGTAGACTAACCCTGACTCATCATTGTTCTTGGGCTGATCGTGACAGTTTAAAATCCTCCATGTCTCATGCAGTAGATTATGGCACCCCCTAGGAGCTTAACCAGTCGAAGACATGAAACAATTCTGGAATGTGTTTACACAGGCAAAAGTGAGATAACAGACAGTTCCCCAGGGAAAGTAGAAGCAGAAAACTGAAAGTTCAAGACAGCTGATTCAATGTGTAGGAAAATGCTAATATCTTCAAATTTAGTACAAAAATAAAAACAGGAAGACAATTATTTACTCTCAACCCTCCTTAATATTTGGAGGGAAAACAAAGTCCAAAACTTAAAAAGATTTTTTTTAAAAAAATCCCCAAAATAACGATAAGCACCAAGAAGCAGCGCTTCTCCTTGCTTTCGAAAGCCTCTCATAGGGTACGCATACTTAAAAGAAATATAAATTGGATGATTTAGAAATGGGGTGGCTGGTCTTAATCTTCCTTTAAGGCTACAGCATGGCTTGGAAAATGGTGATGTCCCAGCCTCCCGGGTAGCTCTTACCAGTCAAACACAAATGCTGTTTGCGATCTTCTGGCTGCAAGCAGCCATCCGGAGGACAGATGGGGTGATTCCAGGTGTTTTCCTTTTTCCAGAAAAACAGTCCTGGGCTTCAGGAAAAACCTGCCTGAGCCCGAAAAAACTGCCGCATTGTCAGTTCTGCCCACTGAGCCCGCGGGCACAGCTGTTCAGTCCGCCATGTCCCCTCCGGAGGTTGATCTTTGATTATTATTGATGATCAAAGACTTCGTAAAACAAAATGCCCATTTCTATGTGAGTAGATCAGTAAATCCCAGCAGACTTCAGGGATGCCATAATTATCACTCTCTTTAAAAAGGGTGATAGAACAGACTGTGGAAACTATCGAGGCATCTCCCTTCAAGCTATGGCAGGCAAAATCCTCGCAAGGATCCTCACAAACCATCTCCTATCTATATCAGAAGACAAAACCCAAAATGGCTTCCACCCTTCCAGGGGGACAGTGGATAAGATCTTCACTGCACGACAGCTCCAAGAAAAATGCAAGGAGCAAAACTGCCCTCTGTACATGGTGTTTATTGATCTGACTAAGGCTTTTGATACTGTAAATCATACTGCTCTCTGGACCATCCTTCTGAAAATTGGATGCCCTGATAAATTTGGGAACATCTTGCAGCTACTCCATGACATGATGGCAACAATCCTGAATAATAATGGCTCTCAAAGTGATCCATTTAAAGTGGGATCCAGCATTAAACAGGGATGTGTTATTGCTCCAACCTTATTCGCTATCTTCATCGCTATGATTCTACCCCTTGTTGAAGGGAAACTTCCTACTGGTGTAGAAATTATATATCGAACAGATGGAAAGCTTTTTAATTTTAGTAGGCTGAAAGCAAAAAATAAGGTAATTACAACTTCTGTTATAGAACTTCAATATGCTGATGATAACGTTGTCTGTGCACACTCAGAGGAAGATCTTCAGACTATCCTAAACAACTTTGTAGAAGCATATGAAAAGCTCAGCCTCTCGCTTAACATTAAAAAAATCAAAATGCTTTACCAAGTTCAAACCAATCCCTCTGCAGCGCCATCAATCCAGCTTAAAGGTGTGTTACTAGAAAATGTCGACCACTTTTCTTATCTCGGCAGCCATCTATCTACAAAAGCCGACATCGACGCTGAAATTCAGCATCGTCTGAGCTCTGTGAGTGTAGCTTTCTCCCAAATGAAGCGTAGAGTATTTGAGGATTGGGACATTCGCAGGGAGACCAAAATGCTTGTTTACAAAGCCATTGTACTACCGACCCTATTGTACGCCTGTGAAACATGGACCCTCTACAAACGCCACCTCCAAGTTCTTGAAAGATTTCATCAACGCTGTCTCCGAAAAATTCTGCAAATTACTTGGGAAGATAGGTGGACTAATGTTAGCATATTGGAAGAAGCGAAGACCACCAGCGTTGAAACAATGATCATCCAACATCAACTTCACTTGACTGGCCATGTTGTTCGAATGCCTGAGCATCGTCTTCCAAAGCAGCTACTTTACTCCCAACTTAAGAATGGAAAACGGAATATTGGTGGACAGCAAAAGAGATTCAAAGATACTCTCAAAGCTAATTAAAAAATAATAATATCAGCATTGAGAACTGGGAAGCCCTAACTCATGAACATTTCAACTGGAGGTCAGCCTTTATTAAAGGCGCTATGGACTTTGAAGAAGCACGAGTACAGGGCGAAAGGGAGAAACAAGCTAAGAGGAAGGCACATGAAGCAAACCCTCATCGTGACCGTTTTCCACCTGGAAACCTATGCCCTCATTGTGGGAGGTTGTGCAGATCCAGAATTGGCCTTTACGGCCACTTACGGATCCACTGTTAAGATTTTACCCCTGGAAGGCAATCTTACTTGGCTACAAGTGATCACCAAGAGAGAGAGAGAGATCAGTGAATCTAATTAAGTACAATAGACTGTGCTGATACATCTCAGCCAGTGAATGCACCTCTGTATTTGTGTGAGAAAGCACAGCATGTATGTGTGTGGAGTTGGTGTGTGCATTGAGCATACCTAGTTTTTTATGACCTCAGTTACAGGAGAATATAAAAAATTTAAATGGAAGGTTGTAAAGTTCTGGTGAATTTTCAAGTTCCTTTGTGTCATCTTTCTTTTTTTAAAACAGGGATGGTAACAGAAATATTCTCTTCAGCATACAGCTTTTGCATTGAGCTTTAAGTATGCCACAGGTCAGAAAAAAGGACTGATTGGATCATTTACATCCATTATTAGGAACTTATCACATGTTATTATGCAGCTCTGTGTGTTTTGAGGAGCCCAATCTGATTGTTCAGCTATTATAGGCATCTACTTTTCTTCTCAGTGAATAACGAAATCAGTATTCGTTACTGATTTGAGGGAACTGAATGAGAATTTCTTTCTAAAATGAGAAATTCTTCTCAGCCAAGGAATACTGGTCACTTTTAAAAGGATGTAGATTGCTTTGCGTGTCACACACACACACGTGCGCACACACTGCATTACAGAGAAATTTCTTCTTTGCAGGTAGAGACTGATTGATTCATTCATTGATTGGAGTTTTACCCTAGTGCAATCTAATCAGACCCAATAGCTTGCCATTAAAATGGAGACAATAATAAAACAACACAAATAACCCCAGACAAAGACATAAACATATACTATTCACCCCACCCAGCCCCATGACCCAAACATTCTTCAGAAGAGCTCAGTCTTCAGCTTTTTCTGGAAGGTGGCCAGCACTGGGGCGAATAGGAGGCCATTTCACAGGGCTGGTACTCCCCCCCACCCCTCGCAAAAAACCACCTCCGAGTGTTTCCCCCTTCCAACGTCCCAAAAATGAGGACCAGCCAGCTGCCTGATTGTCTTGCTAAAGTTCATAAACTGGAGAGACCAATGACATCTCCATTCTATGTCTGGGTGTAAACCCCCACTGATATGAGCCTACATAAACCTCTGGGCTGCTCTGTCATTGCTCTCAAACTCCCTTTTTAACATTTGCCACAAAGGGGAGGTTGGAGACCAAGCAGTTATCTCACACCTCTAAATAAGGAGGGGGCACACCACAACCTCTTTCAAGTCTGCTACAATCATCCCCTCCCAAAAAGAAACATTCACAGCCTCCCAGATCCAGGGAACCACCCATCCTCTGGCTATCTGAAAAAATCCAGGAGGGACAAGGATTCAGCCTGCAGGTGGCTGAAGACATCCTAGAGAGCACCCTATCTACTTCCTGAGAGGTGATAGACTGAAAAGAGTTCCAGATAACACAGGAGGAGGATGCCCCAGTAACTACACTAGACCTGCCCAAGTGGAGGCCACTGGAGCAAATATGAGTAACTTTGTGGCATAGTGTTTTGCTAATTGGCCACAGAAGCCAACTAGTGATTCCATAGACTGGTTCTTACAAAAAGGGAATTAGCCACTCAAAACAAGGACTCTGGACAACAACCCACAATACAAGAAGAGACCCATCTTTGAATTTGAATTCAGTAACTCTAGCTTTCCACAATTTGAATTCAGTAACTCTAGCTTTCACATCCCCAAATACAGTTTCAAGTTCATGGCATTAGACTAATAATAGGAATCAAGATATGCACTCTTCTCCACACTGGCATCCTTTAGCTCCATGCTGACTGGGAATTCTCAGAGACATAATGCAAGACATCTGGAGGGCACTTCATTAGAGATGTGTGCTATATGAATTTTTGGATGTTGTGGTGAACATTGCTTGTTGATTTCACAGCAGAGTGCAAGTAATATACACTTATACAGTCAAATTATCGGATATTTTGCAGATACTATCACCTCAAGTTTCATTCTGCTACTCGTCTAATTATATAACACCAAATAATAGAAAATGATAGCAGATATTTTTGGTTTGCATATGCATAAATTAGAGTGTGCTGTGGATTGGAGAGACTGACTTGTATCAAGAATATTTCCCCCATGGAGTGGAGGCACTAGCAACAGATTTAAGACAATGCTTCAGGGCTCTGCAGAAAAGATGCAGATGCAAACTGTTCTTCTGTGAAGTTTCTTGGCCAGGGAGGCAGACAGAATGGAAGTATAATTATGCGGGAGGAGGAGGAGGGTTTCAAGCCCCCAGAGATCATATAGAAAAGTGGTGGGAGGAGGAGGAAGTCTGGAAGCCAAATTAGAGGGGGCCCTGAGCATCTTCCACCCTGAAGAATGGAGGAACAACTGACCTAAGTATACAATCTTACCTACAGGTATTGTCAGGGAGACACAGGAGAGCGGTGGGGGGAGCTTACTCACGGGAGGGAAGCGAGCACGAAGCTCGGAGGGCCTGGCCTTATTTCCCAAACGCCTCCGGAAAGCTCCGCCCTAGATTGGACTCATGTCTCTGGGATTCTTCGGGCACTATCAGTTTAGCAGGATTCTGTATGTAGGAAGCAATAAACACTAGAGACTAGATTCCAAGCCTCGGCGTGTTATTTCTGCACCTACACAGGACATCAATCCTGCTAAACCACAACTCCCATCGGAAGAGGGAGGAAAGACAAAACCAGGAGAATGGCTTCTCAGACACAAGAACTTCAGCAGGCAATAATAAAGCTCGCTGCAGCATTAACACAACCCCAACAGCAAGTCGACGACCAGATTAACAATTTGCAAGCAGCTATGCTACAACAAATGCAACATCTTCCACCCTGAAGAATGGAGGAACCACTGACCTAAGTATACAATCTTACCTACAGGTATGTTATCCTGGGAGTAAATCCTCTGGTCTCTTAGGGTCCTCTTTTCCTGAGAGAAGACACTAATCAGAATTATTGTCAGAATGAACTAATGAACTAGAAGCCTAATTTAGATAATCCTGTCACTGCCCTCACCTTGCCTCTCATAATCAAATTTTATCTAGCTGCAGTTTTGTTCAAGGTATAGAGAAAATTTTGAGGTCGTCACATCTTGCAGAAAATCTAATTTTTCAGTATTATATCTTATTCCTTGCTTACTTTTCCATATTTTCTTGCCACGTAGAAAAATCAGATAGGATAAATGAAATTCATGCTCCAGGAATTTTTTCTTTAATCTTTATACAGCCATTACATAAAAATAATGTAAAGGAAACCTGATCTTCAGGTTACAATTTTACAGGCATATTCACAGTTGAAAATACCTGAAAGTGCTTGAACTGAGAGAGAATTGGGTATCCAAATTTTATAAAATGGCAATGACAGGCTCATCAGCATGTATTTCTGGGGTACCATCCATAGCAATTAAGAGATTTGCTGATGTAATGGTATGTGGGAATGACCTTGGGAGATGGGGGGAAGAGATGCTGCCTAGGGAACAATCAGATAAGGGGGGAGGGGGAGCCCACAGCTGCATAATGGGAAAAGAAACTCAGAAAGACTCCTCCCTAAGCTATCAGACTGTAAAAAGAGACAGTGGGAGATTTGTACTTTCAGACTTGCAAGATTCTGTTAATGTAGCCTCACAGTAAAGTAGAATTAGCTCATTTGGTCATGTTTCCTGTCTGGTCTATCTGGGAAGGCTGAGAGCTATTTTTGTAGAAGAACTTTCCTAATTTTAACTAAAGTTATTGAAGAATGCCAAAGAGTACGATGTGAAAATATATCTTCATCATTAACGTTCTCCTAGCAGAGCATTTTCACACTTATGTAAAGGCTCACCAGAAATGTACAGGGCAAGATAAAATGTAGTCCAACTTCAAACATTTAAAAATGCAAATAAACTTCCTCTTGTTGGAAGAAATTAAGATCTCTCCCTGTCCTCCATGTTGTCTTCCCCCAGAACAGGTAAAGGAAGCCCAATTGTTAAAAGTTTACAAAATAGAATGAGTTGATAATGCCAGAGATTAAGATGTAAAAGGAAGCCCAACTGCTTAGACAAAGGATTCCCTTCCGATTCAGTCGGAAACCTTGGAACACAAAAGGTCAGCTCATTCACAGAACTTAGCCGGCCCATTCAGATAGACCTTCTTCCCTTTCAAACAGATCTCCATAATCGAATAACAAAAGATTCCTTCCAAGATTGCACATTCCAAGTAGTAGACAAAGCCACAGCCCGCAGGGAACACAGAAAGGAACACCAGCATACTCTGTACTTTGTACTCTGTATATGCTCTTGGGAAATAAACCAGCAAACCTCTGTTCCAGCAACTACCTGCGCCTTTTCATTCCCAGCTTGGGAAGAACCTTGGTAAGATTCCTTCTAACACCCTGTATAACTGTGTACTATCTTGTGCTTGAGTCTGACAAACATCTACTGTTTGGCATGATTATCTGTTCTGGCTGCTCAAGGTTGTGGGTCTATAACATCAGTGGGATCCTTTGGGTTGTCCCTCTCCTTTTGATTTATCTGAATTAAATGAATATCTAGCTGCCATAACTTTGATATTGGGACTAACCTACCCAAAATAACCCAATAAATTACTACCTTCCTCCACTAACTGATTTAGCACAGCAGAAGTATTAGTAGAGGGAAAAATCAAACTGAGTGTTAAATCTCCATTCTGCTCATATTTAATCTGTCACTCTAACTAACTAATGCCCACATGGTTAACCTTTGGCCCATATATTGATAATCAGCTGGGTAGAAAAAAGAGACTGCTGTTCTGTTGTTCTTGGTAGCAATGGATAAATAACCACCCAGAGTTCCCCGTTGGGGGAGATGGGCGGTTATATAAATTTAATTAAATAAATAAAAATAAATAAATAGATAGATCACTATAGCAGAAGTAGTAGACTTACAGAAGCAGATAGGCAGCTCAAAGCAGTAACTCAATAGGAAGATCTGTAATTAACTGAACAATTCAAGGTATTAGCAAATCAAACCAAATTATTGAATTCAATAATTCAATAATTAATTCAATGCTCAAATTAAATGATTCTAATGTATTATAATCACTTGGGTTGGTACAATAGCAACTAGGTCCGATCTTAGATACTGTCCTGTTCGGGGTTAACTCGCAGACACAGGAAGGTGGACAACGACTCTTTATTTGACAAAGAACACAAATGAATTCAAGGTTCAAAATTCAATGTCGTATGGAATTGGCCCTGTCACTTCTCCTCCTCAGCCAGCAGGACTCAAGCAGGGGCCTATGGGATGACAAGGTCCAGCTGGTTGCTGGTCTAGGTTAGTAGCGGTATTGGCCACAGTCTCAAGGGCTGGTGAGGGGTCCTGAGGGGACTGGAATTCCCAACTCGGCAAGGCAGACACAAGGCAGGAACTTGATAAAGCTCCACGGCACTGTTCATGCACGTTGGGGGGGGGGGGGCGTGGTGCTACACATCCCTGCTGCACAGCTGGGTGAGGTGCCAAAACAAGGTAAGTTTACGAGGCTTGGGCCTACAGGAAGCAGCTCGGCTACGGAACTTGGTGCGTCTGTAGAAGGGGACCCAGTTACCAGTCTTTGCGCAGATGCTGCAAGAAACTTGGGGCCGGCAAGAAGCAGCAGCTCCGACATGAGGTCTGGCATGGATGTTGGGCGTGGCTCTGGCATGAAGTCCGATGCGGCAGATAGGCAAGGCAACTCCTTGCAGTCTGAAGCGGCGACTTCAGGACTGACTGGAAGATCCGATTCAGAGGCAAGGCAAGGCAAGGCAAGGTAATTTGATCAGACAGGGACATTTGATTTGCTGGAGTATTCTGGAGCTGATGCAAATGGTTGTCTCCGGCAACCCGTTCCGCTGACTGTTGCCCTTTTATTCTGTCCACTGCCTGCCGTTTTCAAGCGGGGACCAATCGGGCCGCTTTCTCCTGGGTGCGTTTTTCTGCCCTTCGTTCCCTGGCACTGATAGGCAGTGGTGAGCCCGCCCCTGAATTGTTGCCAATGGGCAACTCTTACTCTCTTTCAACTTTCGTGCCCTGACTTTCTCCTGCTCTTTCTAGTAACGGCTCTTCTTCCTCCTCCCCCCCCCCTCAGAAGCAACCTCCATCCTGACAGATATTTTAAAGTGAGAGGCAACAATTAATTCAGTAATCAAAAGCCTTTTTTTATCCTCCTGGCATAAGATACAGCATGGTCACCAGGAAGCTTAGCCTGCTAACTTAAACTGAAGACAACTGTTGGAAGACTAGGTTGTATTTTTAATATTTATTTATTTATTTATTAATCAAATTTATCACCACCCATCTCTACCACGGTAGACTCTGGGCGGTTTACAACAAATGTTAAAATTAAAGTTAAAAATCAATAATCATTAAAATACAATAAACAGTACAATAAATAAGAATATAAAAATCCAGAGGATGGTAGGATCTTAAAAGGAGGTCATTATTAAACTAACCACCCCCAGGAGGAACTATCTCTACCTTTGTCCCACGCCAGGCGGCAGAACCAGGTTTTTAGGGACTTCCTAAAGGCCAAGAGGGAGGACGCCTGCCTCACCTCTGGGGGCAAGATGTTCCACAGGGCGGGCGCTATCGCAGAGAAGGCACGCCTCCTGGACCCCGCTATATGGAATTCCTTTGTTGACGGGGTCCGCAGCATGCCCTCCCTGCATGACCGGGTGGGGCGGGTAGATGCAATTGGGATGAGACGGTCCCTCAGATAGCCTGGCCCCATGCCATGTAGGGCTTTAAAGGTGATAACCAACACCTTGAATTGGACCCGGAAGCAAACTGGTACCCAATGCAGCTCGCGGAGCAGTGGTGTTACATGTGCTGATCTTCTCGCACCCATAACCACTTGAGCGGCTGCATTCTGGACCAGCTGAAGCTTCCGGATACTCTTCAAGGGTAGCCCCATGTAGAGCGCATTGCAATAATCTATATGAGAGATGACAAGGGCATGAGTGACTATTCGGAGGGCCTCTCGATCCAGGAAGGGGCGCAACTGGCGCACAAGCCGAAGCTGTGCAAAGGCCCTCCTGGCCACAACTGCCACCTGCTCTTCGAGCAGGAGTCGTGAGTCCAGGAGGGCCCCCAAGCTCCGGACTGAGTCTGAACGGGGTAGTGCCACCCCATCCAGAATTAAAGATGATAACTTCCTGGAGGCCGAGGGGCCATCAATCCATAGCCACTCCATCTTACCAGGGTTCAGTTGAAGCCTGTTGTTCCCCATCCAGGCCCCTACAGCCCCTAGGCACTGAGATAGGGTGTCCTCTGCAACACTTACTTCACCCGGGATGGAGATATACAATTGAGTATCATCAGCATATTGGTGATACCTCATCCCGTGATGACGGATGATCTCACCCAGCGGCTTCATGTAGATGTTAAATAGGAGAGGAGAGAGAACCGAACCCTGCGGCACCCCACAAAGAAGGGCCCGTGGGTCGGATCTCTCCTCTCCTAGTACCACCGATTGCGAGCGACCCTGGAGGAAGGAGGTAAACCAGCGCAAAACTACACTGCCCACCCCCAACTCCCTGAGTCGCTCCAAAAGGATACCGTGGTCGACGGTATCAAAAGCCGCTGAGAGGTCCAAGAGAGCGAGAATGGATGCACTCCCTCCATCCCGCTCCCACCAGAGATCATCCATAAGCACGACCAATGCAGTCTCTGTCCCATATCCCGGCCTAAAACCTGACTGAAAGGGGTCTAGATAATCCGTTTCATCCAGAATCCTCTGGATTATAATCCTCTGGATAATATGAAACTGATTCGATGTCATAACCTACCTCAAAATGTTAGAAAAGGAAATCAAGGTCTAGTAACAAGATCTACCAATATAATGTATATTAACACAAACTCTTATTCAAATAGAAGCCAAGCAGATATAGAGCAAATAAAGACTTAAAATTATCTAATCCAGCTATAATTTAACTCACTTTCTTCCCAGTTTTCCATGCAAGGCCCTTTTCTGCCAATGCTACTTGCACTGTATTTTATGTAAATATATGTATGTACCATATAACTTATATATAATGAATCCCAAACCTGAAACATTAAGCCAAGGATGTAAATAATAAAACAATCATAAATCAATAGCCAATTTCCATTTGTGTTCAACATATGATAGATATGTATGTCAATCGTAAAATTAAACATTCAAAATCAGAACTCCAGAAAGTTGAGCATCATCCACTGATTACAATTTCTAATTATCAGGAAACAGAGTATTTACATCCTGTTCAGTAACACAGTATGGAGTGGTAAGTCAATAAACCAAATATTTCACCATGAATATGGAGCAATTACTTTACAAATGTCTATTTATTTGCTTTAATTCCAACTATACCTAGTGGGAACAGTGTTTATAGTCTCTTTATAAAGCAAAAGCAGATGCAAGTGAGATCACTTAAAATCATCCTTGAAAAGAACAGATGGTATCAAAGCAAATGTGAAGTATCTTGCAATTTGTGTACTATAAATTGAAAATTGATTTCAAAAGTTTTCTGCACACACAGATTTGCAGTTTAAAACTATGCAAATAAAAGAACACTTCTCCTTATTATCACAACAGGATGTCAAAGTATGGGCTACTTGTTAACAATAGTTTGAAATCTTTTGACCAAACATAATGACTCTCAAGTTCTTGTACTTCATAATTCTCAGTAGCATTATGGATAACTTTCACACCTTTGTCTGAGTATTACGAATTACTTTAGTTCATAAAATAGCAGCACATTTTCTTGCTTATATGCATCAAGAACATCTAGGATCACAGAAGTGTAAATCTTCATTCTTGTTGTAATCCTTTTAAATACTCTAAGTCCAATCTTTGTTTGGAAAAACTAAAGCTATGCTAATTTGCTCATGTGGAGTGAAACCATGACCTTCCGTTTTAAAAATGATCTTGCAAATAATACATATTATTTTCCACATTAAACCATCAACAACATCTTCAATGGAATAAAATTCACAAGGGAAGAAGAAAACAACAACATGTTGGAGAGTGTGTTTTCTTGCACACGCAGAGTATCAGAAAGCGATTAGCACTAGAGACCATAAATGATGCTAGTCATTGTAGTAACTTAGTTGCAGTTATATTTGTTACTCATATAAACAGATACTATTTACAATCCTCTTCCAGATCCCTGG
This sequence comes from Charina bottae, assembly GCA_023362775.1. Lineage (NCBI taxonomy): Eukaryota > Metazoa > Chordata > Lepidosauria > Squamata > Charinaidae > Charina > Charina bottae. The sequence continues at coordinate 215,228,530 of JALMGJ010000002.1, read as the reverse complement.
AAGTGTTACAAAATCCACATAGTAGAGACAAGCAAACAGAAAGAAACAGTAAGCAGTAAGTAGCAAGGAGAGAGTAGCAAGTAAGCAAGTAAGCAAGCAAACAGGAGTAAACAGAAAGAAGCAGGAAGGAGTAAGCAGGAGGGCAAGGCAGGGCAGGCAGGTTATTTTATACTCTTCAGCCTGGATCATGTACTGCCTGACCTTTTAAAGTTTGTAGGTGATTACCTAATAAGGCTATATTGCTGTGACTTACTCATCAAAAGAATAATACACCAACACACCACACTACCCTTCTTGGACATCCTCATCAGTAGAGGAAATGATGGCATTCTAGAAACACAAGTCTACTGGAAATCTACCCACACTAACCAAGTACTCCACTACCAAAGCAATAACCCAACCTCCCACAAGAGGAGCTGTGTAAAAACACTATTCAGACAAGCAAAAACGCACTGCAGCAACCCAGAACACCAGAAAAAGGAAACAAATCATCTGTACAGCATCTTCCAGCAAAATGGATACCCACTCAACTTTATCAAAAAGTGCCTGACCACCCAACCCACTACAACACAACCAACAGAAGCTATGAAAAGGATGTGGGGTTAGTCCCCAATTTGGACAGTTTTAAAAAGGACTAGACAACTCATGGACAATCTGGCTGCTTCTCTCACCATTTGTTTACCACTTCTTCAAAGACTGGCAGCATCCTTCAAATACTACCTACGGATAGTCCTCGCTTAATGACCACAATTGGCACCAGAATTTTGGTTTTTAAGCGAAGTGGTCATTAAGCGAATCCAACCCAATTTTATGACCCTTTTTTGTGGTGGTCATTAAGTGAATCACCACAGGTTTTAAGCAAACCACGTGGTTGTTAAGTGAATCATGCAGTTCCCCATTGATTTTGCTTGCCAGTCGAATATGGCAATCACATGTCCACAGGACGCTGCACTGGTCATAAATGCTAATTGGTTGCCAAGCACCCAAATGATGATCATGTGACTGCAGGGCCGCTGCAACGGTCGTAAGTGTGAGGACCAGTCATAAGTTGTTTTTTTCAGCACCATCGTAAGTCCGAACCATCACTAAACAAACGGTTGCTAAGCAAGGGTTACCTGTACTACAGCACAACCACGGAAAAGAGCTGTCATTCTCCTGTAGGCATCTGATGGATAACTTTGGGACACAGAATGCTAAACTAGATAGGATTCAGGCTTGATCCAACATAGGTCTTATTAAGCACTTACACATTTTAAAAACTAAAGGGACTTCATTAAGCCCCTTTTTACTTATTTTGCATTTTAAAATCTAAAAAAAAAGCCACTGTTGTACCTTACTTTGGAACTTATTTTTGGCAGCATGATAGCTGTGTGGCACTGGAGTCACCCAAAATTTGAGACCTCCATAAGGACCTTAGGGTAACAACTGCTGAAGAGTTCTTAATGGGCCTGTGCAAAGTGGTAACTTCTCGATTCAAGCCGCCTTGACTCTGATCATTAGATCGATCCATTTCAGAGTGGTACCTTGATGTCTCCAACAGAAATGTTCAGGTGGGTTCCTTCATTTTGCTTTTGTAGAAGACATTTGAAGGCCACTGAAAATGCAGGTTTGATGTGGCACACTGAGATCTAATGAGATACCTAGAAGTAGAGCCTTTACTTCATGAGGACCCAGGAATAGCCTACATGAATCAGGCCAAGACTAATTCTAATCCAGTGTTTTCTCACCATAATCAACCACGTGTTTCTGGAGTGTTCCCAAGCATAAGGTGTCAACGTACCCTTCTCCCACTACTGTTTCCCTGAAACTGTTATTTGGAGGTATACTGCCTTGAAACTGTCAATAACACTGAGCTTTCAATACTAAAAATCATTGATACATCTGTCCTCTATGAATTTAACCAATCCTATTTTAGAACCACAAAAGTTGAATCATATCAAAGGGGCACTAAACCAAGTTTGTTCACCTTTAATAAACTATAAGAATTCATTTCACTTCTCGAGCAGATATCTCCAGATATCTGAAGCCTGAAGAATGTAGAATCTGGAATTATGCTGAATTATGCATTTTGTATAATGTGGGTGAGCTAGCTGGAGTGGATCAGAGATTGTAAAAGACCTGCTGATTTCTTTGCATATTTAGAAAGCCAAGTCATTCCACCTGTATTGACTTAGACGTCTTTACAATTTACAATTAACACTTGGTAGATTGACCATGTTCTCTAATATTTCTTTCTCCATTATAAAAACTCTGAAAACCAACCATTTGCTGTAACATCCCAGTAACTCTGAAACTAAAATCTTACAAAAGAAAAGGAAAATACTTTTTAAATGTACATTTTTCCCATAAAGAAGACAAATATAGTAAGTTTCTTGTGATGGGATGCAGGAAGTCTACACTCCTTTATGAAATATAAATATATTTATATTCCTTGTGGTGAAGGAAATATGTCTTTCTTATTAATTTAATTTTTTTAAAAAAAAAACAGAATTTTTGCCACAGCATTAATAAGTTCAGTTGTCAGATTAGAGAAGTAGATGAAAAGTAAAAGTATCCTGAACACTCACATCTAATATCAGTGTAGTCCATTCAAGAAGATTGAAAAAGACTGGGAACAAATAGAAATATTTCAGGATCATCCATGCATACCTTCAGAATAGACAAAAAAATCTCAGAATCTTTTCCACATGTGCAAAGAAAAGCCTTCATTTGAGAGTTCTCTGACAGGACCAAGTGGAACCAGTGAAATCTACAAATGCATTCTTGATCCAATGATTAGATTTCTAATTTCTAAAGGTACAGAATGATAAAATCATAAGTCTCCTGCAAAACTCAGATTTCTCCCTTGCTATTTTATTGGTCACAATATTTGTAATCTAGATCTAGAACTCTAGAATCATAAAATAACAGAGTTAGAAGAAGTCATGTTGGTTATTGAGTACAATCCTCTACTCAGTACAAAAATTCAAATTAAAGCATTCACAATGAAGACATCCAAGAAGGAGAACTTGTGAACTCTCTAGGTAATTGTTCCAGTGTCAAACTACTCTTAATGTTAAGAACTTTTTTTCTATCATTGAGTTGGAACCTGCTTTCCTGTAACTCAAATTCATCATTCCATTAATTCCATTATTCTACGATGAGGGGGAACAGGTCACAACTGTGTTGTGTGTTCCAGGTATTTGAAAAGTGTTATCATATTCCTATTCAGTTTTCTCACAGATAAACACTGCCAACTTCTTTAATCTCTCCTTGTAAAATTGATTTTCCACTCACATAGTCTTCCCCACTGCTATTCTCTGAACCTATTCCAGTTAGTGTGAAAGTGTGGCCCCCAGAAATGGACACAATATTTAAGGTGTGGTTCAATCAACACAAAACAAGATAGAAGTATTCAAAGAAACTCTACACATTAAAAACATTGCAAACTATAGCACTTCATTTTATTTCCCAAGCAGGGAAAAGACACTATCACTTATTATACTGTATTTTATTATACATATTCATGCTACTTTCTTCAGAATTTAATTTGCTGGTTCTGCTTTGATCCTGGATACTTACATTTGAATTGGCTATGTTCTCCACCATCAAAAGTTTACAACCAGTTTTTAAAATGGAACACAAGTCTCCAATAAAAGCAAGATTAGCTTTCACTGCATTCTCTAAATGTACACATTTTTATTTAAATGTCAGTATTGTAGACAATTACTAGAAAGCTGTCAACAAACAGGAAGCCTTGCTAAGCTTGAATGTCATCTGCAACTTGTTAGGATTCTCATCCCACCATCTGACAGATTTTGAAGCCTTGTCAAAGCAATAGGACTATTCAAGGAAGAAATCTTCCTTTTGCATAGCAGAAAGAAAAATGAGTCAACACAGTAATAACTGTTAATGTGACTTCCTCTTGCAACAGCAATTTCAATCAGCTTTTATTAAAAAAAATGACTGGTGCAGGCATTTACATTTTCCTTATTTTATTTTCAAAGGCCACCTGTATGAACTCTTAGGGTGGGGGAGTTGGCACTTTATTCATATTCATGGCATTGAAGAAATTATGGGGCCTTTAAAAAAAAGACTCTATGACATTTCTCAGGCTACAGAATTTAATCAATTGTTTTTCCTTTTCATCCATAGTCCAACCTGCCACGGTGGTAAACAGTAACACATAGCAAATGCTTCTCTTAGAAGAATGAAACAGCTGAAAGCTGTGCTGTTTCAAAGTTTTGGTTGAATTTAGATCTACAGGAAACCCACACACACAGATCAATATCTGATGTTTGACTCCCACCATCCACTGCAGCACAAACTAGGAGTCATCAGGACATTGTCACACAGAGCAGAAACCATCCCCACCTCCATGGATTCCAAAAAGAATGAAAATCAGCACCTGAGAACAGCTATGAAGGCCTGTGGATATCCAAATTGGGCCTTCACCAAATCTAAATCTACCAGACCTAAAACAGTGACAGATAGGGCTGAGACTCAGAGTAAATGAAAGAACCTGGTCATTCCCTACATGGCTGGCGTGTCTGAAAAGATAAAATGGATATTTGGCAAACACCACATACCTGTATATTTCAAACCCACCAACACACTGAGACAGAGGCTTGTACACCCCAAAGATCAAACTCCAAAACACAAGAAAAGCAATGTAGTGTATGTAATCCAGTGCAGTGAGGAGTGCTCTGAACTCTACATTGGAGAAACCAAACAACTTTTGTACAGGAGGATGGCCCAACACAGGAGAAGTAACACCACAGGACCAGAGTCAGCAGTTTATCTTCATCTAAAGGAAAAAAGGACACTCATTTGAGGACATTAATGTTCACATTTTAGACAGAGAAGAAAGGTAGTTTGAGAGAGGGGTCAAGGAATCCATTTATGCCAACTTGGAAAATTCTTCCTTGAATAGAGGTGGGGGCCTCAGGCACAATCTTTCCCCCATCTTCCTCCCTGCTTTGTCTTCTGTGCCTAGGAAGATTAAGACCATTTCACAAGCTCAACAGCAGCATGGTGATCTTAACGATCCTCCTTTAGATGATAAAAGGACTTAAAATAACATCTCAATATAACCATGACCTAGCCCCAGGTGTAAGGTCACACAGCTACCTAGAAACATATTTAGGATTCCCTTACTAACTTTGCTCAGACTGAAGAAGCTCCTTGGATAAGGAGTGAAACGTTTCCACTGAGAAAATAGAAATCCAGTTGACATGATTCAAGCTACAGACAATTCCACCTGGATGACTGAGAACCTTCATAGTCATTACATGAAGATCAGCCTCCATACCTGTACCTGAAATATTGCAGATCAAAGTTTGGATTCCAAGTTCCTTCTTAGATCTCTCCAGTGGCTTCTTCTTACTTTTTTTTTAATCAAATGCAAATGCATTAATCATCTGATTTCTCTAAAAGAGCTTGCCATTTCTTAGGGGTTTAAAATGAAAAAAGAGATGGCAGGATTTGGTTGACTTTGGGCTGCAAAACTAAAATTAAGTGGAGTTGATCCTTTGCTAGAGCTTACACCTTTGTATAAAGTAGGCCAGAAACAGTATTAAAGAGGTACCGGAGATAGTCCTATGTTCTCTTGGTTGCAGGGACCTGATGGTTCATGGTATTAGATTTTACTGGGCAAACATTGTTAGGAAGCCTGTAGCTTGAATCATGTCAACTGGATTTCTATTTTCTTAATGGAAACGTTTCGCTCCTTATCCAAGGGGCTTCTTCAGTCTGAGCAAAGTTGGTAAGGGAATCCTAAATATGTTCCTAGGTAGCTGTGTGACCTTACACCTGGGGCTAGGTCATGGTTATATTGAGATGTAATTTTTAAGTCCTTTTATCATCTAATGGAGGGTCGTTAAAAACACCATGCTGCTGTTGAGCTTCTGAAATGGTCTTAATCTTCCTAGGCACAGAAGACAACACGGGGAGGAAGATGGGGGAGAGTTTGTGCCTGAGGCCCCCACCTCTATTCAAGGAAGGATTTTCCAAGTTGGCATAAATGGATTCCTTGACCCCTCTCTCAAACCACCTATCTTCTCTGTCTAAAATGTGAACATTAATGTCCTCAAATGAGTGTCCTTTTTCTTTTAGATGAAGATAAACTGCTGACTCTGGTCCTGTGGTGTTATTTCTCCTGTGTTGTGCCATCCTCCTGTACATAGGTTGTTTGGTTTCTCCAATGTAGAGTTCAGAGCACTCCTCACTGCACTGGATTGCATAAACTACATTGCTTTTCTTATGTTTTGGAGTTTGATCTTTGGGGTGTACAAGCCTCTGTCTCAGTGTGTTGGTGGGTTTGAAATATACAGGTATGTGGTGTTTGCCAAATATCCGTTTTATCTTTTCAGACACGCCAGCCATGTAGGGAATGACCAGGTTCTTTCGTTTACTCTGAGTCTCAGCCCTATCTGTCGCTGTTTTAGGTCTGGTAGATTTAGATTTGGTGAAGGCCCAATTTGGATATCCACAGGCCTTCAGGGCTGTTCTCAGGTGCTGATTTTCATTCTTTTTGGAATCCATGGAGGTGGGGATGGTTTCTGCTCTGTGTGACAATGTCCTGATGACTCCTAGTTTGTGCTGCAGTGGATGGTGGGAGTCAAACATCAGATATTGATCTGTGTGTGTGGGTTTCCTGTAGATCCCTATTTCTAGCTTGCCACCGGTCCCAATGAGGACTTCACAGTCTAGGAATGCCAGTCTGTTGTCCTTGGTGTCTTCTCTGGTGAAGCTAATGTTGGCATCTATAGTGTTTATATGGTCCGTGAAGGCCTGTACTTCCTGGGCCTTGATTTTGACCCAGGTGTCATCCACATACCTAAACCAGTGGGTGGGCACCGTTCCCTGGAATGTGTTGAGTGCTTTCTTCTCCACTTCTTCCATGTATAAATTGGCCACAATGGGTGACACAGGAGAACCCATGGCACAGCCGTGTTTTTGTCTGTAAAAGTCACCTCTGTATGTGAAATAAGTGGTGTTAAGACACAGGTCCAGAAGATGGCAGATCTGGTTTGGGTTGAGATGGCTTCTCCTTTCCAGGGTGCTGTCCTCTTCACCATAGACACATTGTTAGGAAGCCTCCATTAAAGAAGAGTAATAAGAAATTTAGAAACGGACTTTCAACCACTTTGTATATAAGACAGTTGGGGAACCTGCACTGAACTACAACTTCTTGCACTTCGGTGGACGTTTGGATTCAACTACACTTAGGCAGCCACATGTTCCTATTCTTCTACAGTAGAAGTTTTACATGCAATAGTATAATGGGAATGGAAAGCTAACAACGGTTCTGAAAGACTTCAGAGACCCCCTTTATGAAACTTGAATTCTGAATTAAAAAAACCACTTGATATTGACAGATCCCTGACTTGAATTACAGGGGTGGGGGGGAAATAAAGGGATCTTGCTAGACAGGGCTGAACTTCAAATTCTCCAACAGCTAGAAAGGCTCCAGCGTATAAAGGGATTTTTAGATTAGACAGGAAGTACTCAAAAGACATTAGAAAGAACTCAAGGTAGACATTTTATGAAGAAAGTTTTGCAAAATAACAGATATTACCAGACTTTTTTCCCCACAAACTAAATATTTCTAGTTTCTCCTACTTTTCGTCATCTGAAGTTTCTATTACCTTTTATTATTATTTATGAAAATGATAAATATTATGTTTAACACATCTGGAGGGGAAATCCTTGGCGGGGCTGGAGGAACGAAGCAGAAATCTTCAGGATTTGAGCTTCTTTCCTGCAACTCCATGATGGGTTTCCCCTCCCCTCTGTCCCCTCTGCTTGCAACATTCCCTGCTGTCTTCCCCATTGATTTCTGGGGAAGCTGGCAGAGAAGATTGCAAATGGCGATCACATGATCGTGGGGTGCTTGGCAACTGGTTGTAAATGCAAGCCGGATGCTGGGTGCCTGAAATGTGGTCATGTGGCTGCAGGTGGGTGGTGCAACATTTCACAATGGCCAGAAGTACTTTACAGGCCGTAAAGCACCCTTTCCAAGGCTGCTGTAACTTTGAATGGTTGTTAAGTGACCGGTCATTAAGTGATGACTATCTGTACTTCACTGGTGATCTATCTTCCTCATCAACACCACCGCCACACTTAACAGTTTAGAGAAATTCCATCTTTAAAGGATGATGACAGAGTAAAAAAGGTAAAGGTTCCCCCCGCACATTTGTGCAGTCGTGTCCGACTCTAGGGACCGGTGCTCATCTCCGTTTGTTAGCTGAAGAGCCAGCGTTGTCCGAAGATGCTTCCACAGTCATGTGGCTGGCATGACGCGCGTGGAGCACTGTTACCTTCCCACCGAAGTGGTACCTATTAATCTACTTGCATTTGCATGCTTTCGAATTGCTAGGTTGGCAAGAGCTGGGCCTAGTGCGGGAGCTCTCTCCGTCACACGGGGCTAGGGATTTGAACCTCCAAACTTGCGATCTTCCGATCAACAAGCCTGGCATCTTACCTCCTGAGCCATCATGCCCCCAGTACTACTCCAAAAAACCCACTTTGTGTATAATGAAATTCAAAAAGAAAAGGCACTATTTAATTCAAATTGCTTTACTTTAGAAGGATCTCTCAATGGTGTGGTCGACACATTGTATGAAGCCCACTTGAAGCCAAAATATATTCTTGGAAGTAAATCTGATTAAAACACTAACCTTAATCCTTGCCCATTTAATTCTTTTTTTAAAAAAATAATTAAATAATTTATTAAACGGTAAGTTCAGGTTGACCAAATAGGCATCAACAAGAGTGCCTTTGGTCACACTAGTGCTCTTAGACATCTGCTGGGGAACCCTAGAAATAGACAGTTCTGTTAATTATGGGCAAGTTAGCAAAAATGGGATAAAGCCTTTGGAAACTATAATTTATTTATTTCTATGTTCATTTATTCAGTGTATTAGTAACAAATTGTTCTCAGAGCAGCTTACATATAACACACAAACATCCAATAATGTCTGTATTGATGGGTTTTAACTAATAAAGAGAAATCCATCCATAAAATCCTAATGAAAAATGATAATCGCCTGTATTTGAAAACCTTGTTCAGTGCAACAGCTGCTAGGAATGTAGATCCAAGCTCCATTATTGTAGCAATTCGGGTTGTCAGAATACATTTTGTGTGGCATATCTTAATTAGCCTGCTGTAGCTGCAGAACAAAATGTCTAGCATTTTTGCATGTGTTTTGAAGCCGTTGTAACATGCTGAATTATTTTAACCACTTATGTGTGAAAATTAACAATCTCATGCTTTCAGTAAGATTGGGTCACCTGAAGGGCAAGGAATCAATGTCAGACATTCATAATTATACATTTTTGCAGCACTGATTGCAAGAAAGGGAATAACCTCATCGCAGAAATTGCTTGCTAAGTTATAGAGGCAAGGCAGCTATTTTAAGCTATTTGACCTCCATGAGTGTAAAAAGAGCGACATGAAATATTTTGAGGGTATCTACAAAGAAATTCTATAGACAATTATTTTCCTGCCAGTTATCCAACCGCAACTGAAATTATTCATAAATATTCTACTATTCTTTTGGTTGTGAGGAAAAAGGAAAATATGCTTGTTCTTCTCTTCCTTTTCTGTTCCTGTCACCTTATCTAGTCAGCAAGCTGTATCATAGCTTTCCTTCTTTTCATTAACTAAATGTCTCAGTAGCTAGCACTGCTGTTCTCACTTCTTCCAAGAAAAAGAGAGGGTGAGAAATGTCCTATTTGTCAGAGGTTCTGGCCAGTCTCACCTTAAGCTTACAACAGTGGGAAATGAAACTGGAGGGCTTTGTGCCTTACCCTGGTGTTAATAAGAGTTCTCAAGTGTTGCTGATTAAAATTGGGATCTACAGCTTACTATTCAATATCATTGTGAATTTGGTCATCTTGATTGCTGTGAATGAGTCAGTTGCTGTGATTTGCCTAAGCGCTGCCCTTATGAGTAGTCAGGGATTTTTCAAAAGAATATGAATGGGATTCAGCATCTGTGAATAGACAATTCACAATCGGCAATTTACCTGCAAGCATCAGAGGCAAGGTCAGTGCTTTGCAGGCTGTAAGTGTGGACAAAGAAACTGGATTATTGCACTTTTAATCTAAACAAGGAGGAAAAAGATAACTGAGAGTTAAGCCAGAGTTATTTAAACCAGAGTTAAAAGTTTTAAGAACTTTAAAATATTAATAGCCCACATTTTGGAAATATTATAACTGATCAAAACAAAGAAATACAAAATAGGCAGGAAGACAGCAAAATACTACCAATAAAATAAAAATATTTACTGAAACAAAGAAATAGAGCAACAAAAAGCAACTAATAAAAATAACACTAAAAAGAAAAAGAAAACAGCCAAAATTCACTACCAGAGCAATACAGAATAGTTTCAAATAAAAGATAACAAGGTCTTGACCATAGGTAAAATCCCATGCATGAAGCAGCATAACTGTATAATAAAAATTTGGTAGGGTAGTATCAATATTATTGTCTCTTGCTGGAATGGGGAAAGATCCCTTGTGAGCAAAAATTATTTTATCTCTTCAGCAAATCCACAAATGTGCTTGTGCTCATCTATCTACTCTCATTTGACCATGTCACGAGTCGGATGTTTTCTGTGAAACTCTTTTTCTAAACCACTGTAAGCTGTAAGTTTTTCTGCAAATGCAGAAAAATCCATCTACAGTAGATGTTTTATTTCCAGGATGGAATGCAAATATCCTATATACAGTACTTGTATGACTTGTCACAGTATTCCTGTGTCTGGGAAATATTTAATTATTTATAGACTTATCTCTTCTTGGTTGGAAAAAGCATATCTAATTGCATAAAACTATTAAACATACTAGTGTAAAACAATAGTTAGTATAGGCAGATTCTCATAATCACTGGGAAAGCATTTTTTTCAGTTATTGGCAGTCTTACTTGTGACAAGCATCATTCATCACAAGCAAAAGGTCCTCGACTTGAGGAGTTGAGGGAATACCTCATATCAGATTGCAAAATTGGCTTCTCAAAACCAGGGAGCCAGGGTGGTATAGCTGGGATACATCCAAAAAATGCTATAGTCAATCCATATTCCATCCTTGTATTATTCTTTTATTATACATGAAATGCCTGTTTTCCTGATACAGTAATATATTTTCCAGTGCTTGCCACTTTGCCATTTTCTGCTCAACTGTTGGGGAGGATCTACCATTTACCATTTCATGCTACAAGGTGCAGTAGGTAGATGTCCTACAGGAGAAGTTTGAAGATTTGCCTACTATTTCATACCAGTAGTAATAGTAGTAGTAGTAGTATATCTTTATTGATTAGTCAATTGACCATATCAAAGCAATGGTCATCATCCACACTAAGATAAAATAAAATGAGATAAGGTAAGATACAGTAAAATAATATAAAACAGATTAAGGTAAGATAAAATAAAATATAGTAAGGTAAGATAAGATAGAGTACAGATAAAAGAGTGAGATAAAATAATATGAGATAAAATAGATTTTTTTTTAATCCATTCAATCATGTCTGATTCTTGGTACTGTCTGGACAAGTCCCTGCAGTTTTCTTGGCAAGGTTTTTCAGAAGTGGTTTGCCATTGCCTCCTTCCTAGGGTTGAGAGAAAGTGACTGGCCCAAGGTCACCCAGCTGGCTTCATGCCTAAGGCAGGACTAGAACTCATGGTCTTCTGGTTTCTAGCCTGATGCCTTAACCACACCACCAAACTGATTCTCAAAATAGAATGCAGAGACATAAAATACCACTAGTTACACTTTCTTCCCATAAATGGATTCCCTTTCTTAAAAGGACTATTGTCTGCTGTGCAAAGATTGATTGATTATTGATTGATTGATTGATTGGATTTATCACCACCCAACTCCCCCAAGGGAGTATTAGGCTGATGCCCTTCATTGGCAGAAGATCCATTCCACTGAAACTAATCATACTAGTGGTATTATTTTGTTTATGGATAGATACACAAAACAATGCTTCCTTTCCCAGAGGCTGATATAATATACATGATGGGGTATATGCTGGCTTAAAGGGGAAAAACCGAGGCTTGAGAATAAACAGACAAGAATGCAGCTTGTTAGGGCCAACAGTGTTTACTGTTTAGCATAGGGCAATAATGCAGATACAATCACATTATCGCAACAATGAAAAAGATGAATATACAGGATACATCATTGTAAAAGGAAAAACAAAACTAGAACTTATAAGCAGAGTTACGTGTCTTGATTCCAGGGCCAGAGTTCCTGCCATGGCCTATACCCAAAGCCAGGCATAGCTCACTCTGCCCAGTCCACGGGAAGTGAACACGTGAAGAACTACATGGCTAGAAGACAACTAGAAATCAAGAAGACATAGAACACCATTTTGCATGGTTGTATATTCAGTTCTTCTAGCTTTCTGATTGGCTGGAAGTTAGCTGTTACACACACTAGGCCTCAAAGCACACAGCATTGGTTCCCCCCCTCCTTGCTCAGGCGGGGCTTGGGCAAGGCTTCCCACAGAAGGATATCAGGAGGATTAGTTCCCATGGGAAGATCCAGTGCTTGTGTGGGCACTAGTCGTAACAATACACACGTGACCGTTGCTATCTTGCACCTGCACTTCACGTCACCATGAGAATGCTGTGCTTTGTAAAAGATGCAATTTGCCAAGACACTTTTGCCTTGTAGAGAAACCCAATTTCCAATTTCATATAACCCAATAAGAAATCTGACAATACACTGGACAAGTCACCATAGTTGAAGAGAAGAACTGCCAACAGGATCCAGTGGGTTCCATTCATATCAGTTTTTCTAGTTGCATTGATATTTTTGCTTCAATTGTCCTTGCTTGCCGAAAACTTTAGAATGAACCAGTTCTTGATTTATCTGAAGCTTGCTCCTGAACATAAATGATTTTACACAGGAATTATATCCTGCTTCTCCCTTCTGAAAGAGATACTCAAAGGGACTAATAAAATAGAGAAATAACAAAAAAAACCACAATATAATAGTAATCCTACCGTTTCTGCTTGTCCCACTGTCTCACTAACATATTCAAGCATATAGCATTAGAAAGCTCATTTAAAAAGCATCCTCGCTAAAGTTAAGTATATCTGAGTTTGGCCAAGACCTGGATGAGCAACTGTCTGTGAAAGAAACCCTTGGATGCCACTCCGAGTTCAGTCATGGAAGAAAGGTGACATATAAAAGGGAAAAAAAATAAGAGTGCAATACACAACTAGCTTCTGTGTTCTTCGCTCTGCATGCTACTTTCTAGCACAAGAGAGATCAACTCCAAACAGGGATCTGACCATAATTGATCAGGGCCAAAATAAGGTTAGAGCATTGAGATAGCCTTGTGTCCCTTGTTTTTGCACATGCAGATGTCAACGTGCAACTGAAATAAAGGGAGAAGCCAAGATACAGAAGACTACACATGAAGAGGCACCCTAGAATGGGGTGACTATCAAAACTGCTCTTTTAAAAAATTCATTATTTTCTTCCCCAGCTTTAAAAAAAAATAGGATATGTTCTTATGCTAAGTCAATCCAAATCACCAGGGTCTTAATCAGAAGGTATGAAATAGCTTTGTGATGTTTACTTTTACCTTCAGAACATAGTTTATAGAGACAGAAGTAAAATAATAAAATTTTCATTACCCTGAACGAATCAGGGTAGCAAAAGCCCAGTAAACAGACTTTTATCTTTTGGGTTAGTATGTTCTCAGGGAAAATTTCATGTCATAGATATCATATGCTGAAGTTTCCTCCTGTGCTAAATAGAAAGAAGAATAAGTGATTATTTGAGGTCCTCATCCATCCAGATAATTTACTGTCTTGAAATATTTCACTGACTCCCTTTGTTAGCATTTACATAGGTCTTTCACAAGCAAGCCCAAACTGTATCTTTAAACATTTGGTAGAAAAAATTAAAATGACACAAGCATATAATCAAGCTTCTTTATGTTCTTGGAAGGCTTGTGAGACTTTAACACATTCTAGACTAAGGCAGTGTGTTGCAAGCTAAAATAATAAATAGACAGCAAGAACTGAAATCCTGAAGAGGAGATTGTCAGTGAGGCTCATCTGATAGAAGCAAAGCCCTCCACATTCTGAAAGTACACACAGAGAGAGCCCATTCAATATTTCTCTCTGAAATATCAACACAATAAATTTTACAGAGATTGTTACTTCTGCATGCTTTATCAAAAGAATCAAAGTTGTATTACCCTATCTCTATTTAAAAGCTTTCACCTAGAATCGCTTTGCGCCTTTAATTTTGCCTTGGCAAAACTTACTCAGTTTGATACAATTAATGTAATATAATAGCTTGTATAATGGTCTTTTCCCCTTCCCCTCTTTCTCTGTTATAGAGCACAGGTGGTTATCCCTCTGAAGCACCTGTAGCTTCTAACCAAATCAGCCAGCATGGAGCATTATTATAACAATCAAAGCTTCAGTTTCCTTTTTTTAAAAGCAGGATAAATGACCTACATTTAGAAGATGATGATTAATGTGACATATTCAAAATGGTGGCTTCAAAGATTTGCTTGAAGTTTGTAATGAAAAAACACCACTCTGAAAGTCAGTCACAGCAGTCTGTTCTGTGTCTTGATTTCTTTGTCTACCACAGATGGTAAAATCCCGTCCCTTCTTTTTCCCTTGTTTCTAATCTCAGTTAAATATGCCTTTTAACCATCTTGCTGTGGAAAATGTTATTTTGTAAGCTTTCAGTTGGTCTGATCTGGATATACCCTTAGTATGGATCCTCAAAATCCAGTCAGTCTCCCTAACAAACATCAGGTAAAATGTTTGCCCTTTCATGAAATTTATGTTGGGATTGTTAAGTCATCTGTTGCAAGGCAAAATGTACCTAGCTCATGAGGTATTTTCCACAAACTTTCATATCTTCCTGGCAATTCCTGGCCAAGCAGAGCCAACAATGATATTTTTTCCTGCTATCTTCATTCCTGTGAAAAACTGAGTCTCCTCCCTGGATTGTTTTCTAAATACTGTCCTCTAAGAGCCTCTTCTCTGACATGTAAGATAAAAATTGATTAATGTCACCAAGGCTGCATAAAAACTTTTCTAAATTTTAGTGAAACATGCTGGGTACCTTTTGTTTTGTTTTTTTAATTATTTTTTCTTTATACAAGCTTAGAAGATATTTGCTGGGCTAGAGTTGTTCTGTAATCTAGGAGCCACCTACTTGTAGGTGTGCCTTGGGATGAAAAACTTTCAGGAATTTACATTTTAAGAGCCCTGCCTGGTAATCAGATCTGAGACAAGGACTGTAGAAGTATTTAGCACTGGCCTTAAGAAAAAGTACAGGAAGTAAAACAGCTGTTCAGTCCTGGGAATGTAGAAAGCATTTCTCATAGAATGAGAAAGAGACTTAGAACAACCTCAGCTTGACCATGTAGTCCTTAAAAAGGGGGGCAGTGAAATTTTTGGACAGATCTTCAGTACACCCTATATGCTATTAATATATCCTACAACAATAAAGTAACATAAATTTATTTTTCATTGTTAGCAACAAATTCCAAAATGGGGTGAGCATACATTCCAGTTAGCCAAACTCCTACCTGTTCTTCAAAAATGTTTGCTGCTTTTAAAAAATTATTATTGCAGTGAAAATACTACTGATTTTCTTTGTTCTTTCTTTTTTCCTTTCCTGGTTTACCAATGTATCCATCTGATTAACCAAATGGCAGCACCATAATAAAAGATAATTCCATAGCAAGCCACATCTATAAAGGTTTAATTCGAAGTTCGGGGTAAAGAATGAGTATTGAAGAGGCTATTTTACTAGTGACTTGTACCCTGATAAGGTCAGCTACAAAGTGTTATAAAAGAACTGATATAACAAATGAATTTTGGTTTTTACATTCCAAGAAATTCTGCTAGATTTAGAGTCCAATGAACATAATGAAGCTAATAAGTCCCTCTGAGAATTATTACCAGAAATACATTTGGGACTATCTTCTAATTAAAAGGTTGTTAAACGGCAGATTCAGAATGAATGTTGGCAAAAATTCCTAACATTAAGATCAATTCAACAGTAGATTTAATTCTCTAGAGAGGCAGAGGCTAGAAAGCCCTCTGCTTGAGGTGATTTCATTTGGATACCTTCACTACACAGGGGACTGGACTCAATAGCTTAATCAACTCCTTCCAACTATATTGATTCTGGGTTTTTCATTCAGAGAGCAACTAACAATTTAAATGACTTCCAAAGTCTTTTAAAACTGCAGTGCTTGTGGCTAAGATCCTAAACATTTTTATTAGTACAAAGCAAATCATATTGAACTTTGTGAAGTCACATATAGCAGTGGGCTGTAGGAGTGTGAGCTTCTAGCTATGTGCATTGGACAAAAATGAAAATCAGATTGTGGTGCAGAAAAGGGTAATTTTCATTACCCAGGATGAAGTTGTTGGATCTGAACCTACTCCATTCGAGTTCTGGTTTTGCAAAATTCCAGTCTTGATATGTTACTCTAGAGTTTTAACATGTTACAAAGGGCAGTAGCATAGCAGCTGTTCTATTGATTCTGGGGATCAAGCTGTGTCAAACTGAAATGACCTGGACTAGACTAGTTCAGTTCCACGCTTCTGGATTGCCTTCCTAAACCAGATAAGGAAATCTTGTACACCCTTTCAACTTTTCACTCATGTATGCTTATTGTCTATTAATGTTTTATTCAAATTAAGATTAACTTTAGAATAAACTTACCTTATTACTTATAAGCATATCTGAATGAAAGTGAATATGATTTACTATCAGTATATTTAATGTTAGCTACTTGTTTATTCTTGAGTAGCAATTTAGGAAGATTTCAAAAAAACAGGAGGGGGGAAATTCTGGGAATAACAAGTGGTTCTTTCCATGCAACTCATATTTAATTTACAAAAGTAGAACTTCATTATATCTCAGTGAAAAATGAGAAAAGGGTAGCTTAATCCAAGGTAAATGCTCTTAATAGGTAAAAGGCATGTGTGAGCCAGGGACTTCATGCCAACATTTATCACAAAGATAATGCTTCTTCATTATTTCTTCTCTTCCAGCTCTTTATTTTTCTGTAGAGAACAAAATTATGAAAGCAGGCCAGCTCTGCCTAGTTTGATTTGAGCTTTCCTCACTAGTGACCTTTAATGGAACCCATCCCTTGTTGTAGTGACAGAAGGAGCTGCTGACATAGTCATACATTGCCCTGTTTTTTGCAGCTGCTGTATGGTTTGAGTACAAAAATAGCAGAATCAGGCTGTATAAAGTATGACCTGGGTATGAAACACACACACACACACACACACACACACACACACACACACAGAGAGAGAGAGAGAGAGAGAGAGAGAGAGAGAGAGAGAGAGAGAGAGATGGGAAATAGAATTGGAATGACAAGGCCACTCTGGTATCTCATAAAATCATAAGATTGGAAGGGTTGTTTATGCCATCAAGTGCAGTTCCCTCTTCCATCCATGATTCAGGATTAAATCATCCATGATAGATGCTGTCCAGCCTTTACTTGAACACATCCAGTGAAGGGGAGCCCACTATCTCCCATGAAAATTCATTATTCTGTCACACTGCTGTTACAAATATTCAATCAAAACCTGTCTCCCAGTAACTTAAGACCATTATTTCATGTTATTCACTCTGGAAAAATATAGGACAGGATCTGGTATTCTTTGTACATCCCTTCAGTTATTTCACTGTTATCATATTCCAGCTCAGCTGTCTTTTCTCAAAGCTAAATTCCCTCAATCTCTTTCCATAAAGCTTAATTTCAAGTCCCCTGATGATCCTCATTGCCCTTCTTTGTACCTTACCCATCTTATCTGAATCCTTTTAAAGAATGATGCCCACAACACCCTCCCATTGCCTCTCATTGAGAGCCAGTTTGGTCTAGTGGTTAAGGCTCCGGGCTAGAAACCAGGAGTCGATGAGTTCTAGTCCTCCCTTAGGCATAAAAGCCAGCTGGGTGATTTTGGGCCAGTCACACACACTCAGCCCAACTCACCTCACATGGTTGCTGTTGTGGGGAAAATTGGAGGAGGAAGGAGTATTAGGTATGTTCGCCGCCTTGAGTTATTTATAAAAATAATAAATGTGGGATAGAAAATAAATAAATAAAACCCCATTGTAGATTCATGGAAACCCTATAAGGAATGTTTGGTACTGAACAAAATCTTGAAAGAAAGACACACCTGCAATTCTCACCACAATAACAGAGTCATGTCTCTTTGTGCACCCTTCTGGGATGAGAGTAGAAAGGTCCAGTATATTGGGGACCTCAAGCCAAGGTTGGCCACAATCCCATTGGGTCAAAACAGAATCAGAGCAGATTCTTCAACAGAATTGAAGGCACCTTCTTCCAGTTCCAAAAAATAAAGACACAGAACAGTCTAAAGCATTACCAGCAGAAAGCTTAGGGTGAAAAAGGACACCCATTTTATAATATGTTTTCTTTATAGGGAGTTATTTTATTTTCCACATGGAATTACAATGGGGGTAAATGTATACATGTTTAGACGAATATTTAGATAGAAAGTATCCATGCTGTGATATGGAAAGAGGTTGAAGTCCCTGGACAGAAGGTAACTTCTGAAGGAAGATCAAAATGAGCTATACAACAAGAATCAAAACAGAAGAAATCATGTGTGAGAGCTACTGAAGCAAACGCAAAGTTCATTGGCATGTGCTTGTTTTCATTTTTTTATTCTTTTTTATTAGAATTTTTCAGTGCAATAAAAGTATACAAAATTAAAAGAAGATTAAGAAGAAAAGAATATAGAAAATTTTAAAAAAGAAAAAAAGAAAACATAGAATGATGATTCCTGCCCTTCTATCAAGTAATTGCCATCTTATTTGTTCCCCTTCCTCTTTGACCCTTTTTAGTCTCCAAACCCATAAATCATCCATTCAGTCTTTTCTCCTTTCAACAAAAAGTGCATACAAGCCTTCCAGTCTTTTAAAAAAATATAACTTTATCATTTTTTTCCTGACCAAACTGGTCAGCTTTGCCATTTCCACGAGCTCCGTCAGTTTTATAATCCAATCTTCTGCTGTGGGTGTTTCATTATTCTTCCATCTTTGTGCTTCCTTTCAGAACTGCCCAAGAATTCCTACCCAAGAATATGGCACAACATGCCCATAGCAAGCAATGGGACCAATCAAAAATTGAAAGACCAGCATAAATATTGGGAAGGGGGAGCAATATTCAGGAAGTTCTAAAACAGGGGTGGGGAACCTTTTTTCTGCCAAGTGCCATTTGGATATTTATAACTGGGGACTGTGGGGATGGGGGGCGGGGTTTCTGGGATTTCCGCAGACCGGGGGCTGGAGTTTGCGGGCGGGAGCCAATCACAAGCACTGGGGGGTGGGGTTTGCAGGCGGGAGCCCCGCAGGCCTTAGGCGGGAGCCCCGCGGGCCTTATATGGCCCGCGGGCCTGACGTTGCCCACCCCTGTTCTAAAAGAAAGCAAGCCAACACTCTACAGAAGCCCTTCATATAAAAGGACAAGAAGAATTTATCTGCAGCATCTCACCAGGGTAGATTGCATGACTACTGTTCTCCAACCCAGCTCACTTCAGCAAGTTTTAATATGCTGTGGGTCTATATTCATAGATTGGTCACCTATAGGCTGAATGGTAAGTATGAGAGAAGAACAAAATAGACAACTGCTATTGTAATACTTAAAAGGAATAGATAATATTATTTCCTTTCTTTTGCTAATTGGCAGTGAATAAAAGATACAAAGTGGGACTCCTTCCTATGTTGATCTCACACAAATGCAATTATCATTTTTCTAAGCATGCTTTACATAGCACACTGGGGTACACGGGAAATTTAAACTCTGTTCATACTTTACTGTCTTGATTACTGATGTGGAAAACAGGTTAATTCTTCTATTTATGTCATTCTTAATGTGAGAGATCAAGTACAGAAGTTAAGAACCGGTGTGAATCACAACTCTTCTACAATATACTTAAAAAAACAAGAACCTGCATGCTCCCAGCTCTTAGTTGCTTGACATTGGGCATCTCAACTGACTGCTTTTACTTGTGGACTTATGAATAGTTATTAGAGAGACATTTTAAAAACCCTGGATTTAAAATTCAAAAATGTCCACACTGTGAATTGTCCAAATTCCCTCCAGCAAAAGAGGTATTCTTCGTCTAAAACACATTACTGCTAATGCATAAAGGAAAAGTTGATATAATTCTTAGGGGACTTAAAGCTTCCCATATTTTTGTAATTTGCTTGCATGAATTCTCTGTGACTTGAGGAATGAAAGAAGCATTTGTCAAAGAATGCATTATTTAATAAACCAGGAGCTGTAATTAGCCATTGCAGGGGGAAAGTAGAAGTGAGTCTGTTCTTTGATGGAAAGACTGAATACAAATTAATAAATAAGTAATAAATTATAAATATTAATATTAATATGTTGAGAATTTTTCTGAAGCAATTCTATACTCAAAATATGCCAGCTGAGGAATTGTTAGTTATGGTAGAAGCTCTGCTAAATCTACAGAATGTTAGATATACCACTACCATGATAACTTCAGGAGCAAAACTATTAAGATAATGTCAAGAGAAGCCATCCAGCAATGCAGACCAGTGTTTTGCTCCATGCTAGGATGTTGCAAACAGCTTCTTTATCCCTCCCCTCCAAGCAGAGCTACTGTATGTTTGCACAGGATTTGACAGTCCTTCCTTCTCCAGAGTGGTGACATATCTCTTATTACTTCAGTACAACTTCAGGGTTGTATTTCTCTGTTAAAACATAAAATGCCAGAACGCCATTCCTGCATTTACTGACAATACAAAGGGAAATATGAATACAATGGTCTTGAAGTTATGCAAAACCTCTCCAGTTACTAAAAACTTCCTGAGTTTGGCAAATCAAGAATTCTTTTAAACCGCAGAACCTAGCAGGAGGCAGATTCAATAAAATCAAAGGCAATGAACCACACAGTAAATCTAGGCTTCCTAAAATTAAATCTGATTATAATAGCTCTTTACAGTAAAAGGTGATTAGGTTGCTTCCCATTAGTTGCTAGAACCAATCAATAAGCAAGTTGATTTAAATTCCAGAAGAACAAATCACATGCCTCTCTAAATAGCTGTCTTTGGCAAGCTAAAAAAAAAAGCAAGGCATGGACTTTGAGAACCCACGAGCTAGACTGTTCCTTTTCTATTTTATCTAGGATGAGGACAAGAAGATCTGATACTGTAAGTAAAATGCCAACCTGTAGATCCTGGGTCCTTTTTTTTCCTTTTAAAAAAATAATTAATTTTTACATTCTTTAAATTAATTATTTATTGGGAAGTAAGCATGCTGCTTTTTTACTTACTATATTCAAAATTGTTTCTGAGCCCTATATAAACAAAAGAGACTTCCTTAGAAAACAGAGTAGGGGGCTGCTGCCAAAGTACTGTTTGGAAGTGTACCCATATCACTCTTCTTATCTTGGGAAGTCAGAGACTGGCAGTGACTGGAAATAGGGACAATACAGTTAGGATAGAGATCAATAATGGAGATACCAAATGTTATGCTGGTATAGTGTTCTATCAGCTCAAGGATGGATGAATAGCACCATAACTTAGTCCTGGCAAAAGTCCCTAAGGTTCTTAGACCATTCCATAAATTTTTATTTGTTGAATCAGTCATAATTATAGCAGTGCTCTAATGGTTATATTAATAGTGGACCCAGCAATAATTGGGATTTAATTTTGCGACAAATGACTTTATTTGGTTCAGAACTAAATTGGATACCTTTCTCTCTGGGACACACACATACACACTCCTGGTGAGCCAGCAAGCTCACAGGCTGGAAAAATCATTAACAAAGAAGCCTAGTGTGATTTATTTAAATGACTGCTTAAATGGCAGCTGAGCCTGATCAATAATGTTATGGCCTTATTTAAACTCCAATTAATAAGTTGCCTCTTAATTAGTGTTGCAGGAGCCAAGCATCAATGTTACAAACGTGTGTGTGTGTGTATACATATACTTTACTTTGTTTCTCTGATCATAAGATTTTTAAGACAACTATTGTATCAAATGGAACAGAGCTTTTTGCAGCACTTCCACTTTTTTCCAATTTCAGAAGTTTTCTTCTACTGAGTAGGGTTTTTCCCCCCAACATCTTTTGTTGTCCAATAAAAATAATTATAATGAAGATGACCAAATCCTAACCTGAAAAAAATGAAGGTTGTATTTTGAAAATAGGGGCAAACCCAGGATGATTCACTATCTAATTATAAAAATAATAAAATATTTAATGTTCATATATTTATTTGGTTATTATGGGTTTAAAATATACAATATTTATATAATATATAATATAACAACATCAGCTGGTCCAGCCTCTCACTCCCTGTGTTCTGAATATATTTCACTGTCCGACTTCAGAAGCCTGGCTGAATGCAGGAATACTTGGCAGGCAGTGTGCAGGCATGAGTACACCTGCAAGCAGGGCTCTCTGAAGAGTTGGAGACAAGCACATGCTGGGCGGGTGCTTGGGTTGGAGGTGGGAAGCAAGGAGATAAAAAGCAAGAAAGAAGGAGGGTGCATTGGCAGGCACAGCAGAGAGTGCAAGGCAAGGAAACAGGAATGTGTCATGAACCACGAGTCCGAGTCAGACTCCGAATCGCGGTTCATGACAGAATGAGAGCATGATGTGTGTATTTGCACACTGACTTTGCCAAGAACTAAATAAAAGATGTCCACCAAGTTTGAATGATCTGAGATGAGAGCATAGAGAATTCTTTTGTTTGCTGAGGAGTGGGTCTGAGTCAAGGTTAAGAACAAGCCAGAGTTGTAGAATATAAACAGAAATCAAAGACACGGAACACGGAGCCATATGCCAAGGCTGCTTCCAGGAACTGAGAAGTGGTATTAGAGGTATTTGAATTTCCTTCCAGGTAGACGCACATGGTTGTAGCTCATTTGCTTATCTGGCGCTGACGAAGAGGATCTTCGCTGACGCAGATCCAAAGTGGCTTGCTGCTTGCTTGTGAGTCAGCTGCTTTTGCGGGGCACAGAGGCTTCATCAGGGCCACAACTAGGGGGTAAGCAGGGCATGTGCCCCGGGCACCACACTGGGGGGTGCCAAAATGACAAAATAACCCATGGGGGGTGGAATCCATGTTTGCCCTGGGTGACACAGACCCTAGTTCCATCCCTGGGCTTCATGCCATGGTTGGGGTGGCCTGCCATGCCACCTGGCACCCACATCAATAGGGAAGCTTCTGTGCTGGTACAGGAGGGACCTGGTAGTATTGCCTCTGGGAAAATGGAGGACTCTCCTGCATCCTCTGCTCCCTGTTTCAAAAATATTTGACCACCTGCAGCTGCTCAAGGAGGGTGTCATGGACAGCTTGAAGCTCTGACAGCAATAAGTCAGTAGCTGGGAGCATGGATGGGGAACCAAGCACAGGGAAGAACCATGTAATGTATGATGTAAACCATAACTGACATAAAAAGTAGTCTGTTGGGTGGAGGTGTATCTAGTGGTGTTGTAAGCAAACTCAATGAGTGACAATCCAGTTGTCTTGCTGATAGCTGGTGTAACCACAGAGATACCCCTCAAGTATCGCATTAGTTTGTTCTGCCTGCTCATCCAATTCTGGGTGATATGAAGTGGACAGGTGGAGATCCACCTCCAATAGTCTGAACAGAGAGTTCCTGAGGCTGGTGGCAAACCTGGGCCCCACATTCATAATGATGCAGTTGGGGAAGCCATGTAGCCAAAAGGCATGGCAGAGAAACAAGTTGGCAGTCTCCTTGGGGGTGGGATACACTTGCTAGGGATGAAGTGCCCCATTTTAGTGAAATGGCCCACCATCATGAATATGGTGGTAAACCTTTGAGAGTTCAGGAGGTCAGTTATAAAGTCCAGGGAGAGGGTCTTCCAAGATCCTGAGGGCAGTGGTTAAGATTAAAGAAGGCTGGCAAGTTTGCCCAGGGCTTCTTTGGCCTTTGACAAACAGGACAGGTAGCAACAAATTCATGTACCTGGTCTTGATACATGATCATCAGAAATCCTGGGTGAGCAGGTCCAAGGTTTTGTACTGGCCAAAATATCTGGCTGCAGAGCACAGGTGTTGCATGGACATGCTATAGTTTGCTCATAACTGCCCATGCTGACACATTCTGGACCAGCTGCAGCTTCCCAGTGGAGGAAAGAAAGCAAAAATGTCATTGGTCCTGTAGACTTTAATTCACTATTATCTTCACACATCTACACAGAAAGATAGAGGGGGAGAGAGAGTGCAGGTCAAGCAAAATAGGACTAAGGAGACAAAAAAACCCATAACATATACTAACAAAAGAATCCTAGTCACATCTAGCTCCATGTTTTCTTTGGATGACTACTGACTAGTGACTGATTCACTAATCCCATGAGTATTGTTTTAAAAATGACTTTGAAAAATTATTATGTGAGGGTCACAAATACCTTCATTTCTGCCTAGTATCTGTGGTGGACATTTTTCTGGCCCATGGACCTGAGGACCACACTTGAAAAAGGAGTGGGTGGGGCCAGGACGATTACTAAATTTACTAAATTTCTTACTAAATTGATAGTTAATTTAATTGAAGCTACATATAATTGTTTTCCAGTTATGTACACTTAATAATTTCCCCCTTCCATTGCATTAATGGAACTCTGCCACCCAGAATTATTTGATTAAAATGGGATATATAAATTTGCAAAATAATTAAATAAATAATATTATACTTTGCTAACCACTTTGGGAGGTTTTTGGGAGTCACACTGAAGGCTTTTGAGTGCTTTGGGACAAGCCTCAGGACTCCTGGTGAGCACAAATTGTTGTCATATGCAGAGCATGAACAGAAGTTTTACAACCCCTATGTGGTGTCCTTACACCTCTAGCACAGGGCTTTCCAAACTTTTCATGTTGATGACACACCTTTGAGCCATGCATAATTTTGTGACAAAGTAATGAGGTGTCCCCGCCCCCCCAGCCCACGCAATTGGCTCCTGGCTCCAAACCCCACCCCCTGGCCCACGCGATTGGCTCCCACCTGCACCCCCCACCCACAGCACGGTGGCCTAGTCGTGTCCCTGCACCCCCCAGTGCGGCGGCCTAGTCGCGTCCCTGTCCCCCCCCCCCCCCAGTTGCGGCCCTGCTGGGCTGGTACATTACCTGGATTCTGTAGCAAGAGCTGGGCACAGGGCAGGGACCGGCGGTATGGCAAGGGTTGGATGGGGCTCCACGTGGTGCATGGCCTCCTCTTCCGGGTTCCCCCACGACACACCTGGGCCCTGGCCGCGATACAGCAATGTGTCACGACACACAGTTTGGAAAGCCCTGCCCTAGCAGATTCCACTCATCATTTCAAATAATATCTGCATTTTGTGTATGCTTTCCTTCAGCCAACTAGAATATGAATGAGAATCGACCTTGTAAAACCAGCAGTGCACAATCTCCTATAGATTTGCAGGATACAAGTGAGGCTTTGCTCTTCTGCAGAAAAAAAGAAGTAAAGTTTTATCTTTCTGAAGAGTGAGCTGTCATTCCTGAAATATTGATGACATCTGAAAGAAACATCACAAGTCAAAAACTGACCAGCACGCCCATATATTCAGAGATCCTGACACCAAATTGGGTTTGTTTGTTTGTCTTTGGGTTTCTTTGAAAGCAGGGGATAGCCTTAAGTAAATATAAATTTGAATGTAGTGGCTTTGATTTATGTCTTCCCACCAAGATGGTTATTATTTAAGTTTATCTTTGAATCTGGTGCCTCTTGCTGCGATGGTTTTCTTTGCATCAAATGCCCTTACAGCCCTGCTATGTTTTTATCTTCCAAGCTCTATTGTTCTATATGTAGTCACTCATCATGAGAGACAGAATTGTTTCCCTAAATTATTTTTTCCCAAAAGTATCCACATTAAGTTGTTATATTCTTTCTTTTTTCCTTTTCTGCCCCAACCTGATATGAGGCATCTATGGATGACTTACATCTTTGCATTATTGGTTTTCTGAGCCACTGGCCCGAAGAAGACTCGTAGTAACAGATAGATGCTGAAAGATGTTGCTTAATAATTATTAAAGTCTTCCGCTCTTAAGGAGGCAGGAATAACAATATAATTAGCATTCTGCAATGATTAATTGCAGAATCAATGGAAAGCTACTTAGCTTTTGTTACTTTACCACCATCAAAGGAATTGCTTCAGATTTGCCATAGGTCCACAGCCTACACGAAAGCATACAAGTATCCATGAAATCTGCAGCCTAGGAATGTTCAAGGGGAAGGTTCCTAATAGCTCGATACATAGGTTAAGGTTTCACGTTCTTGGTGGTTGCCCTGGAAGGACTCTATAGCTTTAGACTAGGGAAAAGCTGGGAGACATTTACATTTAAATTGAAAAGCTATGTTATGGATTTCATATAGCAATTCCTTCAGCAATAGCAGCATTAAACAGTACCTACAGGAAGGGGGAGAAACTATCCAACAGTTTGATGCTACCTTCAATGCCCTGCTATCCTATTTCCCCAGGGACTCAGAAAACTCACTAAATACAATCAACAGTTTGTACAAATTATCATCCCCAATTCCCATGAGCAACTTTAGTTCAATTAAACTATACCTTAACCTGTACTAAAACCTCCTCCAAAATCAATTTTAAAAGACTGTAAAGAATAAGGGCTATATAGAGTGGTCCAGGATATTTATTTTATTTTATTTTATTTTATTTTATTTTATTTTATTTTATTTTATTTTATTTTATTTTATTTTATTTTATTTTATTTTATTTTATTTTATTTTATTTTATTTAGTTTTTATCCCACCTTTATTATTTTTATAAATAACTGAAGGCGGCGAACATACCTAATACTCCTTCCTCCTCCTATTTTCAGCACAACAACAACCCTGTGAGGTGAGTTGGGCTGAGAGAGAGTGACTGGCCCAAGGTCACCCAGCTGGCTTTCGTGCGTAAGGCTGGACTAGAACTCTCTGTCTCCTGGTTTCTAGCCCAGCACCTTAACCACTAGACCAAACTGGCTCTATATAACAAACACACATGGCACAGATGTGACCTGAATTTTATATTCTTTATTTAAACCCCTTACAATATACAGGGGGTGCAATGGCTCAGCGATTAAGATGCCAGGCTTGTTGATCAGAAGGTCGCAAGTTCAGAGGTTCAAGACCCTAGCCCCGCATGACGGAGTGAGCTCCCGCACTCGCCCCAGCTCTTGCCAACCTAGCAATTTGAAAGCATGCAAATGCAAGTAGATAAATAGATACCACTTCGGTGGGTAGGCAACAGCGTTCCGCGCGTGTCATGCCGGCCACATGACCGCGGAAGCATCTTCGGACAACGCTGGCTCTTTGGCTAACAAACGGAGACGAGCACCGGCCCCTAGAGTCGGACACGACTGTGAGGGGGAACCTTTACCTTTACCTTTAACCTTACGATATATGATCAGAATATCTCTTATTGTTGGCCTCCTGGGGCAAACCAGAGAGGAAACACGACCAGATGAGCTAATTCTACTTTATTGTAAAGCCACATTGACAGAATCTTGCAAGTCTGAAAGTACAATTTTCCCCCCATCTCCTTTACAGCCTGAGAAACTAGGGAGGGTCTCTTCTGAGCCTCTTGCCCCACCCACTATCAAATCCCTTATAACTAAGGAAACTAGAAGAAAGGAGGTTGACATTCTATTTTTATTTTTACTTTTTAAAGGCACAAAATGAGCAAGGGTATTCCAAGATATATCTCTGAACAAACCTGTCTTGGATCTGTGACAAGTTTGGAACTTGTAAAAGACTTGATCAGTGGTTTACAGTTTGACATGCAAGAAAAAAATACACTGAAGCTTTAGCTTAAAAACTCAAGGTGACCCTTTCATACACATTGATTAAGCACCAGTGCTGAAGACAAGACAGCACAGAAATAATGCTTTCAATGAAAGCAACTAGTCAACACCATGAGGTTGATTTGACAAGTGTTGTCTGACCCCGTATCCTAATAGGAATTGCAGAATCATACAGTGCTTCAGAAAGCATATATTATATATGAGTATGCATTTTTGAAAACAACAACACATTATTGGTTCAACATATAACAAACTGAATATCAATAAAGCTGTAGTAAACTTGCCGATGTAATGAGCTTTATAATGTCAGCCAATAACTAACTATGACAAAAAACAGATAAAGTGATAAATAAATCCTAGTCAATGTACTTCTATTTTAGGCTCAGTCCTGTAATCAGTTTTAATTCAAGGTCAATAGAAAAATGGGAAAATGACAGTCTAGCTGTCTCATGCATTAGGGGGAAGCTACTTGTTTCAGGTAGCCCCATGGGAAGGGTGACAAGAGTAAAAATTTGGGTCTAAATGGTACAGCAAGAGCATTGGTTTCCAGAGAATTGGTTCTTGTGAGATGGGACTTCCACATGGGCTCCATTTCACCCCAAACTGCCACCTGAAAGGAAGGTCTCACCTTTTCTTATGAAAGGATCAGCTCCATATATGATAAATTCATATGTACAGTCTTCAGGTTACCTATAAGGAAAGTTGCAGTAGGACATGAAGCTAGCCAGCTGTGCCAAGGGTAGCATATTAATGGGTTCTGTGAACAGATCTCAAGGAAATGCAATAAGTGCTATTACTTCTTGAAGGCTGTGAGGCTTTTGCAAACTTAATGAACAGCTTTGGAAAAGTTGCAGAAGCTTTGAGAGTGATACAGAGAAAGAAATAAAGGCCTCAAGCTAATGTGTATACTATGAGTACACATGAGCCTAATGTAGGCAGTAGGGACAAGACTATTAAGGGCTTTCAAGAATTACCATATCTAGTGTTTGTTGTTGTTGTTCTGAATATAACCATATATCTATGGCATTTCATCACTGATGAGAATATAGTGCTCTGATATTGAAATTGCTCCTAGATATTAGAAATGACATCCTTGCCCCATTATGGACTTCTGGTGAGAGTGTGCCATGTTCTTCATCTTAAATTCATTTGTTGTCCATTTCCCTATAGTTTAATCTAAGCAGAAACAAACAATAGGGTTATCATTCTTGTTCATTTTCACTGAGCATGGCACCTCTGATAGAAATTTAAAAAAAGAAAAAGATCTCAAGAGTTGTTTTAACAATATACAACTGCAATACATTAAAACACATGCACAAAGAGCTTTCCCCTCTTTAACATTTACATTTAATGTCAGTAAGAGACTACAGTGACGGGAATAAGAAATGATTGCTGTCTAACATGACAAGTTTCTTAGTTTTGCAGTATCTCTATAGAACTTAGCTGGATCCTACTCTATACAGCACTTACCACTTTAAGCTTCCCCCCACCTCCTTTCTAGTCTTGGCTGACAAAGAGTTTAAAGAGGGTAACATCATTTGGATTTTAACTCATTGTAATCCACAGCACTTTGCATTGTTGTTGTTTATTCGTTCACACTATACACTTTAAAGATTCAGTCAAACCAGAAGACAAGCAAAGGAACAGACTGAAAATAAGAAGAGGAAACTGGGTGAACATGGTGTGCTTGTTGTTGTTGTTTATTCATTCAGTTGCTTCCGACTCTTCGTGACTTCATGGACCAGCCCACGCCAGAGCTTCCTGTCGGCCGTCACCATCCCCAGCTCCCCCATGGTTGAGTCCGTCACCTCCAGAGTATCATCCATCTTGCCCTGGGTCGGCCCCTCTTCCTTTTGCCTTCCACTTTCCCTAGCATCAGCTTCTTCTCCAGGGTATCCTGTCTTCTCATTATGTGGCCAACTTTGCATTGTATAGTTTTTCAAAAATGATGCTTAAATTGATATTCACATTTTCTAGGTCTATAAGTCTATAATAGAGCAGGGACATTCAATATGAAGTGATTTTCCCCTTTTCTATATGATATTGGGGTGGGGGGATTTTGTCATTTGGAAGCTGCTATAGGTCAGGGGATATCGTTGATGGAATGCCAAACTTTGCACTCTTTTATTAGTCAGTTGGATTAGCTGATGGTGTTTCCTGCTGGTTCTCAGCATTCCAAGAGTGCAAGGAATAAAGATGATCACACAGTTGACTTCACAACACTTTGGAAAGCTTGGGGATTGGAAACATGCCTTGTGGAAGTGCTCTGAGGTAAGTGTGTGTCAGAGAGACAGAGATAGCGAGGGAGACAATGGCTTATCTAAGGCCAACACAAGTATTCATACATTCTCTGTAGTGTGAATTCTGCTATATTTGGGGTTCATTCATGTCCCTCCTGCCTCTTTCAGACAGCTGGGTAGAAAGGGGGCATCTGGATTCAAGAAGAAGGAGGGTGTGTTGTTGTCACCTCTTGAAGATGCCATCTTTTGATACAGCTATGTTTCATAACTTTCTCCAACTTTCAAGAATTTAAGAAGCTCTGAAAACTGTCTTATTCCAACAGGCCTTGTGATGGAATGCCTGAAGGAGTGGGTGATGTGGTGGATTCCGACACTGATGCTGTTTCCCATGGGGAGAGAGCATTCCAGACTGATAAGAGACTTCACAGCCCGGACTCTGTTGCTGGGAAGGTTAAGAAGTTCAAGGCAGCCCTCCCTAGAGCCCTTTTGAGTTATTTCCCTTAGCTTAGTGTAGGTGGCCTCAGTCTGGCAAGATTCTGTTCATAGGGTAAGAACAATAAAGAAACTAGAGTTGGAAACCCTTCTCAGCGTGGTTCTTGTCCCCAATTCCCTGACAGGCCTTCAATCAATAGTGAGGTTTTGGGCTATTGGCTGATGGGTTTTACTAGTTATCAGTTAATTAGTTAATTTGTATGCATTTTATTGAGTTGTTATATGGTTTTCTGTATTCTTTGCTGTGCACTATCCAGGTTTATATGATTGGGATAGTATACTAACAAAAACAAAGTAAAAAAAGTAAAACAGTAATAGTTCATGGCAGTGCAACATTTGAACCACAATATTATTGCACCAGGATTGGGTAGAAAGTAGAACAGGATCTATTAGTTTAAAGTGGGGGGGGGATATTTGCAATTCACTAACCTTCCTTGAGACACTAAACTCCTGAAACTTATAAAAAATCAGGAATTTCTTTTGTGTAGAAGTAGGTTCATATATTATGCTAAATTGTAATGTAATTTGCTAATTTTGGCTTACCATGATGTGTGAACCCATTCATATTTGGTTTATTAAACAAACCCATGTTTTATGCAATATGCACAAAAAGGCAAAATGTATGAATTTGCTCTATGAAATCTATTTAGTGGGACTAGGAAATTAGAGCATGTCATGTGCTTTGTTAGTATAATGCAGTTTCATGAAAGGTTTGACATGGGAACTGCAGATTTGCACAATGTAAAACTGTTGTCAGAATAAGCAAATGAATGGCAGCAGGAGACAAACAACAGGCAAATCAAACAACCAGTTGTTTATGGTGCAGTGTGATACAGGTATCCAAGTAAAACTTAAGACATTTAATCAATTACAGCATAAAAAGAAAACGAAGTTATATCAAGGACTTCCTGTGAAGTCACTGCGTCTTTATCTGGGCTGACTGATGTGTGAAAATAAGTGCACATTATTGTGATAAGTAATCAGGCAGCTGCCAAGGTATAGGCACAAAAATACAGGTTTTCGTTTTAGCATTGAAATAGAATTAATTAATTAATGAATGAAAGAATTAATTAATGGCAAGATTTTGTTTTAGCATTCAAATAAAAATGCGGGGATGGGGGGACTGCCTGGAGTAAAAATGGTAACCTGAATTTAAGAAATAAATCGAAGCAAATAAAGAAGCATTGAAAGGTATGGATCTGCCTTCTTTACTATAAATACATAGAATCTACTTCAATTTCCCCATGTTGTCGCAGAAATGTCTGAGCTACTAATACAAATATGCTACATATATTAGTATTTTATTTATTTATTTATTTATTTATTTATTTATTTATTTATTTATTATATTTATATCACCGCCCATCTACCCCAAAAGGGGGACTCTGGGCGGTTTACAGTAAAATCCAGAATTAAAACCATACAAAGATAAAAATTACTACTAATTAGTAATATACTAATAACATATACTAATATACTTTGAAAGACTTTGTTGAAATCCCATATGGATTTGGGGGACTTTTATGGGGATTGGAGTGGGGATGGTTCCCTTTCACTTTATAGTCACAGATAACAATCCACCAAAACTAAACTTGATCACTGATTTTTGACTAGTTCAAAATTTGTGGGATAGGTTATGCAGTTGTTTCTCTATTACAGTATTTACAACTCTAAAGTGGGTAAGATAGAGTAGGTGCTTTAGGAAAGACTGCTCAGCTTTGCCTTTCCATTCTACTGAATGAAGTCTCTGATTGATCAAAGAGCCTTCAGTAGAAGATATGAGTTTGATAAAAGTCATTGTCTTTCTAGTTATTTTAGTGCCTTGGCAATCATTGGAGCTGGAACAATTGTCATAACAGCCAGACCCAAAGCATTAGATTTCCTCGTCCCAAAGTATTTCTTCAATAGGCACTGAAGATGTTGCCTAGCCTGGCAATGAAACATCTGCAAGAAAACAACAAGGCTCAGGGAGCACCAAAGACTCCACAATTTCTTCAATAGTTGTTCTCCCCCTTCATAGAAAAAGATCCTTCAAACTAGTAAATCCAGCACTTATTTAGCTATTGCTTTAATGGGATGTAGTGGTGGTTACAGCTTTAGATGTTTCAGAGAGTTTCCATCAGTTACAGAAAGTGTGTCTCTCAATAGCTGTGTCCATGAATATTTAAACAGAATCTTCATGTTCATAGATAAAGATCCTTCAAACTAGTAAATCCAGCACTTATTTAGCTATTGTTTTAATGGGATGTAGTGGTGGTTACAGCTTTAGATGTTTCAGAGAGTTTCCATCAGTTACAGAAAGTGTGTCTCTCAATAGCTGTGTCCATTAATATTTAAACAGAATCTTCATGTTCAGAGAGAGAATGAATATCAGATTAGGATGGAAAAAACAAAGAACCACAGTATTGGTACAAGCAATATTTCCCTTATGCTGTTTGGTTGGTTATTTATGGAAGTTGAATGCTGTGCCTTTAGTCCAATCCAATAATAAGTATGTTAGGTGGTTCCTATAGAACAGTGTTTCTCAACCTTAGCAACATTAAGATATGTGGACTTCAACTCCCAGAATTCCCCAGCCAGCATGGGAGTTCTGGGAGTTGAAGTCCACATTTCTTAAAGTTGCTAAGGTTGAGAAACACTGCAATAGATTGAAAAGTTCTTATCACTTTATTGCTCCCTGTTCCAAAACAGGATAGCATAGTGTTAAATAGCACCAAGAGTACAACCTACTTTGTATTAGCTTGGGATATGAAAACTTTTGTCCAACCTCTCTGCTACCTAAATTAATCTAGCATCATACAACAACCATCAAATAGTCAAGGCATTGCCTAATTGGTTGTTGTTGATGATGATCTGACTGCAACAGCTCATAGAAAACAAAATTTGGAGAAAGAAAGTCAAAGGAGTCCCATTTCTTGCAAGATTCAGAGTCCATGTGACACACATGTCCAGTTGTTTCCACAGAGGTAAGAATGGGCAACATATACAGCAGTGCTTTCCAAAGTGCCGCCGTTGGCGACACACCAACAGCAGCAGCAGCGGCGGCGCAGGGCACATGGGGGGGCGCGTGCACGGTGGCGGTGCGGGGGGCGCACGGTGGCGGTGGTGTGCACGGTGGCGGCAGCCTCGCTAAAACGCGGAAGCGCTGATGGCACGCCACTGCCGCCGCGCCCACCACCACGCCGCCACCACGCATGCCCCCATGCCGCCGCTTCGCAACACACTAAGCTGTGTGCTGCGACACACTAAAGTGTTGCGACACACAGTTTGGAAAGCTATGATATAAAGGGTGCTAGAAGTAGCAACTGAGAATGTGGTCGTATTTTTACCATAAAAACTGGCATAGCTAGTCATTCATTCACCTGCTCAGAGAAGGAAGGGGAAGATTATTACGCAAGGTTGAGAATGGATTCCTAGTGAACAATCACATGAATAAATTCAGTCCATTTTTATGCAAATAATAATGGTCTCTATGATGAAGAAAGGTCACGGGGGAAATTCCACTAGCTGGGCCACAAGAATTGAACAATTTCTACTTTCATTGCTTTGATAACAGATTAAAGTGACTCTATTGTGCCAGATCTTCTGATGCCAAGCTAATAATAACAAAGAAGGCAAGTGCTGCCAGCTGATTCTAATGAGGAGTTTCAATCAAATACATACTTAGCATCCTAATCTTAAATACAAATTCAAAATAGCATTGAAAATATATGAGACATAATCATTTATAGTGGGTAATAAAGCTTTGTTGCAGTATATGTATTATAAAGCTACTAGGTAAGTGATCTCACAAAAGAATTGACAGCATTCATGAGAGAAAAGATGGGCTAAATAATTCATCATAACTGAAACTAATTTGCTTGTTAGGATTCTTCTCTCCCTCTCTCTCTCTCTCTCTCTCATGTTTGGAAACTGCAACACATTTGTTTGTCTGCTCTATAAAAACCACTAGAAGGAGTTGCATTTTCTGCCTTCTGATAGCTTCTTTGTTCTGTTGTTGTTGTTGTTGTTGTTGTTGTTGTTCAGTCGTTGAGTCGTGTCTGACTCTTCATGACCCCATGGACCATAGCATGCCAGGCCTTCCTGTCCTCCACTGTCTCCTGGAGTTTGCTCAAGTTCATGTTCATTGCATCCGTGATGCTATCTAACCATCTCATCTTCTACCATCCCCTTCTCCTTTTGCCTTCAGTCTTTCCCAGCATCAGGGTCTTTTCCAGTGAGTCCTCTCTTTGCATTAGGTGGCCAAAGTATTTGAGCTTCATCTTCAGTATCTGTCCTTCCAATGAGCAGTCAGGGTTGATTTCCTTTAGGATTGACTGATT
This sequence comes from Charina bottae, assembly GCA_023362775.1. NCBI lineage: Eukaryota > Metazoa > Chordata > Lepidosauria > Squamata > Charinaidae > Charina > Charina bottae. The sequence goes on along the minus strand of JALMGJ010000002.1, from coordinate 215,193,642 downwards.
TGACCTCCTTGCAGTCCAAGGGACTCTTAAGCATCTTCTTTGTTTGCTGCATACCATTAAAAAACAGTGAACAATAGAGGCCTTGCCTATAAGAAATGACCATAATGATACTCAAATGATACTTGATAATACTTGATTCAGGAGTTTCAAAGCTCCTAAATCAAGATACCATTGTTGCTTGATTTAATTGATCAAAATATTGTCTTTCCTCAGTGATCTATAGTTAGTTATCTATACTTATAGTCATGGAAACCTGTAATCTGCTTGAGACATGTCACTGAGCCTCAGAAAGACTTCATTAGTTGCTTATGTGAATTCTCATGTGGACTTTGTATGTTTCTGGATACCTATACAAAGTGTAACACGAAGCTTAGGAGTGGAAGCCTTCCCTGCATGTTAATACTTAGATATTTTGAGAGAGACATTGCATCTACTTTTCATCTTCTTTTCCCCAGCTTAAACATTGGTAAGAAGCTTGGTTTTCAGACTTCTCAACAGTCTTTATTCCCCCTTTCTCTAGACTTGCTGCTGCTTCTCAAGGTCCTCTTTAAATGGGGGCATCCAAAACTGGGTCCAAAGAATAGAACTAATACTTCTTGTGGGCAAAATCTAAATAAATTGTGGATAAATTAAACTGTATCAATGTAAAATTTATCAACGTTGGGAAAGAGATATGAAAACATCAAGTGCCAAGCTGTAATTCTGTCACAGTTATAGATTCTTGACCAACTGAAGTATTATTAAAAATACCAAAGGAAGTTGTGTGAATAAAAACCCATAAGCATGAGGAACAAATACAATGACAGAGTTGAATGTTCTCAACAGGTGGCTGCAGCTACCTGATCTTGGAGGGTAGGCAGGGTCAGTTACCAAATCATAAACACTGACTGATGAGGGCAGAGATGAAGAAAATGGGATGACTGTGATGGTTCTTTTGGGGAAATGATAAAAAGCACAGGTAAGAAGTGCAATTTTGTCTTCCTTTCTGGTGGTGGTGGTGGTGGTGGTGGTGGTATTTCAGAAAAATAAAGATGTGTCTACTAATAAAATTGAGGATATATTTATTCCTAGGATTTCCTATAGATTTCTATAGCTCTTACTTATTCCAGGAACAATCTTCTTATTGTGTGTGTGTGTATGTGTAAGTACACACACACACAAACACACACACACACACATCTAATTTGTGTCATTCTATATAGATCTGTTATGTACTGGGTATAATATTCTTATAGGTTTCTATGGGTTTATTATGTATCTTATTGTCTCTCCCCTTTTTTGTTTATAGGCAGACGTAGATTGCCCACCCCATAATTATTGTTTAGCTAGCCCTGTCCTTAGCCACTCTCCAAGTTATGAATTGTAGAGAAACCAAGGTTCTTTCCTCTTCAGCCAGAGTCCTAGCCACCCTTTAGACATCCAGATGTGGCTGCCTTGATGCTGGTTAATATTTCCTAGGCTTCTCAGCCAGGTACTGTATCTCTCCTCTGTGGCCTGAGCCACAGCTAAGATTTTGGCATCTCTGTTTCTAACTGGGAAAGGGGAAGTTTGCTCCTGGCACTGGCTGGCTGCAGGCACTGCTGTAGAGTTGGCATAGCTGCTGGGTCCTGCAGCTGCCCTCTGCATGCTGGCCCTGATCCCCATGCCCTTACCAAGCTGGATATCTTTGGGTTTGTGCAGCTCCATGCCTGCAGTGCTGTTTCTCTCCAGCACATCCCAATGCAGTGTATTCTCCTCAACACACCTTCAGTCCCCTTTTTCAGCTTCCACTGTAGGGCCATCTACTGTGTGGGTTCATAAAAGGGAGCTGCAGAGTCATGTCTCTCTCACTCAGCATGTCAGCTGTGTCAGGGGAGCAATTTCTCAAGTAAAGGAGACAGGAGAAGTGGGAGAAGGAGCATGGTGAGTTGCTTATCCCCCCACAGTGATTACATTCATCCCTGTCTATCTCCAACTTACTGTATTTGTTCAGCAAAATAAATGCCTGCATGGGCTACAGTGAGTTTGGTATGTGATGGATTAAAATTAAGCCCTTGATGTATTAAAGGATATCCTGCAGCATGGATTATCCTTACCACACATCAAGAGTTTTATTTTAGTCCAGAACATATAGAACTCATTGCATATTTCCATCGGCTAAATGGACAAATTGGAGGATGGATGAAAGCTTCTTAAATTTTAAGAACAAAAATAGATTTATTCAGATTTCTATATTTTGGTTCCCTGGCACCTACCTGGATTTCTTCTGAACAAGAGGCTTCTTGCCTGACCATTGAATAAAGCTAATTTTGGAAATGATGGTGAGTTCCTTTCAAAAAAGTCTGAGGTTATCATGAAATGCTTAGAGGACATAATAGAAGGCTGAACAATAACATCAATGTTTCTTTTATTTGTTAATTTTTAAAAAAAACGTGTATGTCATCTTTCAAAACCAGATTTTTCCAAGGTGACTTATAATGGATAAAAATCAGCCAACAAAATTCTTAACAATTAAAATATACAATACTGCATTGCCCCTATGTGGCCTCTCCCTGTGTGCCAATCCTGGGGTGTACCTTGGCTTATAGAGGAACTGTGGGAGATAAAGTGCCAGAAGAGATGCCTGGAGCACCATTGGAGGAAGTCTTGGAGTGAGTCAGATTGAACACAAGTAAGAGCTCATATTAGGGACTACCTCATGGTGATAAGGGTCGTGAATGATTATGGTTCTCTGCCCTTATTGCATCTCCAGTTAGCCGTCCAGTGGACCTATTTAGGGTGACCCAGATTCTGGTCAGAGGCTGGGTAGAGGCAGGTCACAGGATCAACTGTGGGGCCACTGTGGGGTGTATTCTGGCTATTTGATGGATAAAGTTGCTCAGTTCTGCACCCAGTTGGGCTCTGACTGTGCAGAACTGTCCAAGGTACCTGGTGCATGATCTTGTGGTGTGAGCTGGAATGAGTTTGAGTCAGTGACTCTTGAGTTAGCCACCTTTTGTTGGACCCAGGCCCCTCCTAGGTCATTAAGGCAGCCAGAGAGGTGACCTGTGGTTAGGTCCATGCTGTGGTAGCAGCCCCTTCGAGGGAAGGGGTGGTGCCTCCAGCTTTAAAGGAGGCAGAAAAGTGCCCCCTCAAGTGGTCATCCTTAGACCCAACAATTTTACATAACTATAATTCTGTCTCCAACATTCCCTTTTTGGGGAAGGTTGTTGAGAATGTTGGGCTGCAACATTCCAACAAGGTTAGATTGCAGCTGCTGAGATCCCTGGAGAAATCAGATTATTTAGACCCTGTTTCAGCCCCATTTCAGGCCATGATTCAGTATGGAGACAGCCTTGGTTGTGTTTGTTGATGACCTGTGGCAGAGCCGGGATCAAGGTGTTACGTTCATCCTTGTGCTCCTTGATCTCTTAGCAACTTTAAGTATCATTAATCATGGTATTCTTCTGGACTAGCTGTGGGATTAGGAATTGAGGTCACAGTTTTATGGTGATTTTCTTCATTCGAGGCCAGTTCCAGTCAGTGTTGGTTGGAGGAGAGAGGTTGCCCCCCTCCCCCTCCTTTGTGGGGTGCCATGGGGCTCAATGCTCTTTCCCCACCTGTTCAACATCTACATGAAACCACTGGGTGGATCGGTATGGGTTCAGTATCATCAGAACACTGGCATAACCCAATTATATCACTCAACCCCAGGCCAGCCAAATGAGATTGTCAAGGTGCTGTCCCAGTACCTGGAGGGTATGTAGGCTGGAATGGAGAAGAACTGATCCGGACTCAATCCAACCAAGACTGAGTAGTGGCAAATATTATTGTAGAGAGCCAAGAAAGTAGTCTTGAAGCAAATTTTCAGAAATCATTATGTAAGCAAAAAGACAAAAGTATTCCTTAAGTCCTGGGAACAGAGATACAGTGAGTTAGGGAAGGGAAGAAAAGCACAATCAGACTTGCAAGATTCTATTATTTAACCTACAAATAAAGTATAGTTATAGTCTTCTTGTGGAGTTGATTTTTTGATATGGTCTATCTTGTGAGGCTGACAATTAGAGCCACCTAAACCTGGGGATTTTCCACCTTTGGATGGGGTTGCAATACAGCAGTGTGGGAAGTGATTGGCATGCCTCAGGATGCCCATGTGATATCTCTGCTCTGTGAGTTGTACTGGTTGTTAGTATGCTTCTGGGTACAATTCCAGGTGCTGGTTATTACCTATAAATCTCTACATGGTGTAGGGCCATATTTTAATAGAAGGACTGCCTATCTCCCATGGTGTCTTCCCAGCTGATAGGAGCCAACAGCACTGGTGCACTCCAGATCCCTTTGATTAAACAGTGTCATCTATTGAGACCCCAAAAATATGCCTTCTCTGTTGTGATGCCTGCCCTCTGGAATGAGGTATCGCCTGAGATCCATATGGCTCCCACCCCAATGACATTCCAGAAGACCTTAAAGACCTAGCTATTCTCCCAAGCCCTGGACTAAGGTGGTTGGAGTCCCTTGTTGGATGGATTTGTGTATATTTCTTGTTGTTTGGCTGGATCCTCCATCTTGATATCTATTTTATGTTGTATTTTTTATCTTGTTTTGTTATATTATGAGCTTCCCAGAGTCATCTGGAGTCAGGCGGCATCCAAATTGAATAAATAAATAAAATAAACCACAGATATGAAGCCAACAATAAAAAAAATCCATTTGAAGTTAAATATTGAATTTGGAAAACTTTTTTTAGCACTGTGCATGACTGTTTTCTAGAAAAGGGCAGGCTTGTTTAGAAACTATCAGAACAACCACCTATTCACACAAAGGCCATGAAACTAACAACCAATCCCATTATTTATACCAGGAATTCAATTCTCTATATAAATCTAGCTTTTTGCTGTAGGAGGTTTCCACTTTTTCCACAATTTGGAACCCAATGATTGTTTGCAAAGTGAACTGTGGTTCTTCTTCTCAATGTTGCTTGTGTTCTTCTTCTTCCATGACAGCAGCTGCTTATCATGCTTTAGGACGGGAGTCACTTGGAGCAAGACCTCCAAAGACAATGTTAGGATATAGTTAGAAACACACAGGAAGAGGTGTGTTTCTTTCATGTACAATCATCCCAAGCCATGAAGAAAAGCTTATTTTTATCTTAAACAAGAAAAGAACAACAAGCAGAAACCCTTCCATGGGCATGATTCCACCTTTTCCCAGATTCTAAAACCTTTTTCTGATTCATTACCATAGCAAATAACATAAGATGTTCCCTTGGTGCTGGCTTGTAGTTCATCAAAGAAACAAGCAGTTTTGGGTGGAGTTGGCCTGGTTCCTACAACAACAGTAATGGGATGGTTGGTTCCTCATATAGGAGTTCCAATTAAAACCTGATTTTAATTATCTGATTTAATTGAAAATAATTTTCAATTATTTCAAAAAATTCATCCCCACACTTTTCATATCTTCTTAGATCAGTGCTTTCCAAACTCCCGCCGTTGGCAACACACCAACGGCGGCGGTGGCGGCGCGAGGGTGCACGTGGTGGTGGAGGCGTGCACGGTGGCGGCGCAGCATCACACATGGCGTGCTCATTTAAGTCTTCCTTGTGTGTGTGTGCGTGTGCGTGTATGCACGTGCATGCATGCATGTGTTTAATTACATATAAAATTATTTCAAAAAATTCATCCCCACACTTTTCATATCTTCTTAGATCAGTGCTTTCCAAACTCCCGCCGTTGGCAACACACCAACGGCGGTGGTGGCGGCGCGAGGGTGCACGTGGTGGTGGCGGTGTGCACGGTGGCGGCGCAGCATCACACATGGCGTGCTCATTTAAGTCTTCCTTGTGTGTGTGTGCGTGTGCGTGTATGCACGTGCATGCATGCATGTGTTTAATTACATATATGAATTAATTCATAAGAGGAACTGGAAGATTTGAACATGTAGGCCAGCCAATGCAGGTTTTACATTTTACATTTAAGCCAATTTAAGTTTGTGTTTCTTACAGTATGTGAAAATAATCTCATCCTCTCCCCCAAGCCCATTTCTTCCTTTTCTTCCTTGATTTAAAAACATCATTGTTTTTAATACCAACATGTTAGTTAACTCTAGTCTGTTGCTACCAATGAGAAATAAGGACTGCCACAGACACCTTTAATTGTAAGAAGTGTTACCATCCTTTCAAGTTAATAACAGTGAAGACAAGAAATCACAATAAAGGCAACATATTCTATCTGACAAAACTGGCTTCCCTTCTTGTTTTGTCACTGTAAAAGACTGACGTCTCAAATCCTGTTTTGACAACTGCTGAAACTAATTTAGGAAAAGCAACCAATTACCAAGAGATTTTTAAAAAGGAAAGAACATCTTGCTTTAGAAGAGCAATTTGTCTGATATATTAGATCAATATGGCTTCAGCTGTACAGTTCCAAAATGTTGTCCCCATTTTGAATTCCATTCTTAAAGGATGTTTAAGTTGAGGCATAACAATAGCAGCAGTATAACCATCATTATCTCAGAGGAGGTAACATAGTAACCAACTAGCAGTGTTAGAAGTATGCAAACGTTTGTAATAAATCTACTTCTAAATCCACATAGTCGATTTGGAATCCTGCGACTAATTTCAAAAAGTATTTATTTTTTATTTTTTTATTTTCCTGCATCAAGTGTCAATCAGAGCTCTTTTTGACACTGTTGCTGGACTTGGACCAATTCTTAGCTGGTTTGCATAAATAAAATTTATAGGCTGCCCCAATCTCTCAGAACTTTGAGCAGCTTATAGAATGCAGCAACAAAACAAAAAATACCTAAAAGAAGAAATACCTAAAAGATAAAAAGTCTGGGAAAAAAAACTAACTGTTCAGTAGACCATTTTTTGCAGTAGACCATTTTTTGCTGGATATAACCACAATTCCTGATAAACATTCAAATTCCAAAGCTTTGGCATATAAATCAACATTACATTAACATCCTTAATGTTTAAACTGTACTTTTCCAACGTTTTATTTTTTAAAATCTAATCTCACAGGTCTTTTCTCTGTAATTTCCCAGATTATATTACAAAAATATGGCGAATATAGTAAGTAATCCAGCTAAGAATTGGTCCGAGCCCAGCAACAGTGTCAAAAAGAGCTCTGATTGACACTTGATGCTGGAAAATTAGAACAACTGAGACAGAGTTTGTCAAAATAAGTGGAATCTAACAGATCAACAGCCCATCGAGGTCAGAGTTAGGAAGTTAGCAATCATTCAGAATAATCACTAGTTAAGTACACAAGCATCCAGTTCTTAACTGACAAATCTGCCCAATGTCACAGCAAAACTCACTTGGAAACAAAACTGTTAATTAGATGTAAGACAGTCAGTGTAGGGCCATGATCAGCTTGCATCTTGACTGCCTCTACAATATGAGTGAATTTTGAAAGATGAATGTCAATATTTATTACTGGAAGAATCTATCCATGGGCTTTTCCAAACAACCAACTTTTCAGTCTCCCAACCCTAGTAAACTCCATTTCAAATGCACCCAAGATTAATCTGGGCTGTTTTAATGATTTTCAGATGAATTTTCAGGATGCTATAAGCAAGAACATGATTATGTGTTTGTGAGTTGAAATCTTACAAAGAACCACCAACCAATCAGCACTTTCTATTTCTGGCCACTAGCAGCACACAGAGTACTGTCAGTCCATCAATGGTTTTTTGAATCAGTAACAGAGTGCCTCATCACACCCCCAAATGAACCTGCAGAAATAGCAAACCTCAGGTGGCTTCCAACCCCCTAACTAGGCCCCAAGAAATTCAGCAGTGGGACTCATTTATATAGTCATGCCAGCATGCTACTACAGTAGAATCCTCCTACTAGAATCCTATTAGAATTTCAGCATCAGGGTGAGCTAAGCATTCCAACCAATCAGAGCACTGCTGCCCTTTTGAGCTGCTATTTCTGAAGTGGCATTTCCCCATCCATGGATATAACACCAATGGCACAGGGATATCTCAATATTGTTCATAATTCAAGTACACTTTATGTCTTTGTGTAATCAGGGTTCATCTTGAAGATCATCCACTGGCCTGTTAGAACCAGTGAATGGAGCAGAGCTTAATGTAGTATAAGCTTGTGCACAGAAAAAGAATATTGTTTAAAAACAGAGCCAGACAGCACGTTAGAGAGATCCAGGTTCTTAATCTTATACTTTTAGCCCACCCAAGCATAAAGAAACACACGCTTAGACATAGTAGGTTCAAAAAGTAAGTACAAAAGAGTTCTTACATTTATTGGTCCAGTTACATCCATTTTGTTGAGAAATGATTCTCCTTTGGTTCCCTAAATGTAATTCACCCTCACCCCTCATAGCTGGTGAAGGCTGCGTGGAGAAGGGGGGGGGAACCTCCTGAGTTGAGGCCTAGCACATGGCCTTTCCATGGATAGGAGCAGCATGCCACGTGCGTCCTTCTTCTCTGGTAGAAAAAGCAGAGAGAGCTGACTACAGAGGAAGTAGGAGTGGCAACAAAACAACTTCCTCAAAGACACAGAGAATTGCATCCTGGGATGAACTCATCTACATGCAAATGAGGCATGTTGATTTGCTGAATTTCCAACACATCTTGCCCCACAACCAGTACTGCACCTCTGCCTGGTAGGGGTGTCATACAGATCAAATCCATATGATTTGCAGAGACCCATTTATTAACTTAATTCAATAGTTCTCAAGTAGTATATAATTCATAATAAAAACACAGCCTTCTTTAAGCCATAAGAAAATAAGCACCTGAAAATTCTCCAAAGCCAGTATTTTATGCCACATACACAATAGAAGGAAAATGGAGCAAGAAAGGAAAAAATATACTTAATTGTCTTTCACAGCATCTGCCAGAAACCAAAATATGGGATTCCGGAGCAGTATTTTGCAGCAGGTAAATTTATCCTATAGTGGCAACCTCAGGATGAGAAATAATGGAACCATTAGCAACCTGGGCCCTGTGGTTTTTTTGTTCTTCCCAGAGTAATTCAGCTTGAAACAGGTTTTTTCCCCATGAGGCTTCTATCCATTTTTCACTTCCTTCCATTGCAATGCCTTATTCTACTTGGTGCAGTTATTCAGATCTGGTTAACTTCTGGGGGCAAGTTCATTATTCCTTTCTTGTTGCAAAGTGAAATAAAGACTCCTCTATAACCTCTCCTCTTGGGTATAGCAGTGTTTCTATGCCACATTCCCAGAGGTTCAGGACCTGCTATTTTATTCAGTGCTCAGGTAGCAGAATAAAAGCTACACAGCCACAGCATAAAAGAGTTGAGGCTATTTTTTCAGAGGAGAGGGGGGACTTTTACAATTTTATTTTCAAAGCAAACTGGAATGCTGTCACCATTTTGGGATGGGGAGTAAAGTTGGAGGTAGTCTTACTTAGATCCAGTCCCTGCATTAGCAATATGTGATAAAGAGGCATATGAACTGATGCACCCCAATATCACCATGCAAGTCAGCCCTGCACTTCTAGTTTCTGATCTTTAAACACTGAGTAGAAGGTCTAAATGAAGCTTCTCTCGGCATTCTTTTGCAAACAGGTCTCCACCTGTATGTATGTATGTATGTATGTATGTATGTATGTATGTATGTATGTATGTATTTCTTTCTTTCTTTCTTTCTTTCTTTCTTTCTATCCCACCTTAATAACTGTATTTTTTATAAATAACTCAAGGCAGCGAACATACCTAATACTCCTTCCTCCTCCTATTTTCCCCACAACAACAACCCTGAGAGGTGAGTTGGGCTGAGAGACAGGGACTGGCCCAAGGTCACTCAGCTGGCTTTCATGCCTAAGGCGGGACTAGAACTCACAGTCTCCTGGTTTCTAGCCCATAGTCTTAACCACTGGACCAAACTGGCTCTCTGTATATCATATGGAAGCTCTCAATCCACATACTGTCCATTTGAAGATACACAGAAACCCACCTCATAATTCCTTGCTTACTGTGGGAAGAGGAAGAGTGGTGCAGGTGAGAATGGAGATATTAAAAGCACAGATGGTTCTACATACATCGCTTATGGTTCGGTTCCTGATTCAGACATGATGCCTGGACAGGGTTCCTCTAACATATACAACGCATAGTTGTTACCTGCCCATGGATAATACGTAGGTTGGGTGAGATTAGATTCAGAGATCCAATGTAATTCAGATTATATATTGGTGATTCATGCACCCCTAATAATAAGCACATATGCAACCATGCACAAAATACATCAATAATATACAGTATCTTCACTGACTGTGTCCTGAGATGGAAGCTTTTATGCTTTATGTAATTATTTTTCCTTTTTATGATACCTGTAGTTGGACCACATGACCAAATATATCTGTTCAGTGTTTTCTTGTGGAGAAACCTGCCATATTCATTCCACGCTAATGAGCAGATCTTAATAAAATAAATCAACCTGTTTCATCCAATTCACTCTTTCTTCTCTCCCCATTCAGTCTTCTCAATTCAGCACTAATTATAAATATGTGCAGCAATGTTGTGTACAGCTGTGCATGTAATCATTACAAAATGTAACCTTCCCTTGTTACATGTACATACACACAAACACACAAACACACATACACACACAGAATACATTCTTAATATCTAACATACGTAGGATTCCCACTTAAGCATTACTGTACAATGGCTTCAATCCTCTACTGTACTGTTCTGCTACTGAAAAAATAGGTTAATTAGTAAAGCAACTGTCCTATTGATTCTTTGCTATATAAAAATATATCAAGGAATCCTACAGTCTCAAAATTCATACTCTTTATTGTCTATTTTTGTATCCATTCTGCTCTAGCTGCTCTCCCATCCTGAGGCTCTGTTTCTTTCCCTATCCTTACTAAATAAATACCTGTAGCAGATTTCTAGATGGCAAATGCTTTTTCTGAGATCAATATTGCATAAAATGGGCGTGTATCATTTAATTATTGAGTATAATTGATCATTTGATTCCAATATTATGCATTTTCCAAGGTCTCCCATGTTCAGATAAAGACATGGATTGCATTTTTTTTTACCTTGGTAAGGAAAATATTTCCACAGATTTCAATTAAAGCCAGTAAAAGTTGTTCCTGGGCAACATCTTTTTATTTTTATTATCATTAGGGGTTTTGTATTTTTGGTAATATGCTTATCTGCCAAAACATGTTTTGTTTAATTCTAGATAATCCAGGATGTATTTTTTCAACTTCTATATATTAAACATTGTCAGCCAATATTCCAATTATTGTACAACACCTAACAAGATCATTTTTAAAAACTGTTAATCTTGCAGGAAATATTGAAGTCTGATGTCAGTGGCAAGTCTTGAAGTTCAGAAAAAGTTGTTTAATTCTTTTCCAGTTTCTTGTGAGAGTTTATAATGATAAGTAGAAGCTGATATTCTTTAAGATCTATGCAGGCATCTGACTGCAGCACAAATATATCTCCACCAGGGAGAAGACATGATGCAACCCTTATCCCAGCATCCCCAAATATTCCCCTGCCTTTCAGTTCTTTGCATAATTAGTACAAAGTTCTGAAATCTTTGTACACACATTCTTAAACAGATGGTATCACAGGAAGACAGAAAAGGCTGAGTAAATTCTGACAGACATTTTATAACTTTGTTTATCTCAGCCATAAGATAATTTAGGGCTGTGAAGTACATTGACAGACAACCCTAAACATGTCTGCTCTGATGTAAGCCTCATTAAGCCATCCTTAGCTAAGTGTGTATGGGACTATAGCATAAAGGATTATGTGAGTATTTGCAATCCAACTCACCCTAACCCTTACCCTAACCTTAAACATGGGAATACACATGAACTCAGTTTTCATTGGTCCCATGGATCATTGTGTACTTTGCTGAACGGTTTAAAAGTGTTGGGTAAGTGTCTTCAGCCAAACATTCATACAAATCTTCAAGACGTTGCCTTGTATCTTCTAAATAGCTACTGAAACTTCCCCAGCTTTTTCTCTGACTGCACTCAGTTCAAACTTTTTCCATTAGCTTGTGCTTGCCTAAAATGTAATCATATAAAGGCACTTTAAATCCTTAGTGCTTCTCCCAGGCACTAAGAAATGTTAAATATGGAGATGGACGGTGATATAAGTTAGAAATATAAATAAATAAATAAATAAATAAAATATGTTTTAAATTATGAAAAACTTGGTTAGTTCAGGAAAAAAAAATGTATTTTGTTCTATTGGACTCCTCAACTGTTTGGTTTAACAGGTTTTCAGCTCAGCACGTCTCACACGAACATGAAGGAGGGGCTTCCCTGTAAAGCCTAACTCTACTGTGCTTGTGTGGGAGGTGTCTGAGTCACTTGACTTCCTGTTTCCTCCTCCTCTCTCTCCACGAGGCCCGAGTGTGGCCAGTTCGCCATTCCCCCTTCCATGGGGACAGACACGCATCTCAGCAGGGCCGCCAAAAGTAGGTCTGGTCAGAATTCCTCGCTTGCATGCATCGGACCGTTTCTACAATGAAACTGCTTGTAACCTGTTCTACTGAAAAATAAAATGTAAGCAATCTTTATTTTTCTTTTTACACTAACTAATGTGTGTGAAGACTGTTTATTTCTCTCAACATAATTAAGCCTTCTGTGCAAGTTTATTGCTGGATGCTACTACTCTGCTAAACAAAATAAAAATGCTGCTTGGGTTTTCTGTTACTAACATTTCAGAACCCAACATCAACAACCTTCAAATAGGTTGGCTGGTTGTGTGGGAGGGGTTTGTTGTTATTGCTTTTGCTATTTTTTTAAATGCAAAAGATGTAATAAATTTGAAGGAACTTTGGTTCATATGATTTGAACATGTTCACTGATACTTTCTTATTAGTTAGTATCATTACTATTGTGAAACAGGTTCTTGGAAGGAAGTTAAGGTTTAAAGATGAGAACGTGTTATTAAATTATACTCCAAAAATCTGGAATTGGTCAACACCTGAAGATTTTGGAAATATTATTCTTGGAGCATTGCCAAAAAGGTGATTATGTATTTCTGGAAGGATGTGTGGGTCTGAAGTTTTGCTCAATGAAATTTATCAACTCTCAGCCTTTGAACTAGATTTGTATCAATGAAGAGGCAAGATCACGCACTATGCTTCCATATAGTTTAATCCATTATTAAAAACTGAATAGTAATGGTGTGTATAAATATTATATACCCACACATATACAGTATATAAAATCTATTAACCACCCAGAGTTGCTGGGAGTCTGTGGCATATAAATGTAATCAATTACTATTATTATTTAATAAGTGTACGTATACGTATACGTATATGTACATGTACTGTATATGTAAATGTACTGTATATGTATATGTACTCTGTGTGTGTGTGTGTATGAATTATCATTGGGAGTTAAGCAGTCTATAAATTTATAAATAAATAAATGTTACTGTTTTGTTATTGTAGAACAGTAGTGACATTTCAGTTGCATTGTATTATTTTCTTTTTCTTTTAAAATTATTTTTAGTGTGTTCTACTTTTTGTGGGGTTTATTTCTATTTTTCATTTTTTCATTTTAAGTCATTTTTATATATAGTAATTTTATTAAAGATTATAATTACAACAGTAAAAACTAATACAAACTCAAAAAATAGAAGAATAAAAAGAAAGAGTAGAAGGTGCAGAAAAGAAATAAAATTGGGGGGAAATAGAAATAGAAAAAAAAGAATATAGTAAAGAAAAAGAAAAGAAATATATAAAGAAGTGACATCCCACCTTCATCACAACAAATATAATTGTTGGGGCGAGCGGATGTAGCGGCCTGCTTCTCTCCTAGGCACCAGTGATCCTTAGGCTGTATAGTAAATAGACACTCAAACAGAGATTATATAAAATAGCCTATTTACTTATATACATACGTATTTACAGATCACTTCCACAGGTAACAAATGATAAACCAACGATACAGCATACAGAGGTAGAATGAGAAGAAAGAATACAGGACATCTCTGTATTTATATATACACTGACCAATCACCTTATAGGTCACTCTCATTATCCACCACACCCAACTTAACTCTAAGCACCTGTTGTATGAGTCACACACTGACACATCATCACTACAACAATGACTGCTAATTGGGTGACTCTGCAGAATATTTCCCCTTTCACCTAAATATCAAGCCTCTCAATATAATTTATATCTAGCTGTAAATTCCTGGGTATATCAAACCCCAACAATAATCAATTTTAGTAAGTTATCACCTCCTCTTAAAATACAACCAATTATCTCTTCTTCCTATATCCCACCTCTTATCTATTAGCAAATCCATAAAGCATCATCATTTCAGTCCTGAAAGTCCATTAAGGGTTATTAGAGATAGCAACATATCTATTTTAACCTTGATCAAATAAACCAACTTTATATTCCTTCCTTTTACTTTTAACAAACTTGATCTTTAGTCCCTTCAAATAACCACCTAGAACTTGATTTCTTTTCATTTTTTCTTTGTCCATTCTCACAAAATCCTTCAAAAATTTAATAAGCCTCTTTTGTACATCCAGTATAGGAAAATTATCCAGGTCACTCTCTTGGTTTATTGTTTGTATATCCCTTGTAATTATTAAGACTTCTGCTGGTTTCTTTTGTATGTCCAGTGTAATGACTTTTTCCATGTCATTCTTGTATCCTGTCATTTTTCAAGCCACTTGCAACTCAGCTACAGATCTGAGATTAAAGTTAATTCATCAAAAGTTGTATTTAGGGTATATTGAATTCCCCAAGGAATGTACTTGAAAGGATGGACATCAGATTTTCTAAGCTGGAGGTCTAAAAAAATGTGATGTTTCATTGACCCACATGATATGGTCATGTGATGATTTGATATCTTTTGGGGATAGTGTATTAATGTGTATAAGTAGGCTTATGGGAATATGTTTAAATGTTAAAGATGTTGATATGATGTTGAACTATATACCAAAGCTTAAAAATCTCTTTATCAGGAATTATGGTTGTATCAAGCATGGGGATGGCTAAAAGAATCATACTGAACAATTGGAAAAATGATCTTATTCCAGATGTTTAGGAATGGTTGTTAGAAATGTGTGATCTATCTGTTTTGGAAAAGGCAATATTTTCTATTAATCAAAGGATTCAGCAATATGCGTTACTATGGCAGAGATTTTTGATATTTTACAATAGTATTTTTATTGATTATATTACAGTAGTATATTTATTAGTAAACCAGTGACTATTGATAAATATGTAGGGCCAGTTTGGTGTAGTATTTAAGACATCAGGCTAGAATCTGGGAGACCATGAGTTCCACCCCCAACTTAGGCATAGGGTGCCACATGGGAGAAAAGCAAGGGGGAAAATCAGTTCGTACAATGTAGTGCCTCCTGGGGTTGGCTGGCCCCGTAGCAATAAGACCTATGCTACGGTCCCCAATCCATCTTGGATTCTATTTTATTTTATTTTATATCTGGATTTATTTTTATACATCTTCTACTTTGTATGGTTTTAAATATTTTAAATTTTTAAGTCTTAATTATTGTAACCCGCCCAGAGTCCCTTGTATGGGAAATGGGCGGGGAATAAATTAAATAAATAAATAAAATAAATAAATAAGGAAAAGGGAGAAAATAAATCAATTAAAGTTTACATCAAAAAGAAAAGTACACACAACAGCCCAAAACCAGATGGAGAATTATAACAAAAGCAGAAATCTAACTAGCTATAGTTAGCTGAGAAAGAATGGATCATGTGGTTGAGTCATGTATGTTTTAATAATGTTCTAATTAATTGGATGTGGCAACTGTTTGCAATGGATACAAACTATTTTTCCCATATTCATTAGAACAGCCTTGTTTAACTCACCACTCTCCAGTTGGGTTGGGAATACAACTCCCCAGATTTCCAATCATCTTTGGATATCCTGACTGGCAATTCTGAGAGTTGCCATCCTAAGACAGTTGGGGATGCCAATCAAGGAGGGCTACATTGGTACAAAAAGTAAGCATTGGCTGCAAATGGCATCTAATCCCACTAAAAGGAATACCAATTGCCAAGACCTCCTACCTTTTTACATCTAGCAGGACTTCAAGTTGTCACTTGAGATCATCTGTTTTTATTTTGTAAAATGAAACTTTTCACAACCATTTAAGATGAGCTTAGAATCTGAGGGCACTATATGATAAAAACTCAAAACCAATGAAAAAGATGTCTAATTATTAGTTTTGAGATGGAGGCCCAGTTTTTCAGTTTTGGAGAGTTAACAATAGCCTGGCTCTCTCAATCATTTTGTCTCCTGATGAGGCACAGCTAAATATTGCGGACACACAGAAAATATCTCTCAACTTTAACTGAACTGAACTGATTTTCAAGGCTCTTACACTCTAGTTGCCTCAATTGCTATGAAAATCTCTAACAATCATTTTGACAAGGGAGTTCCACAGAACAGGAGGTTGGAGACAAGGTTCCATATGCTCATTGCTCAGTGAGGCAGTACTGAATCTTTCTGATGGCTCATATCATTAAAAAAAAATCATAATAATTGCTGACACTAATTGGTGCCCTTCTTGGCATGATGAACAGAAAGACCAAGGTCTAAAGATGATCGCTAACACTAATTTTTGCCACTAGGGAGAACTTTCCTAGGTCATGGGCATAGAATACTGATCAAGTTTGCACTGCCACTGGCCGTGTCCTGCTTCTCCTTCGTGGCTGTTTTGTTTTTGTTTTGTTTTGTTTTGTTTTTACATATTATTTCTACAGCTTGCCAAAACACAAACACACACAAACATATATACATACACCCCTTTCAAGGAGCAGAGGTGACAGAAAAGGGTAAGTTGTATCTGTACAAATCAGAAAGTCATCAACTAGTTTCTTACTATTCAATTCAGTATTCGGTCACTTCTCAAGGACTGAAATACTAGCATCCTTGAGAATAAGACCAAGATGCCATGTGGTCCAACACCTTTCTTTTAATATAGTGTTGACATTCTTAATTTCCCTATATATAAAGTCATATCACTATGTTATGAACATGTAATGAATGTATATTGTTCTCTCTCTCTCTCTCTCTCTCTCTCTCTCTCTCTCTCTCTCTCTCTCTCATTCCCCTTGTCTGGACCTGGAGAGACTCTTCAAATTCTAAAAGACTTCTGAGAATCCCTTTTCAGGAGAAAAAAACAAAGAACAAAACTGGACATGGAGATTGGGTTTCTGATTATCTTGGATTTACTATTCTAATCAGGATTATGCTACCCATGAAGCACTGTCCAGTTCTAAAATATTGCAACAATCTACTGTACTTGCATTCAAGGGAGATCAGGGATAAATGTGTTAACCCCACTCTCCTCTCTTCATCTCCCCATTTAGAATGTGAATGTCTGCACTGGACAGACTCTTCTGTCCCCAGACATTCTCCATACAAGTGAGAGCTCTGGAAAATCAGCATACTCAATGACATGGAGCCCTCCACAGATAGAAATGGTACTCCATTGCAGACACTCTTTCTCTAAACATGGAGAGTGATGAGAAAGATCTAGGCTAGCTTATTTGTGCCTGTTCTCCCTTAAATGGAGTAGACTAGCTGGATTTCAGAACAGAGCTTAGGAGACTGGTAGATCTGGTATACTTCGAAGAAATACTTCTTACTGATAGTTAGAAGGGGGAATTTTGTGATGATGCCAATTTACAACAGCAGTTCCGGCAGTTCCAGTTGTGGTCATTAAATGAGCCATCTGCAGTCATTAAGTACATGACCGTGACTTGCGATTTCCTGCCGCCTTCCCCATTGACTGCTTGTCAGTTTCCAACAACTCGGACCACAACTAGCAACCACTCATTCAGCGACTGTTCAAAGTTATGACAGCACTGAACGAGGGGGACTTATGACTGGTCCTTGAAGTTGCAGCCATCACAGCGTCCCCACAGTCATGTGATCATGATTTGGGCACTTGGCGACCAGCTCACAATTATGAGAGTTGGCTGGTGTGGGCGCACTAACAGCTTGAACAGCAGCTGACCAATGGTGACAGGGAGGAAGCTTAACTGTGAAGTGGGAGAAGGAGTGACCGCTCTCTCTGCTGCTTTATGACACAACTTTTCCCATCCCTAAAAGAAGTTGTTTGAGCTGTTTTCAAATATGGCTTTAGCATTTTTCTGAAATAGCACGAAACCTTTCTCTAAAATGAGCCCAACCATCAGCTGATATCTGCTAATAGCCAGGTTCTTTTTGAACGCTTCTGTACAAACATTTGTGCAAGTTTTAACAGATGGCCCACCTGCTCATCTAGCCATTTATCATAATTTGCTGTGCCCCAATCCCAACCCCATTTTACATTAATTGGTAGATGTTTTCCCACTGGCTAGTGTTGTTTGGTGGGAGGAACAGGGAAACAAAGTCACAAGAACCCACCAATCCCTATCCTTAATGTGCCCTATACATCATAAATAAGGACCATTCATTGGCATTGTGACTGCGGCAGGATAGGGATTTTCACTGACGCAGCAGATAATATGCCAGTATAGTTTTCTGCTAGCTGAAGGACCAATGGGTAGCACTTTACCTCAGTCATGTGGAAGAGCCCTCAGACACTTCAAGAATGAATCACTGTCATGCGCACATACTTTGGCACTATGTTGACAAGAGTTTGGATTGCACAATTGTTTGTAGTAATAGCCAGGCTTGTATCTGTGGTTGATAAGACAGATTTTGTTATGCTAACTTTATACCAAATTCATTGGTTTCCAGTTTTTTTACAGCTTCAATTGGCATTTAAGGCTCTAAACAGCATGAAAATAGTGGTTCCCTCAGAAATCTTCTCCTCCCTCATTTGCTGTTCACCAAGACAAGTGTCTAAGCAGAACACAGAAAAGAACCTTTTCAACTGTAATGTTTAAACTGTGGAATAGCTTTCCAAGAATGGGCCTTCAGGTTTCCATTCCCCCTATTATTTCAATATGTCCTTAAGACGGTTTCATTTGGGTGACCTTTTTTATGAACTAGGCCTTTTGATTGCTACTGATACATTGTTATAATCTTTTATGATGACATTTGATTGTTATTTCTCTTATTACATTGGTTTTAATTTTGATGTGATTTATATTTTCTTGAGAGGTGCCCTGAATTACAGAATCATATCACTGAAAAGCGATAAATACAGAAATAAATAAATAAAGTTGTCAATAGACAGGTCAGGAATGGCTGACCTCTATGTCACAAAAGCATTCCTTGTCTAGCTCCTCATGAAGATGCTTCTTCTACAGCCAAGAACTCTTTAAACAGGGGTCGGTATGGCACAGCTTATCCCAAAAGGGAATAGGATGTAAGGTACATGTGCATGGTACTCTAGTTTCAAGGGTTTACAGTTTTCCTGCCTTCAATTAAACCGTAGGGAGTCATCTTGAGGGACCTCCACCCACAGGACATAATTCATTGCATATTAATTTCAGACACTATTTTCTTTAATTAATTTTAAATAGTTGCTATTTCGGCAGGCTGTCATTTGATTTTTGATGCTGTTGTATTATTTTTGTTTTGCTGAATTGTGGATTTTCCCATTGTCAGCCACTTTGGCCATTTTGATGAAAAAGCAGGATATAAGTGCCCATCATATTTCAGATAGAAGCTCTGAACACATCTAGATATTTTGAAGAAAAAAATCTGATTTGCCTTGGTCCCTGTATAGTGTCAGTAAGAATACTTCTTCATATTATTTCTTCCCATAGCGATTTGTTATTGATGAGACAATAACAAATCCCACTATAATTATGCCGCCACCTTTCTTCTGTCTTCAAAATATCACTCCTGTTTCAAGGAAAGCATTTTATTGCTACACCTAAGCATAATGCAGCTGAAAAAACACTGACTTAATATAATTCAATGTATCCATTAGGCTCCTTCTGTGATTTGTTATTCTGAAAACATTTGTATGATGATTTTCCAGTTATTTCAGATATGCAATTGTATTTGTAAGGAATTGTAAATTACTGCTTTCCCAATTGTTATTTCATTTCTTGGTGTGTTCCTCTCCAGTGTTTCTGAACATCAATCCTTCCCCAACCATTGTTACTGTGTGAAGAGATCAATTTGAAAGGGTAAACAGGTTTCCCAATTTGGTACATTTTAGCTGTATTATGCCTGTTTTGTTGAACACATAACTTTTAATAACAAAAAAGCCATTGCTATAGACGACTACTGTAATTTAGTCTTATCAAGTTTTGTAACACATGACTTGAAAAGACTTTCGTTTGTGGATATTTTCAAAACATCTCTTGCACCATCTAGTGGCACTTCTTTAGGAATTAAAAGTTACCAAGCCAGTATTCTCCAGCTACATACAATGTAAGATTTAGTACTATATATACAGGATCAGATTAAGAAGACATATTTCCTTCACAGATTCATTCCTACATCGTTTTGGGCTCAGCTAATATAATGAAATCTAGAATACCTCTTTGGAAGACCCCCACGCCTCAGAGGCAATAATAATATTGAATATGATTTATGAACCCCCAAGAGCATTTTTAAAAACTCCCTGGACAAACATTTTAGAAAGAAGTTGATGGACAGTGTGGGAATAAGGGAAGAAAGGAGAAACTGCATTTTTTTTAAGAACATGGAATGCATAAGTATGTATGTATGTATGTATGTATGTATTAATTATTGGATTTATATCCTGCCATTCTGTCTGTTTGATAATCAAGGCAGCTTACAACAGTAGAAGGAATACAGAATATAAACCCAACAAAAATATAACCACAATACAGATAAGAGTCAAAATTAAAATGAAATATATTAGCAGTTGAAACAGTTAAAAGCTTGGCAGTAGAGATGTGCTTTGCCAACCTTCTAAATACTGGGAGACTTGGGGCCAAGGATTTTTTCTATGTAGTGCATTCCACTACAGGCATCCACAGTGGAGCAAGGCAGGAGCAAATTACAAAACATGCTTCATGACATCATGATACAAATACCATGACTTACATACTTCTGTCAGATATCAGCATGCAAATATGCAACGGCACATGTCGTGACAGTGAAAGTCTTGCTTTGGTGTGGACAGCAGTACATTGCACATAATGCTACTTCCCACATACCAGACAGTCTAACGTCTGGCAGTGGGTATATTTTCAGAAGCGCATCCCCTGCTGATCTGAATTGCTGGGCAGTTTCATAGTGGGAGACAGAGCTTTCCAAACTTTTCATGTTGGTGACACACTTCTTAGACATGCATCATTTCGTGACACACTCTTACAGCAGGGCACAAGGCAGGCGCTAGGACCTGCGTGGAATCACAGCAGGTTTGGAGGCAGCAAGGCACAAGGCAGGCACTAGGACCTGCGAGGAATCCTGGCAGGGCTTGGAGGCAGCAGCAGCCACGACACACCCAGACACTACAGCCGACACACTAAGGTGTCCCGACACACAGTTTGGAAAGCTCTGGTGGGAGAGATTGTTCTGCAGATAGTCAGTCCCTGAACCGTTTAGGGCAGTGTTTCTCAAACTTGGCAACTTTAAGATGTACGGACTTCAACTCCCAGAATTCCTCAGCCAGCCATGGAGAAACACTGATTTAGGGTGTTAGAGGTCAGTATCAACACCTTGAATTGGCAGCCAGTGCAGCTGTTTTAGTCCAGGATCATATGAGTCCTGTACCCTGAACCAGCCAGCAGCTTAACCATCACATTTTGCACTAACTGCAATTTCCAAATACTTTTCAAGGCAGCACATTGGAGTATTCACAAGGATTGTAACTAAGATGTGGATAATTGCCTGGCCAGCTCAAGAAGGGTCACGGTTGGTACAGTAGCTGGAACTGTACAGATGTGCTTCTCACCACAGCTGAGAAGCAAATCTGAGGATTAAGAAATATTCCCAAACTGCAAACCTGTCCTTTTTGGGGGAGTGCAACCCCATCCATAGCAAGCACACTTCACCTCAGTCACATAGTCCACCTTTTTCCTTACCATCAGCATGTCCATCTTGTCTGGATTTGAAAAGGGTTACTTTCAAATTTGTGCTTAGCACAATCCCCCCAAAAGGAAATTGCAGTATTCATTGCTTAAATACAAAATGATTTCCTCAAAGATATGCTCATGAACTGTGTTACATTTTAATTATTTAGATACCTTCTTAGTACTAATATGCAATGTTCTAAAGGTATTAACAAGCAATAAATCATAACTAATTGCACCTTCTCCAGTATTTTCTATCGAAGTATCAAAGGAGCACTTTTCTTTGTTGAATCTTTGAAAGAAGCATCCCCTTGAACCGCTGGCAAAGCAACAATGCCCCCCCCCCCTTGCTTGTAAGACCAATGTTGCTTCAGTTGGTCTTTTTCAGAGATCCTCTAAGCCTTCTCCCACAGAGCTTGCGTTATGGAAAAAAGCTGGGATTGGTCTTCTCCTTCGGTGGTGACGCATCTTCCACAGTCAGCATATCTAGCATGGACTATAGGGAATCTCTCCCAGATCACTCAGCTGGATCTCTCCCAGATCACTCAGCTGGTCTCTCAGCTGGTCAATCCCACTCTCTGTTGCAGTGTTCCTGCAGTGTGCACCGGTGCCATCTAGAATTGGGCCTCCTCCAGCCCTTTTCCAAGTCCTTAGGCAAGGTTGAAAGAGACCAGAGATCCAGAAAAAACCCCAGTGCCAATGAGAGAATCCAGTAGCATGAAAGAAGGCATTCTTTCACACCACTTGCTTTCCAACTGCTGCTAGGGAGTGAGAGAGACCAGCAGTTGTGGAAAAACTCTATTCATGCTTCTGGAGTCTGACAATGTCCACCAGCTGACAATGCACGCTTTCATGCCGCTGGACCTCTTCTAATCACAAGGAAGCCTATAGTGTGGCCTCTTTGGAGAAGGCTACAAGATAAGGCTGAGAGGAACTTCCTCTCACAGCCCTGGTTGAAGAGCTTTCAGACTAGGCACCACTGAAGGCACCCTGCTGCAAGCCTCTTCAGGACATGTTGAGTTGGCAGCTCCAGTGAAAGCTGTGAGCAGTCCTGAAGCTGGTCAGCCTGGAAGTGCTTTGGCCGGCATTTCCATACCACTAGCCCAAAGCAATTCAGGTCATGTGAGCTGCTTTGCTGAGGCAAATCAGATGGTATCTGATCTGGATTTATATCCTGCCATTCTGAGAAAGCTTATAGCGGACGAGCAGGCTGGCTTCAGAGAAGGCAGAGGAACCATTGAACAATGCCTGATTCTTCAACACCTGATTGAAAAATATCGTACCAACAAGATAACATCATTGTATGCAGCCTACATAGACTTAAAGGCAGCTTTTGATTCTATATCTAGGCCTAAGCTGTGGGAGAAGTTGGAAGCTGCCTCAATAGATAGTAGACTTCTCTATTTAATCCAGGCCTTATACTCTGATACGGCCTTGAAGGTCATATGCAATAGGGTTGGGTCCCTTTCCAAGCTGATTAAGGTACAAAAGGGGGTGAAACAGGGCTGTATTTTGGCCCTGCTACTTTTTAATTTTTATATTAATGATATGGTAAGTTGTCTAAGTCACCCGGACTTTCACCCTCCTAAAATAGGGGACCGTAGTATTGCCCTGCTGCTTTATGCAGACGATGCGGTCATACTTTCTAGGACTCCTGTAGGTCTCAACAGAGCTTTGACAACTGTGGCCCAGTATTGTATTAATAATCAGCTAGAAATAAATTATCAGAAAACAAAGATAATGACCTTCGCCAAAAGACCGAAATTTCGTTCTTGGAATATAAATGGGCATAGAATAGAGCAAGTGACTAGCTTTAAATATCTAGGGGTAGTCATGCACGCCACTGGATCTAGGAAACCTCACTTTGATTATGCAGCTGATTCCGGACAAAATTCAGCTAATGCCATTTTAAAGTTTTTCCGGAGTAAAGGAGGGCATTATATACCGGCAGCTCTTAAACTCTTCCAGGCGAAGACATTAGCCCAGCTCCTTTATGGGTCCTGTGTTGGTGCTCTAAGTTCAAGTATTACATCCCTGGAAAGAGTGCAATCAAAATTTATTAGAGCAGTATTTCAAATGCCCAAATGTGTTCCAAACGCTTACCTTCGATTGGAAGCGGGCATGATAAAAGTTGAGGCAAGAGTGCGCCTAGCTTCCCTGAATCTTTGGCTAAAACTCAGGCATTATCCTCAAGGTTTAGCACCACTCATTTTCCAAGATTACTTCCAATCCTCTTGGTTAAAGGATATTGAATCTAGTCTCGCCAAGCTAGGATTTTCTACAGATTCAATTCTCAGGATGGATTATGAACAGGCAAAATTGGCCTTGAAGCAAAGGATAAAGGACATAGAGAGCCAAACGGACTTAGAGAAGGCCCCTCAATTCTTATCATCAGAGTATAATAAATATATTGTTAATTCTGCTAACTACCTTACTCAACTCGAAATCCCTAGCCATCGGAAAGCCTTTGCCCTAGCTCGTAGCCACGCACTCCCTTCCGCAGTCTTGGATGGTAGATATAAAAAAATCCCAAAAGCTGCAAGGTGGTGCTGTTGTAATAATGGAGAGATAGAAACTACAGACCACGTGCTCCTCCGTTGTCCTTTTTATAAAGAGCTTAGGAGTAAATTAATATTACCCTTGACCAAGAAATATCCTAGGAGGCAAGATATAGAGTATATGCAAATGTTACTTATAGATGAAGATCCAACTGTTACGGCGCAAGTAGCCAAATTCTGTGCAGCTGCTATAAAGATACGCCAGACTATGATAGGAAAAATGTAGTAATGTACTCCTTGTAATGATTTTAATAATTTTAAAAGGTGTGTGTATGTATGTATGTATGTATGTATGTATGTGTGTGTGTGTGTGTGTATATATATATATATATATATATATATATATATATATCACACCATATTTTATATATGATATTTTACTTTTTATAAGCATTTACATCTGATAGAATATTAGTTATGACTAATATTAAGAGCATATTTAAATTTGATTAAGGGGCTCATCCACATTGTGGTCTGAATGTATTTTAATTTTTAATTGGAACAATGTAATTTAACTTATAATTTTAAAACTATTTTAAATCAGATGGTGCATATTGTAAGGTTCAATGAGTATACCTTGTAGAATCTTGTACTGGTCAGTGACCGTAATAAACCAGAATGAATGACGGTATCTTATCTTCTGCAGTTGAAATGAGGTCACCTCCATGGCCTCCATCAAAGTCAGCCTGTGTCCCTTTGCACAGACCAAATGTTTTCTCTGAAGCACCCAAGTAGCTGTAGTGGTATGTGGGAAAGACCTTGGGAGACTGGGCCAAGAGAAGCTGCCAAGGGAACAGTCAGATAAGAGACAGCATAGCCCACAGCTGCATAGTGGGAAGGGCAAGAGGCTCAGAAGAGACCCTCCCTAGTTTCTCAGGCTGTAGAGGAGACAGGGAGGAGAACTGTACTTTCAGACTTACAAGACTGATGTCGGCCTTGCAGGGTAAATCAGATAGGAATCACAACCAGATGAACTAATTCTACTTTATTGTAAAGCTACATTGACATAATCTTGTAAGTCTGAAAGTACAATTCTCTCCCCCCGCCCCCCTCCGGTCTTGTTGCAACAATGCAATATTGATTTCATCAAACCAGTTCATCTCTCTCTCTCTCTCTCTCTCTCTCTCTCTCTCTCTCTCTCACACACACACACACACACACACACACACACACACACACACACACAAGACTGCTGCTGTTCACAAGTATATTTTTCTTTAGGTAGACATGGAAACATTTTCATTGTTGCAACTAAAGGAAAATTGGGCATATCCTAGGTTGGTATACATTCTAGAGCCGGTTTTTTAAAAAATAAAAAAGAGGTTGATGGGGTTCCATAAAAGACAAAGAGAAACAACAACAACAAGATTTGAATACAGCCAATTTTCTGTCACTAGAGCTTTGCCTCTGGATCATGGATTCTGGGATTTTTTTTTAACTAACAGGTTCCAGAGCCTGATACAGTTTGAAAACCTTCTTCTAGAGTCTCGTTATTCAGTGTTTCTTTGGAATTCTATTCCTGTCCTGCACCATAACAATATTTGAATATTCAAGTGATTTAACTGGGGTGCCCCCAAACTGTACTGTGTCAGAAGGCAAAAGATTGGTTGGAAATGCAAATGAAAAGCAATGTCAACTAAGAGACATAATTTTAGGAATGCTGCCGTATACTGGTAACCCTGTTCCTAGACTCTAGATATAGACTCGGATGGTCCTCCATCATTCTGGGGGACCAAAGCTTCTATGCAAAATATTTGTTCTGGTGTGCATTTGGGGTTCATCTGAATCCAACACCTCCCCACATGCTAAGTTTCAAATATTGTTTTTATGTTGTTTAAACAGTAAAAAGAGAACATGATGCACCAGGCTAGAAAGCAGGAGACTGTGAATTTCTATTCCTGCCTTAGGCACAAAGCCAGCTGAATGACTCTGAGCCAGTCATTCTGTCTCAGCCCTAGGAAGAAGGCAATGGCAAACCACTTCTGAAAAAGAAAGCTGCAGGGACTTGTCCAGGCAGTCACCAGAAGTCAAGACTGAGTCAAATGCAAACAAAAAACAAACAAAACCCCCAGTCAAATAAATTTGGGTCTGATAAGAAAATAGTATGGCAGATGCTTCAATCTATTCCCACCTACTATGTTTCCCCATTGCCTCAACATCTCTGGAAATTTAACAGCTTTGGGTGTTACCTAAGATTCCTAGGCTTATAAGCCATATTATGTAAAATAAAGTTTTAAAAGGTACATCAAGTCAAACAAGTAATCAACAGGTCACATTTCTATGTCCAGAACAATAAACAAACTCAGTTCAACAGAAAGCCACATTCCACTTCATAATACATCTGCCCCCAAGGTATGCTGGAAAAGCCACGTTTTAATCACCTACCAAAATTGGCTTAAATTTGGGGCCATGTAGATGTTAAGGAGAATGCTGCCCCAAAGAAATGGGGCAGCAATTGATAAGTTCTGCCTCCAATGTCCCTGAAAATGACATTCCCTAATTGAAGGGACCTAGATCTCAGTCTCTTCTATCTGATGCTATCAGATAGGCAGAAACAAATGGATGAAACCAGCCTTGAAGATACCCAAGTCCTGAGCCATTCAGGGCTTTAAAGATGATATCAAGCACCATGATTTGTACCTGGACCCTGTGCAGCTCTTGGAATAGAGATCATGTGTAGAGATACTGTATGGGTGAATTAGTATGTGCCCATAACTACCCAGACCATTGCATTCTGGATCAACTCTTGCATCCAAATGGTCTTCAAGGGCAGCCCCATGGAGAGCACATTGCAATAGTCTAAATGAGGGGTGACCAAGGCACAAGTGACAGTGACTAGTGTCTCCTGCTCTAGGAAAGGTCATAATTGGCACAAAAGATGGAATTGTGCAAAGGCCCTCCCTAATGCAGCTACCACATATCCCTCAATCAGGAGCTGTGAACCTACAGGAGCTATAAACCAACAGGATCTGCTTCAGGTATGAATCACTTCAAACTGGGGAAGTGTGTTCCTAACTCAAAGCCATTCTGGCTTCCTGGGATTAAGCCTAAATTTGCTTCTCCCCAACTAGATCCTAACAGCCTCCAGACATCAGGACGGGACTTGACTGGATCAGCTTTTTGACCAGCAGCCTAAATGTAAAGTTTAGTACCATTAACACTGAGATAATTCATGTTAATGGATTACATCCCCCAAAGGTTTTATGTAGTTGTTAAAAAGGCAAAGGAAAAATGTCAAGCCATATGGCACTTCATAATCCTAGGGGTTGATTCCCCCCACCCTTCTAAAGATTGGAACTGCCCCCTCAAAAAGGAACTACCACAACAGAGTGACCCCCCCCCACTACACTCCTTGGAGACAGTTCAGAAGAATATCATGGTCAACAGTATCAAAAGTTCTAAGCAACATTCTTCTAGCTCAATGATTTGGTACAAGAAATGTGTAAAATAGCTGAAATAAGATACTGTACATTGCTACAGTCCAATTCTTTCCCATTAAAATACATGATTGTTGACAGCAGTGACCTCTGCCTACATTGTCCAGGTGTTAGAACAGCATTAACAAAATAACTGTTGTAATAGTGCAGATTCAATCCATCAACTCATCTAGTGCAATCGTATGTATTTAAGAATACAAAAACCAAAAAAAATCTTAATAAATCCTTAGAACAATCTCTACCAGTTGTCAGCTCTATGTGCAAGCTAGTTTATTCTATGATGCTTGTTTATGTGATTTATAAAGGAATAACTGCTTTCTTAACCCAAGTACAGTTCCTACGGAACTTCAATGAATAGGTGCTTTTTACAGCTGGTTACTATGGAAACATCGAACTTAGAATGCATTACAAGGTTACAAAAATTCAAGAATATCATACCCACTACTAGCTGAAGAGACTGCCAGAACAGAGAATGCTATCATTATGGTAATGTGTTTAACTATCATAAGAATCTTTTTGAAATTCCACACTCTGCTCATTTAGTTATTGATAATTCCCAAGTAGAACAAAATAATCTTTTCCAACTTTGATAAGAATTGTTGTATTTGTCATGCTGGTTTGTGATGATAGGAGATATGCTGACTGTGTTGGTTGGGGATAATACACTAACAATAACAGAGAATAACAATAAGTCAGAGGGGACCAGGGTGGAGAAGGTCTGGTTAACTGACATTTATATTGAGCAATAGCTCTATAAACCCTTTTTCAAACCATCTAGTTATCTAAGATAACTATCTAAGATAACAGAGAGCCAGTTTGGTCTAGTGGTTAAGGCAACAGGCTAGAAACCAGGAGATTGTGAGTTCTAGTCCTGCCTTAGGCATGAAAGCTGGCTGGGTGACTTTGGGCCAGTCACTCCCTCTCAGCCCTGGGAAGGAGCCGATAGGAAACCAGGAGACAGAGAGTTCTAGTCCTGCCTTGGGCATGAAAGCCGGCTGGGTGACCTTGGGCCAGTCCCTCTCTCTCAGCCCTAGGTAGAAGGCAATGGCAAACCACTTCTGAAATCTTGCCAAGAAAACTGCAGGGACTAGTCCAGGCAGTCACCAAGGATTGGACATGATTGAACAGCAAAAACAAAAACAAAAAAAGTTATCTAAAGTGTGATGGTCCATGACTTCAACTCCTGGAAGAGGGTTTGAACCCCATAGAATAAGATCTGACTACATACATCCCAATAAGGATGAAACCAAAACATACTGCCTCCCGGCAGTCAATATAACTAAAAATATCACACAGGATATGCACTGTATAAAAATAGAGATCCCCCCCCCCCATTCTATCATATGAAGGTAGTCATGTAAAACCTCATATGCAGGGATATGATGTAATGTAACATCTGTATCTCTCTAACCTGAGAGCTTAAGGGAAGGTGGACTGTATATACTATTTTGATAGATTGTTTTTCTAACCACGTCATGATTCATATGATCAAACTATCAGATACTTTTCTAGAACTTTGTAAGAGTGTCATAAGCTGCCTTTGCCTTCTCATGAACTTGTAATTCTTTGACCCTGCAGCACAGATCCCAAAACACTTCCAGCTGATCTTTCCCACTCCTGACCTTTTCTGTGCTTACCACAGGGGCAAATTTCCATTGCGTTCAACATTCCTAATGTTGGATCTGAGCAGATCTGCATTCAGTTTCCTTTAATTTATCATGCCAGTAGGCGACTATAATAGGCTCCCAGGAGTGAAGACGGGCTGAGCCAAGAATACCTTTCCAAGAGTGCAGATCATCCCTTCAAGCACAAGACAACAATACCTTCTGTCTCTGAAGTGACATTTTCTGCCTTTAAATGACATTTCCCCATCCACTGACACAGAGGTTTATTAAAGTTGCTTGCAATTGCAAGACCCCAGTTATGTTGTCATGTAATGAGGTTGCAGACTGATTTCAACAAGAGCTATAGCACCCTTAGTTGCTGTTATTGCATGCTACTTATAGCAGGACCCTTAGACAGCTTAAGAAAATTCTATTGGAATTATCTTTCCTGTTTTTCATGTCAGGAAAGCAGTTGCCAAACATTTTCATTTCTGTCAGTGGGTCTTATTGGACATATGTACTTTTTGAAAAATCTATCTATCATCTATCTATCTATCTATCTATCTATCTATCTATCTATTATTATTATTATTATTATTATTATATTATTATATTATTATCTATCTATCTTCTATCTAGAAAAATAATACTATTTGCATATTAAGGCATGACAATGTATATACAGTATATGCAGGCACAGTAACCAACTTGAAAAATAAAAGTTCCTGTTTTGCATTGTCCCAGATTTAGCTCCTAATTTTAGTTGCAGCTACTATTGCAATAGTGACCCAGTAGTGTAGTGGTGATAACATTTGTCTGAAGTTCAGAGGGTCACCCTTTCAAAACCTAGCAAAACCCTTTTTTAATTACTATGTTTTCTTTCCCTGAGATATGCATTTTACTGCTTTTTTTTTTAAATAGTTCACCATCTCATAGTTTTTGCTGTCACTTGAAGTAGGAGAGTTTCACCCCAGTTCAACCCAAATGGATAAATACTGCAATGGGCTTGTCACTGCATTGACCTAGCCCTGGGTAAAATGAAAAAAAGAAAGTTCATGGCTGGCTGGGGAATTCTGGGAGTTGAAGTCCACTCATCTTAAAGATGCTAAGGTCGAGAAACACTGTTCTAGGCCATTAAATAGGGACTGATTACAGTGAAAATGTATCAGCTTAGTTGGAAAACACTGTAGTTCAACATTGGAAAGGTCTCCTCAGTGTTGGCATCCTTTGTATGAAATTTTGTCCCCAGAAAATCTCACTGAGCAGTTTCAATAATGTAGTTTCTGCAGAAGATAAAAACTTACTTTCCCAGGCTTGCCAAGACAAAAAAATATCATTACATACTTTTGTTTTTTACTGATTGTTGTTCATTTACTGAATAGAATTAATTTTATTGTTTCTTTGAACACATGGTGGATAAAAAAAGCCCAAGAAATTCAACATTTTGCAGATGCTCATGATGCACAGGGCTTTTTTAATGCCATAAAGGCCATCTATGGACCAACAAACTATGGTACAAATCCCTCACGCTCAATAGATGGTGTCAAATTTCTAAAGGACAGTCTATTGCACTGAGCTGGAAAGAGCATTATTACAATCTCCTTAATCATCAGTGGCTGATGAAGTCTTCTTGCAAATCCTGCAAAAACAAATAAGAGACGAACTTGCAGTACCCCCTAGTTTGGAGGAAGTCAGTAAAGCCACCAATCAAATGAAAAATAATAAAGCTAGTGGACCTGATGGGATTCCTGCTGAAGTCTTTAAAGAAGGCAGGCCTGAACTTACACAACAACTTCATAAGCTCATCGAAAAAATCTGGATGAGGGAGGAGATTCCAGCAGACTTTAGGGATGCCATAATTATCACTCTCTTTAAAAAGGGTGATAGAACAGACTGTGGAAACTATCAAGGCATCTCCCTTCTGGCTACAGCAGGCAAAATCCTCGCAAGGATCCTTGCAAACCATCTTCTATCTATATCAGAAGACATCCTCCCTGAAACCATCCAGCGTTAAACAGGGATGTGTTATTGCTCCAACCTTATTCGCTATCTTCATCGCTATGATTCTACACCTTGTTAAGGGAAACTTCCTACTGGTGTAGAAATTATATATCAAACAGATGGAAAGCTTTTTAATCTTAGTAGGCTGAAAGCAAAAAAATAAGGTAATTACAACTTCTGTTATAGAACTTCAATATGCCGATGATAACGTAGTCTGCGCACACTCAGAGGAATATCTTCAATCTATCTTAAACATCTTTGCAGAAGCATATGAAAAGCTCAGCCTCTCGCTTAACATTAAAAAAACTAAAGTGCTTTACCAGCATGTTTGAACCAATCCCTCTGCAGCGCCATCAATCCAACTTAAAGGTGTGTTACTGGAAAATGTCAACCACTTTTCTTATCTTGGCAGCCATCTATCTACAAAAGCCGACATCGACGCTAAAATTCAGCATCGCCTGAGCTCTGTGAGTGTAGCTTTCTCCCAAATGACGCGTAGAGTGTTTGAGGATCGGGACATTCGCAGGGAGACCAAAATGCTTGTTTACAAAGCCATTGTACTACCAACCCTTCTGTACGCCTGTGAAACATGGACCCTCTACAAACGCCACCTCCAACTTCTTGAAAGATTCCATCAACGCTGCCTCCAAAAAATTCTGCAAATTACTTGGGAAGATAGGTGAACTAATGTTAGCGTTTTGGAAAATAGCTCAGGTTATTGATGTTTCTTCCTCCAATTTTAAAACCACACTCATTTTCTTCCAATCCAGCTTCCTTTAATATATATTTCATATATAGGTTGAATAAATAAGGAGAGAGTATGCAGCCTTGTCGCACTCCTTTGCCAACCTGGAGCCAGTCTGTTTCACCATGTTCTGTCCATACTGTGGCTTCCTGACCTGTATATAAGTTTCTCATGAGGACAATGACATGTTCTGGGATTCCCATTTTTCTGAGCACTTTCCATAGCTTAACATGATTGACACTATCAAAGGCTTTTCTATAACTGATGAAGCACATACTCACTTTTTGGTATTCTTTGGCTTTCTTAATTATCCAACATGCATCACCAATAATGTCTCGTGTTCCTCAGCCTTTTCAAAAGCTAGCTTGAACATCTGGCTTCTCTTTTTCCATGCAGGGCTCTAATCTGCATTGGATGATCCTAAGAATTATTTTGCTAGCATATGAAATTAAGGATATTGTATGATAGTTTGCAGTTGACTGTCCATATGTCCTATTAAGAAAAGTTCCGGTTTCATCTAAAAGTTAATTTTTAGAACTCTCTGCATCATCATATGTATTTGTATCCAGTATCTTTTTGCTTTTTCACAAGTCTACCATGCATGATAAAATGTCCCTTCATATTTTTCACATTTCCAACTGTGATTAGAAGTACCTTTACTAGAAGTACCAGAGACAATTTCTCTGGTGTCATATACTGTACCAACAGTGCATTATTTTTTAAAAAGGATTTCTTTTAAATTATAAGACAATGTAAATTTTAGACCTTTTAACCACATTCTCTCCCATTGATCCATTTGAATATTATAACCCAAATTCAATTATTATCATATTAAAGGGTCTAATTGATATTATTCAGTCATTGATTGGATTGTAGCCAAGTACTGTTCTTGGTATACCCTTCCTAACTATAAAAGCAACACTGTTCCTTCTTTGTCTTTCATGTCCTGAGTAATAAACAGTGTGATCTTCTGACTGAAAGTGTCCCATCCCAATTCCCTGATGCCTAAGATGTCAATTTGTAGTTGTTTCATTTCATCTTTCACTGTGTTGAGCTTCCCTGTGTTCATGCTTCTTACTTTCCCTGTACCTACTGTAATTCTATCTTGGCAGCTTTGGATTTTCTTTTCCTGTGTGGCAACATCAGCAATAAGACGTCCCAAAGGCCTTAATCTAGCTACCTCATAAACACCATTAGTACTCTGAAAGTAGCATGTTGTATGCTACTTTCCTCAGTACTCCATAGTACTTTCCATAGTACTCTTCCTCAGTAGCATGTTGAGTGCCATCCAACTTGAAGGGCCCATCATCCAGCACTATATCATAAGTCATTTTATATTTTCTACCAATGTGGTTTTCTTGGTAAAAATGCAGGAGTGGTTTTCCATTGCCTTTTCCCGCACAGTATGAAGTGATGCCTTTGCCATTGTCACTAAAGTGATCATCTGCCTCCAGCATCTTTCTATATCACTGCTCCCCAATATAGCTGCCTGCTTGCTTTAGCTGGGCAGCTGGGATGACCTTCATGCCTTGGGTGACCCTGCTGGGAATATACACTCTTGGCCTATGGTCCTGGTATTCTTCACTCATCCCTCCCAGGAACACATCTGCTCCAGCCACGATGAAGCAGCACAGCAGCACAGCTTCCCTTCATCCATTCTGAATATTTTTAGATTCTAATCTTATGGGGAGAAAAAGATGTCCTTATCTACTTTCTCTTGCCCACACCTAATTTACACACCACTATCAGGCTTCCCTTTCTCCATTTTTCCCTAAGCTACAAAACTCCACATGTTGCAGTTATTCTAGCCCCTTGATCAACTTAGTTGTTCTTTTCTTCATTATTTACAGCTCCATAATATCCTTTCTGAGGAACAGTGATCTCAGCTCTACAAACTACTCTATATAGCAGTCATAGCATTGGCAGCTTTATTTTTGTCTCCTCAGCCAATGAGCCCATAATGGAATTTCCTTTTCTTCACAGCAGCTGTATGCTAGCTCAACATTTGCACTGATCTCTCAACCCTAAGCCCAAGATTTCTTTCCTAGTTAGATACTGCCAGCTCAGATCCCATCCATTCATTCATCAGGAACTAGGTATGTTTAGCTTAACAAAAAGAAGACTGAGGGGAGACATGATAGCAGTCTTCCAATACTTGAAGGGCTGCCACAGGGAAGAGGGCATCAACTTATTCTCCATAGCACCCGAGGGTAGGACAAGAAGCAATGGGTGGAAGCTTGTCAGAGGGAGATCCAACCTGGAAATAAGAAGGAATTTCCTGACAGTGAGAACTATTAAGCAGTGGTACAGCTTGCCTCCCGGAGTTGTGGGTGCTCCGTCACTGGAGATTTTCAAAAAAAGATTGGACAACCATTTGTCTGAGATGGTATGAGGACTCCTGCCTTGGACAGGGGGTTGGACTAGAAGACCTCCAAGGTCTCATCCAACCATATGATTCTATGATTCTATGAACTTAAATGGCTTATTTTTACTAATTTATGCACTCCCTTGTGCATCACTTGCTTACAATGGACCTCTTTTGCTGCAATTGCTATTGAACTGTGTTAAAACTCCTCTCAACTGGGATCTGGAAATAGCAGACACAAGGGGTGGGTGCAGTATTAAGCAGAGGAAAATGGCTGCCTCAAGGATCTGAAGTGGAGAGGCAGCAGGAGCAGTCCTAGGGTCATTCTTTTATGTTGGAACCCAGAGTTTTGTAGGCCACAAAGCTATCCTGACACCCTCAAGTGAGACATAGGATTGCAATCCAATCAGCATGTATAGATAGAGTTGGAGGGGAGTAGGACACCACCTTAACCTTTCCCCAAGGAAGGCAGAATGATTGATGTAGGATGAAAGGCAAATGACAGTAGCTATAAATGTCCCATTTTACATTGTTGCTTCTCATTACAGTCAGCCCTTCACCCATCTTTTCTCTCTTCCCTTACTTCTAGCAATCTCAGTTTCTGTGATTTTTTTTCTCCAGCCCATGGAATCACAATTATGATCCAGTGATGCCATTC
This sequence comes from Charina bottae, assembly GCA_023362775.1. Taxonomy (NCBI): domain Eukaryota; kingdom Metazoa; phylum Chordata; class Lepidosauria; order Squamata; family Charinaidae; genus Charina; species Charina bottae. The sequence goes on along the minus strand of JALMGJ010000002.1, from coordinate 215,158,386 downwards.
CTTCTGTCCAACTCTTTCTTTTCTCATATCATAAAATAGCTACAAATCTGCTAGTGCAATGCTGTTTGTTTATCATAGAATGAAGGCTGTTTAATTGCAGACACTCTGTGTGGATGTACACATGCTTCTTCTTGAAGTTTATCCATTAACTGGACATGTATTCTGTAACTGAGTGGAATGGGACTTACACCCAGGAAAAATGTACATAGATTGTCTCCTTAATTATTTGTTACAAATTGGATATTAACTCCATGTGCTGCTTCTTTATATCCTTCTCAAAATCTTTATTGAAAAATGATAAATCCACAGGGAGATACCCAGGACATAACACACATCTCTTTTTCTCTCCCTCCCTCCCTCCCTCCCTCTCTCTCTCTCTCTCTCTCTCTCTCTCTCTCTTGAAAATTGATTATTTATGCGCATAGCACATCACTGAAGTGTGACTTTAAGTTCAACAAGGAATCACATTTAATGAGACTCAGCAACTTTCACCCTATAGTTGCTTCCCTGTGATTCTTCCAACTTGTCATCAATTATAAAACACTGTACAAGACTAATTTCCCCCTAATTTGTTGCTCATCTCATGACTTTCCATTCTCTTCCCCAGAGACATCACTGAATGCATTGCCAAATAGCTCTGCCATAACTGTCTTTAAGGAGTGAAAATAGCACAAAATGCTTTAATTGCTATGCAAAACTTAAACACAAATAGATGTAGCCATGGATATTATTTTTCAGTGTGAAGCAAAAAAGAGCTATGGGGTGAAGAGGGGGTAATCATAACTGGAAATTTAGCAGAGGGATTTAAAAAAAATCCAGGTACCATCACCATAAGTACCGATGTCTGTGGCTACCATCTACAAAATTTTGACAGAGATGGAATGCAGTTATTTAATAAGTCTGTGTAAAGCATTTGAAAGGGTGCACTGGTGCAAGTGAAATATATTTTCTCAAAGCATTGTCTGTTGTGTCTTCCAGAAGGTTCAGCACTGCTACTTCAAGATCCTTCCTACATCGTCTCCACAAGTAAGTACATGTCCAGGATATGTGTATTATTTTAAGCATCCAAATGTATGACTTCAACCATCCAGAGGTACCCTCTTCACCCACAGAAACTGCTGAGTTTAAGATTCTATATGGTATAGGGCACCTAATTTACAATCTGGAGCACACACAGCTTCAAGCTCTGGATATTGTCAGTAATCATGCTGCTAACATGTCAAATCTTTGCCTTGGATTTAACAGAGTGTGATATGGAGCTTGCATTCCCCCAGCCTAGTCCAGTTGCCTGATATCTTGGCCAAGAAGGCCAAACATGGTCTATTAGATGGAAAGGGAAAAGAGTAGAAAAATAAAGGCCAGGCAGGAAGACTGACTGCTGATTGGATTGTGAGCAACCCAAAAGAAGAGAAATAGATGGATCACATTTACTCTTTAAAAGAAGAGAATTCACTGTATTTTGAAATTGGAATGCAGCTGCATAAAATGTAAGGGAAAGGGTTTGTTTCCATGTTATTTTTTAAAATATTGCTCTCACTCACACAGTCTCACATTGTTGATACATATATCTTATAAGGGATTTCCTGAGTTGAAAATTAAACATGAATAAATGGTTAATGCTTTGATCTGTTACTGCTTTTTTCAAGTTAACATACTTCAGTCTGATTCTCTAAGCATCCTTGTTAATGAAGAGATACAGTAAGACTATATACGAGTCCCTATGTGGGTTACAAAAATCCAGATAATTCCTAGATGGCATTCCTAGATATACAGTATTCTAGGAATTCTAGGTAATTCCTAGAAGGAGTCCTTATAGGACTTTCTTCCTTCCTTTCTTCTGCAAAGCAAGGTGTTGGCTGTTCGTTGCTTTTTGTACCTTCCCATTGGCCAGTTGAAGAAAATGCTGGCCTGAACCATGGATGGAAGGAAGGAGTTAACAACACTCAGGCAGTGCCATAAAACTGTAACAGGTCAAATCCTATGATGACATCTAAATGAATGAAAGACCAAGACTTTATAGGGGGTGAAGAATTATTAAGTTTGTTTGTATGTGTTGTGATGAAGATCAGAAGTCACTTCTTTAAATATTTCTTTTCTCCTTTTCTTATTTCTTTCTCTCTTTTTTTTGCACTTTCTATTCTCTCTTTCTTAATTCTTCTTTTTCTTTCTGAGTTTAGTTTGCATTGTCTTTTACTATTGTTATTAAAATTTTCAATAAAATTATTTCTTTAAAAAAGTGTGTGTGTGTGTGTGTTATACTGTGTTGTATCCTACATATCCTATAGAGAGAGAAAAACACAGGACAACTCCTTGACGGTCATACTCACAGCACAGGTAGGACATTTCTCCTCAATCATTTATTAAAAGAAGTAGAGCTAGTAAGCTGTGTTTGTTTGTAGCATATGTAGGCTGCCCCATTCAAGACAAGGAAAAAGTCAGAAGCAAGTCCAGGTGAAAAACAGGTTGAAGTTGAGCAGAATTTGAATTGATCAACACAGATACTTATCTTGAATAAAGACTACATTGAGAAAGGCTTCTTAATGTGTGTTCTGCAGTTACGGCACAGGTAGCGAGGTTTTGTGCCGCAGCAATGAAGATCCAACATACCAAGAGAGGCCAATCTATGTAATGTCTTGTATTCAGCTGTAAATTTTATAGTTTTTCTACGTTTGCAATATGGCCGTGAAGTAGTCTTATATGTCTTTTATCTTATGTTTAATATACTTTTAAAATTCTGTATTCTTGGGTGGTCGAGATGGGCCACACCTTGGATTTTATGCATGGAGATGGACAGATGGTAAATGCGTTTTAACTGACTTAATTGGATTTTAATATATATTTATTGTATGTTGTTAATGCTCTAGCTGTGAGTATGTTTATCTCACAAAATAAGTCCAATATTGTACTGGTCTACGACCGCAATAAAGTGTATTGTATTGTAGTCCTTACACTGTATGTTGTAGATAACTCCTGTTTTTTCTTCTTGGGCTACTGGGTCTTTTGGGTCTTTTGGGTTACTTAAGATGTTCTGAAGGGTTTGGGTTAGTTTATGTGCTACGGTGATGCCATGTGGTTGTAACAATCTATTGGTCGTTTCTGAGATGTTTCTGATGTATGGCAGTGTTATCCTTTTCATAGCTTCTGTTGGTTGTGTTGTAGTGGGTTGGGTAGTCAGGCACTTTTTGATAAAGTTGAGTGGATATCCATTTTGCTGGAAGATGCTGTATAGATTATCTGTTTCCTTTTTCTGGTGTTCTGGGTTGCTGCAGTGCGTTAGTGCTCGTCTGAATAATGTTCTTACACAGCTTCTCTTGTGGGAGCTTGGGTTGTTGCTTTGGTAATGGAGAACTTGGTAAGTGTGGGTAGATTTCCGGTAGACTTATGTTTCTAGAATGCCATCATTTCCTCTACTGATGAGGATGTCCAAGAAGGGTAGTGTGTTTTCTTCTTCCCTTGTAAATTTTATTCCATTGAAGATGTTGTTGATGGTTTCATGTGTTTCCTCCAGTTGTTCCTTTTTTATTATGACAAAGGTGTCATCTACATACCGGATCCATACTTTGGGTTGTATACGTGGGAGTGCTATCATTTCTAGACGCTGCATTACAATCTCTGCTATGAGTCCTGAAAGTGGTGATCCCATGGGTGTTCCTTTGATTTGCTGTCATGGATTCTTTTGCTAGTGCTGGGTCTATGGATGTAAAGAGTGCAATGACATCGAATGACACCATAATTTCATCAACTGGCAGCAGTTCTATGAAACACACCCAACCTAGTCACTAAGTCACACACCCGACCTAGTCACACCCAACCTCTACCACTAAGATAGAAATACCCAGAATCATGGACCTCATCAACCTCTGCCTCACAACCTACTTTCAGTTTGATGGTCAAATATACCAACAAATCAAAGGAACACCCATGGGATCACCACTCTAAAATTTCAAGAAATACACTGTTGTTAACAATTTCACAAGATAAAACAGAAAATAGGTAAATCAGTCAAATCCCAGAGATAACAAGCATATTGATTAGTCTTTTTTTACATCACTTAGGACAGCCAATTTGGTGTAGCAGTTAAGGCATCATGTCGATGAAGGTTCTCAGTCATCCAGGTGGAACAGTCTGTGGCTTGAATCATGTCAACTGGATTTCTATTTTCTCAGTAGAAACGTTTCACTCCTTATCCAAGGAGCTTCTTCAGTCTGAGTAAAGTTAGTAAGGGAATCCTTAAAGTTAAGGCATCAGGCTAGAAACCAGGAGACCAGGAGTTCCAGTCCCGCCTGAGGCACAAAGCCAGCAGGGTGTTCCTTGTCCAGTCACTCTCTCTCAGCCCTAGGAAGGAGGCAATGGCAAGCCACTTCTGAAAAACCTTACCAAGAAAACTGCAGGGACCAGGCAGTCTCCCAGAAACAGACACGACTGAATGGATTAAAAAAAAAAGATCACTTAAAAGACACACTTCAGAAGCTAGTTACAGCTCCTTTTAAGCAAGTCCTCTTGGTCTGTTTTTCTATTCTGCAGCTGTCTATTATGATACCACAGTGTTTATTTTTTCCTTAGCCAGAAAGAAGCATTTTCACCTCTATGCCACCTATATATACCAACTTCAAAGGTTTTTCCTCCTTGCTTTGACTATCATCCACAGTTTCAGTTTAGTGCCATCTGTTATACACCTCAGGATTCCCAAACACCACTTTCATTATCTGTTGCAAGATAATTTAGAGAGATAAAAGTCCCCTACTGTGTATGTATAACTTGAAAAGCACTACACAATCAGAAACCTCATTAAAAGGTTTTCTCCACTGCTTTACTTACATGTCTTAATCCATTCCTGTTTCCTTTACAAAGACAGAACCAACAGGATAAAGTTAATGTTTCTTTTTCTGCTGACTTGTAATGCTAACCCAATAAAACATTAAGAGACTGTAATTAAATGGATGTCTCACTTTTCTAGGTGCCCATATTTGGTCTGCCTGGGGAAAAATGTCATCTTACAGACATCATCTATCTTTTCAATACTCACTTAGCAATGATCCCAAAAGATCATGGGGAAAGAGATGACAGTTAGCTAATTATTATTTATACTATAAGAATTAAAGTGGTTGCATTTCAGCAACTCCTGAACAAGAAGGAAAATGGTTTAGATTTTGGGTAAAAAAATATTTTCTGCTGCTATGTGGGTTATACAAATGGCCCCAGATCATTTCTGTTTCCCCCAGAGCCCACATACTCTGCTTTCTGAATTCAGTAGCATCCAACCAAATTACAGGAACATGTTTTTTTCTTTGTTTGGAAGTAAGTAGTACAGCAAGTGGAGTAAACTCCAAATAGCTTACCAAATCCATTTTACTAACAATAACTCTTTAATTCCACCCAAAATAACTAAATAAAGTACAGCTCCACTGTGTCCAGTTGAAATCAATGCATCGTCATCATTATGGTCCTTGATGGCTGATTTTTTTTTAAAATTGTGGCCCTAATCTAAGCCAACACCCCCTTTTTCTACACTCAGTCAACAAGGTTGCATGTAACTCTAATGTCTAAGTAATATCATGGAGTCCTTTGAACATTCACCAACCAAATCACTACTGAGGCTTCCCCACCCACCCCTGGCTGCATCCTCCTGTTGAAGAACCAGTATGGCACAGCTATAAGTGGAAATAACTATTCTGCCCATACCCCACTTGGCAATGAGCCTGGTGAAACAGCCAGGAACAGCTGCCAAGGCAGCCATGTGAGTCTTACAAGCAACATGGCTGCTTTGAACAGAGGTGACTTGTGTGTATGTGGCAAAGCACCTTTTAAAGAATCTACCTAAACATCTTTCCCAAAACAAAGATTCTATCATGTTTCAGTCATAGTTGTTTCTGTTATTCATATCCATGTTACATTTGCCAAGTGCATGTCTATTTGTCAGGAGTTGTGTGTGTCAGGACAGCCTAGTCTTCCAAACTGGATGTCGCTGATTTCCTTGTGCAAGCTGAGTCACAATTTCTAAGGAAACTACGCTGGCTCTTTTATCCTAAAAAGCCTGCTAATCTGAAAAAGGAACAATACAGTCCTACAGCCAACTCTATCAATGCTAATTGATAAATTGGACTCCAAGCCTGGCTGGCAACTCGACAAGTCAGAGTTTCTCAGAGCTCTGAGCTCTGAGACCTGGCTAACTTTCTATCTTGTTTGCAGGGGTCTACAGACCACTGAAGTTTCCCCCTGGAGAAGGGGGAACCAGAAGATTGCTCACAGAGCCATTGTAATTGCCCACTCCTGTTTTTCTTTGTTGTTTCCACCGCGGAGAAGAACGGGGTGAATGCAGTGAAATGGCCGAAGGAGGATCCTAGCTCTGCAGAGAACGTAAGTCTCTTGGGAGACACAAGAGTGACAGCCAGCTTTTAGACCACTTTATATTAGTTTTCTTTTTTAGATTAGTACATTTTTATTATCTAAAATTTATCTTTGGACTTCGTTCAAAATGTTGGCTAATTTTGTGTTTTCTTTGCTATAATTAATTTTGGTGGAAGTTTGATAGATTTTATTTTGGCAACATAGTGAACAAGTTTTGTATTTTTCTGCCTTTCTTTTGTATCAGAGAAATTGGGACTTAAGAGACTTTGTTGGTATTTCTCACTCGACAAACTAACTGACTTTTGAGAAATTGTTTGTTTGGGTTAAGCAGCTTGCAGCCTGAAGAATAAAGAAGAATAAAGAATAAAGTATAGAGAATGTGTGCCTCTCTACCTTTTTTTTTTTTCTTTTTCTACTTTTTTTTAGAAAGGACTATCTTTCATTTGGAATATATTTTCATCTTTCCTTTTACAAACTGTTTGAAATACTGCTCTGTGGAATTTTTTCATCTCTTACTTTAAAAGCTTTTCTCACTTAAAGAAATAGACATTATTGATAAATAATAGAACAGCTGTTCCCTGCTCCCTGAGAAAATTTTTTGTTTTGGCTACGGCAGCTGATTACGATTTGAACAACAAATAATGGCATTTCTCACAGCACTTCAGGATTTTAAGGAAGAAACCAGCAAAAATTTTTTGCAAATTAAGAAATCCATAGAACGTATATTAATAGTTTTGGTGGCTCAGGAACAGAAGATACAAGGGACAGATTTAGAAACAGAGGAAAGACCTTTCGAATCAGTAGAGAAACAGGGAAAGAGGACTTTGAATGTATTGGTACAGAAGAAGATTATGATATTTTACAGGAAGTGGTCTATTAAATGTTTGGGCATAAATACATTGTGGCAGCTGAGACAGGAAGATTTTAATATGCAAATTGATAGATATGGCAAAATAAACATTTTGATATCCCACATGAGTTACAGAAATAAACACGTTGCATATTGTGATATTGGCATAACCTAAACAGGAGATTTATTGATATTGATTTGGAATGCAAGGTTAATGAAAATGCGGATTTGGTATTGTACACAGAGTAAGCACAGATATGAGAAACTTATAGATGCATAAAAACATGATATTTTAAGTGTAAGATACAAGATTATAAATAAATATGTTGATATTATATATTACTCTTTCTGGAGACACATTTATGAGAAGACAATGAGGTGATGAGATGGAATTAGAATGTAGGTTATTACAAGAATATGTTGTATGTATTAGGTTATATGTTATGTTAGGTTTTGTATTTTTGCTATATTATGTATTATGTTATGTAATATGTTAGATTATGTATTAATGGAATATATAGTCATAACATGAACAGAATATACTGTATTTTATTAGACGTAGATAAGGCCTTTATTTGTTATACTAATTGGACTTTATTGAAGATATAAATATAGATGTAAAAATGGAAAGAGCAAATGGAAAACATTTAATTGATGCAACAATGAACATTTGATTACTATTCTAAGGAGTAGAAACCAGAGATGGATTGTTGGAAGATATCAAGAAAGGCGAAACCTATATGAAGAACAGAAGATTGGATTATAGAAATCATAGGGTATATGACAAAGAAAAGTTTCTGTGTATTGTATGAAGGACTAACATTTAAAGTTAATTGTTGTACTTAAAGTTCAAGGATAAATTGGAGGACATCTATTTTCTATATTTTCTTTGTTTGTTATTTTTTGACTTCACTTTTTCTTTTCCTTTTTCTTACTTTGTATTTCTATTTCTTTTCTTTTGTATTAGCTCTTAATATGTATTTTAAAATTTAATAAAACTTATGGGGGGAAAAAATGCTAATGCTACCTCTGCCCACCTTTTATCCACTTGATGCAATTATTTTACATTGATTCAAAGGACAGGACATCAGAACTAAGAATTGGCCTTTATAGCCACTTACGGATCCACCGTTAAAATTTTACCTTTGGAAGACAATCTTACTCGGCTACGAGTGATCGCCAATGATGACTCATCTAAAATCTTCCACAGTACAATGATAGACTCTAAAGATATGACTGGTAGCCAATCACCTGTTGTAGGTCAATAAACTTTACAGATTTATTGAAATGGATATTAAGTAGCTATAAGGAAAAAATTCTGACCACATATCAGGTTTGATGTGAGACGTGGCATGTGTTTCAATGGTCCTTTGGTGAATTATTGATTTGTATGTTTGCAGTGTTCAGAGCCTTTGTAACAATTTAGAAAAACAAAACAAAAACACAAAACATGTTAAATCGGATCATTTGTGGCTGAACACATCATTTCACTTTATATATTTTTTCTCCAACAGCTCTTTTGTTTTAATGCAGCAACCAGATTTATCAGATTAAGATAATTTGCTAAGTCTTAACTTTACAGCCGGACTCCAACCATGCAATCCTACCAAGCTGAGGTCTTTTCTTTTTATCTATTCAATCATGTCCAATTCTTGGAGACTGCCTGGATAAGTCCCTGCACTTTTCTTGGCAAGGTTTTTCAGAAGTGGTTTGCCATTGCCTCCTTCCTAGGACTGAGAGAGAGTGGCTGGCCCAAGGTCACCCAGCTGGCTTTGTACCCAAGGCGGGACTAGAACTCACGGTCTCCTGATTTCTAGACTGATACCTTAACCACTGCACCAAACTGGCTCTCAAGCTGAGATTTACATTCTAGTTTAAAAAAATCTTAGGAAGATAATGTTGGTTTCTCCTCTGATCCATGCATGAGTGTTTCATATTTACACTAGCATAATATAGGTTTCAAATTCACACTCGTGAACATGTAGAAATTCAATACCCGTTTTATAATCCCCGACACTCACTTAAATTGTTAATAGAGAGAATAAGTAGCAAACAGAATTGTCCCATGAAACAGAACATTTCCAGTTGAACACGTTGCCTTGTTAGGCCATGGACCACACATTTGGAAAAGGGCCTCTCCCTTCTGCTCACCATCCTCACTAGCTTCAGCTTCTACACAGACAGATTTAATACCTAGGAATAATTATTTTTAAATATGAAAATATGAACCACGGGATCGTTTATTAACAGAGGTTTCTTCAATTCATAAAATTGTGACAAGGGGAAAAAAACCAAAAGCTGATATTATTATCATCATTACTGCTGTTGCTATCATCACCATCATCACCATCACCACACCATGTATGCATAAAGCAGTTTAAAATAAATCATTGGCAGAGGAAAACCAAAGAAAATGAAACTCAGATTATTCTTGGATGATGTTAACCCATAACTCCATGATATTCCAATTTCAATTTCAAATTTTAGATGACAAAAGGGAGGTAACATGTTCTGGATAACTTAAGGATTTACACACTGATTTGTTCCAGATATTTAGTTTCCCATTATGTTTGGAGAATTTTGCTCCCACGTTTTCTTTTGGAGAGATCACGCTTTTCCCCCTATCAGTTTTTCTTATTGAATTATCCAGGCATCTTTTCCACCAGTTCCTTCACCTCTCCCTGTAACTTGTTGATAATGTTATTACCCTGTTTTCAAAGGAATACAGCAATATATTCCTTTGAAAATGTATTATATAAATTATAATATACTATTATAATAGTATAGTGGTTAAGGCAACTAACTAGAATCCAGGAGACTGAGAGTTCTAGTCCCGCCTTAAGCACGAAAGCCGGCTGGGTGACCTTGGGCCAGTCCCTCCCTCTCAGCCCAACTCACCTCACAGGGTTGTTGTTGTGGGGAAAATAGGAGGAGGAAGGAGTATTAGGTATGTTCACCACCTTGAGTTATTTATAAAAATAATAAAGGCAAGATAGTAAAATAATAAAATAAAATAAAATAATACAATAAAATAAATACAATAAAATAAATAAAATAAAATAAATAAAATAAAATAAATACAATAAAATAAATAAAATAAAATAATAAAATAAAATAATAAAATAAAATAAAATAAAATAAATAAAATAAAATAAAATAAAATAAAATAAAATAAAATAAAATAATAAAATAAAATAATAAAATAAAATAAAATAAAATAAAATAAAATAATAAAATAAAATAATAAAATAAAATAATAAAATAAAATAAAATAAAATAAAATAATAAAATAAAATAATAAAATAAAATAAAATAAAATAAAATAATAAAATAAATAATAAAATAAAATAAAATAAAATAATAAAATAAATAATAAAATAAAATATAAAATAAAATAAAATAAAATAAATAATAAAATAATAAAATAAAATAAAATAGAATAAAATAGAATAAAATAAAATAAAATAAAATATAAAATAAAATAAAATAAAATAAAATAAATAAAATATAAAATTAAATTAAATTAAATTAAATTAAAATAAATAAAATAAAATAAAATAAAATAAAATAAAATAAAATAAAATAAAATAAAATAAAATAAAATAAAATAAAATAAAATAAAATAATAAAATAAAAAAAATAAAATAAAATAATAAAATAAAATAAAATAAAATAAAATGAAATGAAATAAAATCTATACTATACTATACTATACTATACTATACTATACTATACTATACTATACTATACATTCTTTACAAGTATGTTCTATTTATAGGACTAAAAGAAGATGCATTTGAAGTGTTTTACTTTCAAAAACTCCTCAGAAATAGACCACACAGTTATTTTACGTTTTCCAATTTTCAGCAGTTTCGTTTTTCCTCTTCCAGCTTTTTCTGAAAGATAACTCATGCCTTGAGAAAATTACACTTGAAAATTACTATTGATAGCATATGGCATGCTCAGAAGATTAAGAGAGAAAACAAGAAAACTTCTTCCTAGATTGCAGATTTAGGTCTACTGTAAGAAACACCAATGTTGAATTATGATAGCTTTAAATGAATAGTTTGACATAGTGACTATGTTTATGATTCATTGAAGATGCAATCTTGAGAGACCTTGTTTCAGAGCAGTGTCTTAAATTACAGAAAAAATTATTAAGGATCAGAGAGAGAACTGCCTCACATCATTTGTGATTAGTGGTATGTAGGACTTGAAGATGGGGAAACCAAGTTCAGATTTCAGAAGTTTATAAAGTTAATCTGAACATGCATGGGATAGTGTGTGAGGGATACAGCATCACACACAACTGTACATGGCATAACATCACAGAAATGACACAAATCACATAATTTGTACCACTTATGCAATGACATCATGACAGGTATGATGTCACTTCCCCCCCCCGCTTCCACGCCAAGCATGTGGGGTCTTCTATAGGCCAGGAATACTGGTATTTTCAGATATTTTTATTAAAAAAAGAAAAAAAAGTAATAGCAAAATGGCCCATCATCAAATGGAATTTCCTAATCTCACAAGAGTGGTAATTTCAGCCCAAGGTTTTACACAATCTCATCTGAGAATACTGAAATCTGATAGGAGATTACAGGTAGTTTGTTGCTAATTGTAATGGTATTGAGCTTGAATGGGCATTTGCAAAACAATGCAGAACGAGAACAAATGGACATTCTATTTGTATCTCATAATTAGTTAGCCAACCCTTCCCTAAATCCAGAGAAAGATAGAAAAAGGAGTAAAAGCATCAAAGAAGACTTCCCTTAACATATTCACTGATAAAAACAAAGTTAAAGTACCCACATCTCTAGTTTTCAAGAGTCTGAAACCTAAGCCCCTTTTTCTTGCAATAAATCTGACTGACTAGACTTTGTTAAAATATAACCTTTCTGATTACAACTTAGAAGGCTTGACACCTTCAGGGGTACAGAGTGAAAGGTTCCTAAGTACATCTGGCTGGAATACGCTTAAAAACCATTTCCAGGCATCTACCATAATGTGAAATGGAGCTGCTTTCATATACTGTAAGGGAGCAAAACTGAACAACTACCTAATAACAAATCATCTATGATTCTCTTAACAATGCCTCTAGGCAGAAGGCTAGAAAATATCAGGAAAATGTTCTTTGTTGCATATCTCTTAAATACGTACCTGGGTGGATGTGTATTTTAAGTTATAATACTTAAATCAGAGCTTTCCAAACTGTGTGTCGGGACACGTTAGTGTGTCGGCTGCAGTGTCTGGGTGTGTCGCGGCTGCTGCTGCCTCCGAGCCCTGCCAGGATTCCACGCAGGTCCTAGTGCCTGCCTTGTGCCTTGCTGCCTCCAAACCTGCTGTGATTCTGCACAGGTCCTAGTGCCTGCCTTGTGCCCTGCTGCCTCCAAACCTGCTGTGATTCCGCGCAGGTCCTAGTGCCTGCCTTGTGCCCTGCTGTAAGAGTGTGTCGCGAAATGATGCCCTACTGTAAGAGTGTGTCGCGAAATGATGCCCTGCTGTAAGGGTGTGTCGCGAAATGATGCATGTCTAAAAAGTGTGTCACCAACATGAAAAGTTTGGAAAGCTCTGACTTAAATAGTAGCTCAACATAAATAATACTCAAAATAATTTAATATGTACATGTATTTTAAAAAAAAGTCTATGGCAATGTTCCCTATCAAATACAATCAAACACAAGAAGTACTCTTTAGTGAGCCTGTTCCGTGGCAGTGAAGTTATGCAGTTAAGGAATTTTTCTCTACTCTCATGGGGCCCTCAATATGCCATCCAGCAGAACTTTGGGGAAGAGTTCAAAACTTCAAAAATCAGGCTTGTTATAATCTCAGATTAATGGGATTCTCCACGGCATACCCTAACATATTTGCAAAGAAAATTTGTTGCAAGTTTGTTGGCAAAATTTGTGCAAGTTTGAGCCTCGTGTGGTGCAGAGTGTTAGGCGGCAGTACTGCAACTGAAACTCTCCCCATGACCTGAGTTCGATCCCAGCGGAAGTTGGTTTCTCAGGTATCCGGCTCAGGTCAACTCAGCCTTCCATCCTTCCGAGGTCGGTAAAATGAGTACCCAGCTTGCTGGGGGAAAGGTAATCACGACTGGGGAAGGCAATGGAAAACCACCCCGCTCTATAGTCTGCCAAGAAAACATCGTGAAAGCGGCGTCTCCCCAGGGGTCACATGACTCGGGCTTGCACAGGGGAACCTTTCCTTTCCTTGTTGGCAAAATTAATTTTGAGTACAAGTTAATTTGCATGCCTGAAGATATGGACTTCACAGTTGGCGTGGTCATGTCATGAAGGAAATCTAAGGGGTCACTAAGAGTTGACACCAACTTGATGGCACCTAATCAATCCATGGAGGTACCCACACACTGCCTGGTCATCATTACCAGTTTGTGGGACCTCAGTATGCAGTCAGTGTGCCAATTATTGTAGGTATCACTGGAGTGTAGGAATTCTGAGATGGTACTACCAGAACACCACACAGCTTCTTATTAGTATATAGCAGAGTAGAAGCATTCCCATAAACTTACACAAGGCTTAATCAATTCAAAACACAAAATAAACACACTTCACACGTTAATGTAAAGTTACATAAAAAAGAGTTTACAATTTTATTGTAACTCACAGTTCCTTAGTAGAAACGGTCCATGCATGCGAGCAAGAAGGTTCTGACCAAACCCACATGCTTCCTTAATGTGGCCTTGCTGTATGGAAGTATGAGAAACACGTGGTTGCAGCCATAGCTGCCATCCTCCTTGGTAGGAGATTCAAGCAGAAAAAGAAAGAGAAGGGAACAGGAAACTGGGATTCAGCCCCTCTTACCTTTAGCAAGTAAGATCAGGTTACACCAGAGGCTGCCTCCTCCTTCAAGCTTGTGTGAGACGTGCTTGGTTGAAACCCGATCTCTAACATGGAGCATCTCCTTGGAAATGTGCCAATGGAGGATATCACCACAGTTGTCCTGTGCATCAGTGTTTACCACTATATCCCTACAGTGATTATAATGGCAAAAGCAGAAATAAGTAATTACTGTAATGGAGAGAGAGTTCCATAATACCTTCAGTTTTATATATCACAGTATAAATTGGAATGACTCTGAAAAATATGGTAATATAACTACTTAGAAGAAAAACAGATTCCTGAACTAAATTAGTGAGAAAAATCAGTTCAGAATTGGAGGAAAAAGACAGGAATGGATGTACCTCCAGAATTCATTTTAAAAAAAATATTGGCAATTGGTAACAATGACTTTTAAAAACACATACAAACATAAGGTGATTTAAAACAAAAAGCAAAGGATCTGTAGGCTGGCTTATACTTACAAGCTGGTCCACTATGTACTTACAAGTATGTACAAATAAATTCAGAAAATGGAGCAGGACACATAATTTATATGCCACCATAATTTAGTGTCCAGCATGTAATACATACTAATACCTATACACTATTTAATTGATGTTTTTGCTTACTTATACATTTGGTTCTTTATTCTTCATGTGCATCATGCACATGATTAGAATAATTCTTTGTGCAATAAAGGTTGCACAAAAGATCCATATAATTCTATTACAAATTCACAGTCTCCACAGGCAGATCCACTGGCAAAAACATGCTTCTTTGATCATTGTGAAGTCTTTCATCACCCATAGTTAGAAGGAAGAAGCTAAAGCACAGTTAGCAGAGTCATATCAAAGATTTTGGTTCCTCAGGGCCAAACTTCACATTCTCCTGGGAGGCCTCCTAAGCAGTCTAGAAAGTATGGCAAACTTAGAGCTGCCATAAAGGCATACATTGTTTTCTCTGGCATTCTTTAATAGTATTTTAGACAAGAGAGACATAAATTGTTTTTTCTGCCCCCACTCCTTGCTTTATATCAAAGGGTTTTTTTTAACAAACACCATGGCAGTGAAAAAGCTATAATGATCCAGAAAGACTAGGAAGCAGCAAAAGCTAACCCTTGGGTATCACTTCCCCCTACGATGATTTATTGTGCCCGGATGCTATCATAAGATACCAAAATAAGTCAAGATGCATTAAAAGCTGCACTGCCAAGAATAATTTTTCTTCAATTTCTCATCTCATCTCATTAACGCAAAAGCTCAATTATTGCTGGAGAGCAAACAAATTCACAAATCCATCTCATTTTAACTGAGGACAATTCATAGTGGTCTCTCTATTAGTACAAGAATAGACTGGAAGAGGCAAAATGGCAATTTTGGAGCCACTTGGACTTGCCTTGGTAGTAATCACACCTACTGTGTCTGTTGTTAGAGAAAGGTGAAATGGAGGGACAAACCAGAATCCTGGCAAAGTGCCAGTGGAGTTGCTGTGCTAATGGAGACCCTAAGAGCAGGCTGGAGGTTAGAGAAAATTACACACAGCAGTTTCTAAAGCAGTAGGGGGAAGCCAACATAACAAAATGCACCAGGGATGATGTACGCTAACGCAGCAAGTCTGCAATTCTTCTTTTCTTTACTGTGTTAAAAACTATGCTTTTTTTTCTCTCTTTTAAAAAAGGGCCACCTACGGAGTTAATGAGTTCATTTCAGCATACATTCTGCTACACAAACATAAAGAAAAAGAGGAGAAAGAAGAAGAAAAATGTACAGTTGGTTTTTCTAGTCATTATTTTTCTTGTCCTGTGCTTTTGGCTGAGCTGTTTCATGGAAGAATAAAGAGCTCAAGAAACCATGAAAAAAATCTTCTTACTAATTGCAAAAAAGGGCTCTCTTAGGTCAATTAAATTTTAAACAAATTGGAATAGCTGGATATGATTTTTTCTAATTACAATGTGGGCCATACTGCAGAACACTGTAAGGGAGGCCTGGCACTCTTTAATAGTATTTTAGACAAGAGATGAAACATTGGATCGATTAGGCCAGTTAGCATAAAATGGTAAAAGTATATCATTTTGTCAGAGGAAGGAGAGATTTTGGTCTCTTCCCTATATTCTCATCTTTCCAATTACTGCTTTTATTTTTTTTCTTACAAAGCTACTATAAATTAATGGTATGTTTTTATGACTTCTTCCCCCAAAGGAATTGCACAGCTCTGTCCAGCTGTGTGAGTAGTTCCACTTCCCATGTCCTGTTGTAGCTTAACATTGCTTGGAAACTTTTATTTCCCCAGAAAATCTCTTTTAGGTATACCTATTGCAGAATCATGAAACTGATTCATACCTACTTAAAAGTCACTGATAGCAGCAACTCTTAGGGGATTACAGAACTCTGTTCTGAGTCAAACAACCATAAAATCCTCAGCTAGCCTTAAGTCAGTATAACAGAAACACTTAAAATGACATCATGGAACCCCCATATCCTTGGTTCCAATTTTTAGGTAATTTCAGATGTTAAATTGTATTGTTTCCTCTTACATACAAGAGGGAAGCAACATTCAAAGTCCTCATCAAGAAGGAAGGTGCCTCACTTCCAGTAGGAGTGTTTGCACACTGCCACTATTGTTTCTGCTCCCCAGTTCCTCAAATGTTGTCTGAAGCTGTCCATGATCAGCTGCTATCTGTTAGAGATAGGGTTTCAATCAAGCAGGTCTCACACACAAGCTCGAAGGAGGAGACAGCCTCTGCTGTAACCTGATCTCATTTGTTGTGTGTGGGAGAGGCTGAATCCCGGTTTCCTGTTTCCTTTCTCTTTCTCTCTCTCTGCTTGAATCTCTGACCAAGGAGGGTGGCCAGCCACATGGCTGCTGCCACGTGTTTCTCATACTTCCATGCAGCATGGCTGCATTAATGAAGACTGCAGGTTTGGTCAGAACCACTTGCTTGCACGCATGGACCGTTTCTACTAAGGAACTGTGAGTTACAATAAACTGGTAAACTCTTTTTATGTAACTGTACATTTAACGTGTGAAGTGTGTTTATTTTGTGTTTGAACTGATTAAGCCTTGTTCAAGTTTATGGGAATGCTTCTACTCTGCTATATACTAATAAGAAGCTGCGTGGAGTTCTGATACTACCATATCAGAATTCCTACACTATCAACCTTCAAAATGTTGAGAACATTCATAACGAATCAGTATTCCCTCTGGTTGGCTAATTGAAAAAACCAGAAAAGCTGGAAATTCTGTGATTTCACCCTGTAGTGAAGGGACGCCACCAGTCTCCTTGTGATTAACCCTCAGCTCCAGACTATAAGTGCTGGCAGACTCAGTCCTTGCTAAGCATAATGGCTGCTCTGAAGAAAGGGTAGATGTGGGGGGTTGGAGAAGAGGTTTGAGGGAGAGGGCAGATGCCAGAGGATGACAAAGAAAAGCTTTCCAAACTGTGTGTCAGGACACATTAGTGTGTCGGCTGCAGTGTCTGGGTGTGTCGCGGCTGCTGCTGCCTCCGAGCCCTGCCAGGATTCCGCGCAGGTCCTAGTGCCTGCCTTGTGCCTTGCTGCCTCCAAACTGGCTGTGATTCTGCACAGGTCCTAGTGCCTGCCTTGTGCCTTGCTGTCCCCAAACCTGCTGAGATTCCGCGCAGGTCCTAGTGCCTGCCTTGTGCCCTCCTGTAAGAGTGTGTCGCGAAATGATGCATGTCTAAAAAGTGTGTCACCAACATGAAAAGTTTGGAAAGCTCGGCTGTAGAGGAAGTGCCTGCTGGAATTATCCTTATCAGGCCTGTATAAACAGATTCCCTCACCCTTCTATGTGTCAGGATGGAGGCTGAGTTCGAGTCGGAGGAGGACAGGCCGGTAAGGGAAAAAGCGGGAAAGAGCTGGGAAGGCGTGAAATTCAAACCAGGTGGTGGATCAGATTCGGAGCTGCTGATTGGGGAAAGTCAGGAGGAAGAACCACCTCCACCTATTGGGCCTTAGTCGGAACAGGACACTATGCTGCCTGGCTGGGCTCAGTTCATTGCCCAGGCACAGAAGAGAGCTGGTTCCTCATATTGGAAAGCCTTGCTCAGAGGGAAGGAAGGGGCCAGAGGCTAACTCAAGTAAGGAGTTGCCTATATGCTCCCAGCCAAGGCTGGGAGGCTTATTGAGACCATTGGTGCAAGAGCAGGAGAACAAGGAGAACAAGCCTCAAACTGCCGCTGCCAGACCCATTGACTTTCTTGGTTTGAAATTTTATTTTGAGAGTTACTTTGAGTTCTTGTTTGGACTGCTGAGACACCAAACAGCCTGTTTTTGTTGATCACCCCGTCTCCGAATGCTCAAGGATCTGGGGAGAATAAACTTCAGCCGGTTTTCTACATCTTTGGAGAGTCCAGTGTTTACTTTCTGTTACTCACTAGTCAGCTCCCCACCTCTGTTTACAGGGGTCTCTACCACATACCCTAAAAAACTGGAGTGGAAATAAATCAATCAGATTATAAAGAGAGAAGACAGTGTAAGGTCACATAGATACCGTGCTGCTTTGTGATCAGCACAAAGATCCCATGTTTGGATTTCAATGCCCATTTTCATATGTTCATTTGTCAGATACTAATGAACAAGTTCCTTTCCATTTTTGTCCCAAATGTGTTCATCTCCTACCTCTGCTGGTCATACTGAAACTGATACAGGTAGTCCTCACCTAACTATGGTAATTGGGACTGGAATTTCCATTGCTAAGTGACACAGTTGTAAAGCATGATGTCATGTGACTGTGCCACTTAGTGATGGCAGTTCAGGCACTTCCGATTGCTGTAATTAAGGAAATCCCACACCATTGTTAAGTGTGACATCATGTGGTCATCATTTGCAACCTCCTTCTGGCTTCCCCATTGACTTTGCTTGTCAGAAGCTGGCAGTGAAGGTCACAAATGGCAACCATGTGACTACGGGACACTGAGACATCATAATTGCAAACTGGTCACTAAGCGCCTGGATCATGATCACGTAACTGCAGGGACACTGTGATGGCCAGAATTATGAGGACCGGTCGTAAGTATCACTCATTCAGCACCGTCATAAGTTTGAATGGTTGCTGAACAAGTAGTCATTAAGCAAGGACTACCTGTACTCCGTTAAATCCAAAACAGGTATATAATGCCTTGACATCACATTTGCATATCTAAGTTATACACTGTTACACATATACAGATTTAGCAATCATGGCCGTTTCAGTGTCACTTAAAATGATTTAAGCGTTAAAGCTAGCTGATCATTCCTGTGGAGCAAGTAAATACATTTGGACACTTCTGTGGATGAGACCCTAAGCCAAATAGCCATCACCCTGTACAGAAGGCATCCAGATCTCAGTGAGTGGACTGGATTCACTGAGAAGTAGTAGATAAAGTAGTCGATAAGAGGTAGACAATTCCTTAAAAAAAAAAAAACCTGAAGCTATCAAGAAATTGTATTTGTAAATACAATGAAATGTACAGTAGTCCATATGTTCCATGCAACTAGTTCCAGTCAATAATCTAAACATATTTTAAAATAACTGAAATGTGAGTTATCTTCTGAAGGTAACCCTGTATACAAATGACTGTTGTAATTCAGTGTGGCTAATATAGTGATATGCTTTAAATGTAGCTAAGTTCTCTCTCCGTAGGATGTCTATATATACACATGCAGCTGGTGGAAGGCATTTTGTGAGCCATTTATCAACAGGAAGTTGAAAGCATGGCCAAGGAAATTCCTAGCAAACCCAAAAGCATGATTTTCAGTAAAATCCTACTCTGCTTGAAACAGAATCTAGGTAAAGGTAAAGGTACCCCCCCACACACATTTGTGCAGTCGTGTCCGACTCTAGGGGCCGGTGCTCATCTCCGTTTGTTAGCCAAAGAGCCAGCGTTGTCCGAAGACACTTCCACGGTCATGTGGCCGCATGACACGCGCGGAACGCTGTTACCTACCCACCGAAGTGGTACCTATTCATCTACTTGCATTTGCATGCTTTCGAATTGCTAGGTTGGCAAGAGCTGGAGCTAGTGCGGGAGCTCACTCCGCACGCAGGGCTAGGGATTCGAACCTCTGAACTTGCAATCTTCCGATCGACAAGCCTGGCGTCTTACCCGCTGAGCCACCACGCCCCTGAAACAGAATCTAGAGGTAAGTAATTATTGAAGCAGAGATATAGATTCTCCGATCAACAATACCTCTATCTTGCCAAGTTTTAGCTTCAGTTTATTTGTTCTCGTTAAGCTCATTCATAATCTCAGAACATATGGAACATTCTCTGGGTCTCAGTTAATTTTGATTATGAAAAGGGAAAACAGCCATGAATGAACAAATGACACCTCCCAGGGCTTTCATATAAAGCAACGTGCTTTTGAGATATATTGGATTAAAACTCTTATAATTCCAAGTCCTTTGGGAGTTTTATTCCAATGCATTTGAAGGGCAGTTTGAAGAAAATTGATGTAGTTATTAAATAGCATAGGAGACGAAACAGAGCCTATTTAAATTCCCTTCTTGTGATACACCTACATTGGTTTTAAGCACTGTTATTCAGCAAGGACCCTAAAGGAAGGAAAAATAAACCCAAAATAGCTCAAATGTTCTAATTCAAATATACTGATTTTAATTTTAACATATGCATATGTAGTGATTAACAAAACAAAATATTCAAGGGTTAATATACTAAACATAGGTTTATATGTTAAAGCCCTAAAACTCAAACAATTGACTCTAGGAGTCAAGAGTTGTTAGAGGATTTCTGAACAAAAATGTGCAGAATTCAGTAGCTTGGATGCAGTCCTCAAGATGAGGCAGAATAAAGGGATCAATAGACTGTTCCATGGATTGAATGGAAGCTTCAAGAAGTGTTCCCTAGCAACTTAAGTGAATTAAAGCTAATTGACCAAATCATGCCAAAACCACACTATGGAAGGCTAAACAAAAAGAAGTGCCATGTGAGATTGCTTTAGTAATGGACCTTATTTCCTGCTGAGGCTGTAGAATGGTCAATTGAAAGGGACCCTTATGGGTTAGCTGCCTCATCAGTGACTTGGCAGTCAAGTGGGCATGCATCAGCAGTTCTCTGGCAGGAAGTGTTTTTAAGTGTATCAGAAAGGAGGATAGGTAACTTGGTGACTTCCAGATGTTTTGGAAGATGGTGTTCATAATTCCTGACCTTTGGTCGTGTGTTTAGGACTGATAGAAGTCAAATTCCAACAGCTGGAGGCTATCAGATTTAAAAAGGTAAAGGTTCCTCCTGCACATTTGTTGTCTGTTCATGTCCGACTCTAGGGGCCGGTGCTCATCTCCGTTTGTTAGCCGAAGAGCCAGCGCTGTCCGAAGACGCTTCCGCGGTCATGTGGCCAACATGACGCGCACGGAACGCTGTTACCTACCCACCGAAGTGGTACCTATTAATCTACTTGCATTTGCATGCTTTCGAATTGCTAGGTTGGCAAGAGCTGGGGCGAGTGCGGGAGCTCACTCTGTCACGTGGGGCTACGGATTCGAACCTCTGAACTTGCGATTGACAAGCCTGGCGTCTTACCCGCTGAGCCACCACGCCCCTAAATTAGGCAGAGACCTCTTGAACCATCTGGAATGGTGATGGTTCCTCTATTCCTCTAGTCCTTGTAAGCCTCTGACCAGTTGATTCTCAAGCCAGGGGATTTTATAATGTTAGGAAAATTATGATGTCAGAGAGATTCCTTCTGCCTGTTTCTGACATGTGGGTTTCTTGCTTTCTATAGGGACTACCATAAGAATGGTGGGAAATAATTTTCTCACTTCTCATTTATAGCAGAGGAAGGGGAAAAAAATTACCCAAGTTAACAAGGTCAATGGCAACTGCAGCTAAAAATAACCATCATTTATTGGCTTTAGTTTTTCTCCATCAAAGCTAGAGCATAATGCTAGAGCTTTCATGTAAATAGCTGTACTTCTTACTTGCTGTGTTACAATTCACCTCTGTAAAACTTTCCTTTTTGATCTGTCCAACTTTTCCTCCAATAAGCTCTTCTCCAGCTACATTAAAAGTATCCAAAATGCAGTAAATTGATTTTAGTTATGGTAAACACCTTGATTTGATTTGCAAACAGCAACTAAGGTTATAAAGCTTTCTTCTGGTTCTGTAACTTCAAAGTATTGGGAACTTTCTATTCTCTAAGTGATTTTGGAAAATTCAGTTCTTATCCCAGGCTGGCTCCAAATTTTATCTCTCCTGCATTCTCCTTCACTTTCCCCTTACCCCATTTCTTGTCTTAAAATTGAATTCCATCATTATTTTCTAAATCATAGATTACAAAGTTCTTTTGTGAAGGAAGGTAAAAATATGTATTGGGAAGAAAGCTAATTTCACAGGAGACCGAAAGCATTTCAGCTACTAACCTGAATTTACAAAGTGGAATTCATATTCATGCCATATTTCATTCTAAATTGTTTCTAAACTCAACTATTTCTCTTCCTTTTTGTAAGCATGCAGTCTTAAGCACAAAATAGAAAATGATCCACTGAACCACATTCTGAGTAACCAAGTTTAATAAAACTAGTGGGTTTTTTTTTCTCCTTTGAAGATTCAAGATATTCTAGTTCTTCAACTAGTCTGCTATATGCGAACCACTTTTCAAAAATTTAGCAAGGAATAATTTTGCTGATAGAATGAAAAATTAAATTTTGAATATTCTAAAGAGCATCCAAAATTATTTTGGATGGAAGACTTTATTAGGTCAATAATAGATGTTCTGTATATAAAAAATGAGCAGTGCCAAGACATAATTTTTCTTGTGTTTTCTCTTTTCTATTTCTACAAACAAAAATAATGGGAAGCAATAGTTTGAACTCAAGGAAGAGTTCCCACTAGGAGAAAAAAAAAGGAACTGTCTACTTGCCACTGCACCTACCATTCTACCAATATTACCATGATCATTGCTATGTTATCTTCATATTAATAAGTTCAGTGTTATTTTTCTTCCTTTCCTCCAGATTGAAAGAGGGGGACAGCAGATGTAGCAGCTGATGGAAATACAAATAAAATTTGACTGCAAACTCTTGCTAACTTACAGTAGCCATGATGACAATGATCAAATGCAAATATTGGCAGCTGAACCTCTTGAAGAAATGTGCCATAATTTTCCAGCAACAAAAAATGGATAGCAACTACTGGGAGGCAAAGAAATTCTACAGCAAAAACTTTAACAATGAGTAGTAGGTGTTAGTACCCTGAAGATTTTGGAGAGATCTGTTGCTTAAAATATTAAACCAAGTTCACATCATAGCCAGCTCCCATGCTACTGACATATCAATTTAATTTGGGTCTTTCCAAGAGAAATCCAGTTGACATGATTCAAGCCACAGACTGTTCCACCTGGATGACTGAGAACCTTCATCGACATATCTTTTCAAGAGAAGTTACTCCATTTAATATTTAATATTGTTCCCCTACAGAAAAGATGGTTATGGTACAGAAAGTAGGATAAAGCAGATATGTACAGAATGAACAGAATGGCACACAGGCCTATGAAATGTATTACGTTGGGAAGGAATGTCAACATTACTTGCTTTTTTCCTCCTCCTCCAACTTGTAGTTTCCCATTTGTACTACTGCAATATGCTGTACTTTGACTGCCTAACAATTCAGAAAAATGTATTCAAACTGGAAAGCTGAATTGCTGACTATATGGGAAATCTTGCTAATCCCAAAATAAAAGCACACAAACAGAAGAAAGCTACAGAAGCTTCTTTGTGGATACTGTGATCACAGGGTGTTCTTACTCAAGGGAAGACAAAATTTGCAAGCAAGCAAGTGCTATTATCAAATTGGCTCCAGCCATCATCTGCATATCTTCCTGTATACTGTACCCTGTTAGGAACAAATAGCAATTGTCAAACAATAATTGTTTTGGAGACAGAACAACCTCATCCAGGCACTGCTATCACAAACTCTTGTTTTTCCTAGGAATCACACAAAAACAGCTGGTTTCTACTCCTGTGTAGTTTGTGCATCTTATTGGTTATTCCCCTTCCTCTCAATATTTTGTGTATGCACCTTATCTGCTTTCACAACAACTTCTAGCAAGGTCTCTCTGAAAGCCTCTAATGCAGAGCTTTCCAAACTTTTTATGTTAGTGACACACCTTTTAGACATGCATCATTTCGCGACACACTCTTACAGCAGGGCACAAGGCAGGCACTAGGACCTGCACGGAATCACAGCAGGTTTGGAGGCAGCAAGGCACAAGGCAGGCACTAGGACCTGCGCGGAATCCTGGCAGGGCTCGGAGGCAGCAGCAGCCGCGACACACCCAGACACTGTAGCCGACACACTAACGTGTCCCGACACACCGTTTGGAAAGCTTTGCTCTAATGGCTTCTAGCCTGTTCTAAATGCACTCTAAGGTGGCTTCAGTGGTGCCTGCTAATTCTGAGTTCCTACATAACTTGGATTTGCAGATACAATTATATTATGCCAGTGCTTTACAGTCTGCATTGGCAGAGTCAGCATGTTGATTTTAATATGTCTATGAAGGTTCTCAGTCATCCAGGTGGAATTGTCTGTAGCTTGAATCATGTCAACTGGATTTCTATTTTCTCAGTGGAAACGTTTCGCTCCTTATCCAAGGAGCGAAAATAGAAAATAGCTACAGATGTTGATTTTAACTTCAAAACTTCAAATAACTTTGGACTAGATCACCTAAATAAGAATATCCTCCAATTTTCACTTACCTGGCTTCTATTACCTGCATCTGAGCATCTTCAGGTACTTCCACCAAATGAGACCAGATGAGCAGCCAGAAGACAGAGGACCTTTATCAGTAGTGGTACCCCCCTCCAGAGGGGTTTGTCTGTCACACACATAGGATATTTCTGGTGTGAGCTGAAAATCATTATTCTTTCAATTCCAAGATGGAGTTGTTTATTATGGTTTTGCTCCTAGTTTTTTTTTTTTGCTGCTAGTTTTGTTGTAATATCATTATTATTGTTGTTCTATAATGCTACAGGATTGATTTTAATTTGATTTTATGACATATTTTTAATGGATTTGTGCATCCAGGGAATTGTGGTTGTTGATGGTCTAGAGATGTAATGAAAAGCCAGATAAAGTTCAAGGAGAATAAAGAGTCTAATGAACTTTCTTCTGTTGAATCTGATCATTGTTTCATTTAGCTCAGTATGGCCCACATTGATTGCAGGAATTTTTCCTTAAAATGCCACAATTGCAGGCTGAGATTTTCCCCAGGCCAATACTACTTCTACCTCAGTTCTGCTGCAGATGCAATGGAGATACGTGGTTCAAAAGTCAGTTATGGAACCAAGTTCAGAACATTAGTATTATACTCAAGTCTCAAATAGCTCAAGAGCAAGTTATCTGAAATCAGAGTTTCAAGAACATCAGGCACCCGCCGTTTTCAGTAGTCTTGCTCTCTGTGACACAGCTAGTAGGTTGCTTCTTGGTGAGACATGGAAGGAAGCCTTCTTCATGGTGATAACTGCCCTGTGGAATGAACTTTACTCTCTGCTATTTATTTACTTATTTATTTATTTAACTTATATGACCGCCCATCTCCCCCAACAGGGAACTCTGGGCGGTTTACAATAAAACTGATTTAAAATAGGGAATAAAACTTTAAAATCACAATTAATTAATACAATAAATAATTATAAAATCCAGTTGGCAAATTAGATTAATAAAAGGAAGGACATTATGGAATTAACCACCCCCATGAGGAACTATTACTTCCTCCTTCCCATGCTATGCCAAGTACCAGGGCTGATGTGTTTGGAGCATCTTTAAAAACTGCTCTTTATGTTCCCCTGCCATACACATTCAGTAAAAGATACTGTACAATGACATAAAACTGACATTGCATGTATCATGGCATTGTCATGTAAATGACATGAATTACATACTTCAAGGTACTACCAAGGAGAGTACAACACCCCCACCAACACAGGCAGGACAAGCCAGGGTATATAAACAGAGAGCAAGTCCCACTCCCTTTTCGCACTGAAGATGTTGCCTAGCCTGGCAATGAAACGTCTGCAAGAAAACAACAAGGCTCAGAGAGCACCAAGGACTCCTTACATACTTCATTTACATCATTTTCCCAATGATGTCATGATGCAAATAGGTCATTTGTCTCATTTACATGTCCTCCTATGGATGTCCATGTGCCTCTCCCCAGCTATTAACATTGGCGTTTTGATTGATAGTTTTATCTTAGTTTTTATTTGCAGTTTAACTTGATTTTTACCCTCTTTATTTTCATTTTTAGAATTTATAAATTGCTTCATTATAGGAAGCAACATAGAAATATTTGTAATACATAATTAAGCCATGGTTTAAAACAGGACGGAAACTAGTCACTGCATTTACCCGACTTTAAAAATTAAAATTTAAGATGCTGCCAAGATTGCACCCAAACAAAGCATTAAAAGTCAAAGATATAATTACACACCATTCCTATGTATTATTTCTCTGTCTCATATACCCTTTGATGTTTGGCTGGTCATTTCTTTTTTTAGTACAAATGTTTAAATAAATTAGCATTAAACTCAACAATTCCTTTGTCTGAAAGTTTACCTACCCACCCCAAGATGCTTTCTTATCTTTACCAAAATCATGAATGGATAATTACAAAAACATTTATTTTTCCCTTTTCCTAACATGTCTTGTCTCAGAATGTCAGTGAATGTTAATGGAAAAGCTGAAAGTGACCAGAGACACAAGAGAATGACCAGCTACTTTGAAATATCTATAACCAGACCTGAGCCTTCTTGCATAGACAGATGTCCAGTTCTGCATGTACGCCTAATTGTCACCAAGGTGAAAGGCGGGGCTAATTGGCTCTTTAAGGCAGGGTATAGTTCTATTTCAGGGTGGCTGCCATTACTACTATTTGCCACCATGATCATTTGCTACCATGATTATTTGATACCATTACTACTGTCCTGCTATTGCTCATTGGAGAAGATAGCCAGAGGTGACATGAGAGGAAGCTGATTCCCCAGAGAAGAGACTGAAAAGTTCCAGGGCTTCCAAAGTCCTGAAGAAATGAGAGGGAGGACAGTAGGTGAGGAAAGTAGTGGTGGCTGTGACTGAGAAAGAGGGTGTGACATTCAAAAGAACCCGAAGAGAACAAATTGAAGCAACAGTGAAGAAGAATTCTGAGAGAAGGTTCTGAATTAGATTCAGAGCAGCAGAAGAGAAGGACATGCTGTTGGAGTGAGCTTCAAAACCAGCTCTGGTCGTCTTTCTCACACCACATAAAAGGGTCAGGGAACTAAACAAAGCTTCTCCTTAGACGTTAGTTGGGAAAGAATAAAAAAGGGAAGACACCAGGAGCATCCAAAGGAGGAGGTCAAAAAAGTTAAGATAGTGCCACTCTGTATCATGCACAGCATGGGACTTCTATTTAGAAAAGTGTCCACAGGATGGCAGCATGACAACCAAGTGCTGTAAGAAAATCAATATTCACCTAATTAAAGTAAGTCCAAAAGTTGCCTTTCTCCAATCTGCATTTGGAGACTCAAGACAGTAGTTACATTTCCATACATAACATCACCTGGCATAGAAGCGTGTAGATTTGCAGAGTAAGATAGGTATTATATATTGAAACAATGCTTGCAGGTTCAAATAGGAATCTAATTTTATTTATATTTTGGGAAGACCTTGAGGCTGCCACTGCCGCTTCTTCTGCTTCTCCTCCTCCTCCAGGTAGAAGGCAGAACGATGGATTCTCATCATCTGTAACTCATCCCAACAAGGTCTTGACATAGTAGGAGTAGAAATACATAATGTTATTTGGCATTAACAGGATGCCAAGGATTGTACAGAATCTAGATGTATGACTGTTGCCTTAAGGCAATTAATGCTTCCAAAGACAAATTAATTACTAGAACCGCCCCAAACAAGGTAGTGGCAGAATTCAATTATACACATTTTCTTTCTCAACAGTAGAATGATAAAGAACGTTCCTTCCTCTGAGGCTAGTCAGCTGTAACTACAGCAATTATATTAAAAATGATCTGTCTGACCCATGTATGCTTTTCTTTTTTAAAAAAAATGTTTTAGAATGATGCATAAACAATATGAAATAGAACTGGCACAAAGTCGTAAGACATTAAACATTCAGACACAACACCATCTAACTGTAATGTCATCTCTAATGACAGGTCAGCCATGGTGTTTCCAGGGGCACCTCTTTTCATCCAATATCAAAGGGAAGCATGTTCAGTGAAAAACCAAAGCAAGTGCAAAAGTTACCAAAATAATGACTGATGGCTGAATTTGAAAAAGGGAAGGTACATGCTTGCCCAGTGGAAAGTTGTGATGCTATTTTTTTAATGAGTGATAATTGCTATATGCAAATGGCCTTTGAAGCTTCTCCCCTCCTTTTCAAAAACAGGTCATCAGCCTCTCAACAATTTACATCCTGAAATTTGACACTTCCAGTGGGGGATTGACAACTTGAGACGTGTCTCCGGGAGCTCCGCGCTTGACCCGGCAACATGGACTTTTCTGGGCTCAGGCAGGATTTCCTAGAGCCCAGAAGTGTTCTCCGGATTAAGGAGAACCCCAGGAATGACCCCATTTGTCCTCCGGACGGCTGGAAGCAGCCAGAAGACCCCAAAACAGCGTTTTGCGATCGACTGGTAAGCTAGCAGCTGGGAGGCAGGGATTGCCACCATTTCCTAAGCCATGCTGAAGCCTTAAATGGACTCAAAAGCTGCCCACCCCATTTTGAAAACACCATTTTTTTTTCTTCTTTAATTATTATTAAGGAGAGGCTCTTTGCAACAAAGAAATGCAGAATCTCTTGGTGGTTTTCATTACTTTTGGAAGTTAATGTGTTAATTTGGCTTTTTTTTCTAAATATATATTTTTTCTCTTTTTTATTTTTAAATTGTATTGTTGGATTTACAGACTTTCGCCTGTTTACTGTTACTTTTTTCAAAGTCTGAAGGATTACAAAAGAATTACCCACTTTGTTGAATTTGCAGAGCTGAGCTTTGATCTATCTGCTTTCCCATGAGCAACAGCTTTGTTTACCTTTATTTTTCCACACCCGCTGATTAACACTTTCTTTCTGAAAGACAGCCTTTTGTCTAATATCCTGAGGCACTAGAGGGCGCCATAACTTTCCGTGGATGGATATGGAAGATTTTAAAGATATTTTTAAGGAGCTGTACCTCAAGGTTACTTATGCTTTGGACCATCTCTTAGAAAGTTATTTGGAAAATAAGGTCCCAGTCTGAAAGAAAATAATGAGGAGTAACGTCCCAAAGCCAAAAAGTAAAGGGAAGAAGATTCACTTCTGGAATGTTAATTTTGAAGAAGGAAAAGCTTTGGGTGTAAAAGGAACGGAAATGGCTGCATTCTTGGAATATTGAGAACAAAGACAAGATTTAAGCCTCAAGGGACGGAAGGTCTTTGAAGATGAGTTGGACTTTACAAGGCAAGTCGAGGATTGCAAGGAGAAAGCCTTGTGTGTAACAGTGAGATATATAAATGCCTTAGTTTACTTTGAAGTGGGTTAACTGTTTAATTGTGTTTATTAGGATGGTCTTTTAAAGGTTTAGACAGATGCTTTTGCTTTTGGGATAATGAATTTACCTTGGGTAAAAGGATATTAATAAGGTTATTGTTTAAATATGTAATGGTGGAGATATAATGTTTAACTATATAAATGTTTTGGTTAGGAGTAAAATTGTAATGAGGAAAGATAATATTTGTTTATCTGTCTATTAAGGGGGGATTTTTTTATGTTATAAAATGTTTTTTTAATACGTACGGTATATATCCATTTCAAGGGAAAAATAGTGTTTTAGAGGAAATGTTATATTGAGAATGGAAATGTTTTATAGAAGTAATGCTTATTCCAGTTTGAACTAGAGTAAGAGACTGATATTGACTTATTCATATCTTTGTTGTAGAAAGTCGGAAGTTTGTATGTAGGATGTAGGAAGTAGTAGTCTTTTTTGTATTTTCACGCTTTTTAGTTTTTTTTCTTGTAGTATACTTTATTTCATTTCTTGTAGTTTTATGTATTTGTTGAAAAACTTAATAAAGCTTTATTTTAAAAAAACAATTTACATCCTGAAATTTGATATTCATTCAAAACTGGATGTGGAATTTGAAGGATTTTTAATGAAACAGTGCAAATAGGTCTCAAAGGCTTAGCTGCATTTCAGGGATTCAATAGTCATACTGTATATTCTTGTTTTGACATTGTGGCTATCTCTGCACTCAGAATCTCAAGTTCTGTTCTTCATTTACTATCCTGATTTATATCTTGGCTTCTGTTTGCTTTTCGACCTTTCCTGGCTTTTGACCTCTGGATGCTTACTGATTTCTGTGTGTGGTCCTGATATTCCTATACTGCAAAACTGTGGTAGTAAGATCAGTTTTGGACAGAATATACACATTAGGAGGGAAATTTAGAAAAAAAAATATTGCATGGACAAAAATGTTACTCCTGCTTCAAACCCATGTTTACATGTTATTCACACTAGCCTCACACAATCTCAGTTCTCTGCAATATAGATGAAAAGCACAGAGTAAGCACTAGAGCTGTGCAGCTTCAAAGGGGAAAAGGAGCTTCAGAGTGCACATGGGTGTCCTGGCATCTTCGAACTCGGATTCAGATGCTGAAGAGGCAGACTTCATGGACTGTCAACCTGGAAAGCCAAGAGGTGATGAAGGAGCATCCAAATATAATGAACCACGGCAGATGGGGGATGACTAGGCTGACTATACGTACCATTTTAAATGGGATAGTACTGTTTTTTTCACATTTCCCAACCGTCCCGTCGTTTTAATATAAACGTCAATTTTGTCCCGTTTTTTTTTTAAATTGTAAAATGTCAGGCATGGCAAGATTGATTCAGCCAAGATGCAATTATCATTTAAAAAGTGCTTGATTGAGGTGCCTGATTTTGGGTGAGACTAGAGAGGGGCAAGGAAGGCGGAAATAGAGAGAGAGGGGGGGAGACAGAGAGAGATGGGGAGAGAGATCTTTGCCACCGCCTCTGCTCTGCTCTTAGCTGGTCGCTCTCTGCTCTCTGTTTGTTTTATTAAAATGCGTTTGGGATGTGATCCCACCCCTTTTTTTCAAGAGTGAAACTGATTATTTCTCCAGCTTGGCAAGAGAAAGTCTTTCGTTTGGGATTGTGGGAGAGAGAGAAAGAGGGAGAAAAAAAAGCAGCAGGAGGAGGAGGGAAGGCAGAAGGAAGAGAAGCCTCGCCGGGCATGGAGTTTTTGAATCCTCCCTTCCCTGCCTCTCTTCTCTCCCCCCTCCCCTCCTTCCTGCGATCCGTGATGTTACAAAGCCCGTGAGCTGTGCTTTCCCCATTCGCCTCCTGTCAAATACAGTCCCCCTCTACATCTACCTACATTTTTGTATGAGTTCTGTCACTGAAGAATAATTGTTAGCTCAATATATATTTATTTATTTATTGATTGATTGATTGATTGATTGATTGATTGATTGTTCAATTTATATCACCACCCATCTCCCCCCACAAGGTATGGGTATATGGTCATGAAGTAAAACTTTTTCATTTTAATGAAAACAAAAATATTTTATATATACAGTAATATGTTTAAGGACCAGCAAATGGATCTTAAAAGCTCTTTAAAACTTTTTTATCGTCTTACTTTTTCATGAATACGGAATATTACATACGTTTAACCCTGTCCCATTTTTGCCGTCCCAATGTCCCATTTTTGTCTCAAGGAAATATGGTCAGCCTAGGGATGACTCCTCCAGCAAAGGAGATCGTTACCTTGTCGTGGTGCTGGAGCTTGAGCACCTCAGTGAAACCATGAGCTAAACCGTGAAGGGACACCCAAGACGGGAAGGTCGTGGCAGAGAGGTCAGACTAAATACGATCCCTGGGGAAGGTAATGGCAACCCACCCCAGTATTCTTGCCATGAAAACTAAATGGATCAGTACAACCAAAGATATGTCGGTATACCATCAGAAGATGGGACTCCCAGGTCGGAAGATGGTCAAAATGCTACTGGGGAGGAACAGAGGATACGTTCAACTAGCCCCAGATGTGATGACGCAGCTAGCTCAAAGCCGAAAGGACGGCTAGCGGCCGACGGTGCTGGTGGTGAACGACGAATCCGATGTTCTAAAGATCAACACACCATAGGAACCTGGAATGTAAGATCTATGAGCCAGGGCAAATTGGATGTGGTTATTGGTGAGATGTCAAGATTAAATATAGACATTTTAGGTGTCAGTGAACTGAAATGGACTGGGATGGGCCACTTCACATCAGATGACCACCAGATCTACTACTGTGGACAAGAGGACCACAGAAGAAATGGAGTAGCCTTCATAATTAATAATAAAGTGGCTAAAGCAGTGCTTGGATACAATCCAAAAAACGATAGAATGATCTCAATTCGAATTCAGGGTAAGCCATTTAACATCACAGTGATCCAAATATACGCCCCAACCACAGATGCTGAAGAAGCAGAAGTAGATCAGTTCTATGAGGATCTGCAGCACCTACTGGATAATACACCAAAAAGAGATGTTATTTTCATTACAGGAGACTGGAATGCTAAGGTGGGTAGTCAGACGACACCTGGAATTACAGGCAAGCATGGTCTGGGAGAACAAAATGAAGCAGGACATAGGCTGATAGAATTTTGCCAAGACAACTCACTGTGCATAACAAACACTCTCTTCCAACAACCTAAAAGACGACTTTATACATGGACTTCACCAGATGGTCGACACCGAAATCAGATTGACTACATCCTTTGCAGCCAAAGATGGCGGACATCTATACAGTCGGTAAAAACAAGACCTGGAGCTGACAGTAGTTCAGATCACGAACTTCTTATTGCACAATTTAGAATCAGACTAAAGAGAATAGGGAAGACCCACAGATCAGTTAGATATGAGCTCACTAATATTCCTAAGGAATATGCAGTGGAGGTGAAGAATAGATTTAAGGGACTAGATTTAGTAGATAGGGTCCCAGAAGAACTATGGACAGAAGTTCGCAACATTGTTCAGGAGGCGGCAACAAGAAACGTCCCAAAGAAAAAGAAAACCAAGAAGGCAAGATGGCTGTCTGCTGAGACACTGGAAGTAGCCCAAGAAAGAAGGAAAGCAAAAGGCAACAGTGATAGGGGGAGATATGCCCAATTAAATGCAAAATTCCAGCGGTTAGCCAGAAGAGATAAGGAATTATTTTTAAACAAGCAATGTGCGGAAGTGGAAGAAGACAATAGAATAGGAAGGACAAGAGACCTCTTCCAGAAAATTAGAAACATCGGAGGTAAATTCCAGGCAAAAATGGGTATGATCAAAAACAAAGATGGTAAGGACCTAACAGAAGCAGAAGAGATCAAGAAAAGGTGGCAAGAATATACGGAAGATCTGTATAGGAAGGATAATAATATTGGAGATAGCTTTGACGGTGTGGTCAGTGAGTTAGAGCCAGACATCCTGAAGAGTGAGGTTGAATGGGCCTTAAGAAGCATTGCTAATAACAAGGCAGCAGGAGACGACGGTATCCCAGCTGAACTGTTTAAAATCTTGCAAGATGATGCTGTCAAGGTGATGCATGCCATATGCCAGCAAATTTGGAAAACACAAGAATGGCCATCAGATTGGAAAAAATCAAGTTATATCCCCATACCAAAAAAGGGAAGCACTAAAGAATGTTCAAACTATCGAACAGTGGCACTTATTTCACATGCCAGTAAGGTAATGCTCAAGATCTTGCAAGGTAGACTCCAGCAATTCATGGAGCGAGAATTGCCAGATGTACAAGCTGGGTTTAGAAAAGGCAGAGGAACTAGAGACCAAATTGCCAATATCCGCTGGATAATGGAGAAAGCCAGGGAATTTCAGAAAAACATCTATTTCTGTTTTATTGACTATTCTAAAGCCTTTGACTGTGTGGATCATAACAAATTGTGGCAAGTTCTCGGTGGTATGGGGATACCAAGTCATCTTGTCTGCCTCCTGAGGAATCTGTATAACGACCAAGTAGCAACGGTAAGAACAGAGCACGGAACAACGGACTGGTTTAAGATTGGGAAAGGAGTACGGCAGGGTTGTATACTCTCACCCTACCTATTCAACCTGTACGCAGAACACATCATGCGACATGCTGGGCTTGAGGAATCCAAGGCTGGAGTTAAAATCGCTGGAAGAAACATTAACAATCTCAGATACGCAGATGATACCACTTTGATGGCTGAAAGCGAGGAGGAGTTGAGGAGCCTTATGATGAAGGTGAAAGAAGAAAGTGCAAAAGCTGGGTTGCAGTTAAACCTCAAAAAAACCAAGATTATGGCAACGAGCTTGATTGATGACTGGCAAATAGAGGGAGAAAAAGTGGAGGCAGTGACAGACTTTGTATTTCTAGGCGCAAAGATTACTGCAGACGCTGACTGCAGCCAGGAAATCAGAAGACGTCTACTTCTTGGGAGGAGAGCAATGGCAAATCTTGATAAAATAGTTAAGAGCAGAGACATCACACTGACAACAAAGGTCCGCATAGTTAAAGCAATGGTTTTCCCTGTAGTAACCTATGGCTGTGAGAGCTGGACCATAAGGAAGGCTGAGCGAAGGAAGATAGATGCTTTTGAACTGTGGTGTTGGAGGAAAATTCTGAGAGTGCCTTGGACTGCAAGAAGATCAAACCAGTCCATACTCCAGGAAATCAAGCCAGACTGCTCACTTGAGGGAATGATATTAAAGGCAAAACTGAAGTACTTTGGCCACATAATGAGAAGACAGGATACCCTGGAGAAGAAGCTGATGCTAGGAAAAGTGGAAGGCAAAAGGAAGAGGGGCCGACCAAGGGCAAGATGGATGGATGGTATTCTGGAAGTGACGGACTCAACCATTGGGGAGCTGGGGATGGTGACGGCCGACAGAAAGCTCTGGCGTGGACTGGTCCATGAAGTCACGAAGAGTCGGAAACGACTGAACGAATAAACAACAAAAGGGATGACTCAGATAATGAGGGGGCAGATTCTGATAAGATGCCAAACCCAGGAACACACTGGGAGTTAAGGAGGCCAGAGTAGAGGTGGTCAGCATGGCTCCTTCAAGAAGGCAGCAATTTCCCTACTTAAGTCATTAAGTAAGAGCAACTTTCATACTTTCTCCTCTTGACCGAAATGATTCTCCTGCTTCAAACCCATGTTTCTATGGTGTCCTGCTCTCTCTAGCTTTTTGTCCTTTGTTTGGATCTCCTGCTTGATTCCTGGACCAGCCTGTGGAACTCTCTTTGGCATGAGACCTTTCAACTACTCCAGACTGCTCTCCTGTCTTTGCTTCTGAATTCCTCGTACTAGTAGCTCATGAATTGCTAAAGTTATAAGGCAGAGCTTTCCAAAGCGTGTGTCGCGACACATTAGTGTGTCGGCTGCAGTGTTTGGGTGTGTCGTGGCTGCTGCTGCCTCTGAGCCCTGCCAGGATTCCACGCAGGTCCTAGTGCCTGCCTTGTGCCTTGCTGCCTCCAAACCTGCTGTGATTCCATGCAGGTCCTAGTGCCTGCCTTGTGCCCTGCTGTAAGAGTGTCGCGAAATGATGCCCTGCTTTAAGAGTGTGTCACAAAATGATGCATGTCTAAAAAGTGTGTCACCAACATGAAAAGTTTGGAAAGCTCTGTTATAAGGTAAGTAAAAAATTCTTTGAACTCTCCGGAGCTATAATTGCTTGCTATCTAAGCACAGTACTTGCATTATCATTGCCAGTCCCTTGATGTGTTAAAGCACATTTCCCCCTTCAAATCTGAAGTACCGTAGAGCCATAATGAGCATGTGTCTTTGTGTATATGCTGTGCTTCAGATTTGAAAGGAAGGATGTGATTTGGAACATGCATGGTTGCACACTAAATGTCTCTTAGAAACACCTTAAACCAAATGGGTCTTTTCCCAGGATCTCACTACAGCTGTGAACAACAGACTTGTGATGCCAGGAAATGACCCAGCTGGTTTAAAGCATTTCTGACAGATGCTATGTGCATGTCGAATCACATTTCGCTCTTTGAATGAAAATCAAACAAAAAGAAACTTGGGATTTTTAGAGGATGTCACACAGATAAAGGAGCAAAAAAGGGCCTCCCTTCTTTTTTCCTTAGGCTTACAAAATAAACTCCAAATCTGGTTTGAATGCCTGTGGAGTTATAATTAGATTTCTCCCAATTTGACTTTGGCATGATTTTTTTTAATTTCTTGATCAATTGCCCAGGATGCAACCCCTGTCGCAATGAAGGATATTCTAGAAATGTTTTTGATGCATAATATGCATTAAGATCAGCTTCTGAAGTGTTGATATTTAGCTATTAGTTCTGACTCAGTCATTTTTTTAGTCTCTTGGCATATACTACAAGGCAAGAGGAAAATGGTATGGATTAAGGAATACAAACATATTTATTTCCATGAAGACATATGCAGAATTACATTGTGAAACTGCATTTACAGATGTTGGGCACTTCCTCAGCAAATCAGTTCCACTTCCCAATGCCTCACATTGAAACTAACCTGCATTCATCTTTGCATCTCCCAACCTTAAATGGCTGAGAATGTGCAAGGAACACCATGATGAAATTAATGCTCTCCTTCAGATAATCAATCGAAGCATGCAAACTGTGTTATCCAATCAGTTCTCCTTGTACCCAGAATGCTAAAAAGGGAGCTGCTAATGTTCCCCTTCCACATTGGAAGGAAGGAAGGAAGGAAGGAAGGAAGGAAGGAAGGAAGGAAGGAAGGAAGGAAGGAAGGAAGGAGGAAGGAAATTGAGTAGTTGCTATGAGAAAGATTTCCAGCTGAAGAGCCTCTTGTAGGCTGTGATAATGAAATGACAGCATGTTCATATTTTCCTGAAACTTCTAGCATATTTGCATGCTTCCATGATGAGTGGATGGAGAAATGGGAAAATACTAAGCATTGTTTACAGACAGTCACCAGCATAGTATTGGGGGGAAGAAAAATGCAAGGAGCAAAATCGCCCTCTGTACATGGTGTTTATTGATCTGACTAAAGCTTTTGATACTGTAAATCGTATAGCTCTCTGGACCATCCTTCTGAAAATCGGATGCCCTGATTAATTTGTGAACATCTTGCGGCTACTCCATGACGACATGATGGCAACAATCCTGGATAACAATGGCTCTCAAAGCGATCCATTTAAAGTGGAATCCGGCGTTAAACAGGGATGTGTTATTGCTCCAACCTTATTCACTATCTTCATCGCTATGATTCTACATCTTGTTGAAGAGAAACTTCCTACTGGTTAGAAATTATATATCAAACAGATGGAAAGCTTTTTAATCTTAGTAGGCTGAAAGCAAAAAATAAGGTAATTACAACTTCTGTTATAGAACTTCAATATGCTGATGATAACGTAGTCTGTGCACACTCCGAGGAAGATCTTCAAACTATCCTAAACATCTTTGCAGAAGCATATGAAAAGCTCGGCCACTCGATTAACATTAAAAAAACCAAAGTGCTTTACCAGCAAGTTCGAACCAATCCCTCCGCAGCACCATCAATCCAGCTTAAAGGTGTGTCACTAGAAAATGTCGACCACTTTTCTTATCTCAGCAGCCATCTATCTACAAAAGCCGACATCGATGCTGAAATGCAGCATCGCCTGAGCTCTGCGAGTGTAGCTTTCTCCCGAATGAAGCGTAGAGTGTTTGAGAATCGGGACATTCGCAGGGAGACCAAAATGCTTGTTTACAAAGCCATTGTACTACCAACCCTTCTGTACGCCTGTGAAACATGGACCCTCTACAAACGCCACCTCCAACTTCTTGAAAGATTCCATCAACGCTGCCTCCGAAAAATTCTGCAAATTACTTGGGAAGATAGGCGGACTAATGTTAGCATATTAGAAGAAGCGAAAACCACCAGCATTGAAACAATGATCATCCAACATCAACTTCGCTGGACCGGCCATGTTGTTCGAATGCCTGACCATCGTCTTCCAAAGCAGCTACTTTACTCCCAACTTAAGAATGGAAAACGGAATATTGGTGGACAGCAAAAGAGATTCAAAGACACTCTCAAAGCTAATTTAAAAAAATGTAATATCAGCATTGAGAACTGGGAAGCCCTAACTCATGAGCGTTTCAATTGGAGGTCAGCCTTTATTAAAGGCACTATGGACTTTGAAGAAGCATGAGTACAGGACGAAAGGGAGAAAAGAGCTAAAAGGAAGGCATGTCAAGCAAACCCTCATCATGACCGTCTCCCACCCGGAAACCTATGCCCTCATTGTGGGAGGTTCTGCGGATCCAGAATTGGCCTTTACAGCCACTTATGGATCCACTGTTAAAATTTTACCCTTGGAAGACAATCTTACTCGGCTACGAGTGATCGCCAATGATGAATGATAATGATTGGGGGGAAGTGATGAAATGTTTGTCTCAAAGTCACAACCAAAATCCTGTGATTTATATAGTGGCATCCAGTGTCAAGGTACTAGTATGAAAGGCCAGAGTTTGCACTCTGATGTTATAATAGACATTCCATCATTTTTCATCACTGCAATTAGCAGCAGATGCCTTTATCAACATGACCAGTGTGCTGAATTTCTGGGTTAAGAGGCAGAGTAAAGCAGAGTTCTTACCAGTGGGAAAATAAGTCACCATCAACTTTGTTGTCCCAATGCAAAAGAAAAGACCTTTTCTTGGTTTCAAACAAACTTTGAAATGCTTCTGGTGTTTGATGTCATTATGGGAGTACTGGTTTTGGAACTGATTCTGACCTGACTCAATGGATCCATGTAAAAATCCCATTGACTTGTATTAATATTGTTGACTGCTTTGCTCTTTCAACACTGATCTTTCCTTACTTTCATCTATTAAACTCATCAAGAAACCAATGTTTTAATTAGTGGTAATGATTCAATTTTGCAAACAGCCTTCTGGAGATTTGCAAGTTGAAAGAAGGGAGATAAATAAGAATAAAGGAAGGGGAAGAAAAACAGGTGGAGTTTGTAGAACAGATGTCAAGCAAAGATAAGCTAATACAATTAAAAAATAAAAACCGTTCCTTTGTGTATTCTAATTCTGGTTGTGAACCTTGTGTTAACTATTCAGTTGAAGCAAAGTAAGCTTATATTTTCCTGGCCTCTTGGGCAACTTGTACCAGAAGCCCATTTGTAGCAAATCACATTATATGAAAAGCTGTCAGATCTTATGATAAATTGATACTCTGCTTCCCCAACCCCCTGCATCAGTGAAACATCCACTCCTAGATGGCATTTAAATGTCACTGGTCAAGAGGAAAGAAAAGATAATTGTATTTTCTTTTTAACTTTATTGATTTAGAGCTAACCAAGATCTACTAGCTTTATTAGTTATCTCTTCAAATGTGAGTTTATTTATAAGCGATAGCCTCTTTGCTGCAAACAAGCACTAGAGGTAGATCCACATCTGAGTCAAAGTTAAGTGACACACTAATTTCAATATATTATTATTCACTGTAAAGTATTTTTATTCTCTTCAGTCATTAATGCTGTCAGACTGGCTTTTAAAAAATCAGTAACTAGACTGGGATGAATAACCTTTCTTTAGCTGAAGGTTTTGGGAGCAGGACTGTTTTTGACAGTGGAACAAATTATCTTGAAAGGTGCCCCTTCGTTGGGTATAGTCAAATAGAGGCTGGAGAGCGATTTAGATTTCTGCATTGAATGGATGGTTGAACTTGATTAGCTAAATGGCCCCTTTCAAATTCTATGATTCCATACTTCTGTGATGGGTGGATGGGCATAAGCAAACAGTATGTGGGGACAGAGCCCATGCATGGTCTCTAAGTCCAAGTCATTTTGCTGCCTGAGAAGATCAAGATGTTTTACTCTTCCATTCCATGTTCAAGACATGACTGGATTAGCAGTAGAATCTTTCTTCAAGATTTGATGTAACAAAAGTCCACACACCACTCCTGAATGTAGCAGACCAGTTTGGGGAGTACAGGGTAAATTATCTGGCATACAGCTTTCTCATTCAGTAACTTGCTTAGGGCTACCAGATGAGGCGTGGTGGCTCAGCGGGTAAGACGCCAGGCTTGTCGATCGGAAGATCGCAGGTTCGGAGGTTCGAATCCCCGGAGTGAGCTCCCGCACTCTCCCCAGCTCTTGCCAACCTAGCAATTCGAAAGCATGCAAATGCAAGTAGATGAATAGGTACCACTCCGGTGGGTAGGTAACAGCATTCTGCGTGCATCATGCCGGCCACATGACCGCAGAAGCGTCTTCGGACAACGCTGGCTCTTCGGCTAAGAAACGGAGATGAGCACCGGCCCCTAGAGTCGGACACGACTGCACAAATGTGCGGGGGGAACCTTTACCTTTTTACCAGATGAGGGCAGCAAAAAATCCCAATGACCACTAGATGACAGCAAAGTGATACTGAGGATACTTAATCCTATGCCAATGGATGGTCTTACTCAGCAGCTTTGCCTCCATGTTAAATAGGAGCAGAGATAGTATAGAGCCCTGAGGGATCCCACAAGTAAGACTAGTTATCTCTGCTATCAATAGCTACTGGAATCAGCCTTGGAGGAAGGAGGAGAACCGTGGCAATACTTTGCCCCCCACCCACCCTTGAAGTCGGCCCAGAAGGATACTATGATCAATGGTATCAAGACCACTGAGAGATCAAGGAGATCTATAATGGGTGAACTACCCCAATCCAGGTTCTATCAGAGGTAATCAACAAGCATGATCAATGCCATCTCAGTACGGCATTGTCTGAAATCTGACTGAAATGGATCCAGATAATCTGTTTCTTCCAGGGCCATCTGAAGCCGCAATCCAACCATCTTTTCAACAAATTCCCCGAAAAGGGAAGATTGGAGACTGGATGAAAATTGGCCAACACCTGGTACACAAAT
Source organism: Charina bottae (assembly GCA_023362775.1). Lineage (NCBI taxonomy): Eukaryota > Metazoa > Chordata > Lepidosauria > Squamata > Charinaidae > Charina > Charina bottae. The sequence goes on along the minus strand of JALMGJ010000002.1, from coordinate 215,117,466 downwards.
GAAAGTACTTTAGACTAACCAGATTATCAATATAGTGTATTTATTGAATGAAAAAAGTGATTATGCAAAGCAAAATTATTTTACAAGTCTAATGTACACTAAACCAACAAAAATGACATACTACAAAACAAGTAAATTTCTCAGATGAAAGTAAACACGACTATGTCTTATGCACAAGATAAAAACATTTAATAACCAACGAATATTAATGAAAGTGCTTAGTTCTTAAATATTGTTCTAGCTTTGAACAGTTGAAACATGTCTTGCTCTTTTCGTACATCTAACATTTTGTGGTATCTCTCCAAATGTGAGCCTATCAAGAGAAATTCTTGCCATATTAAGATTGCCAACTTTTCCATTTTATGTAGATCAGCTATGTATTTATTAATATCTTGGTAGGCACACTTTATTAGCAATGACAAGTTTAAAAGTTTACTATCTAAGTAAAAAGAATAAGCATAGGCCAGACCTATTTTTCTGATTACTGGACAATTTTAACTCTTTCTTTTCATGTAACTTTTTAGAACATGTTCAAAAGCAAGTCCAAATAGCATACTTTTAAGCCATTGAAATTTCCTAGGCAAACTGGGCATTTAAAAAGTAGCTTCAGCAGCTTTAAATGAAGCAAAGATGTTTGCTTGTAAGAAATTAAAGCAGAAAGCCATATGTTCTTTGCAAATCCATCTCTCTGTTTCTTTGCATGGAGGCTTTATTTTAATTCACTGACATCACAGCAACAACTACCATAAAGGGTTCTCTTAAAATCTCCTGAGTTTAAAATATTATTACATATGAATGGGATGATAATGAATAGAGTTACCATATCTAGGCTGCAAAAATTCAGACAGCCACTAAATGGCAGCAAAGAGGTTGCTTGTGTGTCTGCTGTCACTATCGTTTTGTGGCCATCCAGCTCAGGATTAGGGTCTGGTAGCCTATAATGAAGGCACAAACTCTTTTTTTTTTTAAGTGCCATAATTCTGTATGGCAATTTATTACTGGCAATTATTTCAAGCCTAAGGTGGCAATGGAAAAAGAAGCTTTGGAACAGTATAGTAAACAAGTTAACTGTAAGCGATCACTTCTCTTTTTTTTATTATGTTTCATTACACAACTCAGAAAGTAGGCAATAGCTTTGCCTGAGACTACCATTCAAAAAGAAATAGGAGGGAAATGTATTTTAGGAAGTAGGATAAATTAAGGTTTCCAGCAATATAATTGCAATGTTGTTCATGAAGTTCATGTATGTCCTATCAGGCTACCTAAACAATCAGTGGGGAACCACTGTAAAATAAGGAAAAAAACTGTTTAAAAAATCTGTAAAATATGCTACTGCTATATATCTGCTGTATTTGCAAACCTTTCATCCCATCTGAGAATGTAATTAAGTTGTTGAACTGCAAATAGGGTGACTAGATTCAGGTCCACATTCCATGGGTGACTTTAGGCTAATCACATATGCCAGACAGATCTAACTAGACGCCCCCGGTCCACGCAATTGGCTCCCACCTGCAAACCCCGTCCCCGGTCTGCGCAATTGGCTCCTGCCTGCAAACCCCGCCTCTGGTCCATGCTCTGGCTTGGATCCTCCTTCCGCGCCATTCCCACTGGGTTTGAAAAACGGGACAAAATTGAGATTTTTATGAAAATGACGGGACGGTTGAAAAATGCTTAACAAACAGGACTGTCCCATTCAAAACGGGACGTATGGTCAGCCTAGATGTAACTCACAAGGTGGTGTAGATCCATCCCTGTAGCCACTTTGAACTCCAAGATGAAAGATGGATCTACAGAAGATGTAATGAATTTAGGGAACAGGTTTACTTTTCTGACAGTGAACTGTGCAGAGTAGAACTGAGTAAACATGCAGAGAGTTGCACAGTTAATTACACCTTGATCCTAATAATTTTCCAGTAGATCACAGGGCTCAAATTACTATCACTGAAGAGAGAATATTAAAGAATCAGAATGTTTATTCTTTGGTCTGAAAAAAAAATCCGTTACAACACATGCTTTAAAACCTAAACTTTTCTATCGTTTTCATATAAGAAACATTTTGTAAAGTAAATGCAGCCATAGTTACACATGATTGCAACTATCATATGCCTTCCCAGTCCTTTAAATCTTCCATTATGCATCAACTTTTGTTATTATTGATAGCTTTTTCTTTTCTTCTTAAAAAGAGCTTATGTTGCTATTGGATACTGAGGATGGTTTCTAATTCATCTGGCAGAAGTAAGTCTTTAGAGTTCCTGCTTGTAGAAATTCCACTGTTCATATTTGTATGCTAAGCGATACTTTTGTAGTATAGCAAGGAACAGTCTCTGTTAAGACAAAGCATAAATATACCATATTAACTGGTCATTTTGTGGATAGCATACCTTTTTGAAAATAATTAGGCAGATATTAAATCCAACTTTCTAATATAACTAAAAGAATCAATCTCTTTTGTTCAAAACTCACATTCTTATCATGAATCATTCTACTGAAATGTATGCACCAATTTAAATAGAACAAATTAATCCCATTATCTTTAATACTATTCTTCATATAAATACAATGTGTTCATAGGAAACAATATCTGCTGAACAAAAGGGAGATGCTTCTGAGTCTCTAATGGATGCACGAAATTCAGTGTAGTCAAATATAAGATAGGTCAGAAATACATGCAACAAAGCACGATATGGAAAAATGTTAAAGAAGGCTCCAGGGGGGATAAATAACATTGCATCTATGAAAGACCCAAATAATTCCCAGAACCCCCAATTATTTTTTATCTCGTGAGATCACCAAATCTTTTGAAATTTCAGCAGTTTATGCCAAATTCTGGCTTGGTTTAAGTTCTGAGAAATGCATCAGAATAGGCTCTATGTATGATTCATCCTGGTATGGCCCAAGCCATCTCCTGCTCTGTCCTGCATACCAGACAGGTTCCCCACTGCCCTCAAATAAGCCTCTCTCCACTACTTATGTCCTATTGGCATCTCCAGAAGGTCAAGAAGCTCACAAAGTGAATTCATTCACAGGTATTGACTTCCAGTCACAAGGCAATCCTGCTGCTGCTGCCAAAGAACTAAATAGGGCTCTGTCTCTGCTGTATTGTAGCTTTCTTTTTGCCTTCTGTTCCTAACCTAAGCCGCAGCTGTTGAATTCAAGGTTGGAATTTATGATATGAGCCAATTATTGGTACACAAGACAGACAGAAAGTGTTTGGAATGTGGAGTCCTTGGTGCTCTCTGAGTAGGCTGACCATATTTCCTTGAGACAAAAACGGGACATTGGGATGGCAAAACGGGACGGGGTCTTATGTAATATTCCGTATTCATGAAAAAGACAGGTCCCCGCCCCCCGGTCTGCGTGATTGGCTCCCACCTGCAAACCCCACCCCTGGCCCGTGCAATTGGTTCCCGCCTGCAAACCCGCCCTCCTTTGCTGTGCACTGATAGGTGGGAGGGCTTCCTCTTCCGGGCTGCCTCCAGTCGGCAGCTCCGGCTCGGATCCTCCTTCCACGCCATTCCCGCTGGGTTTAAAACATGGGACAAAATTGAGATTTTTATCAAAATGACGGGACGGTTGAAAAATGTTTTAAAAAAGGGACTGTCCCATTCAAAACGGGACGTATGGTCAGCCTATCTCTGAGCTTTGTTGTTTTCTTGCAGATGTTTCATTGCCAGGCTAGGCAACATCTTCAGTGCGAAAAGGGAGTGGGACTTGCTCTCTGTTCATATACCCTGGCTGTTTGGAATGATGAGTGTCTGGAATGGTTCTGGCTGGGTCCTTGTAGGCTGTCTAGTCTATCTCAGTGCTTGATGCAGGAAGTCAAGCATCTACAACAAACCCCAATTAAGGGAAAATTTATCACTTCTATATCACTATAAGCTTAGTTTCCAAGGTTTTCAAATCAAAAGAGGTATGCATGATACACGGCCCTAGTCAGGCTTCATCTGAATCCCAGCTTCTCTTCTGGGGGCTTTCAGAAATATATTATGAGAAACAAGCAAAGGTGGATTAGAAAGGCCTTAAAAAACATCCCATTGGAGGAAATTATAATCTTGATTATGTGTATGTTAAATCTACCCAGACAGGACAGAACATGAAACAATGAGCTTTAATTACTGGAAGTTGAATATAGGTTAGATTTCAGGAAAAGCTTCTTACCCATATAAGCAGTTAGATAATGAAAGCTTTGGATGAAGAACCTATTGCCCAAAGAATGAACTACATCCTAAATATATGTCATGAGTAATATTTTCCCATTTCTATGCCTCAGTCATATGATCATTGTGGTCTTCTTGGCTTGCCTGCCCATGTCACTTGAACAGTTCCAGGTTAGCAAGAGTTGCCTGGCAGGTGGGCAGGCATATAAATCAAACCACTCATGTTTAGAAACAGTGTCTATCAGGCACTTCCCGCTCCCTCACTCTCTTCCCACATGGTAGAGCAAGCAGAACCCCTTTTCTGGACCCAAAGCAGGAGGGGAAACTGCAGCAGCCTTGGGGAGGTTACTGTTCTGAGCACTGTCTCATTGGAAAGGTTGAAGCATGGATGGGCTGACTTTTCTCACGCAAGGGACACACAAGAAAGGTACACTAAGCACAGATGGTGATGGGCCGAGCTAGTGTCAAAAACAGACAAAATTTACAAATTGTATAAGGCTCCCTTTGTCTCTTGATTCCCCTCTCTCTTTTGTCCCATTCCTATATTCCACTCTTTCTCTCTGTTTCATTACAGTCCATACCCTCCTCCCTGTGGAGTCCTTGGTGCTCTCTGAGCCTTGTTGTTTTCTTGCAGACGTTTCATTGCCAGACTAGGCAACATCTTCAGTGCAAGACTCCTACTTGTGTCATCCCTTTTCTATTTCACCCCACTGAAATCAGCCATGGGACACATGGCATGAAGATTCCTCACCTACCCAAGTTAAAGCAATTGGTGCCATCTCTGGGTTGGGCATTCACTTGTGCACTCAACAAATTTGGCTAAAATCAAGCCAACCATATTACAGCTTAATGCAAGCTGAAGCAGACTGCTGTCAGTCACTAGGCAAATTGAGACCTTAGTTGTGCTCATTCATTATTTTATTGCAGCATGTCATATCTTGTTAATAGTTTGAAGGAACATTCCCCATTTCTGTTTAGATCCTTTTAGGTTACTGTACTTAGACTAGTTTCATTGAACAAAAAAAACAGTCTGTAATATGCTGTTCCTGATAGCTCCTGGCCTGACACTCAACAATTATAGACATAACCTTCCTGATCATTATCCGAAAAGGTTCTGCCTCTTTGTAATCCATCTGTCAGCTCCTTCCCTCAATGGCTCCCAGCTGGAGTAATTATTTACTTTCATGTTGTGTAAATGGTCTATTTGCTCTAAAAATGACAATGATTTGTATGCGCTTACGGCACTGTTTGACCACACGAGAATAAAAACAAATATCTGAACATTTGTGGTCCATGCAACTTCTGAAACAACAAAGCAAAATGTAGAGTTATCAACCAACTTACAAGGCCATCCTGATTCAAAAATGAATAGGCTGGAGAAAGTTAGGATGATACAAAATAAGCTACAGGTACATGATTCTGCAATACAACTGTCCTTCCTGGAAATTGTTCTAAGTATAAAATTTATATTACAGTTAGACACCAAGGATGACTTGCAGGAGTTAAAATATAGTGTGGAGGCTGGGCCATCGGAGACTTAGCTATTGAACTACAACTGTTATGCAGTTTTGAAATTTTCAGCAATCAATGAAGATGAAGAAGAAGTTGAGACTGCAGGTTTATTCCCACTGCTTAATGAGTGTGAATATTGTTTGATATGTGCAACAATATTCTATAATAAAAAGCAATAGGGATTCTGCAAAAAATGTCAGGAGTTAAGATTTCATAAGGAAATAAAAATTCTTGGAAAAAGACAAATTCAACTTTCCATCTTCAGGGCTCCTGTCAGCATCAATCAATAGTCCATTCTAGACTCCAAGTCGGACTGGCAGCTCGATAGGTCAGAGTATTTCAGACTCCTGAATGCCTGGCCTGCTTCCCCCTATTTGCAGTGATCTATTGATAAGATAAGATCACTGGAATGTTTCCCCGGAGAGGGGAGAATCGGAAGATTAATCACAAGGTCGTTGGAACTGTTTCCCTCCGCTTTTTCTGTTGTTTTCCACCGCGGAGAAAGTGAGAGGCTTGCAACAGGGAGGCGACTGGAATTACAGCATTGCTCTCATAAGGGGAAGTAAGTTAGAGCTAAAGACGACTTTTAGATTATCACATTAACTTTTTAGTTTTTTAAAATTAATTGTTTATCATCTAAGATCTATCCTTGGACTTTGTATATAAATGTTGGCAAATTTGTGTTTTCTTTGCTATAATAATAATCATGGTGGAAACATGATGGATTTTATAATGGAAGTATAATGAAACATTTGCATTTTTTCTTTTTACCTTTCTAACTTTTTAGTGTGGATTTTGCTCTACTTGGAAGTACAAGAAACTCCTTTTTTATATCTCTTAAATATATTTTATTGGACTAAATACTGATGAATTTGTTTCATTTTTTTATATATACTGATTGACATTTATCCTTTCTTTTTCTTATAAACTGTTCGGAATATTATTTCTTCTTTTAATTTTGGGATTATTGGAATTTTTCATCTTTTTATTTTTTACTGAATAGATAAAACAGAACATCGGATCACTCCTTCTCTGGGAAAAGCACATTGTTTTGTCTAGAACGACTGGCTACACAGCCTGAAGGAGCGGGTGGTGGATGAGAAATGGCTTTTTAAACAATACTTCAAGATTTAAAAAAAGAATTTAATGAAACTCTTTCAGAAATTAAAAGATCAATAGAATCTATGTTAATAGATTTGGAGCCTCAGGTTCAGATTCAAAAGACACAAAAGAAAGATTTAGATATGGAAAAAAAAATTTTTGAGGCAGTAGAGAAACAGGAAGAAAGGATTTCAAATATCTTGATACAGAAGAAGATTTTGATACAATACAAGAGGGGGTTGTTTAAACAAGTTATATATTACAATTTGGGTCTAAACACATTGTTGCAGCTGAGACAGGAAGATTTAAATGTGCAAATTGATAACCATTGTGAAATACTGGGAAAGGCTAAGAAAAATATTTTGTCATCCTATATGAGCTATAGTACAAAACAAGTTGAATACTGTGACTTTGGCATAACTTAAACAGGAAAATGATGTGTGGGACACAAGGTTAATGAAAATAGATTTGGATTTGATATGGAATAATAGCTGATATGAGAAATTGTATAAACACATAAAAATGTAATACCAACTTTTTTATAAGATGACATATTTCTATAATTGTATGCATGAATATGTATGTATGAATATTATAAGAATTGGCCTATTATGTGTTAGGTTATGTGTTATGTTAGGTTATGTATCCAGTTTAAATGGACATTATCCCAAGGAGTGGAAATTATAGATAGATTTTTCCTTTATGGAGATATATATATAATATATATATACACATACATACATACATACATACATACATACATACATACATACGAAGATAATGGGATGATGAGGTGGAATTAGAATTATGTTAGGGTTAGGGTTAACATAGAATTATGTTATGACAGGATGACATATTTTTACAATATTATGTATGAATATGTATGTATGAACACTATAAAAATTGGTATATTATGTATTATGTTATGTAATATGTTAGGTTATGTATTAATGGAATATATAGTCATAATATGAATAAAATATATAGTATTTTATTAGAATTAGAAGTAAATAAGGCTTTTATTTGTTATACTAATTGGATTTTATTGAAGATACAAATATAGATATAAAAATGGAAGGAGCGAATAAAAAATATTAAATTGATGCAGCAATGAACATTTAACTGTTACTTCAAGGAGTGGAAGCTAAAGATGGACTATTGGAAGATAACAAGAAAGGTGAAACTTATATGAAGATCAGAAGATTGGATTATAGAAATTAAAGAGTATATGATAAAGAAAAGTTCCTGTGTATTGTATGAAGGACTAACATTTAAAGTTAAATATTGTATTTAAAGTTCAAAGATAGATTGGAGGACATCTATTTTCTATGTTTCCTTTGTTTATTATTTTTTGACTTCACTTTTTCTTTACTTTTTTCTTACTTTGTATTTCTACTTCTTTTTTCTGTTTCAACTTTTAATATGTATTTTAAAATTCAATAAAATTTATTTTAAAAAAAAATCAATAGTCCATTCTATAAACAGAATGTTTCCATTTTGCTGAATCTGCACTTTTGAGTTCAAAAGAAATCTGGCATATAAAAGTTACCTGAGGAATGCGTTCTGGACACATTTTTCCATGAATGAAAAATCTTAACCTCTGTAACTTTCTATAAGTCATGCTGCTATTAAAAGCATAAAGGAGAGGGGAGGAGCAACTTTACCTTTTGGATTACATGATTTTCGAAAGAAGACAATGGGCAAAGAGAAGGGCAAATGTAAAATGTTGGAAACCATCACTCGTGTGAAGTTACTTTAATAATCCTTCAGTAATTGTTGGCAGATATAGAAATAAAATGGTCTGCCAATAATTAAGCAAGAGGATAGCACTTGCGTTACTATGAAGGCACAAGCTGGAAGCTAGAGAGAGAAAAGAAAGCTGCTAAAATTGTCCTCATCTTCCTTTCTGAGATGCTTTATGCACTTTTCTACCATAACAGTTAGAAACTAGCTTTCTTTTTAAAAATAGAAACACTGACATTGCTACGCTGACTTCCAGCGCTATTATTTTATTTTATTCACTTTATTTTATTTATTTATTTTATTCAATTTTATTCAGTTTTTTAAGCAGAGGCTGAATAGCTCTATGTCTATGGTGCTGTAGTTGAAAGATTCCTCGATTCAGCAGAGGGCTGGATTGAGGCTACGTACCCTCCTTCCCCACAATGCTTAGTTTCCCTACCAAATTCCAGGTTCCTCATGAAATGTTTTACATGGAAGCAACAGGCATAAATGATTCAGTATTTTCCAAATGTGTCCAGAAAATCATTTAGAATGAAAAGGAAATTAGCTTGGAGTTTCATTTGGATGCTTCCATACCTCTCTCTCGTACATCTGTAATGTAGGCTTTCATAAATTCTTTTTCAAACAGCTCACGGTCACGGTCACTTTCCGTTATTTCTGGAATCTCCTGAAATGAGGTTCTTTCAAGAGGGTTATCCTTGAGGCTTATAAATCTGCAAGGGGATGACATATTACCATGAAGGCGTTATTAAATGCTTCTTATCATGAGCAGATTGTTACTTGCTATATGCCGTATGATTTTTAGCCCAATAAATTTTCTGTTCTTCCTACTTCGTTACAGAGCAAAGTCAATTTGCGAACAAAACTTTACTACACTATTCACTGTTCCTAATACTAATTATCTATTAGAAATGTCAATTGAGAAGTGGTCTTCCTGGAGGCAGGCATGGGAAACACTAAAAGTGTAAGCTTAATTATTGAATCAAAGAGTGTCCCCATGTGTCTTGACACAAGCTACTTGTGTCACGTCTTAGTCCATGAATATTACTTTGTATGACATTTTTTTAGAAAATGCACACACATTAAAACATTGTTCAACTTGTAGCAAGAGTTTAGGAGCAATGTAATGCCCAGAATCTCATTTGTAAACAAAGAGCTCTGATCCTCCTTATCCAGTTTTGTGGAATATTTATTCTTAATGACTTTTGGCCTAGCCTCTGAGAACAGGACTGACTTCAGAGGCAGAGGCCCTGGACCATATGTCAGTATGGATTGGGTGGTCTTTTTATTTAGGAAAAATTTATTATGCAATTAACCAGGCTCACACAGATTTTACTTTATCGGCAAATACAATTATGATGCATAATTGCACTCCAAACCACAAATGCAAATAATTGCTGCTACATGCTAAATATTTATCTTAGCCTACCTCCTTCCTGCATATGAAATAGCTGCTATATTTGATATTGTGCTGCTGTTCTGGAATTAAGAATCAGGACAATCAATGGAGTGATCAACAAGCCACCATGGGCCATATGCTTATTCTATTATATGTTCAAGCTGCATGGCATTAACTAATTAAACTACTGTATCCTCTCATACTATGTATCGGTAGACTTGCAATCCAGAAAAAAACAAAATAAAACAGGGATGTCATTTGGATCAATAAAATTGCAAGCCAGCATTCCCTAGTTGGTGACTTTCAGGTGTGTTGGGTTTTATTGCATCTTTGTTTGTGGAATAACATTATATGATGTCTTTTACTTAAGATACACTGACTTAATAGCAAGACAAAATGCAAAGGAAGAGAATGTGTCAGAATGTTATTGACTTACTTTAAGCCCGTGGAAGAGTCACAGATCGCTGTGGGCATCTGAACCAAATCATCACCACTCACAACCAATAAACTGAGTTTTGGTAAGTTGACCAATGCTTGTGGAAGGTAGGTCAACTTGTTCTTCTGCAGAAGAAGAGTTTGTAATTTTTCTAGCCTTAGAAAATTAACAAAATAGCAAAATTAAATGTGCAGTATAGAGGAGCTGACAATTTTCTATCGCATATTTATATGGTATACTCATATAAACATATTGTTTAACACCTGTATTATAACATATATTAATAACTGATATATTTATAATGAAGCTGATAAAATAAGATGAATGTGCAAAGTCAACAAAATAATTGCCTGGTGTGAAAAGTGTCATCTGTTTGGTGTTCTCTTCTATCCTGGACTAAAAGGCAGAATGGCTTTACCTCATGGTCGGTCTCACATTGGTGGTAGCAGAAACATTGTTGACATGTAATCTTTTGAAAGGGAGAGACAATGGACACCATTTCATGGCCTCTTAATCCATTATGTCTGCAGGGCTTCCAATTTATGCACAACTTATAGACAACAATTTATGTGGTTCATTGGAGAAAATGCTACATAAAACCCCAGCATATCCAGAAGATAAATCACACAAAAAGCTGGGTTTTATAGTGCCATTGTTTTGGATTTTTTTTAATGAATATGAAATTCAAATGGAGTGAATGAGGTAATTAATTAAAGGACTGATGAATGTCAGCTTACCTGCTCCTTTCTTTCTGGCTTGCAAAGGTGGGATTGTGAAAAACAAGTTTTGCTCATGCTTTTTTCTATTACATAAAGGAAATTTGCCCAATTTTCAAATTTAAAAGTGTGGTTAGATGCTGCTGTGTGAGATGGGGAGGGGTGTATACACAAGCATACACAAACCCAGTGTGATTTCTTTAAATCCACCATGGGTCATATGTTTATTCTATTTATAAGATACTGGTGGGGAGGGCTGTCTTCTGAATCCTGGGGCATATAATGTTATCATCAGAATCCTTTGGCTCTCTTCTGTACCTTATTGTTTTGAAAACACATCTTGGGTTGTGAGTAAATTGCACAATTCCATCTGAGGGTGGACACTTCCACATCACTGGTTTGCACCACTTTCTTCAGGATCAGTTCCAGACCTGATTAATCTCACAGCATCTGTTTTTTAGAAGTTGAGTCAATTTACTTCTGACTTTGCACTGGTTTATTGGAACCTGCAGTAAAGCTGGTATTTTCCTTTGACAGATATAGATCTAGATTTTGTAGCCTGTTTTCCAGTGACGCATCCTGTATCCTGCTCCAAATATTGCTCCCAATATTGGTATACTAAGGCTTGCCATTATTCTCTCTCTCCATGCCTCTGTCCTTCTAGGTGAATCTCTGAGGCTATGGAAAGTAAGCCCAGCATATCTGGGCTACGGAAGTCCAAATTACCACAAGATAAATCTGGGTTCACTGAATCGATCTGCCACCATCTAGCAATCAGCTGGATTTCTGAAGCCCAGATATGCTAGGCTTAATTTCCACACCCTTAGAAGTTCACCATCCTGTTCTTTGAACTTGTCTTTATGCATTGGCTGGAACTTTCCTTTGCTCTTCCATGTCGAAATACCATAGCAACATGCAGCCAGGGTCATGTGTGCTGGGAAATACACCTGACTGCAAAACTGCTAGGATTTCAGTGCAGAAGCTCACAAGGATATTGAGGGGAAACACTGATTGGTTTATGATATTACCTGTGTGTATTCTTGGCAGTTGAGGATGGCAGAAATGAAGATGATTGCAGATCAGTTTCAGACTGTTTTGTGAGGGGAGATGAGGAGCGCTGGCAATATGGAAGTGCCCTGCCTAAATAGTTTTGTAAACTCAAGGCTTTCTGACTCTACCATAAATGAGCTGACAGTTTTCCAACCACTTACAAATGTTAACAAAATAGCCAGGCAACACTTTATTTGCTAAAACCACCTGTCACTGCAAAGACCGCATAAAAATCTACCTGTCTATGTCTTGTGGGAGATCTCTCAGACTGTTGTTACTTATATCAAGCCACTGAAGATTTGACATCCGGAGTACACATATAGGGATTGAAAAGAATTTGTTTGCTGATACATCTACAAATGTCACTTGTTTCAAGTTGCTTAGCTGTAAAGAAACAATATGTTATTTAATAAAGACTCAAATGAGGAAATAGACCATAATTATAGTTGATATTCTGCTGGCTGAATGAGGTCAATTGCACTATGTTGTATATTTGGCATAAGGCTCAGTGGGTAAGACGCCAGGCTTGTCGATCGGAAGATTGCAAGTTCGGAGGTTCAAATCCCTAGCCCTGTGTGACGGAGTGAGCTCCCGCACTAGCCCCAGCTCTTGCCAACCTAGCAATTCGAAAGCATGCAAATGCAAGTAGATTAATAGGTACCACTTCAGTGGGTAGGTAACAGCGTTCCGCACGTGTCATGCGGCCACATGACCGTGGAAGCATCTTCGGACAACGCTGGCTCTTCGGCTAACAAACGGAGATGAGCACCAGCCCCTAGAGTCGGACACGACTGCACAAATGTGTGGGGGGAACCTTTACCTTTACCTTTTTTTCACCCCATTATTTTAAAAATGAGGCCATATTCAGAATCAAACATTTTCAGTATTTCTCATTTGTTACATGCAATGTACATCTTCCCTCAGGGAAGTTCTTTCGTTTAATAGACTATTGCATTTTATCTGGATGAAACAGCAATATTTTAAATATTGGTATTCTCACAGTTATTGGACAGGATTTGAATAACACAACTCTATGATTATGCCATCTCTAGGTATTTAAACATGTCTATGTCTTCTAAATGGATATGACTTTTCCTCTCAGTAATTGGCAAATGGTTCGGCTACTTCAATTTAAAACATAATCAAAAATAAGTTGCATTCTTCCCACAGGATATGGTCAAAAAAGTTGAGATGGTGACCATGATGCTGTGGTTGAAGCTGCACCAGATTTTTATGTGTGCAACATAAGAAACAGGCAGAGCTTCAGTTGCACCATCATGGCAGCCAACTTCACTTTTTTGACCACACCCTGTGGACACCCCTGCTTCTTCCTCAAGGTGTGTACTACCTAAAGAAAAGACAAGATGGCAATTTCATCCCATATAGAAATTGATGAGATTCCTGACAGTTGAATCTTCTCCAGAGCATTTAAAGACAGCAAGGAACAGCATCTGCAGGGTGGGGGGTCAAAACATGCAAAATGGTGGCTATGGTATTGTGATTGAAGCCCTGACCCTTTGTAACTGCGTATAGCATTCATGGACTTATAAAACGAGCAAGACTTGGGTGCTACAACTGCAACCTTGCCAGTTTGGACCCCTGCAGATATTTCTGGCACAAAGTAATTTGGAGGCACCAGGCAAGCTGAATACCTCAGAGATTTTTGTCCTCCAACATCAGGGGACCTCCTGGGACCTTAAGAAGAATGGTGTTGGGTGAGATTATACTTTCTCTCTGACCCACATACACACACCTATAAAGCCATCTCACTGCTTAATAGCAGGACAGATCTCGTGATATCTAGTCTCACACATGGAGGAGAAAGATAAAGAAAAGATATGGTAATAACTGCAAAAATCAGGCAAATTTGTTTGCCATGGCACACAGATAAGTATTTCATTTGCAACTTCTCCAAATCAAGTAGGGTGAGGTTCAGGAAAGATATTATGAACATTCAAACACTGCTAACTATATTGTTATTTTGAGAAACAGAAATACTGAACCACCCTCAGTTGTGCCTCAAGTATAGTGGTAGTTGCCATTTCCAGTGGTGCCCATAGGGGGAGACAAATTCTGCACGATGGCAGTGCAGTGTGGCAATCAAAGCCCTGTCTCTTTTGTACATGTGGCATGGGCACATACACAGGGCTTCAGTTGCAATGCTCTGCCTGCCATCTTGCAGAATTTGACACATAACTTCTGTGGCCACCCATAGTAATTTCCTTATGGCTGGGTCAGATTTATTTATTTATTTATTTATTTATTTATTTATTTATTTATTTATTTATTAAAGATTAGCTGGAAGGCAGATATAATGCAGATATGATTTTTCAAAAAACTGAAAGTTATATCTGGGCTGCAAATATCCATATGAGTCCCAGGTGGAAGCCAAGAGATACAGAAAACTCAAGTCTTTACTGCCAACGTCTTACAATCCATATAACGTAGTCCTCCTATAGGCGACATCATAAAGATATTTGTACTGTGATATTCACTGTGATCTTGACCCACTGTCATCTCTGGCAAACTGGTTGAATAGTATCTTCTTGTAGACTGGCTTTCTGCAGACATAAATAGTCCTAGTAATACCACTTTCAGTTGAGGCTGGAGTTTTACAAGGGTTCTGAATCCTTATTTGAAACAGACATCAGTGAGGAGGTTTAATAATATAATAATATAATATAAATATACTGTACCACCCAAAAACACACCTCCTCCCATAAACTGGGTGACTCCCTACTGGAGATTCATAATCATTCTCTTTAATCAATTAGTTTAAAGGTATGAGGGGAACAGCTGACAATTCTAAATGAGAAACCATGCACATCCCATCATAAACTTTGAGGCTCTCCAAATCATACATTTAAAAAGTCCTTTAAAAGATGACAGAAAGAAAAGTTATATGACTGAGAAGCTGCCAACCGACTTCAATATTTGAAGGAAAGGTCTCACAGCACCATTTTATTATTACTATAGAAATGATTTGTGGTAGTACACTAAATACTTTTGCCTGAATAGCAGTTTTCCAAATCATGTCTTTTTTTAAAAAAAATGTATTGCTGGATTCAAAATTAATTATCCAATCCAGAATAGATATTAAAGGAAATAATGTTTTTATTCTTATTCAAACAAAATAATCTCCATTGTCAAAATGCATTAAAATATTTAATATATGGCTGTTAGAAGGAGGGTAAAAGTACTGACCTAACAGTGTAATCTGGGTGGTTTTCTAGTGCAGTGTTTCTCAACCTTGGCAACTTTAAGATGTGTGGACTTCAACTCCTAGAATTCCCGAGCCAGCATGGAGAATTCTGGGAGTTGAAGTCCACACATCTTAAAGTTGCCAAGGTTGAGAAACACTGTTCTAGTAGCATGTGGAGTCTAAAACTTGTCTTCCAAGTTTTAAAACCAGCAGGGCCATGGCTGAGGGTCAGCTGAGCTAACTCCAACTGGTTGGGTGATTGGACATTAGTCACTCAGCTTCTGACTCAAAGAAGGGAATTAGGAGAAAATGCTGATATATGTATGACTTTAGCCAGGAGATCCTTTGTCTGCAGTGTCACTTCTCTACCTCTTCTACCTTCTCTACCTCTTTCGCAGTTTCTCTTCTAGTATATTTTGGCTACCAGAGTGATTTAGTAGAGAGAACCTCTGTCACAAAAACCCAAGAGCCAACTTTCTCTTGGCAGAAGAGAAAGTTTGGTGGTGGAGAGCAATTTCTGTTTGCAGGAGTGATTTCTTCTGGTCCAGTCCATTCAGTTGTGCTAGACTAATTTATTCAGCACATCTTGGAATCAGAAATTTCTTCACACAATTAATTGAAAGTAATCCTCAATGAACATGCTGGCAAGTTGCCAAGGTTGAGAAACAGTGTATAAGTGGTTTGCCATGGCTGCTTTCTGGGATGCTTTTAACTTCCTAATTTAGCCTTCAGCTGTGAGATTTGCTGTTGAGCTCTCATCCAAATGGTAACCAGATCTGACCCTTCTTTCCCAGCTTTCCTGAGTACCAATATCAGCAAGGTGCTGCCCCTGCTGTGGGCATGTCAAAAGTAGAAAAAGAATTTAAAATAACATATTTTTCATTACAGAGTTCATTAACAACAATGTATTATATTTATTAGAATTATATTTGAAAAAACAATGCACCTTGTGCCTATTGCCTTATTCTGTCCAACCACCCTTCTAATTTTTTCCTATAATGGGTTTTTTTATTAGATAATCAGAAGTTCCCAGTACTGATACTAGATTTAGTCTCTTTCAAAGCATATCACATTCTGAATTCAGAACTCTATTTACATACTGTCATGCTACTGTCCATTCTCCTAGTTTAATTTTCACACATTAGGAAGTCTCACTCACTCACTCACTCTCACATACATACCACAGTGCCTAGTATTAGATTATAAGGTGAACAGCATTTCATTCCAAGCTGCATTTGGATAATGCAGGACTTCTTCAGTTCCTTTGTACCCTATCTATTTCTACTAGAAACTATTTGAACACATTGTCAAAATGGACATATCTCCGATTACACATGGAATTGAGAATTAACATCACAGCTATTAAAATCCAGACATGTCCTGTATCTGGATCCATAAATCTTCCCTTCCAATCTCAGTCTTCTTATCAGATCAATCCTAAAGAAGCTTTGGTGCCTCTTCCATCAGGACTGAGCAAGGGCTTACTCCCAATCTACTATGCATGGATTTCATTAGTAATAATAGAACGAGTGTGGTATAAGGGTGAAGGTACTGAACTAGAACCTAGAAGGTAAAGGTAAAGGTTTTCCCCTGCACAGTTGTGTCCGACTCTAGGGGGTGGTGCTCATCTCCATTCCTTAGCCGAAGAGACAGCGTTGTCCGAAGATGCTTCCACGGTCATGTGGCCGGCATGACGCACGCGGAATGCTGTTGCCATCCCACCGAAGTGGTACCTATTTATCTACTTGCATTTGCATGCTTTCAAGTTACTAGGTTGGCAAGAGCTGGGGCGAGTGCGGGAGCTCACTCCGTCACACAGCGCTCGGGTCTCGAACCGCCAACCTTCCAATCGACAAGCCTGGCATCTTAACCGCTGAGCCATCGCGCCCCTCTAGAACCTAGAAGATCCAAATTCAATTCCACCCTTTGCCAAGGGAAATCACTGACTTTGGACCAGTCACTGTCTCTCAGCCCAGTCTACCTCAGAGTGTTGCTATTATGGGGATAAATTGAAGGAAGCTTTATAAATGTGTATGGCATTTTCTTCCTTCCATCAAGAACAATAAGAGAACTAGGTTAGGACATTTAACAAGTGTTTAAAGGTTGTCAGACTTCTCTGAACTGTTTGCTTCAAGGCCCATGCTACTTCCTTACTTCAGCATAGTCTGGAGTTGTCTGTTATTATTCATTCCTTTCCTTAAAGATCAGTATTCACTGAGTCCACAAGTCAGTCATCTGTTACAGAGAACACGCTATGTGCGCCAATGATACACAAGTACCATTTACAGCAGTTTTGAGGACCATCACAAACACTTTTGTTGCTGTTACACTGTTTTGAAGTGTACCTGTGTCCCACTAGTTACATGACATCCTTGTCACGCAGTCACATTTCTGGGAATAGTTCACATACCGAAAGAAAATACCCAAATGTTATTGTATTTATGGATTCTTTTTAGTAATTTCAATTTTTTCCAGAAATTTCAAAATCCTGGGAATTACAACCCCACCATATCTGGTGGCTGCTACGTGGGAGAAAGCTGAATTACTTCATGAATTCTGGATAATAAACTGCAGACAACCTTTAGATGTAATCCTTAGGCAGCTTATTTAATGTCTTTTTTATGAAAGCAAGATTGCCACAAAGTTTGATTATGGGAATATAATCATGGAGTTGGATGGGATCATTTAGACAATTAAATCCAACCCCTATTTGATGCAGAAATCCATTTAAAGCAACCCCAACAAATGGCTGTCCAGCTGCGCTTGAGCACATTCATTGATGAAGCACCACTACTCCTCTAGCTAATTGGTTCCACTGCCAATTATTCTTACTGTAAGAAAAAGTTCTCTAACATATAAGTTGGTGAATGACATTCCCATGACATTCTGATTAACAAGCTAGTAAAGTAATATGCTGAATGGCATGACAGTTTTATGGAACGGTAGCTGGCAAAAACAAAAAAAGCACTCCAAGAGTGCTCATTATATGGTTCTTTGTCAAACCGGAATGAAGTACCTAGTGACACTGCACAAGGTTTGGTCCTCTGGCCAGGACTTTTCAACATTTGAATTAATCAATTAAGGAAAATGATGGAGAGCATTGTTATCAAATTTGCACAAGATAAAAATTGGGTGGGTTCCATAATACTCTAAAAGACAGGAACAACATTCAGAATGTTTAAAAAAGGTTGAAGGAATGGGCTGAAAATGACAGTTCATCATTTAGGAAAATGTAATAAAATATCCAGTTATAGGATTGGGGATACTATTCCAAATCATGGGAAATAATAGTACCCTTCTCTTCTTCACCTTGAACACTATACACTTTAAAGATTCAGTCAAACCAGAAGACAAGCAAAGGAACAGACTGAAAATAAGAAGAGGAAACTGGGTGAACTTGGTGTGCTTGTTGTTGTTGTTTATTCGTTCAGTTGCTTCCGACTCTTCGTGACTTCATGGACAAGCCCACGCCAGAGCTTCCTGTCGGCCGTCGCCACCCCCACCCCCCCCACCCCCCCAAGGTCGAGTCCATCACCTCCAGAATATCATCCATCCATCTTGCCCTTGGTCGGCCCCTCTTCCTTTTGCCTTCCACTTTCCCTAGCATCAGCATCTTCTCCAGGGTATCCTGTCTTCTCATTATGTGGCCAAAGTACTTCACTTTTGCCTTTAATATCATTCCCTCAAGTGAGCAGTCTGGCTTTATTTCCTGGAGAATGGACTGGTTTGATCTTCTTGCAGTCCAAGGCACTCTCAGAATTTTCCTCCAACACCACAGTTCAAAAGCATCTATCTTCCTTCGCTCAGCCTTCCTTATGGTCCAGCTCTCGCAGCCATAGGTTACTACAGGGAATACCATTGCTTTAACTATGCGGACCTTTGTTGTCAGTGTGATGTCTCTGCTCTTAACTATTTTATCAAGATTTGCCATTGCTCTCCTCCCAAGAAGTAGACGTCTTCTGATTTCCTGGCTGCAGTCAGCCTCTGCAGTAATCTTTGCGCCTAGAAATACAAAGTCTGTCACTGCCTCCACTTTTTCTCCCTCTATTTGCCAGTCATCAATCAAGCTCGTTGCCATAATCTTGGTTTTTTTGAGGTTTAACTGCAACCCAGCTTTTGCACTTTCTTCTTTCACCTTCGTCATAAGGCTCCTCAACTCCTCCTCGCTTTCAGCCATCAAAGTGGTATCATCTGCATATCTGAGATTGTTAATGTTTCTTCCAGCGATTTTAACTCCAGCCTTGGATTCCTCAAGCCCAGCACGTCGCATGATGTGTTCTGCATACAGGTTGAATAGGTAGGGTGAGAGTATACAACCCTGCCGTACTCCTTTCCCAATCTTAAACCAGTCCGTTGTTCCGTGCTCTGTTCTTACCGTTGCTACTTGGTCGTTATACAGATTCCTCAGGAGGCAGACAAGATGACTTGGTATCCCCATACCACCAAGAACTTGCCACAATTTGTTATGATCCACACAGTCAAAGGCTTTAGAATAGTCAATAAAACAAAAATAGATGTTTTTCTGAAATTCCCTGGCTTTCTCCATTATCCAGCGGATATTGGCAATTTGGTCTCTAGTTCCTCTGCCTTTTCTAAACCCAGCTTGTACATCTGGCAATTCTCGCTCCATGAATTGCTGGAGTCTACCTTGCAAGATCTTGAGCATTACCTTACTGGCATGTGAAATAAGTGCCACTGTTCGATAGTTTGAACATTCTTTAGTGCTTCCCTTTTTTGGTATGGGGATATAAGTTGATTTTTTCCAATCTGATGGCCATTCTTGTGTTTTCCAAATTTGCTGGCATATGGCATGCATCACCTTGACAGCATCATCTTGCAAGATTTTAAACAGTTCAGCTGGGATACCATCGTCTCCTGCTGCCTTGTTATTAGCAATGCTTCTTAAGGCCCATTCAACCTCACTCTTCAGGATGTCTGGCTCTAACTCACTGACCACATCGTCAAAGCTATCTCCAATATTATTATCCTTCCTATACAGATCTTCCGTATATTCTTGCCACCTTTTCTTGATCTCTTCTGCTTCTGTTAGGTCCTTACCATCTTTGTTTTTGATCATACCATTTTTGCCTGGAATTTACCTCCAATGTTTCTAATTTTCTGGAACAGGTCTCTTGTCCTTCCTATTCTATTGTCTTCTTCCACTTCCACACATTGCTTGTTTAAAAATAATTCCTTATCTCTTCTGGCTAACCTCTGGAATTTTGCATTTAATTGGGCATATCTCCCCCTATCACTGTTGCCTTTTGCTTTCCTTCTTTCTTGGGCTACTTCCAGTGTTTCAGCAGACAGCCATCTTGCCTTCTTAGTTTTCTTTTTCTTTGGGATGTTTTTTGTTGCCGCCTCCTGAACAATGTTGCGAACTTCTGTCCATAGTTCTTCTGGGACCCTATCTACTAAATCTAGTCCCTTAAATCTATTCTTCACCTCCACTGCATATTCCTTAGGAATATTAGTGAGCTCATATCTAACTGATCTGTGGGTCTTCCCTATTCTCTTTAGTCTGATTCTAAATTTTGCAATAAGAAGTTCGTGATCTGAACTACAGTCAACTCCAGGTCTTGTTTTTACCGACTGTATAGATGTCCGCCACCTTTGGCTGCAAAGGATGTAGTCAATCTGATTTCGGTGTCGACCATCTGGTGAAGTCCATGTATAAAGTCGTCTTTTAGGTTGTTGGAAGAGAGTGTTTGTTATGCACAGTGAGTTGTCTTGGCAAAATTCTATCAGCCTATGTCCTGCTTCATTTTGTTCTCCCAGACCATGCTTGCCTGTAATTCCAGGTGTCGTCTGACTACCCACCTTAGCATTCCAGTCTCCTGTAATGAAAATAACATCTCTTTTTGGTGTATTATCTAATAGGTGCTGCAGATCCTCATAGAACTGATCTACTTCTGCTTCTTCAGCATCTGTGGTTGGGGCGTATATTTGGATCACTGTGATGTTAAATGGCTTACCCTGAATTCGAATTGAGATCATTCTATCGTTTTTTGGATTGTATCCAAGCACTGCTTTAGCCACTTTATTATTAATTATGAAGGCTACTCCATTTCTTCTGTGGTCCTCTTGTCCACAGTAGTAGATCTGGTGGTCATCTGATGTGAAGTGGCCCATTCCAGTCCATTTCAGTTCACTGACACCTAAAATGTCTATATTTAATCTTGACATCTCACCAATAACCACATCCAATTTGCCCTGGCTCATAGATCTTACATTCCAGGTTCCTATGGTGTGTTGATCTTTAGAACATCGGATTCGTCGTTCACCACCAGCACCGTCGGCCGCTAGCCGTCCTTTCGGCTTTGAGCTAGCTGCGTCATCACATCTGGGGCTAGTTGAACGTATCCTCTGTTCCTCCCCAGTAGCATTTTGACCATCTTCCGACCTGGGAGTCCCATCTTCCGATGGTATACCGACATATCTTTGGTTGTACTGATCCATTTAGTTTTCATGGCAAGAATACTGGGGTGGGTTGCCATTACCTTCCCCAGGGATCGTATTTAGTCTGACCTCTCTGCCACGACCTTCCCATCTTGGGTGTCCCTTCACGGTTTAGCTCATGGTTTCATTGAGGTGCTCAAGCTCCAGCACCACGACAAGGTAACGATCTCCTTTGCTGGAGAAGTTTGAAGGAACTTAGGGCAATGGACATGGCATCTCCTGTTTCATTTTATTCCTACACTCATAGGCTTCTTCCCTGTGCTGAACACACCACAGGGAGTCAACATTGTTTCAGTGATATGGTGAGCCTTCTTGGTTAAGTATTATCTTAAAGGATTACTACAGACAATGTATTCCAGAACTTCCATCACTGAGGGCAATTCCACACGGCAGCCTAAGCTGCTCATCTCCCATGCTGCTCCCAGCTCTTTCTTAAGCCGTCTTCAGACATTCCAGTCCGGATTGCAATGGGTTGGCAAGAGGGCTGGGCAGGTGTTCAGTCCTGACTAGAGCCACCACAAGACATGATTGGTCATTCCCCTGCTTCTTGCTCTTCCCGCTCTGGACCACTCAATCAATGCCTACTTTTTTCCTTGTGGGGGTTGTTCCCTCCTCACTAGTCCTCGTGCCTTTTCTTTGCTTCCACAGATGTTTGGATACATGGATGCCTCCACCCACTCTTCCCACACTATCTCCTTAACATTAACACAGACCCTTTCTTTCCCTCCCCTCTTTATGATTCCACCTTTGCTCAGATGCTACAATAACCAAAGGAAGAGGGAACAGAGTGTTCTTTTGTTTCTATAGTCCTTTGTAGGTCCATGGAAACTTTGCAGCAAGGAAGAACAGATAGTTCAGCTTCACTAGAAAGAGTAGCAACAATCGAAGAGAATATTTGTAGCTCAGGGTTGAACTGTGGAGACCTTGGTGCTCTCTGAGCCTTGTTGTTTTCTTGCAGACGTTTCATTGCCAGGCTAGGCAACATCTTCAGTGCGAAAAGGGAGTGGGACTTGCTCTCTGTTTCTATACCCTGGCTTGTCCTGCCTGTGTTGGTGGGGGTGTTGTACTCTCCTTGGTAGTACCTTGGTTGGGTTGTTGTTTGCTGCTTGGTTGATTGACTGAGTTAATAGTTCCTTGATTAGGGTCTATTGTGTTGTTTGATTGCTCCTCTGCTGCTAATCTTGCTGTTTTTTCTTCTTGATAACAGGAGTTATCTACAACATACAGTGTAAGGACTGTAACAGCCACTGTGTAGGACAGACGGGCAGAAGACTAGCAGAGCGCATCCACGAACACCAACTAGCAGTCAGAAGACACGATGAAAGCTCCTTAATCTCACAACACATGGACAGACTCAACCATACTTTCAACTGGGAAACTGTGAGCATCTTAAACCAAGCCAAATCCAAAAATGCTAGAGAATTCCTGGAAGCTTGGCACTTAGACAAAGCAGGCATCAACAGACACATAGAGGTAAACAACATTTACATACCATTCATAAGAGACAATAGAAAAGCCAGAAGATCATAACACCTCTTTGCCAGCAATCAACAACAAGATTGTTGTTTATTTGTTCAGTCGCTTCCAACTGTTCGTGACTTCATGGGCCAGCCCACGCCAGAGCTTCCTGTCGGCCATCACCATCCCCAGCTCCCCCACGGTTGAGTCCGTCAACAAAAACAAGATAGGCAAAGATTAACAGCAAGATTAGCAGCAGAGGAGCAATCAAACAACACAATAGACCCTAATCAAGGAACTATTAACTCAGTCAATCAACCAAGCAGCAAACAACAACCCAATCAAGGAGATACCAAGGAGAGTACAACACCCCCAGCAACACAGGCAGGACAAGCCAGGGTATATAAACAGAGAGCAAGTCCAACTCCCTTTTCGCACTGAAGATGTTGCCTAGCCTGGCAATGAAACGTCTGCAAGAAAACAACAAGGCTCAGAGAGAACCATGGACTCCAGAGTAGCAACATTTATACTTTGCAATTTAAAGACTTAGAAGAGAGGTTTTGCAATAGTGTGGGCAGGAGATGGGAAAGCATGCTTCACTCATCCTGGACAAAAACCAAAAGGGTACCTGCTGGGAGATGTAAGGCTCAGTGGAGCATGAGTTTCTAGGGTTGAGGATAGTTCATTAACTTAGTGAGCCATCGTGGGATCAATTGCAAAAATTTTTTTTTTAAAAAATACCAACTGCTGAATGGCATGGAACAGGGCAACCTGGCAAACCAAAACAAAATGGTCACACAGGGTAGCAACTAGCCACTGGAGCAGTGTTCTCAACCTTGGCAACTTCAAGCTGTGTGGACTTCAACTTCCAGAATTCCCCAGCCAGCCATGCTGGCTGGGGAATTCTGGGAGTTGAAGTCCACACACCTTAAAGTTGCCAAGGTTGAGAAACACTGCACTGGAGGGAAGGGGACATGCCAGGCACTGCAGCCAATTCAGTTCTGGGGCTGCAACTAGAGACCCTCCACTCTGAAGGGCTTAAAGTGGCTCGTGTCAGAGAATTACAGTTTTGAATCAAAGGTGGAAAACACAAGTGCAGGGTGTATTTGCAACGGGCTGGGGCTGGGAGGAAGAAGGCAGGCAATATTTGTGCCTGCACTTAGGAAGCGATGAGTGGCCCTCTTTGGCAATAGGCTGAGCAGCAAGCGCAGATCCACTCTGTGTCAAATATCTATCCCAGAAGTAGCTCTGGAGTTCCTTGTGTGCCTCTGTTTCTGCCTAGGGCAAAATGTCTATTCGCCAAAGGGCTTGGTAAATACAGTTACTTTTCCTCTTTCCTTCTTCCTGAGCTCTTTGCAAACAACTTATTTTCTGATCTGTATCTGATTTTGATGCTGTCCTTCTATCCCCTTTTACTGTAAATTCTGTCATGAAAAACAGTCCTTTTGAGTGTTGGTGATGACACACATGTATAACTTGAAATGGATTGCAACTGATTCTCAGTGTTAGGGAATCAAACCAAATAGGAATGAGAAGAGAAAGGAGGTTGGTGAATTTATGTACAGTTAAACTTCAGTTTAATGGACCAGTTTTGGGAAGGAGATGTCTATTACTCTCAGATGTCTCTTAAACTGCAAAGTATATCATTTGCATTGGTTTATATAGTATAACGATGTCATGAAGCAAATGGCCTAAGTCTTCAAATAACATAATTTGCAGGGCAATTCTCCTATTACATAATTTGCAACAATTTATGCCACTTGCACAAATGCTGCAAATAACTACTAGGGCCATAAAATTAACAGAAATGTACCTGACTTCTTCAGAATACTTTAGATGAGCAGACTTGTTACTTTGGAGAGATGTCTGGTCAGAAATTTTGTTCCTTGCATTTAAAGACTGCTAAATTGGGGTCCGTTAAATCACACTTTCACTGTATATCCAACAGCAAAAGCCTGCCTCAGCTAATACCATTCATATTTTTTTTAATTTCCTAGCTTACATTTATTTTAAAGTTCTTAAAAGGAAGTAGACTTTAGATGTATACCTCAAGTGGTCATAGATGGGCCCAGTTCTAGCTGTAGCATCCCATACTCTCTGAGCTCTTTCTTTCTCAAATGGGTAGACTAAATAATTCAAGAACAGGTTGTAAATGAGAAACATTACATATGTATTTAGTTACATAAGTAATCCATTGAGGCATTAAGGAAAATTTCAGATACAAAACCTTGAATGAAATAGAGAAGGGCAGTTTTGGCACAAGTTAGACCCCAGTCGCTTTAATGCTTTTATCCCTTGTTTCTTCACTCCTTAGATGAGACATCCAGATTAAGATAGGCTCTTGGAGAAAGAGTTCATTGTCCAGAGCTCTTGCCACACAAGACCTCCAGATAATTCACCTGCCACTGTTACTGAAATGATGTTGGCGGCTGCTGTTGGGTTTACATGTAAAGGAGGAGGCTGCTAATGCAGAGTCCTGGCTCACGTGGAAGTCACTGCACATTCAGCCACATGCACCCAAGACTTCCCTGCTGCAGCCATATGCAAAATAAATGCATTAGCCCAAACCTTTAAAACAGCAGAATGGAGGAAGGTATCCTCACTGCTCACATTCTGAGCATTCCTGATAATGAATACCAGAACTATGATTCTGTCTATGGTTCTATGGTTCTGTGGTTCTATCTATGGTTCTGTGATTCTATGCTTCTATAATTTGAGTTAATGAAGTAAAAATTATTTGCTTTTTCCATGTATTCCATCTTAGTGAACTTCCAACATTTTCAATGCACTAATGTATCCAACTGATTATATAATGTGGCTGGCTTGAGGTTGCGTGCCCTTGGTAATAAAAATCCACAATGTTTTTAGAAGATCATTAATCTCTTTCGATGTTCTTAATATCATGCCAGAAAAAGTGTCTCCCTTATACTTTCTAGCCCCTTGGAAATAGGATCTGACAGAGAAATATGAATGGGTGGACTAACAGGAGATAATAAACTAGGGTTTCTTGTAGCTCAGAAAATAGGGACTACTATTTATTATACTGTGTAAAAGAAAACTCCACTGGGTACTTTGTTTAAGAAATCAGAGCCAGTTTGGTGTAGTGGTTAAGGCAACAGGCTAAAAACTGGGAGATTGTTAGTTCTAGTCCTGCCTTAGGCATGAAGCCAGCTGGTGACTTTGGACCAGTCACTCTCTCTCAGCCCCAGAAAGAAGGCAATAGCAAACCACTTCCGAAATCTTGCCAAGAAAATTGCAGGGACTTGGCCAGACAGTTGCCAGGAGTCAACACTGACTTGAAGGCACACATACAAAATACCAGCTGTTTTCCATCCTACACTGAAACCAAAAGGATTTATTGGTTAATTGTTTTGCCTCAGAAACACTGACAACAAATGCTCATGGACATAGAGGAACTTATGGTAGTTAAATAGTGCTTTTTATAAAGGAAGCCCTATATATTTTATTTCTTTTAGAAAATGAGTGGCTTTCTGCAACTCTTGTAACATTTTATTTTAAAAAAAACTACACTATCTTTTCATTATTAACAGCATTTACCTCCCTCCTTTCTTTCAAGTACTTTGCCTTCTAACTCTAAATCAGTTCTAATGCAGACTCTGTGTAAGTGAAATTATATATCCTCACTGCCTTTGCCAGTTAAACTTCCCAGCCACCCTTACTACTGCCCTGATTTTCAATCACAATTGTCATCTTTGTTTGATAAACAACCTATATTTCTGTTTATCTTCATCGTTTAATTTTAAAATGCTGCCTGTGCACATTTCAAAGATCCCACTGCTTCCCAGCTCTCTCTACTGAGTGGAAAGAGTTGTGTGATTAATTGGTGTGTTTCAGTGGGAAATGGCGGACTGACCAGCTGTGCCCACAAGCTCCGCGGGCAGAACTGGCATCGTGGTAGTTTTTTCAGGCTCAGGCTGGTTTCTCCTGAAGCCCAGGATTGCTTTTCCGGAGTAAGGATAACGATTGGAATCATCCCATCTGTCCTCCGGACGGCGAAGTGTAACCAGGAGATCGTAAACAGCATCTGCCATCAACCGGTAAAAGTTCGCTGGGAGGCTGGGACGTTGTCATTTCCGAGCCACGCTGCAGCCTTAAAGGGATATTAACTCCAGCCACCCCATTTCTAAAACACCCAATTTGTATTTTTTTAAGTATTTCTACCCTAAAAGAGGCTTTCTACATTAAGGAGAAAAGATCTCTCTTGGTGCTCATCATTATTTTTCTGATAAATTCTTTTAAAATTCTTTTTAAGCTTTGGATTTTGCTTACCATCCAGTTCTGAGGAGGATTGAGAGTATATTATCGTCTCCCTGTTATTATTTTTTTGCTAATTTTGAAGATTTTAGTACTTTTCCTACACGTTGAATCTGCCATTCTGAAACTTTCACTTTCCTGCCGTCTGTCTGTGATCTTATCTTAACTCAGTTCAGAAATTTTCCATTACCTTTTACTTCTGCCGGTTAAGTATCTAGGGGGCGCCATAACGTACTGCTTCAAAAATGGAGGATCTTAACCAGGCTTTTTCTGAATTTCATTGAGACATGAAAGCAAATATCAGGCAGATTCTTTCTGATACCTGCCAAGTTATTGTGCGGGACATTTTGAATATTGTAGAAAATATGTGGTTTGAAATGTACCATCTGGTTGAGGATTCTGTGGATAGACCTGAAGAATCTAACAGCAATGGAAATGTCACACCCAAGAGTGAGACTGGGCTTCAGTTGAAATCCTGGATGAAAGTGGCAATGAAATTGGCAATGCTGAATGGAAGAATTTAAATGCAGAAATTGAGCTGCAAGACATGAGTGAATTTGACTTTCTGATGGAATGTGATAGAAGAGAAAGGGTTATTATGTATGGGAGGTTTTCTGAAGAGAAGTCTGTGTTTGTGAGGGGAGCAGTTGGGCTGTCTGATTTCCTTAAGAAGAAAGCTCTGTGCCTATTATAAAAGGTAAAGGTTCCCCTTGCACATTTGTGCAGTCGTGTCCGACTCTAGGGGCCGGTGCTCATCTCCGTTTGTTAGCCGAAGAGCCAGCGTTGTCCGAAGATGCTTCCACGGTCATGTGGCCGCATGAAGCGCGTGGAATGCTGTTACCTACCCACCGAAGTGGTACCTATTCATCTACTTGCATTTGCATGCTTTCGAATTGCTAGGTTGGCAAGAGCTGGGGCGAGTGCGGGAGCTCACTCCGTCATGCAGGGCTAGGGATTCGAACCTCCAAACTTGCGATCTTCCGATCAACAAGCCTGGCATCTTACCCGCTGAGCCACCACGCCCCCTAATAGTGCCTATTATGGGGACATGTAAAAGTTCTGGTCTATTTTGAAGTGGGTTAAGGGACTAAAAATATTTATCTGGATGGACTTTTGGCTTTGGATGACTTACTTATCGTTAATGATTGGGTTTTTGATTATTAGTGTTTTTTCTTACTCATATTTTTTATATTATTATGATTGTAATTTTATATTTATATGTTTTTAATTATTGATTTTATTGTAAACTGCCCAGAGTTCCCCATTGGGGGAGATGAACGGTGATATAAATTTAAATAATAAAATAAATAAAAATAAAAATATTCATTTTTTTTGTATTATTAATTATAATGGTAGACAATTTACATGCTTTTTTATTTTTTATTTTTATTATAGCAGACAGGAATGTATAGAATAGTAGTAGGAAGGGAATAATTAAGTAATTGTTATTTTAGGGGATATGTTGATTAGGTGATGTATATATATAGCATAGCAGCTGGATAGCGTAGTGGTTAGAGCACAACCTTTGGAGCGGGAGACCGGGGTTCAAAACCCGGCTGTACCTACCTTACCAGTAGGGGTCCTTGGACAAAGACTACAGAAGGGTGTGGAGATTAAGGATAAGACTCAGCTACAGAAAAAATACAAGGACCTGACTCCATCTGAAGCCCTAGAGACTGCTAAACAAAGGCTCACAGCACTGGCTACCAGGCTAAGGAGGTACACAAGAGAAGCAGAGGCCAAGAAGATAAATGCCCTGTTCACCAAAGAACCATCCAAGGTGTACTCCCAGCTGCAGTGCAACAACACAGTAACAGCAGAGCCACCAACAGCAGAAACGGAACAGTACTGGAAGAACATATGGGAGAAAGACGAGACACATAACACCAGTGCAAAGTGGCTGCAGGACCTGAGAGCAGACCACAGAAATCTCCCAGAGCAGGAACCAGTCACCATCACAGTAGCAGATGTCCAACAGCATGTCAAGAACATGAAGAGCTGGACAGCACCTGGCCCAGACATGATCCACACCTACTGGCTAAAGAAACTAACAGCAGTGCATGAACGCCTAGCAGCACAGATGAACCAGCTGCTAGCAGCAGGCTCCCACCCAGACTGGCTAACACAAGGTAGGACAGTGCTGATCATGAAAGACCCCAGCAAGGGAACAACACCGGCCAATAACCTGCCACCCCACAACATGGAAAGTCCTATCAGGCATCATAGCCACCAAGCTGCAGGACCATATGGGCCAGTACATGAGCACAGCTCAGAAGGGCATTGGGAACAACACCAGAGGCTCCAAACACCAGTTGCTCATAGATAGAGCAGTCGCCCGAGACTCAAGGTCTAGACAGACCAATCTGAGCACAGCCTGGATTGACTACAGGAAAGCCTACGACTCAATGCCACACACATGGATCTGTCAATGCCTGGCGCTATACAAAGTCAACAGGACACTAAGGACCTTCCTCAAGAACTCAATGGGACTGTGGAAGACAACACTGGAAGTCAACTCAAGACAGCTCGCACAAGTGGCCATCAAGTGTGGCATATACCAAGGTGATGCCCTGTCCCCACTGTCCCCACTGTTGTTCTGCATGGGCTTGAACCCCCTCAGCCAGATTATCACAAGAACTGGATACGGATACAAGTTCAAGGGTGGAACTACCATCAGCCACCTCCTCTACATGGATGACATCAAGCTGTATGCTAAGAGTGAACAAGTCATCAACTCAGTGATCCACCTGACACGGATCTACAGTGAGGACATTGGGATGTCATTTGGACTGGAGAAGTGTGGCCGGATGGTAGTAAAGAGAGGGAAGGTAGTTAAGACTGATGGGGTGGAACTTCCAGCAGGCCACATAGCAGACATACAGACCAGCTACAAGTGCCTTGGTATCCCACAGTCACATGGGAACCACGATGAGGAGGCAAGGAAGACAGCAACATCCAAGTACCACCAAAGGATAAGACAGGTCCTGAAGAGCCAGCTCAATGGGAAGAACAAGATCCATGCCATTAAAACGTATGCCCTGCCAGTCATCAGATACCCTGCCGGTATAGTGAGCTGGCCAAAGGAGGACATGGAGGCTGCTGATGTCCTGGAAGCTCCTCACAATGTACGGAGGCTTTTACCCCAAGTCCAAAACCCAGAGACTGTACACCAGCCGGAAAAAGGGCAGGCGGGGCCTGGTGAGTGTCAAAGCCTCTGTCCTGGATGAGACCCAGAGCATCGAGGAGTACATCAGTAAGATGGCACCTAAAGATGAGCTGCTGAGAGAATGCCTGAAGCAGCAGCAGACATGGAAGAAAGATCAAGCAGAGGAAGTGCCATGGCAAGACAAGACCCTGCATGGGATGTACCATCGACAGATAGCTGAGGTGGTTGACACTGGGAAATCCTACCAGTGGCTGGAAAGGGCTGGACTAAAAGACAGCACTGAGGCACTGATCATAGCAGCACAAGAATAGGCACTAAGCACCTGATCCATAGAAGCAGGGGTCTACCACACTAGACAGGACTCAAGGTGCAGACTGTGCAGAGAGGCCTCAGAGACAGTCCAACACATAGTGGCAGGGTATAAGATGCAGGCAGGAACAGCATACACTGAACGGCACAACCAAGTAGCTGGCATTGTGTACAGGAACATCTGCACAGCGTATGGGCTAGACCCTCCAAAGTCCAGATGGGAGATTCCACAGAAGGTCGTGGAGAATGACAGGGCTAAGATCCTGTGGGACTTCCAGATCCAGACAGACAGGCAGGTACTGGCCATTCAAACAGACATTATAGCAGTAGACAAGGACCAGAAGACGGCGTTGGTGATAGATGTAGCGGTGCCAAGTGACAGCAACATCAGGAAGGAGTATGAGAAGCTGGAGAAGTACCAGCACCTGAAGGAGGAACTAGAGAGGATGTGGAAAGTGAAGGCCAAAGTGGTCCCAGTGATGGTAGGAGCACTCGGCGCTGTGACTCCTAAGCTGGGAGAGTGGCTCCAACAGATCCCAGGAGCAACATCAGAGCTCTCTGTCCAGAAGAGTGCAGTGATAGGAACAGCTAAGATACTGCGCAGAACCCTCAAACTCCCAGGCCTCTGGTAGAGGACCTGAGGTTGAGGAAGACACATACCACCCATAGGGGTGAGAAGGGATTTGTAGAAATAATGTGATTTTGGTTTAATATAAAGCAAGGGATTGATTATGGGAAATTGCTGTATATCCTTGATGTTTAAAGTCAGAAGTCACTTCCTTTTGTAATCTATCTAAAAAAAATTCTTTTGTGTTTTCACACTTTTTAGTTTTTTTTCCTTTTTTGTAGTTTTTTGTTTTTCTGTATCTTTTATCTTTTTCTGAAATTTAATAAAATTCTTTAAAAAAATTAATGGGTGTGTTTTCACTTCTGTTTTATTTATTTCTGTCATTGAAAAGGATTTGCTGATAAGGTTGCTTGATTGTGGTTTCAGCATGAACTGCCCATTTCATGGCATGTCAGAAATGTAAAGGTCCATGATAATTTCAGTTGTTAACCCACTTCAGCTTTCTAAAACAACATTACCCTCAATTAAATATACTGGATTGGATAATAGTATAAACCTATCAAATTAAATGGGGCATTGACTTCAGTGGGTCAGAATCCTAAGCATGACAACGTCTGGTTTCAAGCCAATAGATGGGTCAAAATCTGATGAGCTAAATCTTAAATGAGACAAGAATGAATGAAAATAAACCTGACAAAGTCTGGCTGTTGTTCTCAATGTCATTTGCATTCCCACCCTATTTATTATAGCTTTAATTCTTTAAGTTGTACATTTCTTGTCTCTCTGCTGGAATGCACAGTTTTTCTGCAAGGCACTGCTTTTCTGCAAACAGCAGGATGCAGAAGTAAAACAAAGGCTCTACATAACAATGTAGAATTCTATTTGTTATCTAGCAATGCCAGTCCTCATATCCAAGAACCTTTTACATTGCAGGTTCACAGGTAATTATTGTTCAGCAAAAGGCCTTTGAAACTTTAATGGTGGGCATTTCCATACCACAAATCTTCTGTTTCTCAAAACGTTAAAATTCAGCTTAAATTAAATTTGCTTTATTTCCATTTCATCTTCATTTTTAAGGATAAATAAAGGTTGTTTATTCATTACAAAATCTTATACACTGCCTACTTCCATAGTTTCCAGGCAGTTCACTAGATCTACAAAAAAGCAAAGCAAAGAGCTATACCAATATTCAAATTATTTTAACTCATATATCCATCCTTCTGCACATTTAGAATTTGCAGCATTCAACTCAGTCAGTCACTGCTCTCTCATTCTTCTTTCCTGCCTCTAAGCTGGCCAATTGCTATGTCTCATTTCTTACCTTCTATCAATTGTGCATTAACGAAGCTTTCTTAGTCCTCACTTCCATAAAAATAACATTTAACAAATCAATAGCATTTTCACGTGCACACAGTTGTTGTTGTTGTTGTTGTTGTTGTTGTTGTTGTTGAAACTCTTTCTTTCCAAAACAGATGCATGAGAAAAATCAGCAGCAAAGAAAAATCAATATGAAAATGAATGCACTGAAAAGTTCTTCAGTTGCCATGGTGCCATAGTCATTACATTCCAAACATGATTGTGGAATGACACCTATGTGATTGTGGCAAGCTGAGATTTTTTTTCATTCAGATGCTTTTCCCAGGATGCCCATGGGAATACATTGCTACATTGTGTGGAATTGCCAAGTACGGGATGAAAGACGGTAAGTTCTAACCACCATGACACTGAAAGTTTGACAATAACAATCCATAAATAAACAAGAGAACACTGGAAGCTCAATGAGCAAGAAAGTCTATTTCTAGCATAGAGAGAAAGTGCTACCATAATGGCTGACTGAGCTAAGGACCCAGGAGGCAAGATTTCCCTCCAATGGAAAACAGATCACCTCCATGGGCTGCACAACCAAAGCAGAACCAGGAACCTTCCCAGTTGAGATGATGATGATGATGATGATGATGATGATGATTTATTAAATTTCTATGACCGCCCATATCCCCCTCAAGGAGGGACTCTGGGCAGTTTACAAACTACTACAAAAGATAATTAAAACACAATAAATATAACAATAACAATAAAAATACAAATACAATAAAATCCAAGTGGCAGGTGGTTCTTACAGTGAGGATAAAAATATTAAAAATATTTGAGATAGGATAATAATGTTGGCTTTTTTCCATTTGAAAAAAAAATGATGCGGGAGGAAATATAAATGGCATCAGACGAGACCCCTTTGGCATTCTGGGAAGTGCTAGTATGTTAAAGTGTTTTCCTCTAGCGGATTAACTGGGGTGTCCTGAAGTCTCTTATAAACTTCCCCTTGCAGTTTCTGCTTCCTTCCAGTTCAACATCTCTGACATCACTGTGAGGATAGGGTTAATTATTAATTTCCTCTTTCTTTCATAGCGTGAAACAGTATTATTTTAAAAGAGGTGTGTGCAATATAAAAACCAGTAATTAAAGCCCTGAATGTGTAAAATAGGTAATGACTACTTAAGAAACAATTCATCACTAATACCAGCATGCTATACCAAACAAGAAGCATTAGAGGTAGAAAGGGCAAAGAGAATGCTTTCCACAGCAAGCTCAATGTCCCTGAAAACACTTTTTTAAAGTTCTTGTTGAACCTACTCTTGTTGCAGCTGCATTTGTGATTCTACAAATCAGGTTAGAAAAAAAGAAAAGAAAAAGGGCACAAAAAATACTAGAACATGATGGGTGCGATGACTTTTTAAAGGAAGGTTGAAACAATGCAAGGGGAACAAAATATGGCTTCCAGGATAAATAGATTATGTGCAAGAAATCCCAGCCTTGCAAGCTCTTCAAGGAGATGGGAGCCAAGCAAATAGCATAGTTACCCCTTGCTACTCTCTATAACTTTGGCTATAGGCTTCATGGGGATGCTCCACACCAGGACCAGCTTCCAGATTGTGCTGTGTTGGCATGGAATAAATCTATGGCTTTGAAATGTGTCCCTGTTAGGCAGAGCATCCCTTCATAGGAACTTTTGGGGGAACCATTGGCCCCCATTGTTTCATATTTGAACTGGCCTCAAGTATTAGATGGATTTTAATAGAGCTGAATTATCTTCCTGTCCAGAATATCGAATTTAGCCACGATGAAACCCCATGATAAATTGACAACATCAACTTTGAATCAAAGATTAGAAAAGAGGTAGGCTGCAGGGCCTCAGTAGCAAATGTCACTGGCTGGTATTGGGTGGAGTTTGGGCTGATCCAGGAAGGCACATCTGATGTTGCAAACCAAGAGTGCATGTTCAGAACTATTTAACTCAAAATTACTTACACCTTTGCTATGTATCCATTTTTTCCTTTGTAAATTTAAACCACATGAGGGGATCATGAGGTTTCTAGTTTAAAAAAGAAGGGCAAACTATGCAAATAAGACTAAATTCAGCCCATCCGTGCCTTGTCCTGAACTTATTTTAAATTCATGTTTTTCTTTTAATTGCCATTTTAAAAATACTCATTTATAGCTTGCAGAATCAACTAATATGGAAATGTTGCCCCAGAGGAAAAGACTCTGAAACTACTAATCAACAATAATTTGATGTAACCAGAAACCGCTGCAATGTAAGCTGTTGTTTTATTTTTCACAAACTGCCATAAAAAAAAATCACTGCTTCCTAGAAGACAAACAGAATGTTCTTACAAAAGTAATTTTATTTGCAAACATTTGAATTAATACAATCTGCCCACTCACTAAAAAGGGCATGATAAAATTCTCCTTGGCAGGATTCTTTCATTTTATTGGGATGGGGAAAAACAATGACTGTTCATTTCAGGGTTGAAAATATTGAGAATGCTTTAAAAGATAATATCAGCAGCACAGAACTTTGGAATAGGATAGGAATGTCAGATGTGAAATAAATGTCAGGGGGAAAGATGGGAGGTAAATGTTAAAGCCGAGCTTAAAAACCCTGATCTTTAGCAATGTGCTATTATAGCAGCAACATTTCAGTCAGTGATACTTTGAAGATGTTATCAGCTGGCTTGATGGATGACGGTGTAGCAAAATGGCAATTGCTTACATGTAGAATTACTGAATCATATTTTCACAATAACTGGAGAACCTATTTTTTATTATTCTTCAGCAAAGCAGCATTATACCTTTTGAAAATCATATATGATGATCATTATGAACTTTTATTTTGTATGGAAGTTGAACTAAACACATTATGATACTTATTGAAACTGGATAACTGTTCTTAAACTTACATGAAACTTCTTTCGCTGAGGATTGAAGGAGAATCACCCAGTGTGATGAAACGTGTCCTTCTGAAGGTCCTTAATATCCAAAAAGCAGTTAATAAGCCATTTCCAGAAGTGATTAAGAAAGGAAGTGGGTGAACCCAGTGTCCCTTTGAAGGCTCTGAACCGTGGCTTGGTTAAAGCTGACTTTCGCAGCTCCCAGAGCTCTGAAACCCGCCAGAGACCGCTGTTTTACAATCTTGTTGCAGGGAGCACCTGTATGGAGCACATATGGGTGGTCCCAGGTTCTTCCCTTTATCCAGAGAGGAATTTTGAGGCACCAATCCATTCATCCAGTCCTCGTTCTGTCACGGTCATTGGCTCCACAAAAAGCGAAGCCGTCGTCAGTCCGCCGTTGCTTCCCCGGAAAAAAAAATTTATTTGTAAATAAGCAGCAAAATGGTGATTAGAACGTTGATTTTGGAAAGTTAATAAATGGACTAAGGGCCAGATTAACTGGAAATAAGATTTTGAAACTAATTATAAGAAACCATCCTGTAGGTTCTTTAAAATCCTATTAAAATATATGAAGATTTTGAATCTAAGTGCAAGAAATCTTCCATGGGAAAGGTGGATTAGAGAAAAATATGATAGGAGGAGACCTTGAAGGCTGGTTACTAGAGGCAACCAGAAAGAAGTAAAGATTATACTTAAAGGAGAATACCCACTAATACAGAATGGAGAAAAGTATTTTAACTCTGGAGGAATTCAAGGATATTTGGCAACAATGTACTCAAAACTTTATTTTAGGATTGTCTGCTACTATAAAAATGGGTTTAAAAGAGGAGATAGAAGAGGATGCAACTGAGATTCAAGCTCTTTTGGATACAGATTTTAAAATGACAGGCTACAAGAATGATATTCTCCTGTCAACCCAACAGTTCGAAAGCTTAGCAAGTAGATAAATGGGTACCACCTTAAGTGGGTAAATTTGCTGGCATCCTGTCGGGGGTCACCCACCGAACAGAAGATCTCTGGAATGGCGGTGGCTACGACGGATCCCGGAAAAAGCAGCTTCATCTACAGAACATTGGCAGCCGGCTCCAACGCAAGGCATTGTGGGGCTTGTAGTCCAAGTAGCCACGGAAGAGTCGGTTCCCTTACCCCTTCCCTTAGCACGCGGTTAAAATTGAATTGTATATGTATGAAATGTATAACGAAATACATATATGATGTATGTAAGCCGCCTAGAGTCCTCCGTTAGGGAGGGGATAGGCGGGGTAAAAATATAATTAATAAATAAATAAATAAATAAATAAATAAATATTGACAAAGATGTTACACAAGACTTACAAATGAAACTGGCTGACGTTTTCATTGCTAAAAGGGACACACAGATAATAAATCAGAAGAGTGACCTGGATGTGTGGATTTCAACTTGTACAACCTTTTTATTTTGGGACACTGCTTAAGGAATAAACATTAACACTTTTAAAAGCAAAAATAACGATTGTAATGTTGGCTTATTTGGCCAAGGTTAAAATGTATATGATTTTTTTTAGTAGCTTTTAATGGGTTTTTCTTGACCAGAACTGAAAGATGAGGCTATAAAGATTTGTTTATAGATAAGGTATGGGAAGAAGAGATTTTTTGTTTTATTTTTAGAGAAATATGATAAGCTATGGTGTTAAAATTGAAGGGAAGTGTTAAACTTACAAAGGAGTTTCTGAGAGGAAACGAAGAGAAAATAATAAGAAATTAATTTGTGGGACATTATTTGAAGGGATTAAAGATCAAGATTTTCAGTATGTTGTTGTTTCTGGTAGCTCTTAATGTAATTTTTCTTGATTTAGTTTGAATGATGTGGCTTTAAAGATTTGTTTATAGATATGAGATAAGATATGGGAAAAAGATTTTTTTGCTGAATCTTTAGAGAAAATGATAAGTCAGTGTGTAAAGTAAAATAAAGGAATATTAAATTGATTTACTTGTTTAAGGTTAAAATATACTTATTGTTAATTCTGATAACTCTTAATGGACTTTTGCTGGTTAAGATTGAATGATGAGGCTTTATTATTGGCTAATAGATAAAAGATGAGATATGGGATGAAGAGATTTTTGGCTGAAATGTTAGAAAAGGTGATAAGTTACTGAAATTGTTTGTACTTCTCTTGATGAAGGGGGAAGTCATATATATATATATATATATATATATATATATATATATATATATACACACACATACATACATACATACATACACATACATACATACATACATACATACATACATACATACATACAATTGTTTTTTATGTCAAGGTGAATCAAATGTCATTTAGTGTCCCAATGGCTGTTTTCCACTATATATACTGTTGCTACTGGGAAATGAAGGATGGGGTTGGGAAGATCATCAGTTTGATCGATTTGGGCCAAAGTAATCTTACCAATCAAAGAGAATATTTGTAGCTCAGGGTTGAACTGTGGAGTCCTTGGTGCTCTCTGAGCCTTGTTGTTTTCTTCTTGTTTTATTGCCAGGCTAGGCAACATCTTCAGTGCGAAAGATTTTCGCACTGAAGATGTTGCCTAGCCTGGCAATGAAACGTCTGAAAGAAAACAAGGCTCAGAGAGCACCAAGGACTCCACAAACTAATCCTTTCTGTTTCAATTACACTTTATCGTTCTTGAAAACTGAATGCTTCCAACTGTTCCTTGAGATTTGACCAAGCCTTGGATAAAAGAAGGGAGTGAGCAAAAGTCCTCAATTACTTGTTTTCTGAACCTCTATGGTGCAGTGCTTGGCTAACACAGAAAACATAGCTCAGAAAATCCCAGAGCAGAACAATTATTCTGTTTCAAACTTAGCCAGCCAAGGAGCTGAGCTAATGCTGGGGCAGCACCAAAAGATGCTTTTTCTAGACTAAGGGCCATACATACCTTTGAGGGGGATGCCCTTCTGAATACTGTAGGTGGGACCTAGGCAAAAACTAAATCAAATTGCACTCTACTTCTGTTTGCATGTAATTAATATTAAATAAGTTTATACAATTACTTTCCAATTGCATATTTAATCTTTTTCCTATTTGGTCATATTAAACATTATAGCAATTTGGCATCAAATGTGGGGAGTCTTTGGGAGCTACAGTACATCCAAGGCATTAGAAGAACTTCGCAGCCTCTTCCATCCTGCCTATCTGTAAAACTGCCAGATCCTACCCTTCTTTTTGGATCTATCTGCAATGAGAAGTACCAGGAAGTACCAGGAAGGAAGGCTAACCAGGAATATATAAATCAGGAGTGAGGTACTTCTGGATCTGAAGCCTTCCTGCTTGAAAGAGCAGACTCAGAGAGAAATTGCTTCCTCTCTCCTTCTGCACAGAATAAAGCACCTGCTGGGTTCACCCATAAAATGAGGTTTATTTGGTTCTGACTTCTTATTAAAGCCCAAAATACATGGAGACAGAATCTGGCTCTAAGATTGGATTCAGTTTTCCACCACTGATACAAAATACTTTGGGTTAGGGGGCTCCTGCAGATTTGATCAAGAAAGTTTTTATGCAGAACAGCTTGCTTTTTTGTTTGCTTATAAACTTTGTACCAATCACAGTACACAGTTATGCTCATTAAGGTTTGGAGCAAAAGAACACAGCAAATGGAGTCCATGCTTATAGAGTTCTCTTATAACACTTTAGTATCTGCAGATACCATTGAACCCATCTGCCTTGAATCAGAAACACTTTCAGTTCACAGAAAATCTGTCCTGTAGCCCTGATTGAACCACCAAGGGTATTTTCCCCCATATAAGCTGCAGCTGATCAAAGCTAAAAGTAGATACTGCCTGAAGTGATGACCCATATGGAATGCAAATATACTTTGTACATGTTGATTTAATTGAAAAATCATCATCACGATCATTCAAAAATCTAAATAATTCCTTTAGTTCAAATTTGGAGGGGGCACCATTTTCCTTATTCATACACCACTTTGTTTTCTATATGGGATACTTCCAAGTGCTGCCAGTTACAGAGAAGGGCATAGGGTGGTGCCAGCCCTTCAAGGTTGGCAAGATCAAGAAATAACCAGCAGGGATTCCAGGAATGCTCTTTACTGTTGTGGGATAAAATAATAGACTCTTGAAAGCCTGACCAAGTGACCATTCACCAGAATGGAACACCTTTGTGTCAGTGACCTGTTATTTTGGCAATTTGAAAGGTGACTAAACTTTACATTTTAGGAACTTGCCTACACTCACCAAACCCCACTTGGCCATACATCAAGAATTAATGGTTGTTTTTCCACCAGCAGGTAACACCAGGTGGGAAGGGAAATGACGCCAGGAGAACCCATCAATCAATCCTTAAATTATCCCATATTAAAACTTGAAGACAGCATCGCTCACCAATCAGAATACAGCTCAGTCATCAGGGCATTGCAATTTATCCAAGCATATTTTTCTGTCAGCTCAAAGATCGGAGGAAGGCACATTAACAAGTGTGGGAGGAAAAGCTTATATCTATCATGCAAAGTTAAGGAACATTATACAAAGCGCAGAAAAGAGTAAGATGTAGAGAGCAAAAGAAAGGAAATTAAAACCTAGTTTACGTCAACCCCATTCACTATACCTCTCCATACCTTTCTGTCCTTGTAAACCATCTTCCACCAGATCCATACAATGATTCATACATTGTTCATCCAAGCACAGCTTTCTCAATCTTCCCCTTCTTATTAATCCATTCATTCTTCCTTAGTATATTTGCTTTGCAGTTTGATCCATGATCATTCCTTCTATTTGACCAAACCATTATTTTTTACAGCTCACTCACTTTTGTATAAAATCCATGTTTATTCTTGATCCTATCTCTTTTTGACTGACCATGCACTCCACTTGAATTCAACTTTTGTCTCTCCTAACATATCCAGCCTTCCTTTCCATATGAAGTTGGCTGAGGTAAAAATGGTGATATTCACAATGTTCTTATATGGATTATATACAATTATAAACAATTCAGTTGAATTAAAACAATTGAATGAGGACTGCCTTACGTCTTAGCTCTGGGTTCTCATCTACTTGCATATATTTCTTTAATCTCTCCAAACATTTATAGGACCTCATGTGGTGCTAATGCTTCTGTGGAAGCCCACTTGACATTTGACACCTCACACCTGCCCTTTTCCTTTTCACACCCTCCTACTAATATTGGAAAACGAAATTATAGGTGATGTCAATATCAACACCCTAAACTCTACCCTTTCTCTAGGAAAAGAACCCAGCTGTTCCTTTTCATAAACTGTCACACATTTGGTAAACACTGGAAGGAGGGAGTGAAATATTTGGCACAGGTTTTACATGCATCTGCCTTCCCCTTCACAGGAGAGGATATAAATGTCAATTTTAAAAGGTGGGATTCTTTTTCCCCTCTTTGACAAAAACAACATCCATTAAGGAAAGAAAGATAGAGAAGCTACATAAGTCTTTTGATTGGTGGTGTTAAGAGCCATTGTTCTGGAAGCAACCTAAATCCAATGTTATGTACTGTAGATGATATATTGTCATCTGAAATAAATGACAATATGAGTTGCATGGCTTATCTTTGCTTCGATTGTGCCCCTTCTTATTTATAAGAATTTTATGGTGCCATTCATAGGGCACACTTAGCTGGGTCCACATACCAATTCTTTATGATTGCAGTCACTGACCAGTATTACAAATACAAATAATTGCAAACAAGGATGATGAAGCAAGTAGGGTAATATATGTTAGGCAAAAACTCAGAGTACATATTTAAATGTCTGACACAAAGCTTTGGGGTAGGCTGACCATATTTCCTTGAGACAAAAACAGGACATTGGGATGGCAAAACGGGACAGGGTCTTATGTAATATTCCGTATTCATGAAAAAGACAGGGGTCCCCGCGATTGGCTCCCGCCTGCAAACCCCACCCCCAGTCCATGCAATTGGCTCCCACCTGTAAACCCCACACCCGGTCCATGCAATTGGCTCCCACCTGCTAACCCCGCCCTCCTTTGCCACACGCTGATAGGTGGGAGGGCTTCCTCTTCCGGTCTGCCTCCAATCGGCAGCTCCGGCTCGGATCCTCCTTCCGCGCCATTCCCGCCAGGTTTAAAAAACGGGACAAAATTGAGATTTTTATCAAAACGACGGGACGGTTGAAAAATGCTAAAAAAACGGGCCTGTCCCGTTCAAAACGGGACGTATGGTCAGCCTACCTTGGGGCTGCTCTAGTTAAATTACCCACCCCTAATCAGCCAGGTCATGTGAACCTAGATGAGAAAGTTACTCTGCTAGATAGAGATGGGAATCTATAACAAGGAAAGGGCTTCTCCAGGAACTCCATTTCTGTTTTTGTGTTTCGTTGTCACCTCCCTTCTTATCAGTGGAGGCTCTGGCTTCCATCCTGTCAACACTGATTTTTATTTTGTTTTAAAATTTAAAAAGGCCAAAGAGAAGTAAAAGGAAAATTATAGCCAGACTCCACAAAGGAGAATGAGATGCTGGTGAAGTTGGTTGTAGCTTTATACCTTGCTAAACAGCTTTATACATTGCTAATCAAAGGCCTCTGCATTAGGAGGTAAAACGTTTACCTGGGGATCATGGCAGGCTGCATCAGCCATTATGAGAATTGTTGCACCTCTATAATGCAATGGAGTAGCACTCAGCCTTTAAAACATATACAAGGAAACAAAGTAGCAATTATCTTTAATAAGCAGCATGTTGGTAAATCTGTTTTGTTTTTTAACTTAAAGGCGATCTGATGTGAATTGAGCTGTTAGCTGTGGGACTTTGAGCCTTTATCCTCAATGCAGTCCTTCCTCAGATTGGCTTCTTCATGCCTACAATTCGTCTAAGAAAAAATGTTCCCGTTTCCCTCTCATTTTTTTAGTAAGAAAAAGAAAAGAGGTAGCTGCATTCTATCTTTAAAAGCAACATTCTTTTTGATTTGTGTGTATGTCACAATCTATTAACACATATGGTTCCATTTTCATAGGCACTAGCTGACAGGTGTCTCTGGTATTTGCACAAGTGTACACACATTGTCCAACTGTCATCTGTTCCTGCAAGAGACAATCCTGCCAAATGAAAAATTGCATTTTTTTTCCCAGTGATAAAATACTGTGCATCAATTTGCTGGAGAATGTAATTTCCACACAACTGGCAATTTGCTTCCTCACTGTCTAACAACTTTTAGTGCCCCAAATAATCTGAGGAAGCCCAAAGGGCATTTTCATAAGTGACACTAAAATGTCCCAACTCTATAGAAATGGGGAATATGTACCTGAAAGCACATTCTCTGTGGTCCCTTCCATTTTTTCTGTATTTCATGAACAGTATCCAAAAATGACACATCCTTGACTAAGAGTTCCCAAAACACACAGAAAAGCTGATCATAACAGAAATATATTTCCTTTAAAGCACAGATGAGCTTGATGCATTTTTATATGATGTGATTTTAAAAAGTTTTAAGCTTTCAGTTCTTCGTCATTTTACTTCTTATTGCTAGCCATCTTTATGAAAAAGGAGGGTACTAAACAAAGAAACAAAATACATACATACAGTACATAAAGCTTAAAGCTAATATAAAATTTTAAACACTCTCTATGTGAAAGACGCTATTACCCTGAGGATTAAAGCTTTTGGTTCACACATTTCAATTGATTAATGCATAAACTTTCATAAAAAATAGACCATCATTTTAGTGTTCTTCTAACATTCGTGCTGCCTTCCCTGAGGATATAGGAAACAGAATGGCAAGTTTGTGGGGGTGGAGTGGGGGTGTACATGCACATGCTGGACATTTGTTGTGCTAATTTAGCACCAATCTCCATTATGACAACTGCAGAGTGCTGATACATACTTTAAAATCGTCACATGACTGCAAACCCATGCTTGGTCATTGAACCCAGGACTAAATCAAATCATTTTTCTTAAAAGTAATGTAATGTTTTACCAGACCAAATATGCAAATACTGCCTTAGGCCTAATATTCCAATTACATCATAACACGTTAAGTAAATTATGCTGTCTTTAAATCAGTAACACTGCTCAGTGCTTAACATCTCCAGCAAAAATGAGTACACTTCTGACTAAGACCCTAGGAACTACTAACAAAATAAAAGTAATCTAATGCAATAGAAATTGTCTCAGTATTAAGATACTTGAGGATTGTCACATTTTGAGACCAGAGGCCAACATTTGGCCTCTAGCAATTGGAATTCTTCTTGGAGCTTCCTGGTGATTCTAGATTTTGGGCAACCACAACTGATTTGACCTGCTTTTAGCCATATCCTGAACCCCAGAGTTAGTTCAAACGCTGCAGGGACAGAAGCAATACAGGCAGCCAAGCTAGCTTCTGCATGAGAAGAAAAGCTTATCCACCCCTCCCTCCCTCTTTGCATTGCCACATGACAGTTATGACTGAAAATGTCAAGTAAAGTTTTGTGGCTTAATTGTACTTCAATAAGAAAGTCTT
The DNA here is from genome assembly GCA_023362775.1 of Charina bottae. Taxonomy (NCBI): domain Eukaryota; kingdom Metazoa; phylum Chordata; class Lepidosauria; order Squamata; family Charinaidae; genus Charina; species Charina bottae. The sequence goes on along the minus strand of JALMGJ010000002.1, from coordinate 215,073,217 downwards.
TCTTTTTTTCTTGCTAACTGCGAAGCATGCCTCTACTCATCTTTCAGAGGGAGCAGTATAAAAATACTATTATAATTATTATGGATTCACTTTACCCTCTGCCAGGTATACAGCAAGACAGATGAATCCCATGGGCATTTGGCAGCATATAGATGGATTGAGTACATATCATTCCTAATCTTTTTACAGAATTGCATATTTCTTTTTCCTAAAGCTTCTAAGCAATTCGTAAAAGATTTTAGCTGCATCACAAATGTGTGTAACTGTAGGCATTTCCAGATGGGGATGCATATCCTTTCAGGACTGAGTTGATCCCCACTACCAGCAATCAATGGCATCAATCCTGGATCATTTTATGATTTTATTACCCTAGATCCTTGATGTTGCAGTCACAATATTCAGGGAATTCAGGTTTCAGGCAGTGAGTATAGTCAGTGGAATTCATGAAAGCCACAGCATTTGGCTATTGTGCTTTGAACTAGGCAGCCTTAAAGTTAGGCTGACCACATTTCCTTGAAACAAAAACGGGACATTGGGATGGCAAAACGGGATGGGGTCTTATGTAAAATTCCATATTCATGAAAAAGGCAGGGGTCCCTGTCCCCGGTCCGTGCAATTGGCTTCCGCCTGCAAACCCCGCCCCCCGGTCTGTGCGATTGGCTCCCGCCTGCAAAACCCGCCCTTGGTCCGCGTGATTGGCTCCTGCCTGCAAACCCTGCCCTCCTTTGCCACATGCTGATAGGTGGGAGAACTTCCTCCTTCTGTGCCATTCCCGCTGGGTTTAAAAAATGGGACAAAATTAAATTTTTTATCAAAACGATGGGATGGTTGAAAAATGCTAAAAAAACGGGACTGCCCCGTTCAAAACGGGATGTATGGTCAGCCTACTTAAAGTTCTTTGGAAGAGGTGCCCAATTCCCAGCACTGGATAGCCAGCCAAATGCAGGGCAGGAGAGAAGGCTGGCTGGGTTGCTATTATGAAAGGCACTTGAAAGTCTTTTCTTCTTTACTGTTTTCTATACAGTAGAGGAGATTTTTTTTAAATTAAGCAAGCTGGCCAGCTTCCGGTGGGGACATGGCTGACTGAACATCTGTGTCCGCGAGCTCCGCGGACAGAACTGAAAACGCAGCAGTTTTTTGGGCTCGGGCAGGCTTTTTCCCAAAGCCCGGAGCATTTTCATGGACAAAGAAAATGCTAGGAATTATCCAATCTACCCACCGGAACAGCGACTTGCAGCCAGAGAATTGCAAACAGTGTCTGTGCTAATCTGGTAAGAGCTGCCAGGAGGCCGGGATGTCACCATTTCCAAGCTGCGCTGTAGCCTTTAGGAGACACTAAGTTGAGCCACCCCATTTCTAAATCACCCAATTTATATATTTTTTTAAGTTTATGTACCCTAAGAGAGGATTTCTACAGAAAGGAGAAGAGATCTCTCTTGGTGCTTATCGTTATTTTTGGGATTAATTTTTTTTAAAAAATATTTTTTAAGTTTTGGCTTGTTTCCCATCTAAATACTAAGGAGGATTGAGAATAAATAATTGCCTCCCTGCTATTACTTTTGTACTGAATTTGAAGAATTTACTATTTTCCTACACATTGAATCTGCTGTTTTGAATATACAGCTTTCTGTTGCCACTTTTCCTGGGAGCTGCCTGTTAGCATACTTTCTTTTGTGTCAACAACTTTCAGAAATTTTCCATTAACTCATTAACTCCTATTCTCGCTAGTCAAGTATCTAGGGGGCGCCATAATCTACTGCCTGAAACATGGAGGATTTCAAGGAGACGTTCAATGTATTGTCGAAGGCTTTCACGGCCGGAGTTCAATGGCTGTTGTGGGTCTTCCGGGCTGTGTGGCCGTGTTCTGGAGAGAAAGGAGAGAAACGCCATAGAGACCCTCAATTCAGACCCAGACATCATCATCCTTCCAGCGGACAAAGGCAATGCCACGGTAATTATGAACATAGATGAATACAAAGACAAAATCAGAGAATTACTAGACCCCACCACATACAGAACAATAAGACGGGATCCGACCAGCAAAATCATGAAGCAAACCAACACACTGATAAAGAGCTCCTCCCTGCATCCCAACGTACTACAATGTATTTGCAAGACAGAAGCTCTCTCACCTAGACTATACGGACTCCCCAAAATCCACAAAGACTCGATCCCACTCAGACCCATTGTAAGTGCCATTGGCTCCCTGACATATGAATTATCCAAACATTTGGCAACCCTTTTACAGACCCACATCGGACAGACTCCATCCCACATCAAAGACTCAGGACACTTCATCAACAAAATCAGCACCCTAAAACTCAACCACACGGACAAACTGGTCAGCTTTGATGTGGTCTCCCTGTTTACCAAGGTGCCAGTAAGGGACACCCTGGCACTCATCAAGCAAATCTTCCCAGAAGACATTACAGCTTTATTTCAACACTGCCTAACAACTAGTTACTTTCAATGGGAGAATGAGTTCTATGAACAGATGGATGGCGTTGCCATGGGAAGCCCCCTGAGCCCAGTCATAGCAAACTTTTACATGGAACACTTTGAAAAACAGGCTTTGGAATCGGCACCCATTACACCAACAGTCTGGTTCCGGTTCGTGGATGACACCTTCGCAATTTGGAGTCATACTGAAGAAGAACTGGAGAAATTTCTGGACCACCTAAACGGCATCCACCCCAATATACAATTCACCATGGAAAAAGAAACTGATGGCAAACTTCCATTTTTAGATACGCTGGTCATACGCAATCTGGACCTCAAACTAGGACACAAAGTATACAGAAAACCCACCCATATGGACCGATATCTACACAAAAATTCCAATCACCACCCACGACAAAAGAGAGGCATGATCAAAACCTTGGTGGATCGTGCTAATCGAAACTGTGAAACCCAATTTCTCAACAATGAACTTAACCATCTGAATTGGGTCCTACAGGCAAATGGCTATTCCAAGAATGAAATAAAAAGAGCCATCAAACCAAGAAAACAACATCCAACTGAAGAAAAACAGCCCCCCACAAACAAAGTATTCCTGCCCTACATCAAAGGAGTCACTGACCGCATGGGAAAACTGATGGGAAAACACAACTTTCAAACAGTCTTCAGACCCACCAGAAAAATACAACAAATGCTAAAATCAGCAAAAGACAAAAGGGACCCCCGCACCGCTGCAGGAGTATACCGCATACCATGCAGCTGTGGACAAGTATACATCGGAACCACAAAACGAAGCATTCACACCAGGATAAAAGAACACGAAAGACACTGCAGACTACAGCAACCAGAAACATCTTCAGTAGCTGAACATGCTCTCAAGCAAACGGGACACAAAATCCTATTTGAAAACACAGAAATACTGGACAACACCAAAAGCCACTACACCAGATTATACAGAGAAGCCATTGAAATTCACAAACACCAGCACAGTTACAATAAAAAAGAAGAAAGTTTAAAAATTAGCAAAACCTGGCTACCAGTCCTGAAAAACACAGCCTGCAAAAGGTCAACGAACTCAGTCCAACCACCAGGACATGGGAATACTTCTCACAATGAACATGCTAATCACGCTCATCAGCCACTCGTTAACATTTCAACACAACAAAAAACCCCACCTAATATCCTATAATTTAGCTCTATAAATAGAACATTGCCACTCTACCTGGGCACAGAGATTTTGCTTCTATCTGTGCTCCTGCCCTCTGAAGATGCTGGCCACAGATGCTGGCGAAACGTTAGGAACCACAACTTCCAGAACACGGCCACACAGCCCGGAAGACCCACAACAGCCATTTCAAGGAGACTTTCTCGGAGTTGTGTTGTGAGTTTAAACAGTCCATTAAACAGATCTTTTCCGATTTCTGTCAAGCTATTTTGCAAGATATTTGGGACATTGTAGAAAATATCAGCTTTAAAATGTGTCATCTGGCTGGGGAAATTGTGGAAGAAGTTGAGGAATTCAACGATGATAGAAATGTCTTTACTGATAGTGAGATCGAAGTTTCTACTGATGATGACCAGATTGTGGAACTGAAGGAATTAAATGCTCAGATCAAATTGCAAATTACAAACAGAATTGTTTTCCTGATGGAAACTTATGGGGAAAAAGAGGTTCTTTTCTATCGGAGGTTCTATGCTGAGAAGTCTGATTTTTAAGGGGGGCAGTTGGGCTCTTTGATCTCTCCATGAAAAATGCCTTGTGTTTATTGTGGAGATACAGTATGTGAATGCTTTGGTCTATTTTGAAGTGGGGTAAGCATTTGAGAATGTTTATCTGGATTGCTTTTAAGGCTTGTTTGACTTAATATTCGTTTTTAATGATTTGGATTAAGATTAATAAGGTATAAACAATAAATGCTGGTTTTAGGTTTAATAGGATTAAGATTGTTATAATTGTAGTATTATTAATTTTAAGAGTAGACAATTTATATGTCTTTTAGGTTTAGTTTTATTATAGTGGACAGAAATGTATAGAAATAGTGGTAGGAAGGAAATAATTAAACAAATGTTTTTTTGGGGGGGCGTTAAGAGGTTTATATATTTCTTTTGCTTTTAATATAAGGGGAAGGAGCAATTGTATTTAGTGATTTTTATAATGTGCTAATAGAATGATTTATAGAAATAATGTGATTTTGGTTTGATTTAGAGTAAGAGGTTGATTATGGAAATTGCTGTATCTTTCTGTTTAAAGTCGGAAGTCATCTCTTTATGTAATCTTTAAAATTCTTTTTTTCTTGTGTTCTTACACTTTTCAGTTTTTTCTTTTCTTTTTGTAGTTTTTTTTTTTTTGCTTTTTGTAGTTTTTATCTTTGCTTTAAATCTAATAAAATTCTTATGAAAAAAAAATTAAGCAAGCTAGCCAAGACACTATTTGCTGATCAACAGATGATCACCAGTTGGCTGAGCCTTTCTATGCTCCTATATTGGCCTGAAAAGGCAAGTTAGAATTGGCTGCCAGCTCCCTGCAAGAACTGAGGACTTATAAAGAAATAAATAACCCTAAATAATTTTATCTCCCCAAGCCCAACTTCTTCTTTGTCAGGTCAGGAGTCCTAGGTGACAGGAATGTTGGTTGTCTGGAAATGCCCTGAATTTTTGCCAAGCCATGTTTTGCTGCTAATGGCAGTCTTGAAACCGAGCCAAATATTTTTAATCTGCCAAGTCGTCATGGCATAGCATGGCTCCAGCTGTCTGCATAATTTTGTTTTCCATGGCAGAAAGCCATTCATGCAATTAGCCTTAAACAAAGTATCTTTTGGCATAATTTTGCTCTTCTGTCCACAAGCACATACAGATTCATAATCTGGTCATAGGTAATTCACTGAGGTTCTTTGAAATTCATACCTAATTAACTGAGGTTCTCTAGTTACATGGCTTCTAAAACATACTGTAGGTAATTAAAGCACTGTTGAGCCATGGGATACATTTGTAATGGTGTAATTTTTATCATGGTCTTTGTTAATTGGGAATTAGATTATCTTTAAACATCCCATATCTTCAGTTGATCAGCACATCAAAAGTAAGCTCAAAGTCTTACTTCAAATGGAAGCTCTGTTAGTTCTAAATTTCCAGACATATCAAGTTTTTCAAGATTCTCACAGTTTCCCAGTTCTGGAGGGACAGTCTTCAAACGGTTAAAACTTACGTTGAGCTCTTTCAAGTTTTTTAAACAACCTGTCAAAATAAAGTGAGTTAAAATTAGCTGAGCAATAATTAAATTGAGTATAACAGCAGGAAAAAGGTACATTCATGTTAATGGGTGCAGGGAGTTCTAATTTCATGATTAAAAGTAATAATTAGAACGGTTACCTTTTTAAAAAAAGTCTTATTTAATTAAAAAAACAGAAAAAGAAATACAAAAAGAGAATGAAAAACAACAAATATACATATACATATATACAGTATATGGATTTCTTATACATGTATATATGTATATAAAAATTTTACATAAATATGTCAATAAAGGATTGCGATATTTCATTATAATTGTCCATACATAATCTATATTGTAAGCAACTTGTTTATAAGTTACAAGTAACATCAGTCTTTAATTCATTGAGTAATTGGGGCCATAAATTTATCTTTCCAATATTGAAGGACAAGTCTTTTAGCAATAAATAAGGCATGGGGAATCCATTTTCATTGCCAGCCATTAATTTCCATGAATCAGGTACATTGTTCAAAAGAACATGGAAATCTGAAGTTATTAAACCCTGACTCAAGGTGAAATTAATATGTGCAATGACTTCTACCCAGAATATGCAGCTTTAATGAAGCTGATTCTGATTGCATCTCCAACAACGTGATGATTCATTAATTCCTTTTCTTTACAAATGCAAAGGGGTCCAATAAGTTCAAAATTCCTTTTTGTTGAGTAAGCTGTAATCTAAATTCTATTGAAATGTTTGATATAAACATTAAGAGAGTTTCCCATTGTTTATACAAAATAGAGATTTCCAGTTCCACTCAATCCATTTAAAATTTGCTTATTAAATTGCTTTATCAATAACAAATATTTATAAAGGCTAATTTTGGGGAGGTTTTGTCTTGTAAGAGTCAGTGATCGCTTCGAATAAGCTAAGTGTCTCTGAAGCTGAACTAGGACCGTTACCTAAGCACATTTTATTTATTTATTTATTTATTTATATTTCTAACTTATATCACCGCCCATCTCCCCCCATTCCGGAGGGGACTCTGGGCGGTTTACACCAAGCCAGCAATTAAAACATATAAAAATTTATAAAATAGAATACATAATTTAATTAAATATATAAGATCCAAGAAGCTCTGATGTTAGGCTTTCAAGAACCCTATGGAGCAAGCCAACCCCAAGAGGAGCTGTTACTCCCCCCATCCCAAGCGAGGTGGCAGAGCCAGGTCTTCAGTTGTTTCCGGAAGGTCATAAGTGTGGGGGCTAGCCTCACCTCCAGGGGCAGAATATTCCAGAGGGCGGGTGCCACTGCCGAGAAAGCCCGCCTCCTGGACCCCGTCAGGTGGAATTCTCTTATAGACGGGGTCCGAAGCAAGCCCTCTCTGCATAGCCGGGTGGAACGGGTCGATGTTCTGGGGATGAGGCGGTCCTTTAGGTAACCTGGTCCCATGCCATGTAGGGCTGTAAAGGTGACAACCAACACCTTGAATTGGACCCGGAAGCAAACCGGTAACCAATGCAGCTCGCGCAGCAGAGGTGTCACATGTGCCGACCTTGGGGCACCCATAACTGCACGCACAGCCGCATTCTGGACCAGTTGAAGCTTCCGGATACTCTTCAAGGGTAGCCCCATGTAGAGCGCATTGCAATAGTCTATGTGGGAGATGACCAGGGCATGAGTGACTGTACGGAGGGCCTCCCGATCCAGGAAAGGGCGTAGCTGGCGCACAACTCGAAGTGGTACAAATGCCCTTCTGGCCACGGCTGCCACCTGCTCTTCAAGCAGGAGTCGTGAGTCCAGAAGGACACCCAGGTTCCGCACTTTGTCTGAATGGGGTAGTGCCACCCCGTCCAGATCTAAAGATGACAACTCCCTGGATCTCGAGGCACCATCAATCCACAGCCACTCCGTCTTACCAGGGTTCAGCTGAAGCCTGTTGTTCCCCATCCAGGCCCCCACAGCCTTCAGACACTGAGAAAGGGCAGCCACTGCATCACTTAACTCACCCAGGATGGAGATATATAATTGAGTATCATCAGCATATTGATGATACCTCATCCCGTGTTGGTGGATGATCTCACCCAGCGGTTTCATGTAGATATTAAATAGGAGAGGGGAGAGAACCGAACCCTGTGGCACCCCACAAAGTAGGGGCCGAGGGTCGGACCTCTCATCTCCTATAACCACCGATTGGGATCGGCCCTGGAGGAAGGAGTTGAACCAGCGTAAAACCATGCCGCCAATCCCCAACCCCCTAAGCCGTCCCAAAAGGATACCATGGTCGATGGTATCGAAAGCCGCTGAGAGGTCAAGAAGGGCTAGGATGGATGCACTGCCGCCATCCCGTGCCTGCCAGAGATCATCAGTAAGTGCGACCAATGCAGTTTCTACCCCATATCCCGGTCTGAATCCTGACTGAAAGGGGTCTAGATAATCCGTATCATCCAGAATCCTCTGGAGCTGTAATGCCACCACTTTCTCAACCACCTTCCCCAAAAAGGGGAGGTGGGAGACAGGACGAAAGTTATCCAACACTGTAGGGTCCAGCAATGGCTTCTTGAGGAGGGGGTGCACCAGCGCCTCCTTAAAGGCCGCCGGAAACACTCCCTCTCCCAAGGATGCAAGAACCATCGCATGGACCCAGCCACATGTCACCTCACTGGCTGCTTTCACCAGCCAGGAGGGGCATGGGTCAAGATGACAAGTAGTGGCCCTTACAGTCCGGAGGATCCTGTCCACTTCCTCAGGTCCAACAGGATCAAACTGTTCCCAGATAACCGGGCACAGACGCTCCCTTGGCATCTCCCCAGACCATGTGTCACGCTTGGAGTCTACCTTAGAACGAATCCGAGCGATTTTATCCATCAGATGCTCTGCAAATTCCTCCGCATTTTAGAATGCAACCCTGTGGTCTGTGGGATAGTATCCATTAGATATTGTACAGACACATAATATTGTGCACATACATCTAGGAATTCTGTTAAGAAGGATTGCTAAAGAAGATCCCACTTAAGATCCCTGTCAGTGAGAATTTGCCCATTGGCAGTAATAGTAAAAGTGGGCATTTCAAAAGGGGATATAATGGGATGGAACTTTGGATCCATTGGATCCATTGGATCCAAAGCCCCTTAATTTCCACACTTCTCTCTGGGACAAGGCAAAAAAAATCTGCCAGCCCTGGACCCGATACAGTTATTTTGCTTCCTTGTAGAATGAGTAGAATAGCTTCCTTTGTGCTCCACAGAATTAAGGAAAATAGTTGTGAAGTGTCACAACAGGCATCAAAGTAGCACCACCTACTTTTCCACACTCAGCAAGTTTTTATAAGTATTAATCTGAACTTCTCTTAAATCATTGTTAAACTGCTGACCAGTTATTTAGGAACTCCCATTAATGGTAGATGTTTTTTCACCCCCCTGAAAAAAAGACAATGGCCAACCACTTTTATAACCCTGCCAAGAAAAATGCATGGATGCAGTCAGCACAAGTCTTTGCCTTTTAGTTTAAGGTTGACTTATTTTTAAAATCCCTGTAAGAAGAGAGAATGAAAATATAAATAATATGTTTAATCATACTATTAGCTAATTTAAACAGCTAAGTGTGTTCTCGGGGAATTTGGAAGTAAACTAAAACTCTTCGAGGTGCCTGGCCTGAAAGTTTATTTTAAATTCTTTGCTCTAAATACAATTGTTTGAATGACTATGTGAATACCTACATTTATCTTTCAATAGTTAAATCTTCTGGGAATTATGCAAGAGATTCAGATATTGGTAAAATAGAGTAAGTTAATTCACTCTTGGCTTTTCCTTTCTCTTTTGGTTCATAAACTGTGAAAAGGCTTCTACAGCAACCTTCAAATATCAGAAGTGAGACGGTCCCTGCCCTCAGGCTTACGATCTGACATACAATAGTAAAGGTAAAGGTTCCCCCCGCACATTTGTGCAGTCGTGTCCGACTCTACTATACAGTACAAGAAAAAGGGGATGGGAAGGGAGGAAGGGAATAGAAAGACCCAGGAACAGTTCCTGTTTGAAATCGCATCACTGCTCAATTCTAGAGGAAGGCTTGGATGAAAGCACGAACTGTAATTCAGTTAATGCCTTCTAGGATACAAAAATATTGCTTTCCAAACCTTCCACGCAAAGCCTCATTTTAGCAGTGCAGGTGAAATTGATTCACGTATGTACATGTGTTTTTGCAGCTTTTATAAGGGAACAAGAGAATGCTTACTGCCTCCCTTAACAAGGAAGTCATTTTCTGATAGCTTCTATGAGATTCTGCTTGCTTTTTTGCTGTGATACAATCAGTGCCACTGTTACTTTGTCAGTAACCAGGTGTTGAAACATTGCTACTCATATGAGCCTTTCAATACTTGTTAATTAGGATTTTTCTTGATGCTATACACTATATATTTTTCAATGATTTGGGTTCTTCTTGTAGTCCACAGGACTCTTAGTAACCATCTCCCAGTCCACAACTCAAATAGCACATCTCCTTCCCTATTTCTCAATGCCCAGCTTTCACAGTGAATGTTACCATTGAAAAGACTGTTATTTTAAGTATTGTGATGCTTGTTGTCACTGAAATACCCTTAACTTTCACTTGTCTTGTCTAAATTTGGCATTGCCTTCCTTCCTAGGGCTAATCCTGCTTTAGATCTCAAGCACTTTAGCCACCTTTATCAATTCTTGAGCCCAGTAAAACAAAAACAAAAACTTTACTTCTTCATTGTCAACTATATGTTCAATAAGCATGTACAGTACCTGTAGGTTAACAATATAGTAGCTCTGTATTCTTAATACTTAACATTAACCGAATTTTTCATCAACCATTATTAGTTTCATAATGGGCTCCTCTAAATCTTCTTTTCCCATAGTGTCTGCCTGGCCAATTCAATCCAGGAGGGTTGGTGCGCTCCAGGTTCTTTTGATTAAACAATGCCATGTTGTTTAATCCCCAGAAGTACACCTTCTCTGTAGCAGCACCTGCCCTCTGGAATGAGGTTCCCCATGAGATCCAGACAGCCCCCACCCTACTGGTGTTTAGAAGGGACTTGAAGATCTGGCTCTTCTCCCAGGCCTTTACTGAGCATGAGTGAAGCCCCCTTGGACTGTGTGGGGGTGTTTCTTTTTTTTCCCATTCTATTCCAGTTTCTGTCATCTTGCTATCTTTTACGCCTTATTTTTATTTCTTTTTTAAAAAAATATTTTTACTCATGGGCCACCCAGAGTCATTGGGAGTTGGGTGGCACACAAATTTAATAAATAAATAAATAAATCCTCCAATTTTAATTCCAATAATCATCTCTTCTGATTTTATCACCTTTATAATATATTCACTTTTTATGTTAAAATGGGTATGGAGACAGTAAACATTATTTTGTCACTTCTTTCCCTTTACTGAACCTCTCTGTTTTTCCAAATTCAGTTCTAAGAGTAGCTTCTTGTAAATTGTAAAAATTCTTCAGAAGAATAATCAGATATTCTGGTAGATGTTAACTTTGGTATGTCCCACATGATCTACACAAAGATCTTGATGAAGTTAATAAAGGAGAGATAAACCTCCTTATTATATTTTTCTTTATCTACTGTATCTTATGTTAGCTGTCTGATCTCATGTCCCTCTGCTTTCTGAAATCTTCCTGTTCCCTTGGCATTTCTCTTTTCATGTATAGCTGTATAGCTCTATTCTTCCTGATAAGATTATAAGCAAAATTTAGCTTGAGCAAGGAATTAATGCAACACTTCAATAATTTATATATTCTCTTGCATCTTCCCTTCTCTGGTATAGGTAATTCCCCCTGCCCCCCCCCCCCCCGATTTTTATGCCATACAGATTTGTTCCATATTTGTTGATATAGAGCTGTTAGCACTTTAATTGTCTCTTTTCATGCTACTTTTAACACTTTGGTGGATATTTCTTCTGTGCCTAGTGCTTTCCTACTTGATAACTAGTATATTGCCTGTCACACTCAATCACTAATGGAATCATTCCTGAGTATGTTCTCTCTATATACTTTTTTCTATCATTCTATAGTCCCATTTGTAAAGGATTTTACTATTGCCTTTCCATGATCCCGTAAACTCATTTACACCTCATTGTATCTTCTCTGATTATTCTTGAGTTTCCCTGCCTTAGCTGGAAATGTTCCTATTATACTTCTGAAATTCTTAACAAGATTTCTTGGGGTTTTTTTCTTTTCTTGTAATATTCTTCCATTTGTTGACATTCTTGTTTGAAATATGCTTCCTTTTTTTTTTTTTGATATTAGAATTCTGCATCGTTGCCCAATGTTTTTGTCTCTATCTTTCCCTAGGTAGGAAGGTAGGCATTTACAGTATATAGTTACTAAGGTGTGGTATACTGTATGTCAGGGGATCAAAATAACTTGTTCTGAGAGCTATCTAGATTTTTTCCTCATTGAAGAATGTTTTTTCCACTTTGGTTTTCACAAATTTTTATTGCTTTAATATGCAACATTAAAAGATCAAAATCAAAGATGGTGAAAGTGCAAAATATATTGCCATTGTACAACCCAGAGTAAGCTATTCCCACAGCTGTGTGAACTCTGGAGAGGGTGTTGAGAGATGGGAGAGTAACTCAGACAAACTCTCTCCTTTCAGCTTGGTGTCTTGTCAAGCTAAAAAGAAGGTGAAAGTAGAGAATGATTTATAATGTTAATACGAGAAGGAGGATCAGAAACAAAGCTGGCATCAAGGGGGAAGTCTTAGAACTTCTAGGAGGACATGTCAAGATTAGAGAGGATTCTGTGGTGAAGAAGGTGAATAACAGAGGGAGCCAGCTGGCTGCTAGAGATGCTACTATAAACTAGAGATCTCTAGTACTTTGAAGATGGCCTGTGTTCTGTTGGTTTCTATCTAGTAAACCTAACCATGGATTGAAGGTAAAGGTAAAGGTTCCCCCCGCACATTTGTGCAGTCGTGTCCGACTCTAGGGGCCGGTGCTCATCTCCGTTTGTTAGCCGAAGAGCCAGCGTTGTCCGAAGACACTTCCATGGTCATGTGGCCGCATGACATGTGCGGAACGCTGTTACCTACCCACCGAAGTGGTACCTATTCATCTACTTGCATTTGCATGCTTTCGAATTGCTAGGTTGGCAAGAGCTGGAGCTAGTGCGGGAGCTCATTCCGCACACAGGGCTAGGGATTCGAACCTTCGAACTTGCAATCTTCCGATTGACAAGCCTGGCATCTTACCCACTGAGCCACCACGCCCCTACGATTGAAGAGTCAACATTAATTCAGATTTATAGGCTGCTGGGTGAGACTGGATCAAGACTCACTGAAGCATTCAAGGCCACAGTCTAGGGGAGGAAGAATGTTGAAGAGAAGCAACATAGTGAAACAAATGGCTAGATAACCCTATGGTTCTGCTGGGGTTGAAGGTGATGAAAGATAAGAAGGTACGGTCAAAGATTTGCCTTCCAAAGAAATAACCAGACAGTCACCTATTGTTTCTTCAGTCTGAGAGTAGATGGTAATTAAGCCTTTTCCTTAGATATAGAGTAGTAAATAGGAGTAAGAGACATGCAGGGTATACATATTAGGGACATACTTGTGTTAGGCATGTAGCATATTGTGTTAATAATTGCTTACTTAGAAAGCTTTTAAGAACAGGTGCACATCTAGAGAAAAAAAAGAGTGTGAAATGCTGCAAGGCTATGATATCCTATGCTTGCCTAGAGAAGGGGGAGAGCTTCACTCATGAAATAATGGATAACAATTAGCAATGCTGAAGTGTAAAAAAGTGAATCTACTTGGCTACTTTGATAAGGCTTGGCTTATATTTAAACTGCTTATTACTGTCTTTGTAAATTTGAATAAAAGTGTAAAATCTGGAAATTATATATGTCCTTGCCCGGTCCCCATCAGATCATGAACCTGTGTTGGGGCATTCCCTGTGACAGTCACACTTATACTTAGTTTTTTAAAACAACATTAAAACTGGCCCAAAAGAATATTATTGATCAGTCTTTCCATTTTGTCAAGAAAAAGTTAATAATAAAATAGTAAGAGAAGACATACTAGTCCAAGACTGTAACTCCAAAATGGTATAGTATTCCCATCATGCCAAAATCAAAATCTCTTCGTATATTAATAGGCTCCAAATTTTAGTATACTGTATATTTCAAAATTACATTCACATCTTTAAACCTTATTATTTCCCCCAAAATCATATTATTTAAAAACTTATGAATATTAAATCATACTGAGATCACAGTACAGCAAGCATATATCATATGGGTAAGTTTCCAATCTATCATTTTACATTTCAAGAAGAAAGAAGTTGACAGCAACTGTTTCTAAACATTCTCTGAGCTGTCCAATAAACATGAAAAATAATATTTTGCTATCTTGCTAGATCTTACAGATGGGCAGAAACTATTGAAGAGAGGCAGACTCATAAATAACCATGCCACAAACCATGAAAGGCTTTATAGATTTCAATGAGCACCTTGAGTTGCGTCCAGAAGCCAACCAATGACCAATGTGGCTCACAAAGGAAAGGTGTCACATGGGCAAACCAAGGTACACCAAGATTACTTACCCCAGTTAACACACAATGTGATTACTCTGTCAACAGCCCCCGACACCAATCCAACCACAAATGTTCACTCAGTCAATCAGCAAGATCATCACCACCACACACTGTATTTCTTCTGTATTTCTTCTCTGTATTTCACACTGCCACCATCCAGGCCACAGGTCCCTCTTGATAGTTACCTGAGGTCCAGGATTCCATCTAAGGCTGACAAACTGCACCTTGCAATGACCACTGTCACTGGAGCAAGAACTCCACTTGGGCAAATCCAATAACATTCCTAGGCTCATACACACCTCTCCAACCACAACCACAACCAGACCACCTTCCTAACATTCACACCCATTCTCCTGCTAAAAACAACCTAATTCTCCAGCATAACATTAAAATAAGAGCTTAGGCTTAATCCCAGCAAGCTGGAATGGCTGTGGCTCTGGAACTTGCTAATACCAGAGTTATACTATATTTGATTGTGGATGGGTTGCACTCCATTGCGTGGACCTGGTCTATATTCTGGGGGTTCACCTGCACTATTAGCTCCTGCTCAAAGAGCAGGTAATATCTATAGGTAAAATGATCTTCTCAGAATTACATATTGTGTGTTAATTATGACTTTATTTATTTATTTATTTATTTATTTATATTTCGAATTTAGTCACCGCCCATCTCACTCAAAGAGCGACTCAGGACCATGAGGCCCTACTTATGGTTACTCATGCTTTAGTCACCTCTCATTTGGGCTATATAATACACTGCCCTTGAAGACCACTCAGAAGCTTCCACTGGTCCAGAATCTAGCAGCCTAAGTAGTGATGGATGTCACTAGGAATTCACACATAATATCTCAGCTTCAGAAGCTGCACTGATTACCAGTTATTTTCTGGGTGAAGTTCAAGCTGCTGATTGCCATCTATAAAGACCTATATGGCTTAGGACCCAGTATCTTTGGGACTGCCTACTCCCACTGGATTCTGCCTGCATAGTAAGATTGTGAAGAATGGGGTTTTTTTCGGAAACCTTCTTCAAGTGAATGTCATCTGCAGGGATCCTGGGGACTACCCTTCTCAATCAGTCCTTCTTTGGATCAGCATCCTCAAGATTAACTCTTTCCCTGGTAATATTCCAGAAAGCTGTCAAGACATAGCTATTCAAAAGTGATTGGGATGAGGAATTATGAAGAGGGAGGCTCCCTGCTATGGTATTTGTTGATGTTTGTTTATTCCTTTGGCACAAAGTTTGCTGTAATTGTAATTTGCTGTCTTATGTTGTTATTTCTTTTGTTATTTTGATATCATGTTTTTAATCCTCTTAAGGTAAGGTTTTGTAAGCTTTAGGTCTCCACATATTACAGCAGCATACAAACCCATGTAAGTAAATACTTTCTACTCGATATACTCTCAGCAGCATATATAAGTAATCTTATTGATATACAATACATTGCCTGATTTGTTGTTTATTCGTTCAGTCGTTTCCGACTCTTCGTGACTTCATGGACCAGCCCACGCCAGAGCTTTCTGTCGGCCGTCACCATCCCCAGCTCCCCAATGGTTGAGTCCGTCGCCTCCAGAATACCATCCATCCATCTTGCCCTTGGTCGGCCCCTCTTCCTTTTGCCTTCCACTTTTCCTAGCATCAGCTTCTTCTCCAGGGTATCCTGTCTTCTCATTATGTGGCCAAAGTACTTCAGTTTTGCCTTTAATATCATTCCCTCAAGTGAGCAGTCTGGCTTTATTTCCTGGAGTATGGACTGGTTTGATCTTCTTGCAGTCCAAGGCACTCTCAGAATTTTCCTCCAACACCACAGTTCAAAAGCATCTATCTTCCTTCGCTCAGCCTTCCTTATGGTCCAGCTCTCGCAGCCATAGGTTACTACAGGAAATACCATTGCTTTAACTATGCGGACCTTTGTTGTCAGTGTGATGTCTCTGCTCTTAACTATTTTATCAAGATTTGCCATTGCTCTCCTCCCAAGAAGTAGACGTCTTCTGATTTCCTGGCTGCAGTCAGCATCTGCAGTAATCTTTGCGCCTAGAAATACAAAGTCTGTCACTGCCTCCACTTTTTCTCCCTCTATTTGCCAGTCATCAATCAAGCTGGTTGCCATAATCTTGGTTTTTTTGAGGTTTAACTGCAACCCAGCTTTTGCACTTTCTTCTTTCACCTTCGTCATAAGGCTACTCAACTCCTCCTCGCTTTCAGCCATCAAAGTGGTATCATCTGCATATCTGAGATTGTTAATGTTTCTTCCAGCGATTTTAACTCCAGCCTTGGATTCCTCAAGCCCAGCATGTCGCATGATGTGTTCTGCATACAGGTTGAATAGGTAGGGTGAGAGTATACAACCCTGCCGTACTCCTTTCCCAATCTTAAACCAGTCCGTTGTTCCGTGCTCTGTTCTTACCATTGCTACTTGGTCGTTATACAGATTCCTTAGGAGGCAGACAAGATGACTTGGTATCCCCATACCACCAAGAACTTGCCACAATTTGTTATGATCCACACAGTCAAAGGCTTTAGAATAGTCAATAAAACAGAAATAGATGTTTTTCTGAAATTCCCTGGCTTTCTCCATTATCCAGCGGATATTGGCAATTTGGTCTCTAGTTCCTCTGCCTTTTCTAAACCCAGCTTGTACATCTGGCAATTCTCGCTCCATGAATTGCTGCAGTCTACCTTGCAAGATCTTGAGCATTACCTTACTGGCATGTGAAATAAGTGCCACTGTTCGATAGTTTGAACATTCTTTAGTGCTTCCCTTTTTTGGTATGGGGATATAAGTTGATTTTTTCCAATCTGATGGCCATTCTTGTGTTTTCCAAATTTGCTGGCATATGGCATGCATCACCTTGACAGCATCATCTTGCAAGATTTTAAACAGTTCAGCTGGGATACCATCGTCTCCTGCTGCCTTGTTATTAGCAATGCTTCTTAAGGCCCATTCAACCTCACTCTTCAGGATGTCTGGCTCTAACTCACTGACCACACCGTCAAAGCTATCTCCAATATTATTATCCTTCCTATACAGATCTTCCGTATATTCTTGCCACCTTTTCTTGATCTCTTCTGCTTCTGTTAGGTCCTTACCATCTTTGTTTTTGATCATACCCATTTTTGCCTGGAATTTACCTCCGATGTTTCTAATTTTCTGGAAGAGGTCTCTTGTCCTTCCTATTCTATTGTCTTCTTCCACTTCCGCACATTGCTTGTTTAAAAATAATTCCTTATCTCTTCTGGCTAACCTCTGGAATTTTGCATTTAATTGGGCATTTAATTGGGCATATCTCCCCCTATCACTGTTGCCTTTTGCTTTCCTTCTTTCTTGGGCTACTTCCAGTGTTTCAGCAGACAGCCATCTTGCCTTCTTGGTTTTCTTTTTCTTTGGGACGTTTTTTGTTGCCGCCTCCTGAACAATGTTGCGAACTTCTGTCCATAGTTCTTCTGGGACCCTATCTACTAAATCTAGTCCCTTAAATCTATTCTTCACCTCCACTGCATATTCCTTAGGAATATTAGTGAGCTCATATCTAACTGATCTGTGGGTCTTCCCTATTCTCTTTAGTCTGATTCTAAATTTTGCAATAAGAAGTTCGTGATCTGAACTACAGTCAGCTCCAGGTCTTGTTTTTACCGACTGTATAGATGTCCGCCACCTTTGGCTGCAAAGGATGTAGTCAATCTGATTTCGGTGTCGACCATCTGGTGAAGTCCATGTATAAAGTCGTCTTTTAGGTTGTTGGAAGAGAGTGTTTGTTATGCACAGTGAGTTGTCTTGGCAAAATTCTATCAGCCTATGTCCTGCTTCATTTTGTTCTCCCAGACCATGCTTGCCTGTAATTCCAGGTGTCATCTGACTACCCACCTTAGCATTCCAGTCTCCTGTAATGAAAATAACATCTCTTTTTGGTGTATTATCTAGTAGGTGCTGCAGATCCTCATAGAACTGATCTACTTCTGCTTCTTCAGCATCTGTGGTTGGGGCATATATTTGGATCACTGTGATGTTAAATGGCTTACCCTGAATTCGAATTGAGATCATTCTATCGTTTTTTGGATTGTATCCAAGCACTGCTTTAGCCACTTTATTATTAATTATGAAGGCTACTCCATTTCTTCTGTGGTCCTCTTGTCCACAGTAGTAGATCTGGTGGTCATCTGATGTGAAGTGGCCCATCCCAGTCCATTTCAGTTCACTGACACCTAAAATGTCTATATTTAATCTTGACATCTCACCAATAACCACATCCAATTTGCCCTGGCTCATAGATCTTACATTCCAGGTTCCTATGGTGTGTTGATCTTTAGAACATCGGATTCGTCGTTCACCACCAGCACCGTCGGCCGCTAGCCGTCCTTTCGGCTTTGAGCTAGCTGCGTCATCACATCTGGGGCTAGTTGAACGTATCCTCTGTTCCTCCCCAGTAGCATTTTGACCATCTTCCGACCTGGGAGTCCCATCTTCCGATGGTATACCGACATATCTTTTGGTTGTACTGATCCATTTAGTTTTCATGGCAAGAATACTGGGGTGGGTTGCCATTACCTTCCCCAGGGATCGTATTTAGATACTGTTCCTCTAAATTTACAATTGAAGTCAACCATAGTTTACTATATTACTCATCATATATTAAACCCTGGTGATTTTTCTTCTTTACTGTGTCATCTGTACAGAGCAGCCTTTCTCAACCTTTTGACCCTGGAGGAACCCTTGAAATATTTTTCAGTCCTCGGGGAACCCCTGCTCTTTAGGCCAGAAGTTACAAAATTATTATATTTGTTTCATGTGTACGCCTGTATATATGCATTAACAGTGTTCTTAAACTAAAAATAAAGAATGAAATTTACCTCTTTAATGTGAAGTTGCCTGAATTTGAAATATTTTTTTTAATAAATCGTGATCTCCCAGGGAACCCCTAGTGACCTCTCACGAAACCTGAGGGTTCCATGAAACCCTGGTTGAGAAACCCTGGTATAGAAAAATCCAGCAGAAAATTTTATAGCAAACTCAGTAACCAATGTTCCAAATTCCAATTTTGTTAGAATATGACTCCATCTTCCCTAACCATGGTGGGTTTCTTATCTATCAGAGATAAGAAATTTCTTATCTCTGTTCTATAGATTTCCTACTCAACCAGAAATACCAACCTGATTAAAAGTGTCTGCATGAAACAAAATCCTGCAATACAGCATGCCTCTGATACTGCATGCTTCTTATTCTTACGCATCTTCTGCCTTTATACTTGCCTTCTTTCGTCAAAACAGCAGAAGTTCAGAGCTGCAAAACACTGTCAGCCAGAATAAAAGCAAGATCTGAGAAAACAGCTGCAAGAGCAGGCATGAAGGCAAACAGCCTCATTCTTATCTGGGACCCTTATTTGTTACCCTTCCTTCTCCTGCCTATGCTATTGGTATTCCTGATGAAGCAGCTCTGGGGCCACCGGCAATATCCTTCTCTAAGAAGGCTGAAGGCAAGGCAAAGTGACATAGTTACATATGGATTCTGTCCCCCACACCCATATTCAGATGCAGATACTGCATAAACATCTGCAGTACAAAATACAAATTAGCTATCATCTCAGATAGCAGTCTTGAGCAGTTTAATATATCTGGATTTGTTAAGTATATGGAAAGCTTATTTCTTTTGGGAATAAATTTTAAACTTAGAGAGCAAATATGTTCAAAGACTAAAAGACATTTTCCATAATACACTGATTTCTTCAGACATTAGGAAATTTAAATAATTGCTTATTTTGGAACCTAAAAATTTAGTCCCAATCTTCTGTGAGAAATAGAAAAAAACGTATGGATAAAAGTACAGCATTAGAATAGTTTACCTTTGCACTGTGTATACAGCTGTGATATAGTGTACAACTACAAGCCAGCAAACTGGGTAATAGGCAATCTATTAGTAAACAGAAATACATAGAAACTCTATTTCGCAGGGCTGTTTTTCAAAGTGCCACCTCTAGATAACTCAAGAAAAGGGTGCACAATCTTGGTTAATTCAAGGGATGAACTTGGTCTTTAAGTTAGGTACAGGGTTACACATCAAAAAGGGGACAGTGCAGCAGCAAAAAGGAAAATTGATACTGTTAATGTCATTACAGCCACTCCTCATTTAGTGGCTACCTCATGTAGTGACCATTTGCAAATACAATGGTAATAAAAAAACATATCATTTTCTGACCAGTGTGTGCACTTATGACCAATTTCATGCTCCTGACAACAGCGTACGCCTGAATGAGAGTAATACTGGTATAGCTATATGAGAGAATTTTATCTAAATGAGACGGCAGCAACCAGTGATTATCGCAGCGTCTCTCTCTCTCTCTCTCTCTTAGTCACATGTTCACGTAGTGACCATTTCGTTTCTGATTTAAGGAACAGGTGGTGGTCACTAAATGAGGAGAGGGTGTACTATTGATTGACATTAATTTATTTCAATTTCTTAATGCACATGCACAGTGACACATGTACACTCACAATGATCAAACACCACCTGTATTAGTATTTCTTGACTGATTTCTTGAAGGACTAAGAGTAGGGTAGGTGCACAGACACGATTGGCTTTGCAAATGTTGGGTAGCTTCAGTGTTTGGATAGGTAAGTGCAATGGCTTGGCACACTACCCTCTTTTCAGCTAATGGTAGGCACAATGAATGAGCAGGCAGCCCCTGCTTAGGTCAGGTTGGCAGATATGATTGTTCAGCAAACACTGGGGATCTGCAAAGTTTGGCTGGGCAAACTTTGGATTGGCATGGTTGGCTTGGCAAGCCTGAAATACGGCCACTACTGGGCAGGAAAAAGCTACTGCTCCCTGGAAGACTTAGAGCAGATAGAGTTAAATGGTAAGGTAGGCAGCATGGAGGTGCCGGAGGAGGAATAACTCCTTGCCTTCTCTCCGGGCATGACCCCACTCTCTAAATTGCCACATCTGAATGGCAGGATATTTCTCTGGGGGTCCTGGATCAACCTACTCTCTCACAGCCCAACTCACCTCACAGGGTTGTTGTTGTGGGAAAAATAGGAGGAGGAGGAAAGAGTATTAGGTATGTTCTCCACCTTGAGTTATTTATAAAAATAATAAAGGCAGGATAAAAAAATCTAAAAATCAATTTTATTGTGGAGAGGGTTCCAGAACACAGACTCTCACATGCTTACTTCATAAGTTGGAAGGCAACTAGAGTGGAGACTCAGGAGGTGTTTCAGAACAGAAGTCACCATTTGAAGAGACAGCTTGCTAAGCCACATATAAGACAAATCTGGGGCTTTACAAAATCCTTTACACTATGATTTGAGGGCAAAAAGATTTTTAGCCGTTAGGAACTTGTATGTGTGTTTGGAAAACATGTCTTTGTGAATTGAAAGTGAGGATTAATTTCTTATATCTGTTTTGTGAGGAATTATTGTTTCAAGGCAGCAAACTTAGTGTGGAAACAACAAAATTCTTAAGAAGCAACTTTTGATTTGTTCTCATTAAAATTAGGTGAGCAAATTACAGGTAACGCTTAACGTCCAATTGTTCAGTGACTGTTTGAAGTTACGATGGCACTGAACAAGGGGGACTTATGACCAGTCCTCATAGTTGTGGCCGTCGCAGCATACCCACGGTCACATGATCACGATTTGGGCGCTTGACAATCGGCTCACAATTATGACATTGCAACGTCCTGCGGTCACATGATTGCCATTTGCAATCTTCACTACCAGCTTCCAACAAGCAAAGTCAATGGGGAAGCCAGCAGGAAATCACAAATGGTGATCATGTGGCTGCAGGTTGCTGTGACTGTGCAGGATTCACCTAACAATGGCAACTGGGACTGCCAGAACTGCCATAATTTGTCAGTGTAGTCACATGATGTTGTGCCTTATGACTGCATCACTTAGTGACAGAGTTCCCAGACCCAATTACCATTAGTAAGCAAGGACTACCTGTAGTTTAAAGTTTTTTTTAACTTGGTTCTGATCTAAATGATTCTTGACAGTCAATATTGCTGTGAACAAAAAATATATACCTATTAAGAATTAGACAAGATAGTAAAACATAGTTGTTGTTGTTGTTGTTGTTGTTGTTGTTGTTTGGGCCATCCGAGTAGAAATAGTCAAAAGTAATAATGATATTTAGTTTCCCTGGTAATTTCCAATGCAATAATATTTTACTTTTAATTAGTAGTTAGATGCCATCGCAATCATTCCTGAGTTATGATTTATTCTCATTCTCATTTCTCTTTAATCATTTTTAAATTTTAAAACCCATAATTAAACTACAGCTTTTAAATTTTAATAGGCAATGGCTATTATCATTATAAAAATGCAACTTCAAGAAATAGGAAAGCTGCATAACAGTTCCTAAGTGGCTGTTCAGAAAATTATAAGTAGAGGTAATCATAAATCCATTTTTACAACTTATTTTAAAAGACTGGAAGTTTCTTGCCATACATACTAAGAACTGAGGTATGCCTATAACCCAGGAACTTTCCTCCCCAGCCATTTTCTGGGCTATTATGATGTCATGGTAAGTTTTACCAATCCCTTCATTTAAAGGTGTCCAGTAATAGAATAACACTGCTTCTTACATGAAGAAAGAACCGCTCAGCTTGGGTAGGAAAATTTTGCACAGTTCTAAACATAGAAGTGTAGACAGGAGAATGAGCCCCGGAAACTGAAAAGAAGGATAACTGTGTGGAAAGGACTATGCCAGAACCAAGTCTTCTTCTACAGGAAAGTGAAGCCAACTTAGCTAATAACTTACCTCTGGATCTCAAAGGTAAAAATGTCTAGTAATCATAAAGAGTGCATACAGTATTACAATCGGGTACTTGATTTTCCTGGGCTGCTACCATATTGTGCATTTTCTGTAAAATTTCATTTTATTTATTTATATTTATTTATTTATTTATTTATTTATTTATTTATTTATTTATTTATCATACTTATATCACCGCCCATCTCCCCCCACAGAGGGGACTCTGGGCGGTTATTTATTTAATTTTTATCCCGCCTTTATTGTTTTTATAAATAACTCAAGGCGGTGAACATACCTAATACTCCTTCCTCCTCCTATTTTCCCCACAACAACAACCCTGTGAGGTGAGTTGGGCTGAGAGAGAGTAACTGGCCCAAGGTCACCCAGCCGGCTTCCATGCCCAAGGTGGGACTAGAACTCACAGACTCCTGGGTTTCTAGCCCAGCACCTTAACCACTAAACCAAACTGGAAATACAAAAATATCCATCATTCCCTTTTTAAAAAGCACCCTCATGATTCTGCAAAAAAAAATACTTTCCTCCTTCAGTGTTTTTATTCATTTTCTAGAGCTCAGAAAATCTTTTTTATTGTTCCTTTTTATTGATTTTCACATAGCACTAAGCTATTATGTGGCTGGTTTGTTTTGGGCTTAGCCTGATGTACGAACATATCCATTATGTCTTAGCATTGCATGCAAACCATTAGGCCGCTAGCCATAATGAGTTTTGGTTTTGGCTTAATGTGATGTGCAGATCAGACCTCTGGAACAAGCACTATTTAACCTCCAAGAATTAAACTTCCACAGTTGCTCAGTAGCTTTATAGGCCATTTATGTATGACATGTAATGGCTGCTCCAGATGATATGCTCCTTCTATCTAAAATAAATTCTATTACTTGAACCTTGCCCACCTTCTGGGCATTGACTTTACATCACATAAAATAGTTCCATTTAATGAGAAGGAAGGGGATTTTGAAAAAGCTGGCAGAACTTTAAGTATTTCTACCCTAGAAATTTATACTTCTCTAGCAAACACACCAATTTGATTTGGGAATAATGTAGTTCATTGTAGTAATTTCTATAAAGGAAAAGGTAAAGGTTCCCCCTGCACATTTGTGCAGTCGTGTCCGACTCTAGGGGCCGGTGCTCATCTCCGTTTGTTAGCCGAAGAGCCAGCGTTGTCCGAAGACGCTTCCACGGTCATGTGGCCGCATGACGCGCGTGGAACGCTGTTACCTACCCACCGAAGTGGTACCTATTCATCTACTTGCATTTGCATGGTTTTGAACTGCTAGGTTGGCAAGAGCTGGAGCTAGTGCGGGAGCTCACTCCGTCATGTGGGGCTAGGTATTCGAACCTCCAAACTTGCGATCTTCCGATCGACAAGCCTGGCATCTTACCTGCTGAGCCACCACGCCCCTCGAGCTTTCTATAATTTCTATAAGCTCCTATCAATTTTTCAGAAACTCTTCAAGGAGATGAAAAATATGAGAGTGAAGTCATTTTATGTAGTTACCTTTTTCTCCATCTTTATATGGCAAGTCATCCACATGAACCTCTACCATATGTATGATTTTTAAACAGAAGGAGGGGGACAAGTTGAGATAGAATCTAATTTGGTGAGTGATTGTAGTTTTATCCTATTCTCCACTGCCACCTTGTGGAATACATAAATCAATTAAGCCTGTTTTGTTTCATCCTCAAGATTAAAAAATACCAATAAGAGAGGAATTTAATTTTTTTTCATACCCATAAACTCATGCTTTTTTACTTGTTAAAGCTATTCTAATGTATTTTGCTTCTAGTTTGCTTATAAGACATGAATGCTAGTTGGCAATTATATTTATAAAATAAAATGGACATACATAAATTATATCTACTGCTGGTTTTTTAACAGTTGGGGATCAAAACTGGCAGTAGACTTTAAAACCAGTAACCAGAAATCAAATAGAAAAAAAGACCCTTAGAGATCTGCATTATTCAAAAAGTCCCCCAAAAGTACAAAGAAAATGGTACAGTTTTATTTCAATCTACCACTATTATACCATATTTTTTAGAAATAGCTAAAATCTCCCAAGTCTAGCCACTTTAAAGTCCTCAAGATAGTTTCATGAAAAAGTGTTGTGGATTTTTTGGAGGCTTTGGAACAGCAAATTGGAGGACTACTTGCTCCTTTATATTTTTAGGGAGTTTTGTTTAATCCAAGATGCTTCAACCCTTAAAAACGTGTTCCCCAATTTTACTAATGGAAATTATTCAAGTTATTCATAGCAGAAAGGGTGTGTGTGTGCACGCATTCAGAAAGAGAGATGCTTATGCAACATGATGTTTTACTCACCTATATTTTGGGTCTTTAAATCCTGATGGCATCTCCTGATTCCTACTAGCTCTAGATTAATGTCCTTGATATTAGAGTCCTTTGTTCCTATCTCCTCCCCATACAAAAATCTTCAAGAATGGATAGTTCTTGAAAGTGCATGTCACAGGGTGAAGTACTTCTCTCATTGACTTCTCAACTACATGTCTGATTTTAACTAGTGTAATTATGGGTATTTCCCCATAATCAAATTACAGGATGAACATGCCATAGCAACCTTTCTTTCCTGCCATGTCTTCATGATGTTGCCCTCCTCTCATCCCCAGCCCACATATAAGGTGGCTTAAAGTTGTCCATCTGTTCCCATGCTGAAGTAGAGTCTCCCTTTTAAGCAAGTGACACGCCATGGCAGGGCTGCTGAACCTGTATCTAATGTGCTTCATAATCAGGTGACCCTCAGGGGGTGAGATTATCCCAGCCATGTTAGGCTGATGCAGCATTCCCTTTGCCTTCAAGGCCCTTTTGGCACTCTCCTCGAGACCCATTCTGCTTCACGGTGCAAGAAAGTTTGGCTCTTTCCAACTGGGTTCTCCCCCTATAACTCCCAGGTCTCTAAGCCAATCCCTGATCTGGATCAGCTTGACCAGCATTTGACCAGCAATGGCTGCACACTTCCCCAAAACCAGTATAAGCTTTCACTGATGCTTAAACCTGCTGCTCTAGCTAGCTACCAAAGCTCACTTCCTCCCTCAGCTCTAGCCTACTTTAAGGGGAGGGTCAGTCCCATGAGGTAGACCAGACCCCAAAATCAACTCCACAGGAAGAGTAGAACTATATTTTATTGAGATAGGCTATAACTGCAGAATCTTGCAAGCCTGCTTGTGTTTTTCCTCCCCTCCCTCTTATTCCCCAGTGAGTCAGGAAGGGGCTAACCTGAGTCTCTTCTTAATACTAAGAATACTAAGAAGAGAGGGAGAGAGAGAAAGATAATACTAAGAGAACCAGTTTGGTGTAGTGATTAAGGTACTGGCCTAGAAAGCAGGAGAATGTGAGTGCTAGGCCTGCCTTAGGCATGAAAGTCGGCTGGGTGACTTTGGGCCAGTCGTTCTCTCTCAGCTCAACCTACCTCACAGGGTTGTTGTTGTGGGGAAAATAGGAGGCAGGAGTATAGGAGACGTTCGCCACCTTGAGTTATATATTTAAAAAGGTGGAATAATACATACATACATATGTACATACGTACGTACGTACGTACGTACATACATACATACATACATACATACATAAATACATATAATCTCCCTTCCCAGGACTTAAGGAATGCTTCTCTCCCTTTTGGTTACATAATGGTTTCTGAATATTTGCTTCAAGGCCACCTCTCTGGTTCTCTGTTGGTGGATATTTTCCTGTCAGCAGGTGAGACTTGGTGGGAAGGGAAGAAAAGAAAGCTGGGACAATCTACCAATTACTTTCCTTAATGTGCCCTGTCCACGGTAAGTAAGAACAGCATCATTTGCCAGCAACATGCCTGGGCAGGATAGGAGTCAACTCATCAATTGTTACACCGGGATAGTTCTCTGCCAGCTCAGTCACAGATAGTTGGCACTTTAATTTAGCCACGAGGAAGAGTCCCATATCTATTTCAGAAGAAGCCTGAAGGATTTATCATTTCAGTAAATCTCAGCTTCAGGCTCTCACCCCTGCCCTGATGGATCAATTATAAAAGAGTAGATAGCCGTAATGCAGAAGCATCAACCTGTTCTCCTCTTGTGGATCAAAATGCTCCCATCCAGCCCTTCCCCCAGACTGGGACCCATACAAAAATCCTGGCAGTGGGAATTCTGGGAGTTGCAGCCTCCACATATGCAGGATGCCAGGATGGTGAAGGCTGTCTTACCATATGTGAAAATATGTGTTTATGAAACATATCCCCGGGTTACTTTTTTTAAAAAAAAATCCTTATTGAATGTGATAAAATGAACAGATGTAACTGTCTAAGGAAAAAAGACACCTACCAATTTCAACGGGGAGATCTGTAATCTGGTTACTGGATAATTGGAGAATTCTCAGTTCCTGAAACAAGGCAATGTAACTTGGAATGCTTGAGATCTTAGTATTGTTTATGTGCCATTCTTTTAGGTATGTTTTCTCTTTCAGCGAATCCGGGAATTCCTAAGAAGAGAAGATTTGGGACATTAAGGAATCTTTCACAACAGCAGCATTTCTGCCTACCAAGCCCTCACAAAGCCATCTGAACTTAACCACAGTCATTGGCTATGAATGACATTTCAGTGCATGAAGTACTGCTCTTCCTTTTAACATATTAATGATGATCTAGTTCACTCTGTCATGTATTTGCAGTGCTATTATTCAAAAGGGAAATTAGAGGCACATTAGAGACGTTGGAGATCTGTGATTGGAGAGGTGTCCCATCTTTATGTTTCTTTAAGAAGAATCAGCATGACAACTAATGAAGGGGGAAGGGTTAAACATTTTGGGTGCAGGATTTCCTCCCACAAAGATCTGCTATTTCCTGCAACGAAAGCAAGCAAGTAGATATGCATTTTCCTTAAATGGGCATATAGCAGCTGGGAGAGGGAATTTACTGTATATCAGGAAGAATAGTACAAGACAAATATTGCCCATCTAATCCAATATGGACCCTGGATCTTGTTTTTAAAAGAAATTAAAAATCAAAATATAGATGTCCTCTGTTCTGTATTATTGACTCTTAAGGCACTTCCATTTCTAACAAGGAAATTCAGTACATTGTGAGAGACCTCATCTTATTGGTGAACTGTTCTGAGGAGCTTATCCTGACAAACTTAAAATACAGACTTACAAAATTGCTTTCACCTTACAGAATTGACTATATTTTTTATAAGAAATTATATCCACAAGTCTTCTTTTTTAGTGTATGAATATGCTCCTGTCTTTTGCTGTTGGAATATTTCAACATAAATTACTGTATCCAGTTCTATTCTGCTAACAGCTTCACTTTAACTTGATAAGCATTTAAGTTAACAATAATCTTTGAAAATAAATTAAGGAAGCAGAGCTAAAAGATAAAGGAGGTATGATCTTACAATATCAGTTTGTGCTGTATCCCCAAAATTGAGACTAACTCCTTGTTGGTGGGCTTGCCTATGTCTCTTTTTTTCAGCTAATTAGATAAAATTAATTGAAATGGCTTTGTGGACATAATACTCCCCCACAGTGCGCAAAAACAAAACAAAACAAAACCAAGCAACAAACCCTTAACAGTTGTAATGTAAATAACGAAAGGGAGGGAGGGAGGGAGGGAGGGAGATCTGTGTAGAGGTTATTAGAAACATCATTTTAAATGTCTTTCCAGATTCTTGCTTACTGCCATAGAAATAAATATAATTTGTCAGGGTATACACCAATCAATCAATCAATCAATCAATCAATCAATCGTTTTAGTTCTTGGCATATAAACCTTGATCTAGGTTTATTTGTGATAGGAATTGAAACATACTTCCTTTTGACTCTGCTTTTCAATCCCCCCATGTTCCTTAGTAACCTTCAATACACAGATACCAACAGGAAACTAATCAATTTCTCTCCGCTGTCAATGAGGCAACCATTCACAAATTTGTACAATATCCAAACTTTGTGTAACCTGATGCCCAATGAAAAGCACATCAAGCCAACTTATCAGGGATAAATTTTAATATCCCACAATACCTCCCACCTACCCTGAAGGACGCCATGTTGGGAACACTACAAGAGATCCAGCTGCCTGGCCCTGCTTAGAGTTCTTGACCAGAAAGAAAAGAAAATGTATAGGGATAGAGGAAGTATTAACAGCTGCTAGGACCCTGCTGCTGTTCCAGAATGTCAGATGGCATGCCAAATGTGTGGAATGTCACACACGTGCTACTTTTGAGCTACCAAGCAATTGTTAGAAATACAGTACAGTGTGATCCAGTTTCTAGGAATGTTAGTCTTCCTGGTGCAAGAAGCAGCCATGGCATCAACCTCTCTCTTTCCCTGGTGGTATCACTGATATGAGAATAAATCACATTGCAATGGCTGCTGGGCTGCTAAAGATAAAATGGAAAATATTAAGGAGCTGGAGTATCATGTAGTGGAGATATCTGGAAAGAATTTTTTTTTTAAATCTCAATATCAGAAGAACTTGGAGTATTGCTGCTCTGCCAGTCTTTCCCAGATCTGATGACCTACTACACTTTCCCAGAATTCCTTGCCAACATGGACAACCTGATGCAGAAAAATCAAGAGGTTTTTTTTTCAATATTCTGACATGCACCTACTAAAATAAAATATATGCTTTGTCATTTATACAAAGAAAGAAAAGGAGTGGAGGCAAAAATTAATGACTAGCAATGTTCAGGCAAACTTAAATCTGTCCAATTCAATGGACATAAGCAAATTATAAGCAAAGAGTAACTCAAATAATATACCAATCAAAGAGAATAATAATATACCAAATAATATACTTATAATATATCAAATAATATACTTACTGTCCAGTGTTCTCCTGAAAGTTGAAAAATAAATTTGCTTCTTTCTTTCTCATTCAACAAGGCAATCTTCTTAATCAGTGGTGAGTTCTTTTCAAGTTTATCCAAAATTTTATTAGTATCTATGAAACCATTATTCAAATACGCAGCCTGTGCAATGCCTTTTCTTCTGCACTCTAGCATAATATCCCATTCTTGCCTTATCCTGAAAGAGTACAAATGAAAGCATTTTCATTTTCTTCCTTCCTCCCCCCCCCCAAATCTGCAATTATATCAAATTCACCAAGAAAGGCTCATTAAGCACTCAAATGAATTTGTATCAGTTCTTCTGCTGCTAAAGATGTGGTGTAAAGGCAGGGAAGGGAGAGCTCCTGTGCATAAGAGACAGTCAGAAAGATGGCCATCATGCTTACACTGATTGGCTAAAGACAAAAGATCCACGGGGTCATCACTTGTGCCAGAGGCATTCACATAAATTGGCATTAAGGAGGTGCCATTTGTTCCTGAGAAATTCCAGTACACTTCGGATACTTAAGCTATAATCCTAAGCACACTTAACCAGTCTGCCACACTAGTCAAAAATTACCTTAGTGTTCCCCAAGCCAGGTGTCATCCAAATGTATGAACTCCTAGATTCTCATTGATGAATTTGTGGGTTGGGGAATTCCGAAAGTCCACACGTTTGCAGGGCACCAGGTTGAGAGAGTTGAATTATACTGATGTCAGTGGGTGATTGGTTCTTGCCTTTCATCCATCTCTGGGATTGAATTAGAAAACTGTTTTCTAAGCTATCCCTCCTTATCTTTATTTCTTCCCAAACCAATTTTATCTTGATATGTGCAGTACCAATGTGAATGAAAGAACTGTCAGTTATAGGTAAACATATAAAGATTATTTCTTTCTTTATTAGATTGCCTTTCTGTTCCAAGGACTAGACCAAAAATCTAAAGGCAAGCTGGAACATTTTCTAAGCAATTCTTAGGGGCCTAAAAGTCATTTAAACATGAGGCTGGAGTCACATCATAATGAAAAATGACCTTGTAGTAGTACATTCCTGTTTCTGCCATACAAGTTAAAGCAGCAGATAAGACTAAGCTGCTATTGTTGTACCTACTTTTCTTTCCTGTTTCTACCACAGCACTTTGATACCAAAAAAAAAAGTGATGTTGTAGTAGCAATTCTCAATAATAAGAGCCAAAGGTCACCTTTGCAATATAACTTGCTGAGAGTGACTTTGCAGAGTGACTAATGTAAAGGTCATAGTGCAAAAGGGAATTCGCATAAGCAGGACAATGGTGAGAGGTCACGCAGGCATTACTGAGATAAGCGATCAAATGTCCTTCTAGTATTGCTGAATAAAAATAGGCTCAAGAGAGTCCAGCATTCTTCATAAGCTGCTCATAAGCCACAGTTGCTAGCAAACTGCAAATATAGTTGAAGTACTACTCAGGAGAATGAATGGGTGGGAGGTAGACTTCATGGAGAAAATATTAACAACATTCACATGCAAATATACATTTGAACAAACAGAATAAGCAGGAACTCCATTCAAAATCCAGCAACGCTTAGAGAAGAAGACAGAACCAAAACAAGACCATAAAGGCTTAAAGACCTGGTTCTGCTGTCTTGCCTGGGAGGGAAATGCCAACATTTCCTCTTGGGGATGGCTGGTCCCATGAAACCTCCCAGTATTCCAATTTTAACATCTTTTATACTTGGATTCTATATTATTTATTTATTGTAATTTTATATTTATCTTTTTAACTATGTTTTATTGTGAACCGCCCAGGGTCCCCGACAGGGGAGATGGGCGTTAATATAAATTTAATAAAATAAATCAAATAAATAAAGCAGTCACAGGAAACTGATATTAGGAGTTCCATAGCCTTGGAACAACGTAGGAGAAAGCTCGTTCCAAACACAAATTGGTTTGCTAAATGATGCCAATGGACATCCAAGAAGATCACAGAAAGATAGAAGGAGTATGCTGAAATACTGTATAGTAAAGATGTCAAAATTGAAGATGCCTTAGAAGATGTTTTCCATTTACAAGAATTATTAGTACTAGAAGATGAAATTAGATCAGCATTCCAATCATTACCAAATCAGTAACTGATAGAATATCTATAAAAATTTAGCAAGCAATAAAAGAAGAATAGTAAAGTTTCTAATCAAATTGTGTTAGCAAATCTGGAAAATGTGACAGAGGCCAACAGATTGGGAGAAGTCTACATACCAACACCAGTGAAAGGAGTCTTAACAGAGTGTGTAAACCAGAGATGAGCAATTGACTGCCTGTGGCAAATGTGGCCTGCCACTCGAAATCGTCAAGCCCATAGTCCCAAAAAGAAATATATCCACCCAGTCCATAAGAAAGAGGGAGAGAGTGGCCGTCCATTTGGCTGCTCTAGTGAGCATGTGCGGCCTCCTTGGGCAGCCATTTTGATGATGGCTTCAGCAGCCAACTTGGTTCAGGCAGAGCAACAAGTCTCCTCCTTGGTTCTAGCAAGAGTGAGAGCAAGCTACAAGGTGGAGAAGGAGGAAATGGGGGCAACATGGCCTCTGGCCCCTATGGAGAAGAAGGTTGTCAACCCCTGGTATAAATTATCATATAATATCCTTAATTTCAAATTAATTTAGAGCCCTACTGTCAGCCTTTTGGAATAGGCAAGTCAGGAAACAGATTTACTGGAACTCTATTGATATAGGCCAAGGGTCGGAAATGGCGGCTCGCGAGCCAGATGCGGCTCTTTGGCCCCTTGAGTGTGGCTCTTTT
This sequence comes from Charina bottae, assembly GCA_023362775.1. NCBI lineage: Eukaryota > Metazoa > Chordata > Lepidosauria > Squamata > Charinaidae > Charina > Charina bottae. The sequence continues at coordinate 215,040,642 of JALMGJ010000002.1, read as the reverse complement.
ACAAAATACCACGTGCGGGCGCGCGTGCGCGCACGTACAGTCGCCGTCAGCCTCCCGGCTCGTTTCGCTCCTGCCGCTGCCAGAGCCTTCATTCAGCTCCACAGCAGTTCCGGGGCATACCGCCGGTGAAAGCGGAGGCCGATCCCTGGCCTCCTTCCCCGTCTGTGTAGGTCTCGTGGGCTGAGTTTCCTTTCTGCGCTGCGGGACGGGGGTGCTCCCTGAAAGAGGGGCGCCGTGGAGGCTTTTGTATGTGATGTTGCTCCCAGTGCCACAAACTTTTCTACCCTTTCTTTCCTTTGCCTCTGGCGGGAAGCCACTTTGTCCCGGCAATGGGAGGATCAGGGGATGGGGCGAGTAAGGCATCCCCAGCTGATTGAAGTAAATCTTGGGGGTGGTAGTTGTCCTCCGATTATGGGGGGGCTACTGGGGGGACAGTTTATTTCCCTCTCCTTAATTTCTGAAGGCAGGAACAAAGAGGCCGGCGTTGCAAGCAGCGTGCAGGCATGGGAGAACTAAGAATTGGGGGTGGCTCACAGCGTGTGCGTGTGAATGTGTGAGAGGGTCGGCCAGATCCGAGCCTTTCCTCCCCGATGGGGTTCAGGGTCTGAACAGGCAGCATGGCTATGGGGAAGAGGAAGGCTCTCTGTCTGGCTGGTCGCTTTTTCGCTTCACCCCCGGACTCGGCGGTGAGGTTTGGCAGCGTTTGAGACTGGGAGCCGGGCGGAGGGAGAGAGAGGGAAGGGGGGGCGTCTCGCTTCTCTAACCTACCTGCTGCAGGGGCATTTCCAAGCCTAACAATGCCTCCCCACCCCACAGCTCCAAGAGTTGAGAATCGGGAAGGGCCGGATCTGGCCGGCCCTCTCACGCATTCACACGCACACGCTGTGAGCCACCCCCAATTCTTAGTTCTCCCATGCCTGCGCGCTGCTTGCAACTCCGGCCTCTTCTCTCACACACAGAGACACGTGGCCCTTCCCGATTCTCAACTCTTGGAGCTGGGGTGGGGAGGCATTGTTAGGCTTGGAAATGCCCCTGCAGCAGGTAGGTTAGAGAAGCGAGACGCCCCCCCTTCCCTCTCTCTCCCTCCGCCCGGCTCCCAGTCTCAAACGCTGCCAAACCTCACCGCCGAGTCCGGGGGTGAAGCGAAAAAGCGACCAGCCGGACAGAGAGCCTTCCTCTTCCCCATAGCCATGCTGCCTGTTCAGACCCTGAACCCCATCGGGGAGGAAAGGCTTGGATCTGGCCGGCCCTCTCACGCATTCACACGCACACGCTGTGAGCCTCCCGGCTCGTTTCGCTCCTGCCGCTGCCAGAGCCTTCATTCAGCTCCACAGCAGTTCCGGGGCATACCGCCGGTGAAAGCGGAGGCCGATCCCTGGCCTCCTTCCCCGTCTGTGTAGGTCTCGTGGGCTGAGTTTCCTTTCTGCGCTGCGGGACGGGGGTGCTCCCTGAAAGAGGGGCGCCGTGGAGGCTTTTGTATGTGATGTTGCTCCCAGTGCCACAAACTTTTCTACCCTTTCTTTCCTTTGCCTCTGGCGGGAAGCCACTTTGTCCCGGCAATGGGAGGATCAGGGGATGGGGCGAGTAAGGCATCCCCAGCTGATTGAAGTAAATCTTGGGGGTGGTAGTTGTCCTCCGATTATGGGGGGGCTACTGGGGGGACAGTTTATTTCCCTCTCCTTAATTTCTGAAGGCAGGAACAAAGAGGCCGGCGTTGCAAGCAGCGTGCAGGCATGGGAGAACTAAGAATTGGGGGTGGCTCACAGCGTGTGCGTGTGAATGTGTGAGAGGGCCGGCCAGATCCGAGCCTTTCCTCCCCGATGGGGTTCAGGGTCTGAACAGGCAGCATGGCTATGGGGAAGAGGAAGGCTCTCTGTCCGGCTGGTCGCTTTTTCGCTTCACCCCCGGACTCGGCGGTGAGGTTTGGCAGCGTTTGAGACTGGGAGCCGGGCGGAGGGAGAGAGAGGGAAGGGGGGGGCGTCTCGCTTCTCTAACCTACCTGCTGCAGGGGCATTTCCAAGCCTAACAATGCCTCCCCACCCCACAGCTCCAAGAGTTGAGAATCGGGAAGGGCCGGATCTGGCCGGCCCTCTCACGCATTCACACGCACACGCTGTGAGAGAAGAGGCCGGAGTTGCAAGCAGCGCGCAGGCATGGGAGAACTAAGAATTGGGGGTGGCTCACAGCGTGTGCGTGTGAATGCATGAGAGGGCCGGCCAGATCCGGCCCTTCCCGATTCTCAACTCTTGGAGCTGTGGGGTGGGGAGGCATTGTTAGGCTTGGAAATGCCCCTGCAGCAGGTAGGTTAGAGAAGCGTGCGGGCGCGTGGGGGGGGGGCGTGGGGGGCAGTTAAGGTGCTAGCTGCAACAGCTGCCCCCGAAGTGACCGTATTCCACTCTTCCAACAGAAATTCCCCCAAGGAAAGGGTCGCACTTTTTTCTCCAGGGAGGGGATATGAAGTTGGGGTACTAACTTACCCTCTAAAGTGTCTCCTCCTTTCCCTATGTGGTCCTTTTGCTAAAATTACCGTCATGACACCCCCCCCCCCATGTTTTCCTCTGGAGTTGAGTTCTGGCGTTTCTGCTGTCACTGGAGATGGCTCTCTCAAAGTTGGACGGTTCAAGTAACTGCTTCAGGCCACCGTTGTCTGCCTGCTTATTGCCGCGTGTTTTGATCGCGATTTTAAACGAAAGGAGGGGGGTTGTGTGCGTCCCGTTGGATAGGATCCGAAGGGCCGCTTTGGAAACGCTGCCCGACTCGGGCGAAAGTTGGAAGGCTCCCGAGGGCGGGAGGAGGAAGAATCAATCGCCCTCCTCCAGCGCCGGCCACCAACGTCTCCACCCGCAGCCTTTGGAGCCTGGTTTTAAACGGGCGCTCCTCTCCGCCCCGGCCGCCTCTGCCCGGCTCAGCTTTGTTTCCTCCGTGCACGCCTCCGGAGAAGCAGCCCCGTGAGTGGAAGTGAAGTGCTAATGTGGGACGAAGAGTCTCGATCCCGACAGGCACCCCGTGCATCTACTTCACAGAGTAGAGAAAGAGCGGCTTCTCCCTAGCTTGCGCGCTTGCTTGCTCCCCCTGCCCCCACGCACGTGCGCATGCCTTCGCCCACTGTAGGGGGCATAGCCGCCACCTCAGGCCGCGCCAGTCTCGAGGGGGGCGGGAAAATACGCCAAACGGTGGAGGGAAAGGCATAGGACGTATGAAAAAAGAAAGCGGCTTCTTCCTCGCTTGCGCGCGCGCTTGCTTCGAAAGAGACAGGCAGACAGAAGACATAAGAAGGAGACAGAGACGAAATCTCTGTGAGGGGGAGGGAGGAGAAGGGGCAGAGGTGGGGCAGGGGTGGTGGGTGCCGGCGAGGGAGAGAAGAAGGAAGGCAGTAAGGAACGGCGGTGGGAGCAGCGAGGATGGAGGAGAAGGTCTTCACGAAGGACCCCGGGGGAGGAGGCGGGGTGACGCTTCGCTTGCCGCCCGCCCGTCGTGGCTTACTCGGACCCCGGGGGAGGTGCAGTGGCGGACGTGGCGGGGCAGGCGTGGCAGCGGGCATGGTGTGCGTGGCCGCGGCGGGCAATGCAGTGGGGGTGGCGGGCATGGCGGCACCAGGCGCTAAGTGTGCGCGATTGGTCCCCGCCCGCAAACCCCGCCCCCTTCCACGTGATTGGTCCCCGCCTGCAAACCCCGCCCCCTTCCACGCGATTGGTCCCCGCCCGCAAACCCCGCCCCCTGGCTCTCGAGCACTTCAAAATGTGCACGAGCATATCAAAATGGCTCCCGGCAAAAAAAGTTTGCCGACCCCTGATATAGGCTATAGAAACAGATTCTTTTTATTATTATTATTATTATTATTATTATTATTATTATTATTATGTTTATTAAGTTTAAAGAGAAAGGTAAAAGCTACGAAAAAACAAAAAACTACAAAAAAGAGAAGAAAAACTAAAAAGGTGTGAAAACACAAAAGAACAAATTTTTACAACATTACAGAAAGATGTGACTTCCGACTTTTAACAGCAAGGATATACAAAAAATTTCCATAATCAATCTCTTACTCTATATTAAACCAAAATTACATTATTTCTATAAATCATTCCCCTTTAGCACATTATAAAAATCACTAAGTACAGTTACTCCCTCCCCTTATATTAAAATTAAGAAAAAAATTCATATAAACCTCCTAAACAACTTCCCCACGCAAAAAAAATAACATTTAATTATTCCCTTCCTACTACTATTCTATACGTTTCTGTCTACTATAATAAAAGTCAAACTAAAAAGCTCATAAATTGTCTGCCATTGTACTAAATAATACAACAGTTTTAATAATCTTAATCTTAACCCAAAAAAGAAAAGCAATTTGAAACAATGACCTTAAATCAAATTCTTAAAACCATCCAAATAAACATTTTTATACCCTAATAATCTTAATCCATATCCTTAAAAACAAATAACATCAGTCAAACCCTAAAAGCGATCCAGATAAAAATTCTTTAACCCTTATCCCACTTCAAAATAAACCAAAGCATTTACATATCCCCACAGTGTGCACAGAGCTTTTCTCTTGAAAAAATCAAACAACCCAACTACCCCCCTCAAAAATTCTAACTTCTCTTCAGAAAACCTCCCATACATAATGACCCCTTCTTTTTCATGGCATTCCACCAGGAAGTCAGTGACACTTATTTCTTGCAGATCCCTCTCTCCGTTGAATCTCTCCAACTCCACTATCCAATCTTCATCCAGCATCTCAACAGAAATCCCAATCTCATTCTTAGAAGAAACATTTCTATCAATGTTGAATTCCTCAGTTTCATCCACTACATCCCCAACCAGATGACACATTTTAGAGCTCATATTTTCCACAATGTCCTGAATGTCTTGTATAAAAACTTGATAGGAGTCAGAAAAGATCTGTTTAAAATCTTGATGGAAGTCAGAAAAAATCTGTTTAAAATCCTCCATGTCTCACGCAGTAGATTATGGCCCCCCTAGGAGCTTAACCAGCGAAAGTTGAAGATATGAAAAAGTTCCGAAGGATGTTTACACAACGTGAACATGAGATAAACAGACAGTTTATTTATTTATTTTATTTTATTTTTCAAATTTATTCCCCGCCCATCTCCCATGCAAGGGACTGCAAGTTCCCAAGGGAAAGTAGAAACAGAAAGCTGAAAGTTTAAATCAGCCGATTCAAAGTGTAGGAAAATATCTTCAAATTTAATACCAAAATAATAACAGGAGGACAATTATTTACTCTCAATCCTCCTTTATATTTGGAAGGGAAACAAATTCCAAAACTTAAAAAAGAATTTTTTAAAAAAAGTAATCCCAAAAATAACGATAAGCACCAAGAAAGCCCGCTTTTCCTTGCTGTAGAAAGCCTCTCTTGGGGTACATATGCTTTAAAAAAATACAAATTGGTGATTTAGAAATGGGGTGGCCGGTCTCAGTGTCTTTCCGCAGCTTGGAAAGGGATGAGGTCCCCGCCTCCCAGCTGGCTCTTACCAGTCGAATGCAAAACGCTGTTTGCGATCTGGCTGCAAGCAGCCATCCGGAGGGTAGATGGGGTGATTCCTGGTGTTTTTTTTCATCCAGAGAACACTTGCTGCATTGTCAGTTCCACCTGCGGAGCCCGCGGGCACAGCTACTCAGTCCGCCATGTCCCCACTGTAAATTATCATATGATATCCTTAATTTCAAATGCTAGCAAAATAATGCATAAGATTATCTAACACAGGTTAGAGCCCTACTATCAGCCTTTTGGAGTAGGCAGGTCAGGAAACAGATTTACTGGAACTCTATTGATATAGGCTATAGAAACAGATTCTTGAAAGCCTGACAGCATTTTCCATCCTTTCCTCTTATGCCAAAGAGATTTAAAGTGGAGCCAATTTAAGTTTCTTTCTAATATTCTCTTCTTGTCCAATGTTTAAAATATGTTTTGCTAATTGCTGCTGCATACCTTGTCCAAGGTCATCTCTGTAGTTTTCAGTACCTACACAGAAAGGGAGATGCTCATGCTGGTTTTGGAAAAGGCCAAGATTCAAGAGACATAATTGTTTATGCACAATGGATAACTGAGAAAGCCAAATACAGGTGGTCCTTGTTTAATGGATACTCATTCAGTGACTGTTCGAACTTGCAATGGCACTGAACAAGTGGTAGTTAAGACTGGTCCTTGTACTTACAGCCGTCACAGCATCCCACGTTCACATGGTCACCATTTACAACCTTCTTTTCCAGCTTCCTACAAGCAAAGTCAACGGGGAAACTGGCAGAAGGTCCCAAATGGAGACCACATTATGTCCTCACTTAATGGCCTGCAGTGATTCGTTTAACAATGGCAACTGGGAGTGCTGGAATTTCTGTTGCTACACGGCACAGCACGTGACATCATGCTTTATGACCGTGTCGCTTAGCAATGGAAATTCCAGTCCCAATTGCCATTGTTAAGTGAGAACTACCTATAATACCAAAAAGAAGTCAGTATGTGCTTCACTGATTATAGAAAGGCCTTGAATTTGTCAAGCTGTGGAACTTACTTAGAAAACTAGGAATCCCAGAATATCTCATTATCCTCATGTGAAACCTATACACAGGACAGGAAGCCACAGTCAGGAAAGAACATGGCAAAACAGACTGGTTCCAGGTCAGCAAAGGAGTGAGGCAAGGCTGTATACTCTCCCCTTATTTATTCAACCCATATGCTGAATATATAATGAGGGAGGCTGGATTGGAATAAGATAAGACTGGTTTTAAAATTGGAGAAAGAAACATCAATATTTTATTTATTTATTTATTTATTTATTTATCATATTTATACCCCGCCTATCCCCTCCCTATCGGAGGACTCTAGGCGGCTTACAGCAATTACAATTCATCTAATTTATACAACAATTCATATATCTAATATTTATCGCGCGCTCAGGAAGGAGGTTGGGGAACCGACTCTTCTTCCGTAGGTATTGGACTACATGTCCCAGCATACCTCGCTTCTGAGTCGGCTGCTGACGTCCTGGATGTTCGCCAATCGGGTTCCGTCGTCCTCTGCCGTCCTCTGTCGCCATTTTCAGGATTTCCGCGATCTTCTTTCCGTTCCAAGGGCGACCCCCGATTTACAGGACGTCGGCAAATTGACCCACTTTAACATCATACCCATTTATCTACTCGCTTTCACTTTCGAATTGCTGGGTTGACAGAAGCTGGGGCGAGTGGCGAGAGCTCACCTCGTCACGCGGGGATTTGAACTGCCGACCATTAGATTGGCAGACTTAACAGCTCAGCAGTTTAACCCGCTGAGCTAACCGCGCCCCTTAATAACTTAGTGCAATAACTTGCACTATGCTGATAGCTGAAAATGCAAATGATCTGCAAGCTCTAGTAATGAAAGTAAAGAAGCAAAGTGAAAAAAGGGGACTAAGATTAAATATAAAGAAGATCAAAATAATGTTGATAGATACAGTGACCAGCTTTAGAATTGACAATGAAGATACTGAAGTGGTGGATAGCTTCTGCCTTAGATTGCATGTTAAATAATGGGCTCAAATTATCACATTTTGGACACATTATTTGAAGATCCATCTCTCTTGAGAAGTCTGCAATGCTGGGAAAAGTGGAAGGGAAAAGAGGAGGATGACCAGCAGCAGGATGGATGCATTCAATTACAGCAGAGATGGGTGCACTATTGGAAGACCAAGCTGGAGGCCCAAGCCAGGGACAGATCATCCTGAAGATGGTCTATCCATGTGGTCGTTTAGAGTCAACATTATCTTGATGGCACATAATCAATGAATTTTCAAGCAACATTTTAATTAGTGATATCAAATGTCTATTCAAGGTGACATCTCTAATTTGCTCCTGAATTGTTTTGTTTGTTTGATGGATTTCAAGGTTGCAAACTCCAAAAAGACGTGGGGAAGCTTACAATATTTAAAAGAATGCCTAATTTAAAAAGGAACATGACTGCCCAGACAAAACCATGGAAATAACATTGAGGAAAAAATTGTCAGGGGCTCCACAAACACCCTAACTCCAGGCCTGGGAACAGAGTCAAATCTTAAGAGACTTCTGGAACATCTGAAGGATAGGAACCATACATATCTCCAGGGGATGCTGTTCCAGAGGGCAGGGGCTGAGACAGAGGCATGAATTAGAAATGTATGTATAAACAGCGTCAAAATCTCTTTTGAAGTTAATGAATGTTATAGAAAGGCTCCTCTGGAGTCTGATAGGTATTTTTCAGTGAGATGTCATAAAACCAAGCACTAGTCCTAGTTGATGTCCCTATCCTAACTCAGCCTGCTACTCAGCAAGTATGCTTTCCTGTTCCTTCCACTCCACTGGATTCCAAAATAAGTATCTAGCATAAAGTTTATTTATAATACTTAAGAACCAATCAGAAAATCATTAGAGGGATCAGACCTGTCTCCTTTTTTAAATATGGGGTCAATAATAGAGTTATTCTGTTTGGTGGGATTTTTCAGGGTGAAGGTTATGGCCATGAACAAAACCACTAAAACAGGTGTCAACCAGTCAATCTCCGAGTTTCAGAGCTCAGATGGGATACTGTTCCTTCATGGGTTTTTCCCTTCTTCAGTTGTGATATTAGCATAGCAGTTTCAGCTGGGGTAACAGGTGGCCAATATCTGGGAGGTCCTCCTGTGCCTCTTTAGGTTGGAACTTCCCATGTGGAGGCAGAAATGGGAGTTGTGATTTTGATCCAACACCTCTCATATGGCCAGATACAATATTCCAAAATGTGACATGGTCATCAGATTTGGAAGACTAGATGGGTTTTCTCCAAAGATTTCTCTAAGCTTTCCTTTTTTTTCTTTTTCAACAAAGCTTTATACTTCTTCTTTTGCTCATGAGTAATCGGCAGCCATTATTCTAATGTTAATTGTAATTTTCAATTTGCACATTCCTCATCAAAGCATAGTTTGGATATTCTTTTGCTAGAGCCCATTTAATTTTACAAAGTAGTAGTAATAGTACTAAGGGGAATTTAATTAATTAAAGAATTGTACAAACTGTATCCATTGCCAGATTTATATATAGATTTCAGTGTTCTTTCCACCTTCTCAGTCCATTTTACAGAAATGTATTTCAAAGTTTGATGACTATTCAGTGCAATAGGATTTTTAAGTATGTACTGTATATTATGCCCATTTAAAACCAAGTGTAAATTTTGAGTCAAGTGATCACTAATCCAACTCTGAAATTAAGATCATATTTCTCATTTCATGGAAAACTCACTCCCAGAAGGTATAATATCCAGATATATTATTCTCCCAGGTACCATTCAAGATTAACAAATCCAAGATACCAACCAATTGAGTCAAGCACCATTCTGCAAAGTTAACTCCTCTATCTCTACAGTTACATGTTAGAGAGGGGACTGGGTTCTCTGTCTGGATTCAAAACAAGGTAAGAGTTATATTGTTCATAAAGCACATAATCATTTGTAAGAATCCTGGTATTAAAGGCTCCAGATAGTATCACCAGGGCCTTTGGCAGCTGTTCTATTAAAGATGCTACATACATTTCTAATTCATGCCTTTTTCTTTCATTTGTTTTTGTAATGGCTGAGGAGAAAGATAAATATTCATAACTATAATATGGCAAGATCTAAGTTAGACACTTACAGCCATAGCAAATGGGCTATATAGAATTTCAGTGTAGTCACCGATGATCTAATCTTGAGACATAATCCTCCACTTATCTCCCCCCCCCCTTTCTAGATTTAATAGCTTTGAGAGATTGTATGGTATAATTGTCAAGCTCTGTGTCCTGTAAATGTTTTCATTGTCAATTAATGGGCACACTCAGATAATTTGTTGAGGAGGACTCTTTAGACAAGACTTCCAGTTGGTAGAAAGGTCAGCCATGATCTGCTGACTATGGCCAGTCATCCTCAGATGGGACTTGGATGTAAGGGGACCTCCTTTGTCTAGAATGAGTGGTTATATACCTATGGATCCGTGTTACTTGTTCCATCCCTATTTCCACCTCCTGAGACTTCCATGTTGCATTTGACACAAATTTTGACACAGGAATGATCTCCAGACGATGTCTTTCAAGTTTCCTCTGATGTGGGGCTAAAGTAAAATCAGTAAGCTCCTCTTCAAAACATCTTGATTCAATTTTTCTTTTATTAATCCATTCTGTAGTCTCCCTTGCATTTTATTTCCATCAAAATCTCTTTTTGCTGCTCCTTGCTTTCGGGCTGAATGTAATCTTGCATCTCCTCATTGCTGCTTTGTTTACGATCTTGGTTAATGAGGGAAATGCGGGTTCTAATTGACTGGAAATGGCCTGTTATTTTATGTGACCAGCTGTATTTTCTTTATCCTTCTGTGGCAAATAATCATACAGGGGTTCAATTGCCTTTCATATTGCATAGATACCTTGTCTGAGTTCATCAGTCTTTCCTAGAAAGACTTGTTCCTTCCTTCGCATCAAGACAAAGGATTTAAGTAGTTGTGTTCAAATGGGCCCAGGCATGACTCCCTTTGGTTGCTAGTGGGGGCATCTAGCTCCTGTTCCAACACAGTCATAGACGGTGGGGAGTACTTGGATGGCTGTCCATGCCTAACATTCCAGGAAGCATTGAATGATTATAATTAGAGCTCAGAATTGGTGCTTTTTCCTTTGCTTGGAAGAGTCACTTGACTTTTTTTTTCTTTGAACACACACTTTGGAAAGATAACAAAAGTTGCCAATAATATCTTCTGCAACATAACTCAGTAGGGTTACAGCCCATGGACAATCATTAGCAAAACTCTTTTCTTACCTTTCCAGTTTGGCAACCACTCCACTTGCTTAAGATCAATTGAATATATTCTGCAATTGAGAAGTTGCTTAGAAAGTAAATAATGAATCCCTTAGACGGCCATCTCCCCTTGTTTGTCCTGATACAAGTGATGTCTAATCCAATTTGGTTTGGTTGGAAGATGTAGGAATTTCTCCCATTCCCTTCTGGGATATGCTAGATTTTAATCAGAGGGTTCAGTGCTCTTTTGTTAATAATCAGGGTGTTAGAATTTTTATATTTGGGGGCCAGTTTAGATCTTCATTATGTGGCTTAGCAAAACTGTCAAACACATATTTCAGCTCATCTACTTTCCTACTGATTATTGCCATTTGCTCAAACATATCTGTCACAGTTCCAGCAGTTAAAAGGCATTGTTCAGCCACAAAATCTTTCTATGGAGTTCTTGTAAGGTAGATTTTTTCCCTTTTGAAGGGTTTTATTTATTTATTTATCCTATTTCTTTACCGCCCATCTTGTATTGCAATGACTCTGGGCGGTTTTATGTAGTTCTTTAGCTTGCTCCTTAGAGAATCCAATACCCATATGGATACATAAATCATTATTTAAAATATTCCTGATTTAAAGAAGATAAAGGGGAATGTAAATGATCAGGCATATTAGAGAGAGGTTCTTGCTGCAATATCTTAACTCTATTAGCAAGATTCCAAACATTAGAATCACTTAAGCCACTTGGGTTACTTACATGTTCCTTTGCTGTTAATCACTCATTAATTTTCAGTTGCTTAGATGGTTTAAGATGATGTGGAGAACCAGGCCTGGTTCTATGTCTTTTTCTTTCCCATATTATAAAGCTGCTGGTGCCTATTAGCATTCCAAATCCCATGTTGACAGGGAGAGAAAGTTTTTCGCTCTCCTTTGCAGTTAAGCAAATAGTATGAGGCACAATAGAGAACCATAAACAATTCAAAATGGAAAGAGGTAAGAATGTCTGGCTGCTGCTGCCATCTTGTAAAAACAAACAGTACTTTCCAGACATATAATTGATTAGAATTCTAAGATTCTTTAAATGAGCAAACAATGGAATAAACTAATGCTGTAAAAGCTTGCTTTGCATCCAAACTCACAAGTAGGATATTTTTATTAGCAGTACAGCAAATTGTGGAATATGTCAAATCAAATGAATAATTATAGAGCATGTGCTGAATGCATCTGAATCACTTCTGCCTGTTTCATACCCTTTACATGAAGGAGCAGATCTTCCAGATTAGATGGCTTCCTATCGAAGATTATATGGCTTCCTGCATAGCAGAGTATAAAAAGGGAGGGAGCACATTGTCAGTGATTCTTGGTGTTGAGTAAGGGTGTTTTTGGTGCTCAAACATGTTCTTGTTTCATCTGTGAAAACGTTATAAAATAAAAATACAGTATGAACACTGATATTCTTCAATAGCTTACTTCAAGGTCTTCAAAGCACATACATCGTTTAATTAAGAGCTTATACAGTGCTAGTAGTTCTGATGTAGTTCTGATGCTAACCTTACATAGCACCTTTTAAAAATTTGGGACTGCAGTTCCCATAACTCCTCAATCTTACCCAAACTCCCTGGACTTTGTAGGAGGAGTAATTCAAAACATATGAAGGGAACCAGGAACCTACTCCAGGCTAGTATCACATCACTTGCAATTTCCCCTCCCAACCATGCTTACTCTAGGATCTCCCGCTAGAGGCTTGATGAGGGAGTGGGGAGAGACAGTAGCAAATATCTATCTCCAACTGAAAAACAAAGGAAGTTCTAAAATCACTGGGCAGGTCACAAGTGATATCTGTTCTTACTGCTATAATAAAACCTACCATTAATGTTCCCTAAAAAGAGTCGATGTGATGTAGTGGTTAAGGTGTCAGTCTGAGACCAGGAAAAGCCAGATTCAAGTCCAGTGTCAGATATAGAGACTCAGTGGTGACTTTGGGCCAGTCACTCTCTTCCAGGCCAATGTACCACACAGGCTCACTATTGTGAAGATAAATTTAAGGTTCATCTAAGCCCCTTCGTGCTCTGGGAGAAAAATGGTACATAAATTTAACTAGGCAGAGCTAAGATGGCGATGGAGCAGCAGCTTTTCTTCTGAGCTCCTTATGACATTTTATTTGTTTTCCCTGATTTTACAAATAGCCTAGCTACATAAATTTAACAAAGTAATAATAAATGTTTTCTCAATAGGAAGTCCTGTCTACCTTGTCTGCAAAGCACATAAATAATTTCTTAAACCAGCAGGAAAACCCTCAGTCCTGACCAAGGATGGGATGATGGGAGCATAGCACAAGAATGTGGATTGCCATTTGGATTGGGGAAGGATGTCTTCCCCAATAACAACACACATTTACCATTTTGGAAAAATAATACATTGAGCACAATGTGCCAGCTTTACAATTACCCACAGATGTGTGACCACAGTGCTCTAAAGAAGTTTATATTAAAAAATCAGTGGGATAAGAGACTACATATTGGACGGTAGGCAAAACATATCAGTAGCCAATTCCAAGAGCCACATAATTGCTACATATGTAATTTTGTTTTGGCATTCAGTTACAAATATTCAAAATTATATACATTGTGAACTACGTTTAAAACAAGGAAATCTTTCTTTGGCATGACAAATTTCCCTTCAGTTTAATCTTAAACAGAATTACAACCACGAATCTTAACATTCTGTTTTTCAGTGTGTGTTTATTTTTTTGTTAGGTAAGCCAACCTTTGAGGGCTATGCCTCACAACAGATATAAAATACAAAGATGACAATAATACATCACATTGTGATTTAAAATGCTGCTGTACATTTATTGTGTAATTGATTTTACATGTTTATGTTTTCTACTGTTTCCTTTAATCAGTTTCCTTTCATTTGCTCTTGTTTGCAGCATGCTAACTGCTAATACAGTTATGTATTATTTTTTAAAAAAATTGTCATGCAAAAATTGAGAAACCACAAGTTGGCTGTATTGGTAACATTTCTAGACACGTTTTATCTTACCAGCCTTGACAGCAATCAGAAAAGGCAAAAGTAATCAAGGTTAATGCTGCAGTGCCTTCTGGGGCAGAACATTTATCCAGCTTAGAAGCTGTCTTCAGTGGAATCCTTTGCAATTACAACCGACTGATAAACTCTTCAAGGGAAATGTAAAATATTACAAGCCCAACACAAGTAATCAAACATTTGGATGCCAAATAGAAAAATATAATATTTTAGACACCTTCATATCAAAGGGGATCAAGGGAGCAAATGACAAAAACAGCATCACACTGGAAGCTCCACTCCATTTGTATGTGCATTGTGACATAGCACACACATATGAAAGGGTGGAGCTTGCATCATACCATCACAGCAACACTTTTGTCATTTTGACAAAAGATGGTTTTGATCCTGCAAAAGGTTACTATCAATCAATCAATTTATTTATTGTTTTGATCGCTGGTCGTAACAAAGGCTCTGGGTTACAACATATTTCAAGATCAATACTGTCACCATCTGGACTACTAGGCTATCATCACCAACCCAAAAAATTGATACAGCCTTCTGGACAAGAAAAGCACTATCCAAGTCATTGCTGGCCATTTCATAAATCATGTTCTCCAAGCAAGGATGTCTCCAAGTTTGGGTAAAGAATAACAATGGGTAACATTAACTTCAGGGGGAAAAATCTAAAAATGGTACCTGGCAAGTAACACAAAATCAATGCGTAGAAGTGTTCTGCCCACATCTGAGTTCACTGCTACGCTCTAGTTCATCTCTATGAGTATATGGGGATGTTATTGATTCTGCATGAATCCTTAAGCAAAGGCAAAGGATGTTAGCTTTCCTATAATTCATGACTGTTCTGATCCATCTTGAAAACAGGATGCTATTGGTCTATTCCCAGCTATCCAAGGTGAAACTATGTGGAAATAAGTCCCTGTTTGTTTTTTTTCCAACTACTAGAACTTCATGTGCAGAAACAGTGTCATGGAACAGCAAAGGAGGACTTCCTCATCAAGTTGGTGAAATTGTAGCTTTCTAGAAGATGAGCTCAAGCTGATCTGATTCACACAAATCATGGTTTGTTTAATCATGTTTTAAATGAACCAAAATTGGCTGGCTTAACCCAACACACTAAGCTATTAGCTATGGTTTTCAAAGTATGGAGCCTATGTTCATATAATACACTAGCTAAAACCAAATAAACCACAACATGTCTTAGCATGTTGTGAACCAGACCACTGTGTTTAACTAGATCCAACAACAAATCAATACTGATTTTCTCTGAAGAAAGATGATGATGATGAAGAAGAAGAAGATGATGATGATTTCAACTGTTCTTAAGTAGGACAGTTAAAATTTACTGTACTAGTTTTAAGTTGAAAAGCAGAAAAATATTAACAATGGTCACATCCAACTCTAGCAGTCATTTTCTTAGGGTAGAATGGTTTTCAAGGCAAACATATTATCAGTTACAAGTTTTCTTTTAATAGAATATGAAAGTTAAGTTCTATGTTTCACCTCATAATCATAAATGAATTGGTTATGTTGCTTTTCATGGTTCCCTCTGGGGCTCTGTGGAAAACTACTGGGATCTCAGACATGATATGGATGACCTTTGATTCACTGTCAACATAATCAGGCCTACAATATAACCAATATGATATGCATTATGCATTGCCTAAAACTATCCCCAAAGCAAGTTTATTTGTGGGAGAGAGAATTCTCATACAATTAAAAGTAAATTGTCATAAACATGTAATACAACAGTCTTCTTTAGCACTTTGCAACTATCTTAACAGTTGCAGACCTCATTAACGGAGTCTGTATTTTACAAGATAGTGAATTTCTGTCCCATTAACAGTACCTTTGGGATTCTGTTAGCTCTTTAAAAGCTACTTGAGTGAGTTCTTTTTAGTTCACACGCATATCCTGTACATACTGTAGCACTTTAAGTCCAAATCCATATAATGGAGAATTATGTTATTCAGTTTAGAAAATACCCTTTCACCCCTTTTTTATCATGCTCTTTTCCTTTGTGTCTGATGTAAGGTAGGAATGTGCAACTCTTCCTTCACTGAGGGTCACATTTGGCACTAGAGTGGTGTGCGAGTGGGTTGCACTCCATTCTGCAAAATGAGAAAAATTCCCCCCATTTCAAATAAGTGATAAATATAATTATTCTGCCAAATGAATCCCAACTAAAAGGACCTTTTCCAATGACCTCAGGTCATGAGATATTAAATCCTGCAGATGCACCTTCATTCTGACCCGTCAAGTTTCTTCTTAAGTTCATGTAACTGTTGCTTGGGTCGTCGTTATTTTTGTGATAAATGGTTATTTGGCATGATTATACCCATTTGCTTATGCAACCATAACCATTCCAATAATGGTTATAAACCATTAATAAATTTAATGCAGAGAGGACAAAAGAGGCGGCTTCAGACTGGTCTCTGAAATGGCTTGGTCAGGGATCAGTGTATAAGCAGATGAAATTAGCAAATGAAATTAGCAAGGTCAATACAAGTATGTAAATCCCATCCTCCAAAACAAAAAGTCTAATCAAATATGGGTCGTTAGCTGCTCAGAGTCACTATGCTGAGATGGGCAACCATATAAATAATATAAATAAATAAATGCAAGCTACTGCTGGCTACGGTGTACAATGGCTTAATTTATTATGAAGCTGTAATAATAACATTGAAATAACAATATAGTAAATATTTCCTTACTTCTCTAATGCGCTCTGAGTTACTCTTTCCTTTTCCTTTTTCTGCTGTTCTTTGTGCTTCTTCACTCGAATCTCCCATAAACTTCTTACGGCTGAAAAGTCAAATATTATCACCTGATGTCCCATAGTGCTGACATTAAGATTTTCCTGAAAGAACAGTTTTATTAAAACAGTGTCATGATAAGGAATAAAAATATCTCAATTAGTACTAAGAACATTTATTTATTCGGTCAATGACCAGCAACATACACTTAATAAAAATTACGGATACAGGCGACTGGATCTTATAAATACGTCTATATATAAAAAGCAATATATTAGGACAATTATACTGTAACGTATAAAATCCTATACTATAATATTTTAATTTAATTAATCATTAAATGAACATTCAATTAATACTATATTATAAAATATTGTAAAATGAGTATCCACAAAGATTATTAAAATAATTAAACAGAATATTAGTAAAAATGTAAGCGCAAATAAAAATCCCTATTTCTTTATCTGGTTTTGTCTCATTGTTATTGCGGCAGCACAAAATTTGGCTACTAGGCGGGTAATACTTGGATTTGTGTCTTGTAAAAGATGGTTCTCATAGAAACTATCTGGTCTCCCTGGAAATCTTTCTATTAGAGGATAGATGTATTTTGATCTAATATCCCTATAATATTTACAGCGTAATAAAACATGAGCGATATTTTCAACCTCCTCTATACCGCATATGCAGGTTCTCTCTGCTAGTGGGGTTTTATTATATCTACCTTGCAGGAGTGCTGATGGAAGGATATTAAATCTAGCTTTAAAAAATGCTATTCTAATCTTAGGAAAGGTTAGGTCTTTCAAATAGCCTGCTGATTCCCATGTGCCCCATCTTATCCGATTTCTACTATGAGTAGGTATTCTATTAACTTCTGACTGGAATTCCATATCGTTTATTCTATTATTAACCAATTGTTTGGCTTGATCGTAATCTAATGATTTTAAGAATAATGGGGAAAGCCCATACAAAGCCAACTTATGTTCTATCGCCTGTTTCCAGGGAGAAGAAAAATTATCAATCAAAACTAGTGGGGTCAATCCAACTGGGAAGAATTGAAGTTTCATCCAAAAATTCAGCATCATTTTCCAGGCCCTAACCTGAATTTGAGGCATTCCTGTTTCTAATCTCAATTGGGCATTTGATGTTCCTCTAGGTGCAGCTAAAATTGATCTTAGGAATTTTGTTTGTACAATTTCTTGTGATTCTTTCTTCAAGAAAATTCCTGTTTGTGCCCCATAGAGAATTTGTGCCAATGTTTTAGCCTCAAATAATTTTAAGGCTGCAGGGATTAATTGTCCTCCACCTGTATAAAAAAAACGTTTAATAGCATTTGCTGACCTAAGGGCTAATTGCATTACGTAATTCACGTGTGCATTCCAAGTACCTTTTGAGTGAAAAATCACTCCAAGGTATTTGAATGCATTCACTTGTTCTAAATCGTGCCCTTCTACTTTCCAAGAGTATTTAGTAGTTCTTTTAGCAAAGACCATGATTTTTGATTTGTCGAAGTTAAGAACCAAATTATTTTGTTTGCAATAGTTTAATGTTGCTGTTATAGCTCTTTTCAGCCCAATTGGAGTTTGTGAAATAATAACGGCATCGTCAGCATAAAAAAGTATTGGTACTTTACGTTGTGCTAAATTCGGTGGATGAGAATCCAAATTATAAAAAAGATCTATCAAGGAGTTAATATATAAATTGAAAAGAGAGGGAGCAAGAATACATCCCTGACGTACTCCTTTCTGCACACTTACTAAACCAGATAATGTCCCTAGGGGGTTACATCTCACTTTTAAAGTAGTGTTAGAATATAACTTCTGTATAAGATAGAGAAGGCGTCTATCAATGTTTGTATTTTTCAATTTTTCCCACAAAGCATTTCTGGGTATTGAATCAAAGGCTTGTTTAAAATCAAGAAAGGCCACAAAGAGGGAAGATTTCTTTTTATATGTATATTTTAATACAAGGTGATGAAGCACCAAGATGTGATCAATTGTTGATCTCCCCTCTCTGAATCCGGCCTGTTCATCTCTGATTATGTCCTCAGAAATTAGTACTAAGAAAGAAAATTTCCTAAACAAGTAAGGAAACCACAATAAAAAACAGCAGACAACATACCATACAGAGTACATTGTTTTATTAGGCATAGTTACAAAATTCTTTCAATCCTAAAAGTGCCTGAACTGATTTATCCATTTAAATGTTTCTCTCATCCTATGCATGAGGAGAGCTGAATTTATGAACCAACTCTATCTTGGATTCAGACACATCAAGCAATTGATTTGGTTATCATAAAAGGGTGTGAAATTGATAGTAATTTATTCTGTTTTTACAGCCTGGGAGAGTTGCCTGTCATGGGTTCTTGTTTTTATTTTCTCTTTAATTTAGGTGCTAAAATAATATGGATGACCTTAGAGAACCATGAACTTTAACTGAGGTTAATCAAGATTGATAGTAAACATTATAGTAACTTGTCTAAGGCTGATTCTGATACATTGGCATTCATGTGTTGGAGTCCAACCCACATCATCTCTAGCTATCATGCTAGTTGGGGATTACTTACATCAAAAATCCCAAAATGATTGACAACAAAGCAAATTCATTATAATGTGTTTCGATTCATGAGATGAAGTGATATGTGTATTCTACTTGCAATCTATACATGATGGCACAAGTATAGTGAACCAGACGTTTGTAACATATGTAACTTTCTCCTACATAAAAACCCTCTGCAAGTAATGCATTGGAAACAAATTCCTATTCGATTGATGACTGAAAAGATAATATATGCAGTTACATCCATCTGTAAGTACCAAGAGTTTCACACCATCAAAGCAGCCGCATCTTTCTCCAGGATTATTCAATTGCTTCATGGTATGCAGATTGCTAAAATTCTGCCTGGGGCTGCTTGGAGAAGAAAGTACATGCAAATTCTAATTTGCACATGCATGTCACATCTTCCAGATCTGTACACATTTTCCAAGTCACTACTGATTTAAATTTGGGGGGAGTGAATTGCTTTCAGAGGCTGTTGGGTGTCTGCTGAGAAAACCAGCCGCAAAATTCCCGTTATAGGAAAGGCTAGGGGATTAATAATATCTCTATCTCTGAAAATGGCTCAGTGAGCTCTTTTACAACCAGCAGATCCAGCCTTCCTGTCTCGTCCAAAGACATGACCTCCAATAGGGTCTCATATTAGCGTTCTGAGACACTGCTTCAGTATTGACACTGACAAGCCAGAGGCGTCACTAAGGTTGATGGAAGCATCGTAGTGAACTGCTCTCCCTTGCTTAGAGTCATTGGCTGAAGATGTCACTGCTTCAACTTGATTTCTATCAAGAAGTACAACTAATATACCTGGACTGAGCCTTTGTTATGCTTGCTCATTTATAAAATCATTCACCGAGCCAGTCTGCAGGAATTCTATGTTACACAGAAGTCAGGAAGCCTTTCAAGAATAATTGCTTCAACCCAGATTTTTTTTCATGTCTTGAAATTTCATTAGATGCCATCTTTATTAAAGTTAATAACAGAGAGTCAGGGACTGTCAATCCAATGAAAGACAAATCACCCTTTCCCCCTTCATTTTCTTAAAGATTAGATACATTCACAGATGAGGGCTTTTAGTCATAGTCTAAAATGTGACTATATTCACATTTTAAAGACATCATTTTCTGAATATTGGTTCTGTGTGTTGGACAGCACAAAATGAACTGTTGTGTTGAGGTCATTCTTCTGGGATTTGTAGAACTTTTGGATGCAGGATTAAAAAGTGTCTTGCTGTCATACATCCATTTTTCTATTAAATATTTTGTTATTTTTCCATATATTATTATCTTTCCAGGTTCTATTCCATCTGATTTTCACAGTCTCTCTTATTGTCATAAATAATTCTAATCTATGACTGACCTTTCTGCAAGAGCAGTTAAAAGCTTTCTGTTTTGCAAGACATTTTGATATTTATTTATTTATCAGATTTATATCCCACTACAATCATAATAAACTCTCAGTGGCTCACAAATAAGAATAATAACATAACCATAAAAAAATTAAAAATACAATATATATAGATTTCAAAACAGTACATGGCATCAACCTCCAAATGACCTCCAGAAAAGCTCAGTTTTCAGCCGTTTCCAAAAGATTGGAGCCAACTGAACCTCCCACAGGAGGCCATTCCAGAGAGACAGCTTCACTATGGGAAAGCATATTCTCTGGGCTTCAGGCCCCCTTACCTCCCAGGAAACGGGGGAAGCTAGCTACTTCTCCTGGCAAGATCAGAGTGGTCAGGCCAACTCCAATCGAGAGATGCAGTCCTGCAAGTAACCTGGCACCAAGCCATAAGGGATTTAGAGGTTAAAACCAGCACTTTAAATTGCATCTGCAAGCTAACAGGAAGCCAATACAGGGACTGCAAAATAGGTGTGACATGAACCTACTGGCCAGCACCCATAAACACCTGGACCACCACATTTTGTACCAACTGTAACTTCTGGATGGTCTTTGAAAGAAGCCCAATGTAGAGTGCATTGCAGTTGTATAACTGAGTGATGAGTGAGAGCCACAATAGTCAGATCCTCCCACGCCAAGTAAGGTCACAACGTGGTGCCCCAAGTGAAGCTGGGCAAAGGTCCCCTTCAGCATGGCCTCCCTACTGATCCAGCAGAAGCCTTGATTCCTGGATGGATGTGCTCCTTCACAGACAGTACAAGCCCATCCAAAGACAACACAGGGAACCTCAGTGTACAAACAGTAGCTCTGTCTTACTAGGTTTTAGTCTGAGCCTATTGTCTCCCATCCAGACTCTACTACATTTGTGCTATTGGTTTTAAGGGTACCCCCCCTTCTTTCATTTTCCTTTTGCTGTGGGGTGAAGGTACCTTGCTTTGCTGATTATAATGATTGTTTCAATTGATATTTCATTCTTTTAATCATTATTAGCTATTTTAGGAATTGTGTGGTCTAGGGTTTCCCAAAGATATATTGTTGCTTGAAACAAAGGCTCTCCCCACCCCCCATTTAAATCAGCCGAACTTATTTCAACACTGGTTGCAGACCAGTGCCCTTCATTACACCTGAAGATAAAAAGCTAATTTAGGAGAAATAGAGCACCACAGCCATGAAGCACAACAGGTTTTTATAGTTGCTCTCCACTTCCTAGCATCTGCCAATTGAAGCTCAATCTGGTTAATAATAGGGCCCACAATAAGAGCTAATTAAAAATAAATGGGATTTTTTCCCATATTCCAGAAGATAGGTTAAAGTTACCCTTGTAACTTCATATTTTACCCTTGTCATAATTTATGGCTATTCGATACCCCCCTCAAGTAGTAACAATATTAAGTTGCATGTTTCTTCAAGTATACTGTACTGTGATAGCATGTGCTTCAGAAATAGTTAATATTTACTTATGTTTTTCATTGTTTATTTTATGCTTTTTATAGTGTAAAGTGTCAATGAGCACATAACAATATCATAATGGGATAAAAACATTACAGCGCTAAACCTAATATTTGCAAAGAGGTGGATTCTGATTGTTTATTGACAAAGATGTCAACTCCCAACTAGAGACAGTTGCCAATATATTGTTCTAGACATACACACAAGCAAAAGATTATGTACTGGTAATGTATATAACTGGAGAAATAAGGGGAAAATATATTCTTAGGTATCCTACGAAGACACTAAAATCAGCAAACATTATTTTCCAACTGATATTTGTTAAATTTAGAAGGCTGACCAACTCCATAAAGACTCTGGGTGGCATATAACATTAAAAACTTAAGAACCAGTAAAACAAAGAACAGAACGATGTATATCCAGAAGAAGAAAGGTTCCAAGTAACATCCCCCCAGCCTATAACAGGCTCACCATCCACCCTAACACAAAGTCCATGGGAAAAAGCCAGGCTTTCAGAGGCCTTTTAAGCACCGTCTGGGTGGGGGCCATACAGATCTCTGGAGAGATGCTGTTCCAGAGGGTAGGTGCTGCGACACAGAAGGCCTGGTTCCTGAGTCTGTTAGGTGGCTTTGTTGATAGGTGGGACCCAAAGTATGCACACTCTGACTGATCCTTTTTGGGGTGGGAATCAAATTCAGGGCCACCTTTCTTTCTGTTAAGTACAGTAGATATGCTGTTTTCAAACAAAGATTTGGGTGTTATTCCCTGCAGGAGAGGGATATGATTTCTGGTAGACAGACTACCTAAAGAAGTCAAGTGGCAGATGGCCTGAGACTTCTCTAAAGCTGCACTACAGATTCAGATATCTTTCCCTTATATTAGGAAAGTCAACATGGAGCTGATCCTTTCATGAAACAGAGGACATAATAGATATCAAGATCTGGAATCAATATTCAGGCTGACTATAAGCATGCTAGAGCCCACTATGGTTGACACTGTTCATCACAGCATCTTCTCTTGTTTGATCATATGATGATGATGATGATGATGATGACGACGACGACTATAGAGGAATGATCATAGTTACAGACATACATATTATTATTTCAATAAAAACTTTTTGTTCTGAAATAAAATTGTGCTTATTCTGAAGTGCCATTGGGTGTTGGGGGGATAATTTAGAATTTTTTGAATACATGTACTCAATACATGGATTCTGTCATACTTCCATTAAGAGGATGTTCTCACTGCTCCCTTCCCTGGAGTTATTATTTATCCACTCTGTGGTTTATGGGAATGGTTTCCATATAGCAGAGCTGCCATACATCACTTCCTAAAGAGAAATGTAGTACACCAGAATGAGGAAGAATAGAAGGGCATGCCCACAACACTGAGCCATACTTCTGCACACCTAAGCATTATACATTCCTGTTGATATAAATGAAGTTACAGTATATGTAGGCTAGCTTCCTCCTGCAACTCCTTTATTTTGTATCCTATCCTTTCATCTGCCCTTTGACTGTTTTACAAGTGATTGCCTGCATTATTGCTCATAAATAATCAACCAGCTCTATTCTAGCAAAGGAAGATCTTGTTTTACTTGTATCTCACTACAAGGAACATATGGATAAATCCTTTTTGTCTAGCCCTTTGTGGTATGGAAGAAATTGTCAGTAAGCCCCACAATGTTTTTTCTCCCTCGGGTGGCTTTTTACCACTTGCACTTTGGAGGCCTTGAATGGAAGAACAATTAACCATAATCTCTACGCAGCCTTTAGCCAAGCAAAGCTTGTTGCTGATTACCATCTTTCTAGGGGACACCTGTTTAAGCCATGGCATATTTCTCTTAAATAATGCCCGATTATAGTATTGTGTGTCTCTATAATTTATTTGTCATGAGAGATTATGAAATTTGGTCTATTCAACAATATCTATGAAGAAAGCCAAGATTCCAAACTGAAAAGATAGAGTCCAAGACTATAGAAAACAGACCTACAATGTAAGCTACAATGGCACCCTGAATGACAAAGAAAGTCTGTATGTGGAGTTTATAGTAAGAGGTAATTTTAGCTTTAGCGATTCCTATTTATACATGAAAAATTTACCAGGCCTCAATCAATGCACTCATGTTTAACACAATGAGCTAGATTCAAGGAATGAGTCAGTGCATCAACTGTGATATTCATTGCTTTTGCAAAACCCTTTTCTGCTTCCTAAAGCTTATGAAAACCAGAGTATATACACATTTTCAAAGGAGATGCTACCATTTTCATAATTGCTCAATTTAAAATGGTGTTTTATTCAACAGATAGCTACCAGGTGTCACATCAGAAATATTTCTACTCCCAGGATGATATACTGTTAAGGGCTTCAGAAATGGAATGTGTATTATACTGATTGGTCCTGATATTATTCCTTTTTTGTAAGTGTGTTGTGGAAATAAATGCAGTCTGCATATTTTTTGTAAGTGTTTTGTGGGAATAAACACAGTCTACATAGTTAATTCAACAACCTTTGATGCAGGGGTTGGTAATTTATGTTCTTTTGGAATAATTAAACTTTTGTGCACAATTAACTTTCTCAAAGTTGATCTTCTAGACCTAACTTAATTGTAGCTCTAATAAAGTGCTGTTCTAGGTTATCACACATTAAAACAGAACTCTTCTCTGCAGATAGATCATGGCATTGTACCTTCAAAAGTATGGAAATAAATGTTCAGAGGTACTAGCATTAATTTGGTCATGAATTTGACAAGGAGTTATAAAATAAGGCTTCCAAATGTGTGTTATTGTTTTCAATTTAAAAAAATCAAATAGGTAATCCAGAGGTAGAGAGAAAAGGTATGCCTAGACATATAGATCAGAAATCTTTAAGAATATCTAACAACAAAAAGGTATAGGCCAAATACAATGTGAAAATAACTTGCCTATTGTTTAATTATATTAATTACCTAAATTAATTGCTTATATATTGATGTCACTTATTCCATATCTACATTCCAAACTTATGACCAAAAACGGAAAATAAGTTATGAGAATAAAATACAATAAAATCTGGTGCCAGAATGGAAGGCAGGATTGATCTATAAGTATTTCTAATAGGAAAACCTTACTCAATCTGGATATGCTGGAGAAAGGAAATGTTTGTATGCACAAGCAAGAAACTAGTCTAAACCAGGACTACTGAAGCAGACTGATAACAGAAAAGTTTATTTAAAGAAATAGATGGTGAAGATCGGCAAAGCCTAACATCTAGTTAGCTAAATCCTATCAGGCAGTGAGTCTGTGGGTACAAGGATCTGTGTAGGTATGTGTGCGTAGGTATGTTTGTGTGCATATGTGCATCGACATGCAGACCTTGGTAACAAAGAGCTGGAGATTAGCAATCTCAAGACAAAGAGATAAAATAAGTGGCAGTGCCACTAATGCCACACTTCCAGTGAGATATTCTAGGATTCATGAAAGAAAATTATCTCATCACTAAGGTTCACTTGAGAGCTGCATTCTTTGTACTGTCGAGCCTTAACTCCTCACAGAGATGCTAATTAATATCTTTAATTATGGATTAAACAGTGGTTGATATGAGAGTCTTTCTTGTATCCCTCTTGTTCTTTCAGCACTACTGTAATATCGAAGCCACTGGGCTGAGGAATGTAAAATTATAGATTCCCCTTCCTCCCCCATCTTTTCCATGAACCTGGCAATCATATTCTGCAAAAGGATTCTGCCTCCTGTGAGATAACTGAAGAATTATACATTAATTTTATTAAGAAAACTTTGATGAGCAGTGTTTTATACATTTTTAATACCAATATGTACCACCTGAGAGCAGATTGGCCTACACTCAAGTAAAAATTTGATTAGAGTGAGTGGCCAGGTCAGAAGCTGAAGCTTTCCCAAGGCCAGCTGGCCCCTATGAAATTGTCACGATGTAGCATGTGACAAGTGTCAGATTAAAAGCTACAGGCCAATCCTCTGGCAAACAACAGTGGTTATGCTTCAGTAAAGCAGAAGTAAGATACCAAGTGCCAGTCTCGTTTCTGGTAAGACACTATGAGACTATAAAAAAAAATAAAGCACTGAATCCTGTTTGACATGTTGGCATGTTTACCTATTTAATTCTGGGTTGCTCTATTCCCATGGCAAAGGAATGGATGCAGACAGGCTTGAATGTTAGAATAGGCTGGGACCCATGTACAGGCTACTTGTTTCTGCTCTGGGACCAACTGTGGGTATCTGATTGTAGAGAGAAATCTTTTCCTGCCTTTGCACTACGCTGTCTCCTTTCTGAAAGCATGGGAATGGGAAACCTACAGAAAACATGCCCCGCTCTACTACTGGTTACCGCTCAGCTTTTGGCATGAGAAGGAAACAAGTAACATCACAACAGAGAATGTCAAAATGGATCTAGAGCATAAAAAAATCTAGCTCATCCATTAAGACTTGAAAAAGTAGGTACATGGTTCAGTTCCAGATCCTGATTCTGAGGGAAAATTCTTCATCCTCGCCATTTTAAGGGATTGTGGCACAAGGAAGGTGAGGCATATAGCCCATAACTTTGACCACCATTGCCTCCTAGTTCTCAAAGCATAGTGCTTCTTTGCCTTGTAGCAAAGACTGGGGATGTGGTGGTACAACTTACATTTCAGCCAGCACATCCCAGCACCACCATTTTAATTATTTTGGCTAAAATAAGCAAACGTACTTCCCAGAGTTTTAATCAAAAGTAGAGGTCATCCCCTTGGACCCAGGTATTTGCCTCAAATGGCATCTCCTGGGGCTAAGCTTGTTCCAGCCAAGTTCAGTGTTGAATGTACATGCTCCTGTTCGTTTCTGAACACTTTATCCGCTATCATTCATCCTAACTGAATACACAGACTACAGCAGAGTTCTGCAAACAGCTTAGCAGGGCCTTCCTCAGTCTGGTGCCTTCCAAACGTGTTAAGAGTTCAAGGCTGGGATAGCACATTGTGGATGTTGAAAATACAACATGGTATTTGGTATTTGGTAGGAGCAGAAATACCTTTTCTTGAGCTCTGAAGTCATACGTCATAGCTTTAATTTCTCGTATGACTGCATGGTCCTTCCCCACTCTTCCATATCATTTTTTTTAAAACAAATCTTTGAATCAGTATAAACATCTGCACATCTTTTTATTAAAGATGTTAGTGGAACTAATTCTACAGTATGTGAAACAAGAGTTTTGTTCAGGAAACACATTGTATAACACAAGAAACTATCATTCTTTTTCATATTCATTTCATATAAAGGGGGGAAAAGCTACTGCAAACACAGTTATGGTGGATCATATCAAAGATCTATCTAATCTGGTGTCCTGTTTCTCACTCTGACCAAGAAGATGCCAATAGGAAATCTATATACTTGGGGTCAATGGTGCTATTGTTATATCCCAGCAGCTGGTATTCATAAGATACCTCTGATCACAAGATGTCCTCATCATAATGATAGCCATTAAGCCCTATGTCTCTCTCCAGCTTTAATATTTATTTGGTGAAAATTTAGGACAGGTTTTCAACTAACATGCATTCACACATTGGAAGGAACTAGATGATAATTTGGTAATCTCCCTATAATACTTTATAAAGGTTTTATTTTTCCTTTCATGTACAACTATTTGGTTGAAATGGTCCAGAGAAGCAGATATTCCATAACACTGTTAAATGTCCTTCAACATTTTGACACACAAAGATAAAAAGTCCTTCTTTCAAAAAGTGTTTTTTACAAAAAAATATTTGTTGCTCCAACTTGGGTATCCAAGAGATACAACAGTACTCTCTTTGTTGCTTGACAGGGGAGAGTGCAGAATTAACAGCAATAATTTATAAAACCACACTTTATATACTATATTAACTTACCTTCGGATGAAACTGTTCAGTAGCATGAGCCTTTTAAGCTACATATCTGAAACATTTCATGCTTCAAAACATCCTAATAATCTGAGTGAGTTTAAGGTATTTATGTTGTTTCTCTCATTCCCTCTCTCCCTTCCACCCACCCACCCAAACACATCTACATTATGGCAGGAACCAACCAGTTTTAGCAGCAATTAAGACTTTACATATATGATCCTCACAGGTCCCAAGTTTTGTATTCTCAATCATTACCCCAACAAGCAGAGAGTCCAGAGTTGCTCTCTGAGTGAGATGGGTGGGGAATAAATTTGATATATATATATATATATAAATAAATAAAGTACTTACCTGCACCTAACGATCACTTTTGTGCATAGCTCCTCAGACTACCTGCGCAGTAAGTATGTTGGAAACTCTGAGGTTGTTTACAGAAACATAGCGGTTGGTCAATTCAATATCTCTATTTGTTTAAACTTGCCAGGATGCTAAGGTTGCCTTCCAGATTTGCTAATGTTCTATATTTGTAATGTGCTAACATGATCTGTGGCTTGAAAGCAGGCACGGGCACGATAGAATATCAACACTCCTCAGCTTCACTTGGGGAACAGAATAGTACTTTTAATACGATAAGCATCGTACTTCCACTGCAGCTAGAGTGATAGAATTAACATTAGTCTGACCTATAATCAAACATAATTTAAAATTACATGGCAGCACCAGATATTTTCCTCTCCCCACGGCAGAAAAGAGAAGACAGGCTTTTCACTTTCCAATTAATATACTGACTGATGAGAGGGACATTCCAGAACCAAAATCTCCATCCACAAAACACTCCAGCAAGAGAGGCACATGTTTTAAGAGAAAAGTTGACCTTCTGACCTTCCTGATATAGTCTCAAAGATCTTTGAAGGAACGGATCCAGCTTTTCTTTCCTGGCAGAGCTTCATCTCTGAGATAGCTGCATTGCAATGTATGTGGAGGAGCTGTGCCAGGAATCCATCATGTTAAAGGTCTGTTCGAGTAAACAATTTACTAAGGCTGAAACAGAAGGCAGTGGCGAGGGCTCCACTTCAGTTTGCTTGCAGGGCAGTGATCTGTGATCTGTGGAAGGCAAAAAGAGAAGGCGTTATGTTTTTACTACACAGAGCCAGTGTGGTAATGGTGTTGAACTAGAACTCGGAGACCCAGGTTCAAGTCCTACCTCCGCTATGGAAGCTCACTAGGTGATGTTGGGCCAGTCATTGTGTCTCAGCTCAACATAACCTATAAGCTAATGACTTGCTGGAGGACAGGCAGGATATTATTTTAATGAACAAATTAATATCTTTTCAGTCATAGCTGTCGCTGAGGAGGTAAATCTTTGAATAGCTGACCTATATGAGCCAAATAAATTGAGACATCACCACGCAATTAGCAATTGTCTGATTTTATTTAAAGAAATTGTATTCATGGATTTAGTTGCGACCACAAGACATGGAAGAATAACTCTTTTCCTCTTCTGTAACCCTGATTAGGCACCCATGTCTCCTTTCTGCATTGGAGAAATATTCCCACTAGACCATTAGAAATCTTCACCAATTCAAATAACAGGTAAAGAAATGGAAAGGAAATTACTCTGCTGAATTTAAGGAGTAGATCCAGGATATCAGTTTCTTCTCTATTTTTTAAAAAAATCTTTGTGCTCTAAAAATGAGAAAATGACACATTATGTTGCTATATGGCCCAAATTTAGTAAGCACAACAACTCAATTAATTTCATGTAAATATTTATACTTCTCATTCGATCTTTTCATTTTGTTAATTGTTTGTGTTATGTTTAGTTCATTTAACCACTGTAATATATTTAGTGTTTATTTTCTTCACTATGTTATCACTCTTCAGCGTGGACATTTTCTTTTGCATTTCATTACATACACAGGCGGAGAAGACCCAATCTATATTAAATTATAGTGTGGGACAAAGACTTAATCCCCTACCCAAATTCAATGAGCCTGAACCAGTTCATTTGAAAACCTATTCAAAGAATTACACCAGGTTACATGTGCTATAACCTGGTGCACCCTACTGTATTCTCTTGATTCCCAGACTCTTCTGCCAATCTCATAGAATTTACCACATTTATTTATTTTATTTATTTGTTCAATTTATCCCCCGCCCATCTCCCATTGCATTTCTTTCCTTCCACCTTTTACAGCAAAGGCAGCAGAAAAAGGGGGACCACAGTATGCTGCACTAAATAATATAAGTAAAGGTTAGGAAACCTTGCTACAGATAAGCTGGTCCCAGTAGCAAATTTAAGTCAGTTCAATTTACCCTCCCTTATCCTTTGAAACATGTAACAAAATAAAGAAT
Source organism: Charina bottae (assembly GCA_023362775.1). Lineage (NCBI taxonomy): Eukaryota > Metazoa > Chordata > Lepidosauria > Squamata > Charinaidae > Charina > Charina bottae. The sequence continues at coordinate 215,010,467 of JALMGJ010000002.1, read as the reverse complement.
TGGCAAGGTTTATTATTTCAGATACAGCAGGATCTAGGGCACAGTGTAAAAGATAACATGGCAGAATATCATCACTCTGACACGGTAATCAGAAAACTTTTCTTGTGTTAACTGTCATATAGGTGGGAAATTGAGAAGTGATCCTGCAAAAGGCTGGGCTGGTTTGGAAAAGGATGAAATTATACTTTATCAAATTATACACAGTGAAAGTGAATAGAGAGGTATTTTTCTCCCTTCCTTGTCAGAGCAGAACCTGGGGTCATCAAGTGAAGCTGATTGGTAGGGATTCAGGATAAAAGAAGTGAAGTATTTTTTGCACAGCACATTGTTATGGATGTTACACATAACACATGTTACAGATTTCTGCTGCAAAATAAAGCGATAGACACCAGCTTATATGTCTCTAAAAATTATACACATTTATTGAGAATAGATGTTTAGGAATGATAATATTAGGGGGGGGGGAGAAATTCATTTAATTCACATTTGAATACAATCTAAACAAGTGTGCATTTTTAAACCAATGATGATAATGATACTATCCATTGAATTGTGTCCAATTCTCGGCGATTCTATGGACCAGCTCTCTCCACATTTTCCAGCCTTGTATGGTTTAAACCACTACACAAACCTAAATGTGGTTATCATTTCAAACTGACATTATTCCAAATTTTGCAATGCAGTTTGCTAATCAAAGCAAACTACACATTTCCCTGAAAGGAAGATAGCCCTGAATATAAGACAAATCTTCCCAAAGGATGTTTAGACAACCCGCCAAGGGGGGACCTCTACACTTCCTTTTAGGTAAATATGATATATTAATGAAAAGTTAGTACAAAACATCATTTATGCATTATTTGAGGGATCCCTCAAGTGAATGAAAGTCTCCCTCTCAGGAGTGAGAGGCATGGGAGGGAGTATTGGGTTGGTTGTAGAATATGAGTGCACTCATCCCCCTGAGTGAGAGACAGGGGGGGAGGGGTAGTGTATGAAGTGCCCCCCTATGGACCAGTGAGAGAAGTCGATGGGGGCACAGGGAGTGAGTGTTGAAATTTGGGAGTGGTGAGTGGGTCCAGCCATTGCCGAGAGAACGAGCTGGTGCACTGATGAGGGCCCATCATCACTTGAATTGATTGTTGTAAGTCTGTTGGTTGAGTGATGGAGGGTTTTCTGAGTTTATCCAGGAATCTCGGGAGTCCAGGAGTGGAGGGTAATGGACTTAGAGACTCTGGGGGTTATAGGGCTGGGCAGAATATTGAGGTGGTGATGGGTAGGGGATGTTATGGCGAGAGCCGGAGAGCAGGCCATCGTAGGGGAAGACATCCCCGGTGTTTACTACCGGTGACGTGTTCCGGCTCTCCGTGCTCAACCCAAGGACCTGGTCAGCAGACTCGTGGTTGCCCTGACTTTCAGCTGCTGCTCTGTAATGCCAGGTCAGTTAATAACAAAGCCCTCCTCATACATGATCTGATTATAGAGGAGGGGGCAGACCTGATATGTATTACAGAAACCTGGCTGGGCCCGGAGGGGGGTGTCCCTCTGTCTGAGATATGCCCAGTCGGGTTTCGGGTTTGGCACCAGCCGAGACTTCAGGGCAGGGGAGGAGGGGTGGCTGTTGTCATCCGGGAATCTCTAATGGCCGTCAGGGGCCCTGCTCCACAAGTGACCGGGTGTGAGACTCTGTTCTTTAAGTTGGGCTCTCGGGAACAGTTGGGAGTGTTGCTACTGTACCAGCCTCCCTGCTGCATAGCAACCTCCCTGCCTGAGCTGCTAGAGGCCGTCTCGGGGTTGGCAGTTGAGCTCCCTAGGCCAGGGGTCGGCAAACTTTTTATGCCGGGAGCCATTTTGACATGCTCGTGCACATTTTGAAATGCTAGAGAGCCAGGGGGCGGGGTTTGCGGGCGGGGGCCAATCACGTGGAAGGGGGCGGGGTTTGCGGGCGGGAGACGGCGTCCACCCGGCCCAGCTGCCCGGGGTCCAGGGAGATCAGCTCCGGCGGGATCTGTGGCGAAGAGCGGCCGTGGGGGGGGCGGGCGGCGACGACAAGCGACGCGCTTCAGGCTTTCAGCGCTGGAAGGAGGCCCGCCTTCCAGCGCTGAAAGCCTGAAGCGCGCCGCTTGTCGTCGCCGCCCGCCCCCCCCACGGCCGCTCTTCGCCCGCCCGCGTTGAACAAAGAAGATGATGGAGGGTGGGAAACGAGGCCTGCCCGCTTACCTGCCTGCTTGCCTCCCTCCGCGAGGCCCTCCGCTGCCTTCCCGGGGTCCAAGCCGGATCGGGGGCCTCGCGGAGAGAGGCAGGCAGGCAGGTAAGCGGGCAGCCCTGGCCTCCGCCGCCGGGCCCGCCCCCCTCGGCCGCTTCCGCCCGCCCGCGTTGAAGAAAGAAGATGATGGAGGGTGGGAAACGAGGCCTGCCCGCTTACCTGCCTGCCTGCCTCCCTCCGCGAGGCCCCCCGCTGCCTTCCCGGGGTCCAAGCCGGATCGGGGGCCTCGCGGAGAGAAGCAGGCAGGCAGGTAAGCGGGCAGCCCTGGCCTCCGCCGCCGGGCCCGCCCCCCTCGGCCGCTTCCGCCCGCCTGCGTTGAAGGAAGAAGACGATGGAGGGTGGGAAACGAGGCCTGCCCGCTTACCTGCCTGCTTGCCTCCCTCCGCGAGGCCCCCCGCTGCCTTCCCGGGGTCCAAGCCGGATCGGGGGCCTCGCGGAGAAAGGCAGGCAGGCAGGTAAGCGGGCAGCCCTGGCCTCCGCCGCCGGGCCCGCCCCCCTCGGCCGCTTCCGCCCGCCCGGGTTGAAGAAAGAAGATGATGGAGGGTGGGAAACGAGGCCTGCCCGCTTACCTGCCTGCTTGCCTCGCTCCGCGAGGCCCCCCGCTGCCTTCCCGGGGTCCAAGTCAGATCAGGGGCCTCGCGGAGAGAGGCAGGCAGGCAGGTAAGCGGGCAGCCCTGGCCTCCGCCGCCGGGCCCGCCCCCCTCGGCCGCTTCCGCCCGCCCGCCCGCGTTGAGCGAAGATGATGATGGGGGGCGGGAAACGAGGCCTGCTTGCCTCTCTCCACGCAGGGGCTGCTGCGGCTGGAGATGGCGCTGCCTCCCTGCTGCGCCGGGCCTCGCTCAGTGCGAGAGCCAGGGGGCGGGGTTTGCGGGTGGGGGCCTATCACGTGGAAGGGGCGGGGGTGAGTTCAGCTGCGGAAGAGCCACACTCAAGGGGCCAAAGAGCCGCATCTGGCTCGCGAGCCGCCATTTCCGACCCTTGCCCTAGGCTTATGGTTCTGGGGGACTTCAACTTGCCTTCCCTGGGACGAACCTCAGAAGCGGCATGGGAGTTCATGACCACCATGGCGACCATGGGCCTGTTCCAAATCATCCAGGACCCAACTCGAGACAGTGGCCTCACCCCAGATCTAGTTTTCTTGTCAGAGCAGTGGCAATATGACCTGAGGGGAGAATTACATCTTTCCCCTTTGTCATGGTCAGATCACGCCCTGGTGACCTTGAGATTCTCCTATGCTGCCCCCCTCCGCAGGGAGGCTGGACCCATTCGATTGGTCCGCCCCCGGCGACTGATGGACCCGTTAGGATTCCAGAGGGAGCTGGGGTTATACCGGAAGATCTGTTGCATGGTCCAGCGAAGGCTCTGGCTGCTGCCTGGAATAGAGAGGCGGCTGGGGCCTTGGACAGGATCGCACCTATGCGGCCTCTCTTGTCCAATCGAACCCGACACTCCCCCTGGTTTACAGAGGAGTTGAGGGTTTTGAAGAGGATTAAGAGATGCCTAGAGCACCGCTGGAGAAAAACAAAGACTGAATCCGACCGAACACAATCTAGAGCCGCAATTAAGGCCTACCTTGTGGCGGTAAGAGCGGCGAAACTTCAATATTTCTCCGCTCTTATTGCATCCGCAGAATTCTGCCTGACGGCCCTGTTTAAGATTACCCGATCCCTTTTGGGGAAATGGGAGTCGGAAATCCATCTGCAGGGCTGTGCTGAGGAATTTTCGAAGCATCTGCAGGATAAAATCGCTCGGATTCGCTCCAAGTTGGATTCCAAGCGTGAGTCAGAGTCTGGAGAGATACCCAGGGAACGTTCTTACTTTGTTATCTGGGAACAGTTTGATCCTGTTGGACCTGAGGAAGTGGACAGAGTTCTCCGGACTGTAAATGCCACCACCTGTCAATTAGATCCATGCCCCTCCTGGCTGTTGAAAGCAGCTCGGGAGGGGACTTGTAGTTGGGTCCAAGCGATGGTGAATGCATCCTTGGGAGAGGGGGTGTTCCCGGCGGCTTTTAAGGAGGTGCTGGTTCGCCCCCTTCTCAAGAAGCCATCGCTGGACCCTACTATACTGGATAATTTTTGTCCAGTCTCCCACCTTCCCTTTTTGGGAAAGGTGGTTGAGAAGGTGGTGGCGTTGCAGCTCCAGAGAATTCTGGATGAAACGGATTATCTGGTCCCCTTTCAGTCAGGTTTCAGGCTGGGTTATGGGATGGAAACTGCATTGGTCGCGCTTATGGATGATCTCTGGCGGGAGCAAGATGGAGGTAGTGCATCCATTCTTGCTCTTCTTGACCTCTCAGCAGCATTCGATACCATCGACCACGGTATCCTTCTGGAACGGCTTAGGGAGTTGGGGGTGGGCGGCGTGGTTTTACGCTGGTTCGCCTCCTTCCTCCGAGGCCAGGCCCAGTCGGTGTTGATTGGGAGCGAGAGTTCCAGTCCGCGGGCCCTTCTTTGTGGGGTCCCACAGGGCTCGGTACTCTCTCCGCTCCTTTTTAACATCTACATGAAACCACTGGGAGAGATCATCCGACACCACGGGATGAGGTATCATCAATATGCCGATGATACCCAGTTGTATATCTCCATCCCGGGTGAAGTAAGTGATGCAGTGACCATCCTGTCCAAGTGCCTGGGGGCTGTAGGTGCCTGGATGGGGAAAAACAGGCTTCAGCTGAACCCTAGTAAGACAGAGTGGCTGTGGATTAATGGCTCCTCAACTTCTGGGAAATTATCATCTTTAATTCTGGATGGGGTTGCACTACCCCAGACAGACCCGGTGCGTAACTTGGGAGTCCTCCTGGACTCATGACTCCTGCTTGAAGAGCAGGTGGCAGTCGTGGCCAGGAGAGCTTTTGCACAACTTCGGGTTGTGCATCAGTTACGCCCTTTCCTGGAACAAGGGGCCCTTCGAACAGTCACTTGTGCCCTGGTTATCTCCCACATAGACTACTGTAATGCGCTCTACATGGGGCTACCCTTGAAGAATATTCGGAAGCTACAACTGATCCAGAATGCAGCCGCACGGACAGTTTTGGGTGTCCCAAGGAGGACTCACGTAACACCTTTGCTGCGCGAGCTGCACTGGGTTCCAGTTTGCTTCTGGGTACAATTCAAGGTGTTGGTTATCACCTTTAAAGCCCTACATGGCATGGGACCAGGATGCCTAAGGGATCGTCTCATCCCCATCACTTCATCCCGTCCCACCCGGGCATGCAGAGAGGGCATGCTACGGACTCCATCGGTTAAGGAGTTCCACCTAACGGGGTCTCGGAAGCGTGCTTTCTCTGCTGTTGCCCCTGCCCTTTGGAACATTCTCCCCCCGGAGATCAGACAGTCCCCCTCACTCCTGGACTTCCGGAAAAGACTTAAAACCTGGTTGTGTCATTATGCTTGGGGTCAGAAGGAGATTGGAGATACTTGGAAGTGGCTTGCACCTTAGATTTGCTCTGAGGGGCCCTTTTTATAAACTTAAGAATACTCTTCCTTTGGATCCCATTTTATTCATTATATTTTAAATTATTATTTATTATGTATTTTGTTTTATTTATAAATGTATATTAATGTTTTAATTCTGTTGTAAACCGCCCAGAGTCCCCCTCGGGGGAGTTGGGTGGTGATAAATCCAATAAATAAATAAATAAATAAATTTCACCAAGCCTTAGGAAATGGGCTGTTATCACTGTTCCTCCAGATGAGCAACCATTTTAATAATATGTTTTGGAATGTATGATGCCCTGCGTGCATAACTATTGCATATGTATTTGGTTTAATTTTTGACTATTATGTGTTTGTTTTAACCCAAATTACAGAACTAGGGAGTTGTTCACTTAGTCAGTTGATTGGAATACCCTGTAAATATATACAACTAATAATGTACAATATAAGTAAAGGTAAAGGTTTCCCCTGCACAGTCGTGTCCGACTCTAGGGGCCGGTGCTCATCTCCGTTTCTTAGCCAAAGAGCCAGCGCTGTCCGAAGACGCTTCCGCGGTTATGTGGCCGGCATGACAAGCACAGAACGCTGTTACCATCCCACTGAAGTGGTACCTATTTATCTACTTGCATTTGCATGCTTTCGAATTGCTAGGTTGGCAAGAGCTGTGGCAAGTGCAGGAGCTCACTCCATCATGCAGGGCTAGGGTCTCGAACCGCCGAACTTGCGACCTTCCGATCGACAAGCCTGGCGTCTTAACCACTGAGCCATCACGCCCCATAATGTACAACATGTGCAGCATTATATTGGGGAAAATTGCAAAAAAATGACTATGATAGGCAAAATCTTTAACCAAAAAGGAGATGTTTGGGAAAACATGCATTGAAACTTTAGTAAGAACTTCATTTTAAGAAAACATTCTCAAGTCCAACAATCAAAGAGAATATTTGTAGCTCAGGGTTGAACTGTGGAGTCCTTGGTGCTCTCTGAGCCTTGTTGTTTTCATGCAGACATTTCATTGACAGACTAGGCAACATCTTGAGTGTGAAAAAGGAGTTAGACTTGCTCTCTGTTTATATACCATGGCTTGTCCTGCTTGTGTTGGTGAAGGTGTTGTTCTCCCCTTAGGAGTTCCTTGATTGGGCTGTTGTTTGCTGCTTGGTTGATTGACTGAGTTGATATAGTTAATATTGATTAGGGTATATTGTACTGTTTGATTGTTCCTCTGGTGCTAATCTTGGTGTTAATCTTTGCATATCTTGGTATTGATTGCAGGTAAGGAGGTGTTCAGGTCTTTTGGCTTTTCTATTGTCTCTTATGAATGGTATGTAAATGTTGTTTACCTCTATGTGTCTGTTGATGGCTGCTTTGTCTGAATGCCAAGCTTCCAGTAATTCTCTAGTGTTTTTGGATTTGGCTTGGTTTAAGATGCTCACAGTTTCCCAGTTGAAAGTATGGTTGAGTCTGTCCATGTGTTGTGAGATTAAGGAGTTTTCATCATGTCTTCTGACTGCTAGTTGGTGTTCATGGATGCGCTCTGCTAGTCTTCTGCCCCTATCTGCAATAATTACCCAGATACGCAAATATTAACACCAAGATTAGCACCAGAGGAACAATCAAACAGCACAATATACCCTAATCAAGGAACTATTAACTCAGTCAATCAACCAAGCAGCAAACAACAGCCCAATCAAGGAACTCCTAAGTGGAGAACAACACCTCCACCAGGACAAGCCCTTTTCACACTGAAGATGTTGCCTAGTCTGGCAATGAAACGTCTGCAAGAAAACAACAAGGCTCACAGAGCACCAAGGACTCAAGTCCAACAATCAGCATTCATTGAGAAACAGAAAAACCAAATTTGACAGATATGGAAAAATTAAAAGCTTGAGAAACCCTGAAATGTGATGTTTGCTCACATTTCAGGGTTGATGTTGCATTCAGCCTCATTGTGATGGCTGAATGCAACATCTAGAATCAGAAGCAGCATTCACCTGAGTATCAGTGGGGAAAGGGCAATTATCCACATGTGCTGCTTTTCAGCACCCAAGAGTTTATGGTTGGCTATTTCAAAATCTACATGCTGGGCTAGCCAGGACCTTGACATGATCCATCAGGACTCTTATTGAAATACTTTCAGTCCTCTCCAGATCTAAGATTTTATGGTAGTATAGTTACTTTAAAAAGAAAATAAAGCTTTGAAACTCTGTTCTTATAAGCACTGTAAATTGAATGCCCCATATTCCAACAGTTAAAAATTATTCTCAAGCCTATACTTGAAGAGGAGAGAAGTAATAGCACTGATGATGTTTTCAGGGGGATGGCTGGGTACGAGTCATGTACAGATGACTTCAACTAGTACCTCAAAACTACTAAATTCCTAAAGTAGGAATGGAAACTAGTACCTGAAAAAGCAGTATCTTACAATCACTGTTTCCTGGCTGACTTGCCCCAGAGGTACACCTATAGATGTGTACCTGGACTAGCCAGAAAAAGAATAATGGCAAAGGTGAGCAGGTGGTTAGCAGAAGAATGTACCAGGAAATGAAAGAATGTACCTTTGGCCTCTGTGTACCTATCCAAAAGATCTCTGCCATTCTAACCATGGCATGTTAGAGCTGGGAGCCTAGTATTATTGTGCAAGTATGATAAAAAGAAACATATAAAGTCATTTTTTTAAAAAAAGTTAGAATACTCTCAAGGGACTCACCTGTTCCCTTCCATATAGTGGAGCTCCTAATCAACACAATATACCACATGAAAACTGGACTGAAGGGCGCACAAAAGAGTGGAATATTACATTCTCCAATAATCATACGAGAATGCAGAGAGCATGGCACCTGAAGGGCCTTAATGCACTGTAAGAACACAGCTCGTCCCAGCACAATGATAGCCTTCACCTCCCCGAAATCGCTTTCCAGTTACCGGAATGATGTGGTCTAGAGCCCATGGCTAGCAAATTTAGAGTTCTGCTTCAGGGGATTTTGTTTGAGACCAGAGGGTAGGAGTCTATGTTTGCAGCAGTCTGAAATTGCCAATGGGAGTAGGGCTGAGCAAATATCCAAAGTGGTTGCATAACTAAGCATCACCACTGGAATGATCTGGGAAGTGGACCAGGTATCCCCACCTCCAATCAAACTCAGAATGCAGCTGTCCTAACAAGGAAACCAGTAATTTCACACCAGAATAATTTAGGACAACTTCAGGCTCTCTGGAACATAGGTTTGGTATCTGATAAAGATGATACCATGGGGATACAGTGGATAAAAGGGCATGTTTTTACTTGGAAAAGGCCATTAGAAAGATGTTTAAACTAAGATAGGCTGCATTTCAAATGTTCAAAGAAAGGCAATGAGCAGTATGTGGCATCAGGCTACAAGTCAGCCAAGGACAGATGCCCTGTTCCTAAAGAAACATCTTGTATCCAAGGAAGTACAAAGGGAATTACAAGTGAATTTTCCTGAGGAGACAGTATTGCATCAATACAAGTCCAGCTTGAAGACTAATGCAAAAACAAGCCATTCCGCCATTAGCCTGGTGCAATCTACTTTGTTGGCAGCAGCCAGATTCTTCTAAGGAGATTTGATATTCAGGGATAAAGCCAGAAGACGTCTAAACACTGAATCCCATTCCCACTACAAAGTTCTTCATCCCACTGTCCCTGCACTTCCTCACTAAGCAGTCAGTCAGCTGGGCAGTTTTGGAAGTCTCCCCCTTAGAGATTGTTGTTGTTTATTCATTCAGTCACTTCCGACTCTTTGTGACTTCATGGACCAGCCCACGCCAGAGCTTCCTGTCGGCCGTCGCCACCCCCAGCTCCCCCACGGTCGAGTCCGTCACCTCCAGAATACCATCCATCCATCTTGCCCTTGGTCGGCCCCTCTTCCTTTGGCCTTCCACTTTCCCTAGCATCAGCTTCTTCTCCAGGGTATCCTGTCTTCTCATTATGTGGCCAAAGTACTTCAGTTTTGCCTTTAATATCATTCCCTCAAGTGAGCAGTCTGGCTTTATTTCCTGGAGTATGGACTGGTTTGATCTTCTTGCAGTCCAAGGCACTCTCAGAATTTTCCTCCAACACCACAGTTCAAAAGAATCTATCTTCCTTCGCTCAGCCTTCCTTATGGTCCAGCTCTCGCAGCCATAGGTTACTACGGGGCCCTTAGAGATTACTTAGTGTAAAGATGTTTTATATTTTTTATAAATGTTGGAGTCCCTCTCCAAGCCTGCCAATATACCTATTGGGTGAATATTGGTGTTTGGAATGCAGAAGGAACGGTATTCAAGCCAGAACATCAGGAATAGAGAAGACAAGCATGACCAACAACAAAATGATACTGTGGAGAGTTCTCTTCACATAACCATGTCCTCCTCCATAATACTGATAGATTCTCCCTCTTAATCAGTTTCCCATTTCTGCTTCTATCACTTAATCAGCATACTCAGTTCTCATGGGAGAGACAGTGTTTCCCAGTGCTATTTGTTCTTTTTTAAAATGAATTTAAAAGCATATAATTCCCTCAAATCAGTGGATAACATCCCCTTATACATGGAGAGGATTGTTAACATCAAATTTTCTCATAACTCTGTATATTCTTTTTTAACTTGCCTCCAATGAGGTTTGGAATTCATGTGGGGACTTTCAATCACTTCAGCTTTTCTAATTCATAGTGGGATCCAACCAAACTAATTATTGCAGTCTGATAACAATGGGCACTCAGAAATCTAACATCTTCACACATAGAGATCTCTCTAGAATGGCTTTTCACAGACTTGCCCTTCTTCAATCAGAATTATTTTCCATGAGCAAAGTAACTGAAGTTATTTAACATTCATACGCATTCATTGTGCAAGGCACAAAATATCTCTAAGAAAATCAGTAACAAATCACTTCTATATTTAGCTCAACCATCCCCAGTCAGAACTGTGCAGTCCCAATATATCTGGAAGACACAAGTTTTGGGAAGGCAATCTCTCCAGTCAACTCAATAAAAAAGCTGAAATTGGTCCCAGAGAATCCTGGCTTTAGTAAGCTCAGCTTTGGTAAGCAATCAGATGAATCAAAATGAACAAGTCAACAAAAGCAAAAGGGCATTTTGTTTTTTATTAAAATGCTTGAAGGGAAGTTTATAGACATGAACTCTTGAAACCCAAGAGGCAAAATAGCTTTTGTTCTGTTGTTATTATTTTAGAAGCATATTTTCTTACTCTATTTACAAGCATGTTTATTTCTTAATTTATAAGGGTTCTTTCTTATTCTGAACATTGAGGCTTACTTAGCCACCCAGAAGACTCTGCATCTGACCACAATGAATTTTCAGCTGTTTTCAGCTTAATTGATACGTATCCCAGCCAAGTCTCTCATATTGTATTGGGAATATTTTGCATGTTCAGAATGAGCCTTGTCCCTGGTGACAACTAATGATAATACTCTAAAAGCTTTCATTTCCATTCAGATAGCAGAAATTCCACAGTCTCACTGCTAACTATTATTAACCCTTGCCTCGGATTTCAATGTCTTTGTTACAGTGGTGTGATTGTGCAATGTTAAATGCTATGCTTTGTAGTCTGTGCCCCATTCTTTATGATAAATGTATATTACCTTATTTATTGGAAGAGGTGGAAAACCCACTCCTTGATTGTTTGGTGATCCTCCTCGTCATTCTTTTGAGAGGGGCCTTGAACCACTGCCCCCAAATTTTCCCCTGATATCACATCAACATTTGTAAATAAAATACGATATAATACCAGATGTAGACTATTTTCAACTGCCAGGAATGATTCAGCCACTGATCTGAGTCCAACATTTTGGCCACGAAATTGTGTTTAAGGGTCTGGATCAGGGAGGAGGGGGGATGACAAATACCAGAGCTGCCAAATTTTCACTCAGGTTTGCCACTGCATCTTTAAGAAGCTTTGCATTTCCTAAAGATAACCCTCACCCCAAGCTGCTATACATAAAGCTGCTGCTAAAAGCATGGCTGCAACATGAGGTTGAAAGCATCACCATGTGCTAGTCCTCTGAAGCAGTTTTCCCCACCGTGGCAACCTCCAAAGGTATCCAACTAAAGATTCCAGATATTGCAAGATATAGTCCAGCATACTTGGAAGGACTGGGGGGCACATTGTTCTAATATATATAAGAGCCAGTTTGGTCTAGTGGTTAAGGCTCCGGGCTAGAAACCAGGAGTCTGTGAGTTCTAGTCCCGCCTTAGGCATGAAAGCCAGCTGGGTGACCTCGGGCCAGTCACTCCCTCTCAGCCCAACTCACCTCACAGGTGAATACCACTGTTATATTACATGCTGCTATAATATATCCAACCTCTAATTATTACCTCTGTGCCTTTAAACTATTTTAGAAACAAGAAGAAATCAACCACTTAAGCTGTTTTTCAGGTATGACCTTTTCTGCCTTTTTCCTCCAGTTACTGGTTCAAAAGGTGGAATAAAAACAGATGGTCAGTCTAGTAACTACTGATCCCCAGGAATGATTCTTCCCATAACATGTGATTGCGGTATGCATCCATTAAATATTCAGAATAAAGCTCTTCCCTCTGAAGTTGTTGTGAAAGTATATACAAATATAACTGAGATTATTGTAATTATATCCATCTTCTGGAATCTTTCTTTTGAGTATAACATTGCTAAGTGGGTACGATAGTAACAGTGAAACTAGCAGTGCCATCTGCTGACTGAAGAATATCATTACTTCTATTACTCACATCTGTCCAAGGATTCCATATCAGTATATGAAAAAAAAATACATTCATATAGATTGACTAAACTTCCTATCTATAATTTACAGAAATGTTTAATTCAGTCCTTCTGATCAAGAACTTATTTCTGGGTATCCTTGATTTTCCTAGTTTTGCATTTCAGAGCAACCTGCTACAGTAAACACAGTTCCCAGAGGAACTGCCAGGAAAACCATCTGAGAAATAAACACCTGCGAGCTGAGTTTGTCACAAGGCCCACTCAGTTTAATAAGGCTTATTCTACAGTAAGCGTGTATATGAACACCACCCAAGTCAGGAAAGCCAGTGTGGAGTGGTGGTTAGAAGAGAAATAAGGATAGGGAGATACAGGTTTAAAGTCTACTTCGCCATGAAGTTCAGGGGGTGATCTCGAGCCCATCACCAACATTAAACCTGGCGGACCTAGCTGCTATACCACCTCACTGAAATTAGATAAAAGGGGGAGGGGGGGACTCATGTCTGATACCTTGAATGTCATGAAGGAATGGCAGGTATAATTATAACAAATCCCTATATTTTAAGACACGGCAGCACAGCAGTGGGCCGTAGAGCACTTACATGGTGACACCATGTTGAAAATCTGGGATCCCCAGGCCCTGAAGGCATGGTTTTGCCAGAGGGCCTGGGGATCCCAGGTTGATGCGGAGCCCATCAAGGGGTTTGTTTGAATTTATTTGTTTGTTTGTTTGTTTGTTTGTTTGTAGAGAGCCAGCTATATGTAGAGAGCCACTTTGGTCTAGTGCAGAGCTTTCCAAACTGTGTGTGGCGACACAAAAGTGTGTCGCCACACCACCCGGAAGCGGCGGCGCGCGCGTGCACGGCGGCAGCAGCAGCGGCGCGGGATAAGTGCTTCCGTGTTTTAGCGGAGGCTGCCGCCGCCGCCGTGCACGCGCGTGCCGTTGCGCGGCCGCCGTGCGCGCGCCGCCGCACGCCCCCCCGCACCGCTGCCGTGCTCGCGCGCGCCGCCACCGCACTGCCGCCGCCGCCGGTGTGTCGCCGGCGGCAGCACTTTGGAAAGCCCTGGTCTAGTGGTTAAGATGCTGGGCTAGAAACCAGGAGACTGTGAGTTCTAGTCCCGCCTTGGGCATGAAAGCCAGCTGGGTGACCTTGGGCCAGTCACTCTCTCTCAACCCAACTCACCTCACAGGGTTGTTGTTGTGGGGAAAATAGGAGGAGGAAGGAGTATTAGTTCGCTGCCTTGAGTTATTTATAAAATTAATAAAGGCGGGATAAAAATTAAATTAAATAAATAAATAAATAAATAAATAAATAAATAAATAAATAAATAATTGTTGCTGCCAGGGGGGTGGGGATGTAGTGGGTTTTGTATTTGGGGTTTTATTTTTGTAAGCCACCCGGAGTCACCATGAGTGAGTTGAGTGGCCATATAAATCTCTTGAATGAATGAATGAATGAATGAATGAATGAATGAATGAATGAATGAATGAATGAATGAATGATCAAATTCTGAGGGGCATTAAATGCATTTAAAGTTTCATGGGGGGGGGTTTCTTCTTCAAACAGTGTTTCATCTGGCAAGCTTATGTGATGAACCAGAAATGTCACTATCGAAACGAATCGAAAACTAGAAATATTTTTCCAGTAAAACCCACTATCGAAACGAATCGAAAACTAGAAATATTTCTCCAGTAAAACACTGACCTTATTCTTATAAATATGCAAGATTGCTCTCTGTTTCTAGCATATTATATGGGGCCATCAAGACCATTATCTTATGGAAAACTCTGCATATACTCTGAAATTCAAGACTGCATTCAATTAATATATAACTAATGAGTTTACATTAGTTCTTTGGGAATATCTGTGTATCTTTATTAGTCTCTTGTTCTTTCTCTATTCCCAAAGAAACTTTTCATATCTGACCATCTGACAGTATTATTTTAAAGTAGATTTCTTATTAAAATGTTCATAATGCATAAATCTGAACAATTGCACAGCTATCCCCGGAGACAGTTCATGAATTTCTTTGAGTTGCTGGGCTTTAGGGCAAGGAAATCAAATCATCTTTCTTTCTAATTTTTCCTAGAGACAGGTTGAGGACTCAGAAACTCTCTAAGCAGCTGGATGTACTAGGATATTCTCTTGTACTGAAGCCTTGTAAAGAAGGGACGCAGCTACTTGGAAGTGTCATCCTACCCCCAGATCCATAACAAAAGAAATACATTTATCTCCTGTTCATCAGAAGTCCACTCATGCAGTCCACTTCTGTTCCAATGCACTGCAACTGGACAGAATTTTTGCATTCAAGGAGCAAGTTAATGGCATTTTTGGATTCACAGAATCCCTTTCTTTCAGAATTTCACTATGGGCACTGTCAAATGGCAATGTAAAAGTGCTATCCACCAACCCCTGAGCTGACAGAAATGCATGCTAGCAAAAAATTGAGAGCCAGTTTGGTCTAGTGGTTAAGGCAACGGGCTAGAAACCAGGAGCCTGTGAGTTCTACTCCCGCCTTAGGCACGAAAGCTGACTGGGTGACCTTGGGCCAGTCTCTCTCTCTCAGACCAACTCACCTCACAGGGTTGTTGTTGTGAGGAAAATAGGAGGAGGAAGGAATATTTGTTATGATCACTGCCTTGAGTTATTTATAAAAATAATAAAGGCGGGATAGAAAATAAATAAAATAAATAAATTGTTGCCCCATTGCCAAGCCGATTTTGTAACAGAAACAAGACTAGTGATGGATATTGTCCTTACTTTTAACTTGCAGGGCAAGTTAAGAAGATGGTTGACGGATTCCCCCAGCTGCGTTTTCCCTCTACCAAACATCATCTGCTGCCGGGAAAATAACAAACAATCGCTGTCCATAATGTGTGGTGGTATAAGGTTGAGCAAGTCTACATGGGTGTGGAAAGGTATGCTTTGACTCCTGCTAAACTGCTGGACTAACAGATCATGGGTGTGGTGCACCCCTGCACCTGTGACCTGTCAGTAGGATTATTACTGAACATGGATCCAGTGCTCTTTTGAAAGAATGCTAAACCTGTGTCCAAAAATTCCCTGGGTGGCAAGTCTCACATGAAGAGGAGGGGTGTAGCGTGAAATAGCAGGTAGCAATCAATAACAAGCAAACTCTGTTAGTGCTGCAAAGGAATGGCAGGACTGGACAGCATATTCAATTCTGTCTTCCATTCTGATCATGGAGCCAGAACGGTGTAGGCAAAATGATGCTGCCTCCTCATCCGCTAAACTAAAAGTATGGCCCCCTGAAAACTTTTGTTGACAGAAGTGGAGGAAAATATGTAGCACATCTAATAGTGATGGAAGGAGCAATACACAGCAGGCAGAACCTGGCTGTCATTCTCAGTTTAAAATGACTTCTGTCAGTTCTCAGCTCTCTCTCCCCAGGGCTGTTTCAAAGGAGACTAAACTTGTATTTATAATAAGCCAGGATAAGACTTAACAAGCACTTTGGAAAGCATTGGTTTAGCATTATGTGGCCAGATACCTTTTCAGAATTCGGGTGTCTGGTCTCTCCTGAAGCCCAAGCCCAAATAACCACAGAGGGCAGTTCAAAGGGACAAAAGGGGAGGGAACTGCCCACAGCAGCTAAAGTGGTCAATAGGAGCTAGACAGACCCTACCCCAACTGCATCAGCAACTATGCTGTCAATGAATATGTTAGATCCGTGTTTCCCTGGGAATTCTGGGTGTTGAAGTTGACACATCTTAAAGTTGCCAAGGTTGAGAAACACTGTATTAGATTGTATTAATGGCAAAAATTGTGCCAGGAGGGAAAATGCTACTTTGAAGTTGGAACAGCTGAAAACAATGTTAAGATGTCTGAACTGTGGGCTGGGGATGAGATTAAGGCAACATCATGAGGATGTGGCATTACAAAAATGGCTGCCTGGGCATGTTTGTACCACAGTTAGGGGACAGGATGATGATCCAGCCTTCCATTGACATCTATAGGAGATTGCAGTCTCAACTGCAAGGAAAAGGAAAATCAGCACACACCTCTGATCACAGATAGGCCTCAGCATTTCAGATTTGGCCACAACGAAGCAGAGTTCCTCTGCATTTTTAGAACAGTTGCCACAAATTAAACATAGTTGACTGAACTTTCATACCATGTGGCATAACCTTCAGACCAATACCTTCAAACAAAAATAGTCCAGACATTCAATTTGATTAGCTATTTAGTGATGTATGTTTCTATCCAAATCAGCTCTCCAAAAAAGGAAAAGAAGAAAGAGAATGGATTTCTGAAGGGCTCTTCCTTGGCATGTCACTAATAGTCCTGAAGTGTTTGTCATATCAATAACAAGCTCTAAAAGGGCACTTTCCATTAAATATATTGTTTTTGGTCTGTCAAACAAATATTGCAATAAAAGGAAAGGAGAGAACTACAGAAGTAATTATGAAAGTAATTAGAAGCAGAAACAATACAATCCATCACAGAGGATAAGAAATGACGTGAAAGCATAAAGAAAGCCTCTACGTAAGAACTAATGACTTCACTTCATGATTTACACAGAAATGAAACAATAACTTTAAAATAATTAGCAAGAGGGAAAGTAATTATGGGAAAAAGTCCCCTTGGAATGGCACTAAATGTTGAATTTGTTGCAACAAGTTGTCCCATTAGACTCTCCATTAATCACAAAGAACTATAGATGATATTTTCTTACTCCCAACAATAACCAAAAAGGAATTAATATTATAAGGTATTTCATAAATTACAAACAAAACTAATTTGTAGTCTTATGATAATGTGGTGGCTTTTGAACTCTGAGTAGAAAGGTGGGAGGAAATTATATGTATGTGTGTGTGAGAGGGAAAGATCAACTCTAGAAGCTGTTTCCAAATCAAGAAAATGTTTTTTTCTCCTCTCAAATGTTAATGTGCATTTTACTTTTTTATTTTGCCCCTGTTAAACTCTGAAGTTTTTTCCCTATTTTGGTTTTAGCTCTAACCAAGGAGTCCATGTAACTGCAAAAGCAGGAACCTGTGATATGAAAAAGAATTTCCCACCTTCAGAATTGACCCATCCTATGAAAAAAAAGGTGAGTCTATGCAAGGAAAGGAAAACTACCTTTATAAAGAACTCCTGGGAAGGGATGAGCCACATCTTTCAGAGACTGGGAAGGAAGTGTTTGATAGCTGATTCACCAGCCTCATTAGAAGGTAATTAAACTAGAGCAACAGGGGCTAAGAAAGCAGAATAAAAAGGAAGAAGAAGGGGACCAGGCCGGGGACTCAGGGTTTTGCAGGAATCTACAACAGGGTGGTCAGTAAGTTGTACCATTCAAAACCTCAGATATTAGTACATCAATGTGCAGAGTATGGGAAATAAGCAGGTAGTGCTAGAGATCTTAATTCAAGAAGACACATATGATGTAATAGGCATTTCTGAAACTTGATGGGCTGATACTCATGATTGATACATATACTCAAAGGCTACAATTTATTCAGGAGGAGCAGACCCAGTAGAAAGGGTGTTGTACTGTACATAAAGAAAAAAATAAAGTTGCACAGAAATTAAGAGATGGGAGTACAGATATTGTGTTCAGAGTGTGTGTAAGAATAAAGGAGAGAGGAACAAAAGTCATATGTGAGACTTGGGCAGGCCAAAGATACAGATGAGGCATTTCTGCATCAGATAGCCAGCCTTTCAAAGAGGCATATGATCATGATAATGAGAGGTTCAGTTATCCTATAGTTTCTGGGAATCTCTGCCAAGAATCAGAGGTCCAACAAATCCTTGTCCTCTCTTTAATTAGGGCACAGTAAAGCTAAAGAAAAAATACAAAAGAAAAATGAGCCAAGATAAAGTTTTTTTCAATATGAAAAAGAATTGTAAAAACTCAGGCTTTTGATTTGGGGAAAAAGAATGAGTCTTATATGTATATATATATGCTATATGAATGCATTAAACTCTAGATGTATTTTATCTGATAAATTATTAAAGACACCAAGTTTAGCAATATTCTATAAAGCAAAACTAATAAAACTGTCATTTTTTAAAGGTATGACTAAATCCAGTGGCATAAATGGCTAATGTGACATGTAGCTCCTTTATTAGGTTTCAAATATTGTGACCTACATTCCATACAGAGAAATTAATGATTACCCATTTATCTGGAGCATATACCCTTCTCTTCCATTTGAAACACATTCAGACTGACATTCAGAATAACAGAATAAATAAGAAAAAGTTGCTGCCATCAGGTTTACAACTGAAAGGACAAACCAGTTTAGCTGATATAATCAATATATTATTTGTATTTAAATATAGTACAAATAAACTTTCTGTTTTGTTTTGTCCTTAATGCTTTCTTACTAAGGTGTACAGAGATTTTTTTTAGTTTATAGTTGAAGTGATGAATACTTGAGAAATAACTAAGTTGTTTAAGTATCTTTTTAAAGAAAGATTTGGAAAAAAATTAAGAGAGAGCATGACAGTACCAAAACAGGGCTCCATGTGTAGCTGAGATTCAAGGCTTTGAATTTGGCTAAATGGTTCTAAAGTATGAATTGGTTGAGCTTTAACATCTTAATTAAACATCTAATTTAACATCTAATTAAAATGGCAAAATGTCTCATAATACTGGAATGAAGTAATGAAACTGGTTGGCAGTCTTGTGGCAATTGCCTGCAATTTTGTCCTGTGGTGCATCTGACCTATTTGTCTTCCTAACTGAAATCAACCTGGTATATATTTGCCACAAATGCAAACTCATAGCAGTCCTAGAAGAAAAAGCCAATGCATTGGAACAACAAGTGGTTTCACTTTGATGGATGAGAAAGGACGAAGATTTAGCAATTCAAAAATGGAAGCTCTGCAACAGAAACCGACAGTAGAAGGAACTCTCCATAAGACTGGATCAAAGGGCTAAAACCTATGATAGAAAGTATAAATTGATGCCATCTAGATTGTTGATCATTCATAGGAATGTAGGAATCTTTAAGTTAGTGATTATGGCATGTTACCATCCAGTGAATAGTGACAGTGGAAGAACCAGATACCAGTTTTGAGAAAAATTAGATAACATTATGAATCAACATGATCCAAGAGAAGTGTGTGTGTGTGTGTGTGTGTGTGTGTGTGTGTGTATTCTGGTAGGTGACATGTGGATGGGTGGAAATGAGACAAGAGTATACAGAAAAAGTAGCTGAGCCATTTGGAGGTCAAAGAATGCAGAAGGGGAGAAGTCAAATTGGCAAGATTGTGGATGGAGCAGCATAATCCATGCCCCATTCCTTTTGAATCTGTGTTGATGCATGAGCAAAAGACAGGGGACTTGCACTGCAGGACACTCTTCACTATCTTGCCAGTGTTGACACATATATTCCCTCTCCCAGCCAACACCAATGAAAAAAATAAATGAGACAGTTATTGTTTGGTAAGTAAAGAAAGGTCTGGTGATGGATTTGATTATTTACAGGTAGTCCTCGTTTAACAACCACAATTGGGACCGGAATTTCAGTTGCTAAGCGAAGCAGATATTAAGGGAATCCAACCCAATTTTACAACCTTTGTTGCGGCGGTCGTTAAGTGAAATACTGCGGGCATTAAGCGAACCACGTGGTTGTTAAGCGAATCACACAGTTCCCCATTGATTTTGCTTGCCAGAAGCCAGCCGGAAAGGTCAAAAATGGCGATCACGTGACCACAGGATGCTGCGACGGTCATAAATGTGAACCAGTTGCCAAGCACCCAAATCATGATCACGTGAGCACAGTGACACTGCGACAGTTGAAAGTGTGAGTTCTGGTCATTAATTGGTTTTTTCAGCACCATTGTAAATCTGAACCATCACTAAACGAATGGTTGTTAAGCGAGGACTGCCTGTATGATAAAAGTAAAATGTATGAGAATAAATTGAATGCTCAGTTATTGGTTTGTCACTAAGGGGAAAAGACAAAAATTTGGGATATCCCTTGGTTGTTTTTAACATATTTATGGATAAATGTATATGGAATATTTATGGAGATATTAGAGGTATATTTAATGTACAGTATATATTTTGGACACATTATGTGATGACCTAGCTCTCTGGAAAAGGTTCTAATGCTGGGAAAAGTGGAAGGAAAGAGAAGAAGAGGACAGCCAGCAGCAGGGTGGATAGACTCAGTTACCTGAAGGACCAAGTTAGGGACAGATCGTCATGGAGAAAATCTATCTCTGTGGTTGCTAGGAGTCAAAAACTACTTGATGGTACATAATCAATCAGTCAATCAATAAATAAAATTTAATATGTGTGTATGTATACACACAAACACACCTTAATATATGTGTACTTTTGCATTATATGTATAAGGTGAAAAACTAGGGGAAATTGATTAATTTGTATACCTTGGCAGAATGATTACTAAAGGTGAGAAAATTGATAAACATTTTATGGTGTGCGCCTGCAGATAGAAGGAAGTGGGCACTGGATGGTTTGTTGTGAGGAGCAAAACAGAATTAAAAATGGCTGTTTATAAGAGCATGGTTCTGTACACTTTGTTATATGAAAGTTGAGTATGTCAGGAGAAACATAAAAGTAAGTTACATGCAGTAGGAATGGGGTACTTAAGAAGTATAGTAAAAAAGAAAACATAAAGAATGAATGAGAGTTGAATGAATGACTGTGGACTGAATACAAAGGCGAGTGAGCAATATGAAAGTAATATACACTGCTCAAAAAAATAAAGGGAACACTGAAACAACACAATGTAAGTCCAAGTCAATCACACTTCTGTGAAATCAAACTGTCCACTTAGGTAGCAACACTGATTAACAATCAATTTCACATGCTGTTGTGCACATGGAATAGACAACAGGCGGAAAGCATAGGCAGTTAGCAAGACATCCCCAATAAAGGAGTGGATCTGCAGGTGGTGACCACAGACCACTTCTCAGTTCCTATGCTTTCTGGCTGATGGTTTGGTCACTTTTGAATGCTGGCAGTGCTTCCACTCTAGTGGTAGCATGAGACGGAGTCTACAACCCACACAAGTGGCTCAGGTAGTGCAGCTCATCCAGGATGGCACATCAATGCGAGCTGTGGCAAGAAGGTTTGCTGTGTCTGTCAGCGTAGTGTCCAGAGCATGGAGGCGCTACCAGGAGACAGGTCAGTACATCAGGAGACGTGGAGGAGGCCGTAGGAGGGCAACAACCCAGCAGCAGGACTGCTACCTCCGCCTTTGTGCAAGGAGGGACAGGAGGAGCACTGCCAGAGCCCTGCAAAATGACCTCCAGTGGGCCACAAGTGTGCATGTGGCTGCTCAAACGGTCAGAAACAGACTCCATGAGGGTGGTATGAGGGCCCGAAGTCCACAGGTGGGGGTTGTGCTTACAGCCCAACACCGTGCAGGACGTTTGGCATTTGCCAGAGAACACCAAGATTGGCAACTTCGCCACTGGCGCCCTGTGCTCTTCACAGATGAAAGCAGGTTCACACTGAGCACATGTGACAGACGTGACAGGGTCTGGAGATGCTGTGGAGAACGTTCTGCTGCCTGCAACACCCTCCAGCATGACCGGTTTGGCAGTGGGTCAGTAATGGTGTGGGGTGGCATTTCTTTAGGGGGCCGCACAGCCCTCCATGTGCTCGCCAGAGGTAGCCTGACTGCCATTAGGTACCGAGATGAGATCCTCAGACCCCTTGTGAGACCATATGCTGGTGCGGTTGGCCCTGGGTTCCTCCTAATGCAAGACAATACTAGACCTCATGTGGCTGGAGTGTGCCAGCAGTTCCTGCAAGATGAAGGCATTGATGCTATGGACTGGCCCGCCCGTTCCCCAGACCTGAATCCAATTGAGCACATCTGGGACATCCATCCACCAACGCCACGTTGCACCACAGACTGTCCAGGAGTTGGGGGATGCTTTAGTCCAGGTGTGGGAGGAGATCCCTCAGGAGACCATCCGCCACCTCATCAGGAGCATGCCCAGGCATTGTAGGGAGGTCATACAGGCACGTGGAGGCCACACACACTACTGAGCCTCATTTTGACTTGTTTTAAGGACATTACATCAACGTTGGATCAGCCTGTAGTGTTCTTTTCCACTTTAATTTTTGAGTGTAACTCCACATCCAGACCTCCAGGGGTTGCTTACACTTGATTTCCATTGCTTTTTGTGTGATTTTGTTGTCAGCACATTCAACTATGTAATGAACAAAGTAATTAATATGAATATTTCATTCATTCAGATCTAGGATGTCTTATTTCAGTGTTCCCTTTATTTTTTTGAGCAGCTTACTTACTGTAGGTGTTTTTTTCCTGCAAAAAGAATGAATGAAGACTGAATCTGTGTTCGTGTGTGTGTACGTGTGTGTGCATGTGTGTGTGTATAGCAAAAGTGATTAGCTTTAGAAGAAGGAAAACACCAAGAAGTTGTGGCTGGATGAAATTGATGAGATCCTGAAAAAAAGAAAGATGAGAAATTTAAAAAATAAAAAGCAGTGTCTGAAGTGGTGTATTGACAAGGTGAAACAAGGAGAGTTTGCAGGGATACAAAGATATTGAGAGGTATAATGAAAGGTGTTGGTGTAAACCAGAGTCAGCTATATTTCTTTTTCTTAACTTATTCCTTTGATTTATTTGGCTTACTATTTCTTATTCTTTTTCCACAGTTTACATAATGTTACTTATTTCAAAAGGAAATAGCATGATGGGTACCATGTATGCCTATGTAAGGCGCTCCATCCAATATCTATAATCTCCCTGCCCTAGAGGAACCCACAGACGCATAGGTTCTTAGAAGCAAAGGAGTTTATTATAGCATACAGAAGTTAGCATGAACAAAGACTTGAATGGATGAATAAAGCAAAGCAAGCACATTTAAAACCCTTTCCCCCCCAAGGTTCTTTGATGTTGACACGTGTACTTTGTGTCTCCCGGCTGCTCCGACATCGGCTCACTGGGATGTGTATTTGCGCTTGCCGCTTAGGTGCGATCCGGTCTACTTCAAAGGCAGGCGTCTCTTTCTTGTCAGTTACAGTGTCTCTGCATTTCTTATCGTCTAGCGCAGGGGTCAGCAAACTTTTTTATGCCAGGAGCCATTTTGACATGCTCAAGGACATTTTGACATGCTCGAGAGCCAGGGGGCGGGGTTTGCGGGCAGGGGCCAATCGCGTGGAAGGGGGTGGGGTTTGCGGGCGGGGGCCAATCGCGTGGAAGGGGGCGGGGTTTGCAGGCGGGAGCCAATTGCGTGGAAGGGGGCGGGGTTTGCGGGCGGGAGCCAATCGCGCGGAAGGGAGCGGGGTTTGGGGGCGGGATCCAATCGCGTGGAAGGGTAAGATACAGGGCTGCGCTGCGCTTGGCCGGCCGGCCCGGCCCTCGCTCACCTTCCATGGCCGGTCCTCGCGGGCCACCGGTGACGCTCCCGTCCCGCTGCACCCCAGCTCTCCAAGGCCGGGGCCACCAGCAGCCGCCCACACCTTGCGCACAGCCCGCGGGGCTCTCTGCCGCTCCCTTCGATGGAGGAGGGACCGGCGTGCCTTGGGAGCTGCTGCTGCTGCTGGCGGCATGTCTGGGCGAGGCCCGTGGGCAGAGCTGCCCGTCTGGCACTCGGGCGCTCTGGTTCCCAAGCCTCTTCTCTTCTCCCTCGCCACATCCATCCGTTCCCGGCCTCTCTCCCCACGTCCGGCGGGTGCCCATGCCGGAATCCCCGCGACCCGGAGGCAGCGACTGCTCGAAGGGCCCCAGCGAGAAAAGGCACGTGATCCCCGGTGGATCCCTTCGAGGGGCCGCGGGGCTTCCCCGCTTTCCTCCCAAGGAGGCCTCGACGGCGCACCCTCCCGCCCCATCAATCCCCCCACCCCGCCGTTCGATGTCCTCTCCCCCCGCTGCAGGGCTTGGGTTGGAAGAAAAGAAGCAGGGGGGGGACTCGGAGGCTGTTTCCAAAGACCCGTGTTCACCCCTCAAAGCAAAGCATCGCCTGGACGGGAATGGGGAGCAAAGCTTTCAGGCCCCACGCGCCCTGTGCGTGTTCTTGAGGGAAAATGAGATTGTCTTTCAGCAGGGTGCAAAGCCGGAGCACGCGAGGCGAAGGGAAAGCCGAGCCGCGCGCTCCTCTCCGCCCCAGCTGCCTCTGCCCGGCTCAGCTTTGTTTCCTCGGCGCACGCCTCTGGAGAAGCAGCCCTGCGTTCCCTGAAACGGGCCGGCCCTTCAGATCCTATCCAACAGGACGCACACAACCCCCCTCCTTTCGTTTAAATTCACGATCAAAACACGCAGCAACGAGAGGGAAGCAGAGGCGAGAAGCCACAATTGCCCCCAGCGGCTCGCGCAACGCGAAAGTGGGCTTGTTTTGTTCTTTTGCCCTCCCACTAACAACAAATCTCACCCCATTAACTCTTCGGATATTTCCCCCGTAGGGCTGCTCGCCCAGCGGGTTGAATGTGGCGTCTCTTCTGGGCTATATTATTAATAATAAAAATATTATTATTATAAGGCCCAGATCACACACACCTTGGATGTGAGCTCCACTCGCGTGCCTCGCCCAGACATGCCACCAGCAGCAGCAGCAGCAGCAGCTCCCAAGGCACGCCGGAGAGCGAGAGCGCGTAAGAGCGTAAGAGTTTGGGGGCGGGATCCAATCACGTGGAAGGGGCGGGGGTGAGTTCAGCTGCGGAAGAGCCACACTCAAGGGGCCAAAGAGCCGCATGTGGCTCGCGAGCTGCCATTTCCAACCCTTGGTCTAGTGCAATGGCAGAGATCTGCTGAGCTCTGACAGCCTGACAGCATGCTCTCATAGGGTTTTTTTCTGTGGCTTGGGGCCCTTCCTCATAGCCAAGTTCAAGTGCTGTCCAAAGGTCCATTAGCTGGTATGCCAGTATAACATTTATTGGGCCCGTTGCTGGTCTCTATTCTGAAACAGCACTAAATCTGGGATCAGAAATAGCCAGTTGTCCAAGAGGAGAAGTGAAGGGTGAAGCAGGAGGGAGTTCACCCAGTACTCTTTTCAGCACAATTCCCACCCTGCATTTGATGCCTGTCAGTCAGGCCATTTCTGAACATGGCTGTCCTGCTGTTATGAAAGGGGCCAAACCCCTGTTCAGAACTAGCCCAGCTGACAGGTAAAAGGCAGAAGGAGAAATGGGTGAAAGAGGAGAGAGCAATCGATAGCTGAGCGCTGTCCCTCAATAGTGCTACAAGGGAATGGCAGTTCAGGCACAACTGACCAAGAAGTCCAGATCATGACTGGCAGTACCTGGAAGTAGCCATTGGGCACCCATGGAGAATGCACACACTAGAATGGATATCTGGACTTGCACAATTGGGATTGGTCCACACATAATAGTTAACCATCATCTCTATGGAACCTAGTGCTGCCAATGCTGAAAAGGAGTGGGTAAAAGGGTGCCCTCTCCTGTCACCAGGGAGACACGTGTAACCATGATGCACTGCACAAACAGATGTATAAACTGCAGCTGCAAGAGACAAGTCCTGGGAGCATTGCCCAGTTAGGACAATAAAGAACAAAAATAGTAAAAAAATACAGCCATACAAGACCCCTTGTTGCAGAAACAGCAAGAACCCTGTAATCCATCCAGTACTGACAAAACTAGCAACACATATCTCTTCCCTGGTTTAAATTGACCTTCTGTGCATCACAAGTCAGACACGCTTTCAAAGGACCAATAAACCCATATTATAATGAGCCCAAGTGGACACATTATGTGATGACCTAGCTCTTTGGAAAAGGTTCTAATGCTGGGAAAAGTGGAAGGAAAGAGAAGAAGAGGACAGCCAGCAGCAGGGTGGATAGACTCAGTTACCTGAAGGACCAAGTTAGGGACAGATTGTCATGGAGATCAGTGTTACGGAAAATGCTGGTTAGGCATTATGTAGACAGTTGGCCCTGCAGAAACCTAGGTGTCCAGTATCACATGCAGCCTCAGAGAAAATATTCACAGAGGGGAGTGCCCAGAGATTGGGGGGGGGTACCTGCAGCAGTCTTAACTGACCAGTAGGTGCTGGGAAGGCTCCCACCCATTGACCAAATATCCAGTGGTCTTATCTACTTCTGACAAAAATCCAGAGGTTTATCTACACTGCAATTCATTTTCTGATTTGACTAGAAGGATTACATTCTGAATACAGTAGATGAAAGCATCTAGAAAAGGAAGAGGGAGGATGCAGTAAAGTTAGAGGATGGGGCGGTCAAGGGGGTGGACTTGGCCCTTTCAAATGCAGAATCTCTTTGAACTTCATGCTTTGTTAATGGCACAACTACATGTATCCTTTGTTACTGACCTTGAGAAGATTAACAATGCTGAAAAACTAATAAAGGATTTCACCACTTCTTCAATTACTCTATTTTGGTAACTTCACACTTTCTACACTTCTAAGACTCACCATAATATATCTAGCTTTTTCTTCTTTACTGTATAATCACAGTTGATCCATTTTCCCCCTGATGGTGCTACTGGCCTTTGCATTTCACTACTTAAAATAAATTTTAGAAACTTCCTATAGTTTTAAAAATATTGATTTCTAACAGTCTGAAATAGTGGCAGCTCAACTCAACATCAAAAAGAGAGACAGATATACACAAAATTCTGAAAAATTGATGTCAATACATTTTGGAATAAAGAAAGCTTGTAACTTTGCACATATCTCTCTTCCAAAATCAAGATAAGAACACAAAGGGATGTCCTAGAATCCATTTTTCTGCCTAAAGAAAATTTTGTACAAAAATATCTTTAAACAGGCAAGTTTATTCCTTGTTAATGTGCAAGAAAATATATAGTTTGAGCTTTTTTCCTCTTAGGCAGCTACAATATTACATTTAGAGGTTTGTTTCTGTTGGAATTTGTATTAACACATACAACTAGGCTGCGCTATATCCAAGCAAGAACCCTTGTAATATTTTCACTAGAAAAACTAAACTGGTTTAGCAGAAGGTCTACTAGTTCCTATCATTAGATGAGACAAAAGGCCTAGCTACCTAATCCAGAATTTCTGTATCTCACAGTGCCAAACTGATACATGTAGGAAGCTCACAAGCAAGAGAAGAGACAATAGTCCTCTTCCACTGTTGTTCCCCAGCACCTGATACAAGGCCATCAAGATTTACAGTCTTGATACTGCCATTAAGTTGTCCAGTTCCTTCTTCTTAACTATGAATATAGATTGATAATAACATCTGATGGCAGTGAATTCTACAGCATAATTAACACTCAGTAGAGAAGCATTTATTGTTATTGGTACTGAATATGCCCATGTGAGCTCCCCATTTACTTTCAGTGGGTGACTCAAACCCTAAATTATGAAAAGAAAAACTCTATCCACTGTTCTCATACAACATATGATCATATTTGCCTCAGTCACATCCCCACTGTTTTCCTTCTTTGTAAGCCAAAAAGCCAAAACCCTAAACCTAAACATTTCAGTTTTTCCTCAAAAGGGATCTTCTGCTCTACTCCCAAATCATTCGGGTTGTCCTTTGTTACACATTTCCTGCTCTTGTTTGGTTTATGAACGTTATCTTTCAAAGTTTTGAGTTTATGTGCTACTTTACAAGATCAAATACCTCCTTAATAATGGTCATATTTCCAGAAAAAATGCTTATTCCTCTATTGATTAAAATTAAACAGTAATAAGAACACTATCACTGAACAATGCTATTATTGACATAAAGCCTTATTCCTTCCTTCCTTGCTGCATAAAATAAAATAAAATAAATAAAATAAAATAAAATAATAAAATAAAATAATAAAATAATAAAATAATAAAATAATAAAATAAAATAAAATAAAATAAAATAAAATAAAATAAAATATAAAATAAAATAAAATAAAATAAAATAAAATAAAATAAATAAAATAAAATAAAATAAAATAGGTCATGATCCAAAATAAATAAACCTGGATGCACAGAGAAACAACATACCTTTTTATCTTGCCAGCCTCCTTTGAGAATTTGAGGGTTTACTCAAACACAAGGAAATTCTAAACCTCTGGACTATTCCTAAAACTAACCAACTTTCCATAGACACTGAGTAGGATGGCATTCAACTCATTTCCTGCCCTGAGGAAATGATTGATAGCTTGTGCTCAGTTGGGCCAATTACAAAAATACAGCTTGCCACCATCTTCCACTGATCACAGGCCAAACTCTTGAATGTTTTCAGACTTTGCTGACCCTCAGTTCTATTTAATATAACTATAAAGTAATGTACAATAACATGTTTTTTAAAATAACAAAAAATCACATACTGACTAGGATCACACATCACACTAAGCCGTCATGTTGTACGCTCAATGATCATGATTCGTCAGAATCTGACTGTGACCAATTCAAGAAACCATGGTTTAACAAACTATGGTTTAGTAAAGATGTCTGAATGCAGTCACTGGGACAGACTGCCATAGACGAGTGCCTATTTTGCCAGGCATTCTCCATGCTTTTTCCTGTTCTCTGGATGGATAACTTAACTTTGCTACAATTTAATTTTTAAAAAAAGTACAAATGAAGATGAGTTTTTCTCTATCAAAGTAAAGTTCACTAATCAGGTTAAAGGGGGAAGCAGCAGGAAGCCCTAAAGGATTGTTAGGCTCTTCAGTTAGTATTCACAGGAAAAGATGACACCGGATGGAACACCGGCTGATGGAATACCAGCTCCACAGGAGTCAGCAGCTTGTTTTGGAGAGAGGGGGAAAAAAGAGAGATACCATTGATGGCGAACTTTGGGTGCTTGCTTTAATCTACAGTACTTATCTCTTCTGCTGTTTTGCTGGCCAGGTAGGGGATAGCAAGTCCCGTACAAAATCAAAATCCTGCTGCTTTGTGTGTGTGCATTGTATGTGTGGGACCTGAGGGACCGTCTCATCCCGATAACATCCACCCGCCCCACTCGGTCATGCAGAGAGGGCATGCTTCGGACCCCATCAACAAGAGAATTCCATCTAGCAGGCTCCAGGAGGCGTGCCTTCTCTGCGATAGCGCCGGCACTTTGGAATATCTTGCCCCCAGAGGTGAGACAGGCCTCTTCACTCCCGACCTTCCGGAAGACTCTAAAGACCTGGTTCTGCCGCCTTGCCTGGGATGAGGGAGGTAATAGTTCCTCCTGGGGATGGCTGGCCCCATAGTGTCCTCCCTTTTCGATGAGATTTTACCATCACTGGATTTTTTATCTATTTATCTTATTAGACGGGTTGATTGTATTTATTTTTATAGGTTTTAATTGTTGAGTGTTTTTGTAAACCGCCCAGAGTCTGGGGGGAGATGGGTGGTGATAAGTTTGAATAATAATAATAATAATGTGTGTGCGGTGGTGATGGTTTGTTTGTTTCCGAGGAGGTTTTTAAACATCTCATAATGTGCTTTTCTCCTATCTCTTCCTCCAGAAGTACCTGAACTTTTGAGCAATGGCTCAGCACTTCTTTAGGTTCCTAGTAGCCATTCCAGAGTTTTGAGTGAAAAAGCCTGCTGTGCACGGTGGGAGATGGTGCCAAGCTTACAGCTTGTTCAAGAAGGATATGTTTGACATGTTGTGGCTGTTGCTTCCACATGCTCATGTTAGTTTTTATTTATTTGGTCCTAAACAAATTCCCTTTCCAATGCCATGCATGTATTGTAACTGAATGACATCCTGATGAGATGACTAGCAGTTACTTACACAGGAGGTTAATTGGCAACAGTGTTTTTTATTGATAATACCATCTAATAAAACTCAACTCACCAGCAGCAATGAGATAGCATGTATCTTTTAAAAACTCTGATTTATCAGCTGCAATTTCTGCTTGTAACAAAGGAGGTTTTAATAAAATTCTTCCTTTTTTTGTTTTTAAGAATCCTTTCCCTACTTTTTAGTGACAAAATAATACAAGTACTATCAAAACAGGTGCGTAATCAGAATACATTCTGGATGTGTATGCTATCAAAGAAGAAGGAAAATAAGGCACATTTAGTATATTCTTACTTCTGCTAAGTGTTTTTTGCATTTGTGTGTGTGTGTATGCATACATACATACATACAGGTAGTCCTCGCTTACCAGCGGTAAATGGGACCAGGAACTCCATCACTAAGTGACAAGGTCGTAAGACGTGATGTCATGTGACCACACTGACTTACAACAGCAGTTCCAGCAGTCCCAGTTGCCATTGTTAGGCAGATCCCGGCTGTTGCAGAATCTCACATTCACATGATCGCCATCTGCAACTTCCTGCCAGTTTCCCCATTGACTTTCCTTGTCAGAAGCTGGCAGTGAAGGTCGCAAATGGTGATCATGTGACCGCTGCAACATCATAACTGCGAGCCGGTTGCCAAGAGCCTGAATTGCGATCACATGAAGGCAGGGACACTGTGACAGTCGCAACTACGAGGACCCGAAATAAATCCCCCTCATTCAGTGCTGTCATAACTTTGAACGGTCACTGAATGAGTGGATGTTAAGCAAGGACTATGTGTCTGTGTGTGTGTGTATTCATAGACCTAAATACCAGAATTAAAACACAAAGCTTCCAGCATAAAAATCCCTTTTGCACAGAAATTAAGCATACCTAGATTATGTTCAGATCCAATGGCTTTTTTTGCCTCAGCATAAAACCTGGCCACTTTTTTGGAGAATTCACAATACTCAAATACATTTCATAGGAAGGGCACAGTTGCCTGCTGGGACTGGTCTGAATAATTTATGGTTAGAGGGGAGACTAGCTCAGTCTTCTAAGAATGACAGCACATTTCAGAAATATATATCCAATGTCTCAGTGTTGGTTTCTGAACATACACGTAAGCACTTTCAGTAGGGAATATGATTAAATCTCCCCATCAGTGCCATCAAAGGCAGAGCATCTAAGCATGCTAGTGCCTTTGTATGTGAGTATACAAGGATGTGGTAAACATATTTCGTGATAGTAAAAGGAGAATACATGAGCTCATTATAGGAGAGGTGTGTGGTCTTTATCCCTTTGCACATCAAGATCTGTAGGTAGTCCTCGGGTTACAACAGCATAGTTGTACAAAGTATAGTGTATTTAAGACTGCAGTATTTCAGCACAACAGCTAGAAGGGCCAATTTTGTGGACCCATACAAACCAATCTACAGATTCGAGCAGGTTTTATGTGCAAACGAAAATAATGACTTTTATAAATTGCAAGACATGGATTATAGCAGCCTTTCTCATCCTTTTGACCCTGGAGGAACCCTTGAAATATTTTTCAGGCCTTGGGGAACCCCTGCACATTCAGGGTCAAATATAGGCCACAAGTTACAAAATTATTCTATTCATTTCATGTGCAGGCCTGTATATATGCATTAACAGTGTTCTTAAACTGAAAATAAAGAATGAAACTTACCTCTTTAATATGAAGTTGCTTGAATTTGAATTAATTTTTTAAATAAATCATGATCTCCCAGGGAACCCCTAGTGACCTCTCGTGGAACCCTAGGGTTCCACGGAACCCTGGTTGAGAAACCCTGGATTATAGTAACTGGATTTCCTATTCACTATCATATGTACATTATCAGTAAGAGGCCTTCCTGAAATGGTCTCCACTGAGCAGGCAGATTCAATTCTGGCAAGGCAATATCTGGTGTAATCCAATAGTATGCCATATATTTTGAAAATGTGATGACGCCATGATGGACAACAGGCTTATTTTAGTCCCCATTATGTTTGTCTTTAAGTCAGTACTGTATGGAAGATGGCATCTAAGGATGGATTTTTAAAACTTTTTTTTAAATTTGGTAAAGTACCAATAATAAATTAACATACAGATTGTCTTTTTACTAGTTTACAGAAGTACCTGAGTATACATATACAAATACCTTTTGTATTATAAATGAAAACAAATAAAATATTGTAAATTAAAATTAAACATACTGTATTCTCTTGTGCCTTAGGAATAAAACCTTGTATGGTGGATATTTATTTATTTTATTTTCTATCCCTTTATTATTTTTATAAATAACTCAAGGCGGCGAACAGACCTCATACTCCTTCCTCCTCCTATTTTCCCCACAACAACAACCCTGTGAGGAGAGTTGGGCTGAGAGAGAGGGACTGGCCCAAGGTCACCCAGCCAGCTTTCATGCCTAAGGTGGGACTAGAACTCTCAGCCTCCTGGTTTGCTATTGGCTCCTTCCTAGGGCTGAGAGAGAGTGACTGGCCCAAGGTCACCCAGCCGGCTTTCATGCCTAAGGTGGGACTAGAACTCACAGACTCCTGGTTTCTGGCCCGTTCCCTTAACCACTAGACCAAACTGGCTAGTTTCTAGGTTGAAACTATTTCTAGGTTGAAGCATATTAGAGGGGCAATCATTAAATGGATTTAATGATTATAATAAAAAGAAAGGCAGATAATGCAACATAATAAGATACAATTATTTTCTGGGTCAATACAGAAAAGCTGAATAAAAATGGATAAATAATGAATAAAAAAACACCAACCAAGGCTGATACGCACAACTCTTGATATCTCGGGAGCTGTGAATGGATTCAGATTCTGCACCTCTTGATGATGATACTTAAAGGAAGTATTTGTTTCCTTTAAATTTGTTTGCTAAAAACAGAGGTAAGGAATTTCTAGGCTGAATGAGACTCCTGCCATAGTCTCTCTATTCAGTCCATCGCACCAACTGAGGGCCTTCTTCTTAAAGATCCACCTCTTCATCCTTTTACCTTCCCCAATGTGTAGATTTTTTTAAATGTCCTTCTTCCTTCTGCCTAAGGAAAAAGGGGCTGCCTTCCTCCACTCAGGAAGAGGCTGGGAGTATTACAAGGGAAGGATAGACAGAGACATGTGTCAGGGGAGAGTGCTGAAATCAAGCATCAAACCAAGATAGTCATATCCCCTACTTCAGAAAAGCTTGTCTGTTAGACAAGCTGTTTGGGGCAGTACTCTACTTTGAGCATCCTCTATTTGAAAGGTCATCTGGTCCAACTCAGTCTAAAGAAAAAGTACCAGAAGAAGGAAACTGGGATCTTTGGTGAGATATTTGCTACTTCTGCTAACACATACATCACTACCCTAAGTAGAACAGTTGGAGAACTCTAGTGTTCCTATGGGCTGGTGTATATAAATTAGGCCAGCCTGACTCAGCTTACAGTCTTCCAGATGTAGCAGGACTGCAGCTCTCAGAATTCCCAGCCAGCATGGCCAAAAGCAGATCTAGAGGGTGCCAGTTGGGTAATGCTAATTTGGACTATCGTGTGGGCAGTCTCCAAAATGAAGTAGGAATAGAACAGCAGAGTGGCAGTCAAACATGATAATTCATTAGGAAGTAGATTGTGTGGGTACAACATTAGAAGTTTAGAGAGAAAGGCTTCAGCTTAAAATCTCATATTTTAGGAGTATGTTTGACGATATGACTTTCAGCAGCAACAAGGTTATATTTCATATGCACACTGAATGTTGTTGCCTTGTCTATCTAGCCTCTACAGTAAGAAATGGGAGCCTTAATTTAATTTTTGACATTTTCATTAAATAAGCAAACGTATACAAATAATATAAACACCTAACTGAAAATGATAGGTAATGACATTTCTGGGGTTTATTTTACTTTAAAAAAGGAAAAACTATGTTAGAAAAGCAATTTTGCAACAACAATGGAAAGTATATTTTAATTCATAGAAACCTACTGTGAAAGAGACAGATGACATTCCCATTTCATAACTGATAATTTTTAAAAAATCACCCCTGTATTATCTTACAACTACTTTCAGCTTCTCTTGTTTGTCCTCATTATTTTTGTTTTAACTTCCAAAGCAAGTTCAAAGTGCTTTTATTTTCCAGAATGGAATGTCTTCAAAGATACCAAAAAAACCTTGAAGAATTCACATTATTTGTTTTCTGTTTCTGTTCCTATTCTGTCTCAGAATTTACAGTGGAAACATAACTCCTCATTTTACAGAGTAATAGGACAGTGGAGACACGTTGTCTTATTTTAAAAGCTTATAGGTCATCATCAGGTACCTACAGTTAGCAATACAAGGAAAAAGGTTTACACACAGCCATGTGGGGTTAAGTAGGCTCTCTATATGCACCAGAAGAGTATTTGCTTGTTAAAAGTTAATAGCATTTTTAAAAGCTGAGAAAGGGGGACAGTCAGGAATGTTATGACCCTCAGCAGGAAAAAAAGGACAGTTGCAGAATCCCAAATACTGTTTAGTACAACATTATTTTCTTTGGCAGAGCACAGCAAAATTAACACAAACACATCAAACATGTTGGTCACTCCTGATGAAAGCAATCTTCTATGTTTAATACGTTTGTTTATCTACGGGCTTGTGGTAGGAAGCTGAACCGGGAGGCAGAAATAATCTCAAAGAGTTTGGAATCTGGATTCTATTGTGGCTGGGAGTGTGTTTGTGTGTGTGTGTGTGTGTGTGTGTGTGTGTGTGTGTGTGTGTGTTCCTAGCAATGCCAGCCACCAGGTCATTAAAGGTACTGCTTCCACTGGCTTGCGACTCTTAAGAACAAAAGACTGGGTGTGGATTAGACTGGGTGCTGTAGAACAGAATACAGGTAGTCCTCACTTAATGACCCTAATTGGGACCGGAATTTCCATTGCTAAGCGAAGCCATCATTAGGCGAAACATCACGCACCAGCTTAGCTATGGCAGTTTCGGTAGTCCCAGTTGTGGTCATTAGGCAAGGACCTCACGCTTCTCCTGCCCTGCCACGCTCACCTCTGTTTCAACTGCCCCCACTATCTCCCCCCATCTCTGCCCTTTTGGCCACCCTGCACTCCGCTGCCACTTCCTACCTCTCCCGCCTCCTGTCGCCACCAGCTGACCTTCGCCATCTTCTTCCTCCCGCTGCTGAGGTGTGCCCGACAAAGGCAGCAGGGGTGGCGGAGTGCAGGGTGGCCAAAAGGGCAGAGGTGGGGGGAGATAGGTGGGTGGGGGAATTGAAACGCACCCTGCAGTCGTAAATGTGGGCAGGCTACCAAGCGCCCAAATTTTGATCACGTGACCGTGGGGGCACTGCAATAGCATAACTTCAAGGACCAGTTGTAACTACAGGTAGCCCTCATTTAACAACGGTAATTGGGCCCAGAATTTCTAATGAAGAAACTAGCCCAGCCCAGCCGCGCGAAGCCAGCATAGCAAGCTCCAGCCTCCCCAGCCCGCATTCCTTCACCCAGCTGCCTGGGTGAAATAGACAGTGGTTTTATATCTTGTCTTGGTTGTTTCTTGCAACATGTCTAAGGAAATTGCTTTAGAACATGGAAAGCTTTGGCCTTGGGAGTTGGAGGGACTGCAAAAACTGGAAGAAAAACCCAATATCTGAAGACTGTGCCCTAGATAAAATCAGAGCCAGCATAGTGTAGTGCTTAAGTTGTTGAATTAAGATGAGATAGGCCCGGGTTCAAGTCCACCCTTAGCCATGGAAACTTGCTGTTGCTTTTTCTCAGCCCAATCTTTCTCACGGGATACTATTGTTTTTGTTGTTGTGAGGGTCAAATGAAGGGCAATCAAAATCCCTGTATAAGATATTTTGAACTCCTGGAGAAAAGGTTAGATATGAATCTAACAAATAGATTCATAAAATAAATGGAAACACAAAGAATTATGTTCAATAGAGCAGGAGATCTGCTTTATTTTTACACTTGGAAAAAGTAAATTGAGATTAGGTGCAGCAAAATATGGTCTTGTGGATTGGAAGGTCGGCGTAACAGTTATTACTCCTCTTAAGCAGGAGGTTTTGATATTATTCCTAACCAGGGTTTCTCAACCTCAGCAATTGTAAGATGTGTGGACTTCAACTCCCAGAATTCCCAAGCCAGCATATTACATATTCCCACTGCCCTAACATATTACAGCTTCCAATCCTGGAATTTTAAACTACAGTTCCTGCCATTGGACACCCAAGATGGTGATCAGTGATCACCATGATCAGTCAGAATGATGGGAGTGGTAGTTCAACACATCTGGAAGATATCAGTCTTAGGAAGATTAAGATAAGGTTTAACCTTCCCCAGTGATGAAAGGCAATCAAGTTGGATATAGTGATGAAGGGCAATCAAGTTGGATATAGAGCAAGAGAAACACGTTTTCTGCAGGGACAGTACTAGAAATCACTGATGTTCACACTGACTCACACTAGCTGAGGCCAACCTAAAGATAATGCAGGAAGTTCATCAGCTAGGTCTCTTGTGATATGTTGTAATGATGAGGCTGTCCCGCCTCAATAACCGCATTGATATTGCAATTCTGGAGGAAGAGGAGTTTAATCCTCTCCCTATGCTGATTTTTCTTTTGTTTTATCTTATCAGGTTAATAGTAGTTTCGGGAATACTTTAAATTAGTGACAGGAGAATATCAGCAGAAGGAAAGTTGGTGGACAGGATTTGCTACCAGAATCATGAGTGTCCATTGCATCATAATCCATTTTTACGCTCCAATCACAATCATTGCTACCACCATTTAAAGACAGGTCAATAACAAATTTGCACAAAATCAAAATGCAAATATTGTTGGTTAATCAAATATTTGAACCTGTATTTTTCTTTGACAACAGCACCCCCTGTCTTTCCAGTTCCAGGTTGGCTATGTTCCCTAAATCTAGATGGTGTAGCCATTAAAATAAACTCCCTGTCTATCATTTAATACAGTGTTTCTCAACCTTGACAACTTTAAGATGTGAGGACTTCAACTCCCAGAATTCCTCAGCCAGCATGCTAAGGTGATACAGATCACTTTTTCTTACATGTGCTAGCCTTTCTATCCTGAAAGAGGAAAAACATTTTTAGGAGATAATTCTCAAGTAAAGCTTAACATGTTCTTTAGCAGTTTCCTCTAAGTACCTGGGTCTCTCTGAATAGATACTTACCAAATCCTTTTGTTGCTCCTGTGTACATCACCTCTAATCTTGTTTTCAACTTTACAACTTTCAGCATACGAAAAGACTTAGGCTGACAGAGACTATTCCATTTATCTGCAGCCTTCAGCCTGATTTGCGAGCAGTAATGGAATGAAATGGAATGGAAGCAGTGACAGATTTTATTTTCTTGGGCTCCAAGATCACGGCAGATGGTGACTGCAGCCATGAAATTAAAAGACGCTTGCTCCTTGAGAGGAAAGATATGGCAAACCTAGACAGCAGATTAAAAAGCAGAGACATCACCTTGCCAACAAAGGTCCGTATAATTAAAGCTATGGTTTTCCCAGTAGTAATGTATGGCTGTGAGAGTTGGACCATAAGGAAGGCTGAGCGCCGAAGAATTAATGCTTTTGAACTGTGGTGCTGGAGAAGACTCTTAAGAGTCCCTTGGACTGCAAGGAGGTCAAATCAGTCAATCCTAAAGGAAATCAACCCTGACTGCTCATTGGAAGGACAGATGCTGAAGCTGAAGCTCAAATACTTTGGCCACCTAATGCGAAGAGAGGACTCACTGGAAAAGACCCTGATGCTGGGAAAGACTGAAGGCAAAAGGAGAAGGGGACGGCAGAGGATGAGATGGTTAGATAGCATCACCGATGCAATGAACATCAACTTGAGCAAACTCCAGGAGACAGTGGAGGACAGGAAGGCCTGGCGTGCTATGATCCATGGGGTCGCAAAGAGTCAGACACGACTTAACGACTGAACAACAACAACAACAACAACAGCTAAATTGCCTTCTTCAGGTTTTGACTTACTTTGCCTTCCTCCTCGCCCTTCATTCAGCCCATTGGGGAATTCAACATTCTCAGGCTCTGCTTAAAGCCATTGAATTCATTTTAAATCTACAAAATCACATGATTTCATTGGTGAAAAAGCAAATTTAAAAACACCAAGAAATTTAAAAACACACCAAATTTTAAAATATTTATTCTACCTGTAGTAAATGTTACTGTTTTGGGTTTTTTTCTTAGAAACTGCTTCTGAATTCACTATTTTTGCTTGGGTATTATCCAAATGTTAGAAATTTTAGAACGTAATGTTTAAATTATAGGAGGCCCAAAGAAAGGTCACTACCCTGCATACCCTCACATACATCCACCTTAATAATTAAATTAGCTAAAAATGGGCAATTTTTAGTTTGGGTGAAATTGAAGGAAGCATAGAAGACTAATGGGTTTCATTTAAAAAACACATTTTCCTTCATCCCTTAATATGTTATAATTATATATACAGCAAGGGCAAGTCTTCATCCTTCTCATGACCTTATCTCACTATACACTGGGAATTTGTCACTTTTCCCTTCACCAGGTTTACATACTGGAAGAGAGGCTTATTGGGGGGGGGGAAGCATCTGGAGGCAAACATAGATGTGAGGGATAGCTTAGCATCCTTACCCACAGAATAGATTTGCTCTTAAAAGTAAATCTTCCATTACATGCTTTATATGCAGTTTGATCTTTCACGAAGATGTGTCTGGCACTGTCACATCTCGTTTGCCCTTATAGGTGATTTTTGAAAGGCGGATTGGTTTAAGATAGAAAGGAACCAACAGGGAACTTGATCCACATGAAGCAAAGTGGTCAGGACCCAGCTGACCTAACATCAGTGTGGCTGAATCAGTGCAGGAGTTAGTTTCCTCCCAGCCGGGAATGGGAGGCCTTTTTTGGGGGGGGGGAAGGGGGGCATTCCTAATGGATTCTATGTATTCAAAATTATTTAAGAGACAACCAACAGTCTGACCTAATCCTAGTCTGGTTGAATCTTGCATATAGTAACCTCCACCCCTTTTTGGCTCTTGCGCTGGCAATCCCTCTCTTCGGCTGGCACATCTCTTGTTTTGCAAGTCCTGGAATCAGCTGGCGTAAAGCGATTTCAGCTAGAAGAAAGGAGTTCCAGCAACAGAAGGAGCTTGGGCTTCACTCTAAGCTTCTGTAAAATATTCTGCACATGGTTTAGTTAGGATTACACTTTTAGGCAGGAACTGCCCAGTCAACCTCTCTGTACACAGAGGTTTGGAATCCATACATCCACAGCTGCATGGTTAATAGTCAACATTGATGGGAGTTGAAATTCAGCAACATTTACCTCTTCCACATCCTTTTTCAACAGTGAAGTAGCTGGCTAAACTTAATAGTAGCTGCTCTATTTCAAGATTTAAGTCACAGGGCAGTGACAACAGAAAAGGCTCAGTGAGATTTTCAACAAAATCCCATTTGCTTTTCCAGAAAGGCCGCCATGTCATTTTCAAAAGTATTCCATTCCCCTCCCACCTTCTTCCATTCTCTCGTCCCGCCAACAGTATCTAGCATTGTATGGCACTGAACCATTACTGTCATTTTGAGAAAATGGGCTTTCCCTAAATACTTTCCAAAGTATTTCAAGCTTTGTGATTCCCCTGTTCATACTAAGACTTCTTTCTCCTGGTTCTGCTCTCTGTTCAAGAATCCCCTATTCCCAGCAGCTTCACTTCCAAAATCCTTGTCTATGAAAGCAGCTTCGCTTCCAGGTTACAAATCTTCACTACCAGGAAACCCTGTTAGGAAAAAAGCCTTTTATTCTCCAGCTAAGAGAAGAGGATGAACAAAACTATGATTTACTGTATAACCTTTTAGTTTTGGATCATTTGGTTTTAGAAATGTACCTTGTTTTAACTGTTGTGATATGCTGGTTTTTATATTGTATTTTTATCTTCATTTGAACCGTGTTGGTTTCATATCAGTTGCCTTACATTCTTTTTAATGCAATAATAATAGCAGACTGTTCCTATCTCATGGACAGAGCATATCCACATCTGCAGTTTGTGCTTTCAAGGCATTATTGCGAACACAGTAGTAGTGAGAACACATCAAGCATTTTATAACTTTTTATCAATGCATGCTCATAGAATATCTGAGCAATACTCAAAGCCATGATTGTTGGCTCATTTTTATTTGTTACTTCATTGTAAACAGTTTTATACTCACCCTTTATCTAAAAGATTCCAAGGTAGTTTACTGGTTATTAAAAATACAAATAATTCTTGGATTAATTGGGAGGAGAAACAAACTACAAAGTTTGGAGAGAAAAAACAAGTTTTGGTTAGTTAACTGGGTAGAATTTCTGCTTTAATATGTTTTGATGGTTTGCTTATTTCAAGCTGAACCCTAGAATCAGGTGTCTTAACAGTCATAACAATTGTGTGAACAAGAAATTGTGTTTCACAATAGTTTTTTTTAGAAGAGCTGATTTTTATTTTTTAACAAGTATTGTGATTTGGAGATGATCCCTAAAGTAATTTTCTATGGCTGCTTGAAATTACTCATGCATCTTAAATTTCGGGTAGTTCCAATGCATGCAAAAGGCATCAGATTGTAAAAATCTGATTTTTAAAAAAGAAACAAAATGGACTATGCTGCCTTTCTTGGGCAAGATATACCTTAACTGGAACACTGACATCACAACTCAAAAGGCTGTTTTGCCTGTAGCCAAGGATTCCATATCTGACAAATGCATTTGAGAGAGACCTCAGCAAGATGCTGTACACCAGTGTATCTCAACCTCAGCAACTTTAAGATGGGTGGACTTCAACTCCCAGAATTCCCCAGCCAGCCATGCTGGCTAGGGAGTTCTGGAAGTTGAGGTCCACCCATCTTAAAGTTGCTGAGGTTGAGATACACTGATGTAGACAAACACTGGAGAAATAGTGGTCCTCCAGATTTGGCAGCACTAGAATCCCTCACCACTGATTATGCTGGGTAGAACCATTGGGAATTATTATACCTGGAGGGTCATAATTTCCCTATGTCTGATGAAAGCATAGACAAGTTGACTTTCTGTTAGGTAATAATTGCAGTGTAGGTCAATATTCAAAGATCAATACAACACATATAAATTCTACCTTTTAAATATTTCCATCAGACAATCTGAAGCCCATTAAGCTACTGCAAAACAAAGGGGAGTGACATTTTGCCTTGTTAAATATTGCAGTGGTCCTCTGTTGTAAACAGAATGACATTTCTAGGGTCAGTTCTGAGTTGAGTTTCCAATCTTATCTTGTTTCGGGGGACTGATAAAAGTGAAGGATGAGGAAGGGGCATATCATTACTGTGCCTGTCAACTTTGGGGCCTGTAGAATTGTTTTCTGGTGGACTTTTCTTGACATCAAACATCTGAGGCCATTCAGCATTTCTAATAGCAAATTCCTTCCAGGTCAGGGAAAGAAAGCAGTGGTTTAGCAGCATTGATCTGTTGCCACACTGCCTACTCCCTCTTGTGGGTGAAAGCAAAAGAAGACACATGGCATGAGGGTGAGAAATATTTCTCAGTTGATTTACAGTTGCCTGAACCATTAGATCTATCACTTAAGACAGACTTCTGATCTTAAGCAAATGGTATGAGGTGTGACATTTCATTCATATTTCTAACAGTGCCTCTCTCTGCTTCTGACATAGAATTGAGGTCTGTATTAGACATCTCAGAAATGGCATTTAAAGAAAGATTACATTTTCTGAAAACGAGTAAGTATTCTGGCATGGCATTTGCTTTGCCTCTTTAGTTTATGATGAAGGGCAAATGCATATCTTGGATGTTGAATGGCGCTTGGTTCTTATATTTCTTAAGATGACACATAGCAAAATAACAGAAGCTGTCTTCAGGCATTAAGAAGCAGGAATACATGGACCTGGCCAAACTCCCTCAACAATGTTGTGCTTCAGCCAGTGTGTCTAAAAGCAATAGTCCTTATCACTGGATAAGAAGCCTAATTGGAAAGGTTATTGTGCCTAACTCGGACCCCTTATGCTAACAAAACGCATACACCTCTCTCACTGAGATGATCACTCAGTGGTCAGAAAGGATGATCAACACATCTCATTGAGAGGCAATTACACAGATGTATGAAAGTTTAAGCAGAACATAATCTAATTGTGCATTAATTCTAAACATGTTTATTCATGAACTTATCTTTCTCATATACATAAATTATGCATCCCAACCCTATGAATGTTTTACTTAGATATTTGACCCACAATTTAAA
The DNA here is from genome assembly GCA_023362775.1 of Charina bottae. Taxonomy (NCBI): domain Eukaryota; kingdom Metazoa; phylum Chordata; class Lepidosauria; order Squamata; family Charinaidae; genus Charina; species Charina bottae. The sequence goes on along the minus strand of JALMGJ010000002.1, from coordinate 214,968,210 downwards.
TGCAATTCATTCTCAAATAATGTACATTAGAATATATTAATAATTATTTTCTTACATTCCCTTTTATTAAATACCACAGCATTATATTCTATAAAAGATGTCAACAAACATGGTAGAAGACAGAATGCCTTAGTAATTATTTAAAGAAATGTGCTATTAAGATTTTTTTATTATTATTATTACATCCCTACATTATAAGGAAAGTTTGTTACTAAGGTAATATATTAGCTCAAAGTAAGTTCATTTGGACTCAGTAGGCTTTCTTATGAGTAGGATTACATAAAATACCTGTTCTATAAAACTTCTAACAATGTAAAAATACCTGTCTTTTAGCCTTCAAAGACTAAAATAAAAAGATTATTGCAGATTTTTAAGGGGTAAGCAATGATGCCAAACTCAAGGTCTGTGACTTCTAAACATATAGGAAATGGTCCATTATGGTCCATATTGTTGTTTATTCGTTCAGTCACTTCCAACTCTTCGTGACTTCATGGACCAGCCCACGCCAGAGCTTCCTGTCAGCCATCGCCACCCCCAGCTCCCCCCAAGGTCGAGTCCATCACCTCCAGAATACCATCCATCCATCTTACCCTTGGTCGGCCCCTCCTCCTTTTGCCTTCCGCTTTCCCTAGCATCAGCATCTTCTCCAGGGTATCCTGTCTTCTCATTATGTGGCCAAAGTACTTCGGTTTTGCCTTTAATATCATTCCCTCAAGTGAGCAGTCTGGCTTTATTTCCTGGAGTATGGACTGATTTGGCATCAATGATGCCAAACTCAAGGTCTGTGACTTCTGAACATATACTGTAGGAAATGGTCCATGGTATAGGCAGATATATATCTAGCTAACGGTTATAATGATATCATCATCATCTATCCTGCAAGATTTGGCAGTCTAAAAACATGTTGGCCATTTTAATGTTGTTGGTTTCTTTTCTTTTTTTCAGTTAATATTGTGGTCTTGTAATTGCCACCTGGGGAGCTGTCAAGTACTGTATGTCATAACAGCACATATGAACACCGAATTACCATCCTTTGGCTTATGTGGTGCTTCTCAAGAGCTTTCAATGATACCATAGTAGTCCATGTAAAGGAAAGGGCTAGGAACCACAGTCCATTTCATCCATTCATGATTTGGCTGATTTATTAGCAGATGCATGAAGCCAGGAAAATGTGATTATGCCTGTAGCCAGGAAATGGTCATTATTTCCAAAACGTTAGTGCTTCTAGCATTGCATCCTAAGCATCATAGCCTACTTTACGCGTTCCATTGCCATCTGATCCCAATGGTGATTGTTATTCCACTTTATGCATATTTAGCTGCCAATTGAGCATAAAATTCTTCTGGAAAATGAAGGAACTCAGGGGAATATATGTCATATGTCATATTCATTAACCTTCAAAGCGTTACAAGATTTCATTGTTTGTTGCAAAAGGCTTACATGATTCCCTCTCTAAAAATTTAAAATAAATTTAAATGTATCTTATCACAACAACCAAAACCTGAGATCCTCAAAGAACTGAATAAATGTTTACATGTTTTGTATTACCAAATTACAGAAAGAAATGGGTCATTTTGTAAAATATCTAAACTAATGGGATCTGTATCTTTGTTAAAGTATCCAATTTGCATTCAGACAGTAAAAATCTATTGCAGTGCCTTCACTATTGCAACTGCCTCCACTCCCCAAACTGGCTGTACCTTGCACTTACCTTATTACTATTTTAAAACCAACCAAGCATATTCCCCTTTTTTGAGGCATTTAAAACATTAGTTATGTTGGGATGTACCTTTTTGTAGCTTGTAGGGTTTTTTCCCCTTTGTTGATTAATAATGCATTTTATTCCTTTTGTTGTTGTTGATTTTTGTAGGTGTATTGCAGTCTGAATTGTGTTGATACAGAGAATATCTGGTTATTTTCTTTGAATACAGAAGACTTGGAAGCATGTAACTGTACACTCTGGGTACAGAACAGAGTGACAGAACACACACAAGTGTAACAGAACACACACAATTTCTGTGTGTTCTGTCACTAAATCACTGCTATACTCTAAATATATGGGTTGTTCCCATGGAGTTCTTTATCCATGAATTTATTGGGTCTAACCATCAGCTCTTCTGGGTTCTCTTTAGGGGACCTAACTAGAATAGAATCTTTCAGGTGGTAACTACTTTAGGAATTTGGAAGAAGCACTATGCCATGTAGAGATGCATCAAGCATAATTCATCAGAGAGAACTCTACTGTGGGAAAGTTGTTCCTATTAAAAAGATGCCCAGGCTCTTTGTTCCCACTCCCAGTTTTCCCAAGATAAACAGAGGATACATGAAGCTGAACTGTAAAGCTACTGAAAGACATGAGATTGAACAAAGCCTGTGTATGTATCTTAAATCGCAGCTTGATTTTTCAATCACAAGCGGAATAAAGCCTTTGAGCCTTTCCACACCTGTAGCTACCCACAGCGCAAACATGCTCTGCTGTTTTTCCATGACATGTGTTAAATTTCAATCATGCACTTTCTCCAGGAGCTCAAGACAGCTTACATGACAAACTCATGAGGTAGTTCTTGACTGATTGACCCAGTGAGCTTCCATGGCCGAGGGTCAACTTGAACTTCAGTCTCTCCAGTCCTAGTCCAGTCCTCTGCTCATTTTCTTCTTTAAGTCTTCTTTAGCTGTTTCTCCCTTATTCTGGCATGGTCCATGGGCAATCTCAGGATGTCAGGGGGCTCAGTGATTTGAAACAGGAACAATAGAGGCAGGACAGTAAATTTCATGTCCATATAGTTTTCTAGATAGCACTTCAGCCTAGCTGAAAACCCCTTTGGTTGACATACAAAGGGGCTCTGTTGTTATGAATGAATTTCAATGTACACATAAAGTTCTTCTGAGGAAGAGAAGGCATGGATTTGCCAGGGAATCTTCTTGCATGGAGGAGTGTATAAATAGATTTATTTATTTATTTATTTATTTATTTATTTATTTATTTATTTATTTTCTATCCCGCCTTTATTATTTTTATAAATAACTCAAGGCGGCGAACATACCAAATACACCTTCCTCCTCCTATTTTCCCCACAACAACCCTGTGAGGTGAGTTGGGCTGAGAGAGAGAGACTGGCCCAAGGTCACCCAGCCGGCTTTCATGCCTAAGGTGGGACTAGAACTCACAGACTCCTGGTTTCTAGCCCGTTGCCTTAACCACTAGACCAAAATGCTTTCCTACACCAAGCAAAATGAAAAGCTGAGGGTGCAATGCAGCAGTCAATGGCCCTCTTCAAATATTCTTTCAATGCAGGAGCCAGGCAGTTTTCTGAACCTTTCTATGATCGAGCAGGATCAGTTCAATTTCTGCTGTATCTTACTTAAGTGCAGAAAAAGTATGGGTACATAACCGTATTTTATGGAGCTTCTTTTAAAAGACAAGCCACAAGCACTTTGAAAACACTTTTTATTAAGATAAAAACAGATGGCTAAATAATTTCTGAGCCATCCTTTTTCTTTTATGAAAAGCATGTCACCTTTTTCAGATTTATGACCAACAGAAGGCCATATTTTATTATCATATCTGGAATACGTTTCTGGAATACGTTTCTGCATCTCTATGATAACCAGTTGCAAAGAATCTTTTACAAAGACACAGAAAAGGATATTTCCCTCTCTTTTGCATGGCAAACTGCACCTTGCCTAGAATTCTGTCTAATGTTCCACAATATAAAGCGCAGAACCCCTTTGTCCTCCTTTGCATTTGATCATCATCTCCCTCTCTTACAAACTCGAAGCCAGCAAGAATGAAACGTTATTGGCACAGCTAGTGGCCCATTCCTCTTTCAGATTGTAAAGTAGGGCCATTTATCAATACCAACCTACTAGTTGAAGACCAATGCTAGAGGACGCCCTGTGAAAGGTCAGCTCTACCTCCTGCCGTGCTTGTGAAAGATTGCTCCTCCCCCCGCAAGATGTGTTTATGGATGTGAGGGGAGGGGTAGGAACTAACCAACTTTAGAATAGACTATACCTCTCTGAAAATCTACCCCCAGAAGAGCTTTCAGGAGCCATGTGCCCCTGGAGGAAATGAGAAATAGCTGGAGAACTTTCTTCCTTCTTTTATTAGTCCTCTGCCATTTCTTTATCTAACTATCTATGTGAAGCAGCTGCTCCTGTTTGGGGTGAGGAGTCTGGACCACAGCTTTCTTGGAAACAGCATTAGAACTTTCAAGCGGGCTTGAAAGAGAAAAATCGTAAGGAAATGTATTGGAGGCAAAATACCAGGTAAGCTTGGATTTTTATACCCTACAATCGAGTTGTATTCAGTCATGCATCTTCTATTCTTTACAAACACAAAGGCAAAATTGTAATCCACGTAGAAGCAAGATATATAACGTTTTGCAAATTTTGGTTGAAGTGAAAGTAAAATATAATTTCCAGAACATTGTGACTATTGCCTTTTTTTATAACACAGTGCTTTGCTTTGTTAACAAGGTTATAAGTGTGGTTTTGAAGCAATTATCTCAGTGAAAATAAGGAAAAGAATAGAACTATTTAGCTGGGATCTTATAGCTATGTATAATAATGTTTCATGCTGTAGTGCTTATCCATACCCTAGGATTGTGCTGCTCTGCTTAGAAGGAAGTCTCGGACAATTCAGTTTGACTTCACTTTACTTTGTCCTAAGCATGTTTAGCATTGCGTTGTTCACTTCTTTGTCTGTGATTAAGTCTGCTTCCTAAATATACTTACCAGTAGCAAAACGTACTGAATTCTGTAGTAGTTGTTTTTGGAATAGACAGAATGCCCTTTTCTCTTCACCCATCTTTTTCGTACTGAACTAATGTCTGTGTGTGCTTTGCCTCTCCAGGTTTATTTTAACAATAACTCTGGTTTTGTGGAATATTAATTTTGGAGAAGGTGAGGAATTTTCCCATTATTTGGTTCCAATTTTACTCACTGTAAAATAGTGCACTCCCTTATGTTCTTCTTTCTTTGCATCCCATCAGGCCTTAGAAAACAAGATGAGACTCATGACACTGAAGGAAATGGGGATGCCATCATTCAAAAGCATAGCGCAAAAGAGCGAGCCACCACATTAAAAGTCTTTAATGTTATGAATCAAAGTTCTGAGTACAGAAAGCAGATGAACTCTCGGCCAATTGTACCTTTCACTGGCCTAACACAGAGTAAGTTACTTTATGCTTTCATGCCACCTAAATCTTGGTATCTAAATTTATTATAACAACAACAGATTTCTCCCACCCATCAGCTGACATAGAATTAACATCAACTTAGCAAAGAGAGGCCTGGGTTCAAATCCTTGTTCTGCCATGAAATTTATTAGCACAATCCTATACATAGTCATTTTGTAAGACCCTTAATTCTAGGCATACTGTAAGCTTGCAGACATGATACCTTTGGAACAAGCATCCTGTTTTACTTTGCCCTCCTCCCAGGAATGCTGTAAGGATAAAAGGTATCTCTTGCTCTTTGGAGAAGAGATGCCATACAAATGTAATAAATAGATGCACATGAACAAATGTGCATTTGTCCATTGGGAAATCTGCTGTCTCAGCTTCTTACCTGCCCTGAACAATAGGCAAGGCAGAATGAGATTTTTTAAAAATTATTATTATTTATACAATTTATAAACTGCCCAGCTCCCAGCAAAATAGGATTCTGAAATCCTATTCTACACAATCCTGTGTAATTGTCTTTACACTTAATTGGGACCTGACCAAAATGTTATTAAACCTGTGGAAATAATATTGCTAAGGCTTGTGCTATAAGCTGCAGTCCTATGTACACTAAATTATATTCTACTGAGTCGGGGGTGTAATTTTTTTTAACAAATACACAGAAGCTGCTCTGTAAACAGTTTATCCTCTATATGTTTAGGGCTCCTAGGCTTAGACCTTCTGAGATCATGTTATGCTTAGGACTATAACCATGGGGCCAGTTCATATGTTTCTTCACTTGGAAATCTAATGGGGTAACAAATTATTGTACTTTTCTGGCATCATATCTGTATTGAGCTGTAAGACTCCATTGCAGTTACATTGGGAAATGTTGATCCCCTTGTATCCAGGACTGACCTTAAAAAAATATTCATCAGCTTTACAGTTACATTTGAAATAACTCTTTCTGCCAAGCAAATTAGGAGAGATGGGTAGGTTGCGTGATAAGAGATTTATTATAGTTAAAACATGAATATATATTTAATTTTATTTGAAGACAATGTGTACAGTTTAGCTAAAATAGTGTGATAAATCTTGGCACATTTAGCAAGAGATAATGATAAAACTCTGGTTTTCTTTTGGGGGGGGCAATATCAATACTGCTACTTTCAAAAGTGAGTATGATCATCTTCTGCTGGAGTGAAATATGCAGTTTGACATGCAAGCTTCTGCAGTCATGGGGTAATGCTTGGCCATGTAGTAATCCCTAGCAGTTTGCTTTTAATCCTTATCTAAACAATCTGGGCTTAACTGAACAAACACTCTTAACAGGCAGCTAATTTTATTGTCCCCTTAAGGCAATAAAACCAGGCTCTGGCAGCTAGGAAGACTTGGCAAAGCAAGTGAGAAAGAAGGTTTAAAGAAGTTTGTTTCTTTGTCAACTACAGACTATTCATTTTCAGGTGGAATATTCCTTTTCAGGTCGAACCCTGAACCGGCACTGCTGTAAAAATGGAGGAACGTGTATCCTGGGCAGCTTCTGTGCATGCCCCAAACACTTTATTGGCAGATACTGTGAGCACGATGAACGGAAAAGGTAACGAAGGTATATATTTTGGGGGGATTATGGTTTGTCAATTAGACATGGAAATAATGTTGAACCTTCTGATTTGTCATTGGCAGCAACTGTGGTACATTGATGCATGGAGAGTGGATATGGAAGGATTGCCAGCTATGTCGATGTGGTTATGGCATTCTTCACTGTTTATCTGAACAAAGACAAAATTGTGGTAAGAAGAAACATCACTGGGGAAAATGCGCCTACAGTTGAAGCAAAAAACAATCAAGACTCTTATGATATCTGAAATGTGAACAGTTTTGTAATGGCATAAATTATTCTGCAGTGCAGTTTAGGTTATTTAAGTGTTAGCCTTTCAGATGTCAGTAGTCTTGTACTTTCCCTTGCAAAAGACTAAAGGAACTACACTTGTAGAAGCTATATATGAATGGTTATGGGCTACTCTGAACTGTTAATTTTTTTCACTGAGCTAAAATCCAAATATGGTTGCTGAGAGCTTGTTGATGTAGTGCTTTGTCCTATATCCACTTCACTTGAAACAGTTTCTAAAATGTCATAGCATTTGTCTATATCAAATATTTTTTCTCCTCTCCAGTTTTAGAATAGCCAGGCCTTCTAGATCAGGTATAGGCAAGAAAAACGCATTTCAGATGTTCTGGACTATGATTCATAGTTGGTGGCCTAGGACTGAGAATTTTAGAGCCATTCATCGCAATGGCCCCAAGCCACACAAACCCCTTAGATGGATACTTGAGAGAAGCAAACCAAGGTTTCTTGTCTGCATACATACTTCATCCTTTGACTTCTGTTTACAAAATGTAGAAAGCAATTCGAGGAAACAACAGGCATCACTGGGAGAAAATTATGACCTGGAACCTGTAATTCAGATTAGATTATCATAATGGTCCCTTCAGGTCTTGGATACCCTTGTTTTTTAAAGGCAGCTATACAATGTATCTCTCTTATCCAAATACCTTATTGTCTTTTCATTGTACATTGGGCAATTAGGTCTGAAAAGGAACTAGCTCTACTCTTGCCTGCCTTCTATTTATATGTAAAAAGTACACTAATTGTGTGGTGTTTTTTTTACTGTGCATTCCCAAACATGCATAAGCTGGGGGGGGGAGTGCAAAAAGCCTTTTTTCTGGTACATTCAAGTCAATTTTGGTAAGTTCCTGGACAAGTCCCTGCAGTTTTCTTGACAAGGGTTTTCAGAAGTGGTTTGCCATTGCCTCCTTCCTAGGGCTGAGAGAGAGCGGCTAGCCCAAGGTCACCCAGCTGGCTTTGTGCCTAAGGTGGGATTAGAGCTCATGGTCTCCTGGTTTTTAGCCTGGTGCCTTAACCGCTAGGCCAAACTGGCTCTCTGCAAAAAGCTCAATTCTACAGAATTGAGGTGACAGAGCTATATTTCCAGATATCCCTTGCAACAGTGGCTTAAAAAGCAGCCACTTTGTTTCTAATCTACCTTTACAAACATTATTACAAGCAGATATCCAGTAGATGAAGCAGATTTCCTGCCAGAGAACTTGTTAATTTTTCTGTCTCTGCTGCAGCTGTTATGGCACAGAAGCCTTGCATTTTGGGAGGGACAGGGTGGGGTTAATAATCCCATAAATAGGATTTTGTTGCTAAGAATAAAAGAGGGTATATTTACTGTATTTTCAATGCTACAATAGGTGCATAACCTTTGTAAATCACTAGCTTTCTTTAGGCAGCCCTGAAAGTTGTGAATTATTTATCATAATTATGGCATAGTTGCACAAAATATTTCACTTTATATATCTTATTGTACCAGTTTACACCTAAATGGTAATTGGCATTTAGATGGCAGCTGGATTTATTTATTAAGAGCTTTTTAATGGATTTTGAATACCTTACATTACCAGAAATATATTCTTTATATAGACTTTACATAAGAGTTTCTGTCTCATATCACATTTGACCTAATGCTACTTTATATAATGTGATCATTTAATTTTGCATTAGCAGTCAGATGGTCAATTCAGGCAGATATTAAGTCAAGCAATAAACCTCCCAATTTTTTTTTTGATGCCTTGGAGTCAGTGTTGACTCCTTATGCTGGTCTATGACTGTAATAAAGATTTGATGAGTGTTGACTCCTGATGACTGCCTGGATAAGTCACTGCAGTTTTCTTGGCAAGATTTCAGAAGTGGTTTGCCATTGCCTGCTTCCTAGGGCTGAGAGAGAGGGACTGGCCCAAGGTCACCCAGCTGGCTTCATGCCTAAGGTGGGACTAGAACTCACAGTCTCTTGGTTTCTAGCCTGGTGCCTTAACCACTACACCAAACTGGCTCTCTCAAATCATCTCTTATATGAAATAAAATCTGTAGGAATGTCTAGTCAACATACATTGCCATTGGTAAATATAAGCAAAAACATTCCCATTATATAGAATTTTTTGTAAGCAATTTGTCTAACACCACTTTTCTTAATCTAAAACTTCCACTAATCATGTTAGGAATGTGTATGATTGCTGATGAGTTCCACTACAATATTTGATGGAGTCTTGTCAACATGTTTAAGTTATAAGTGTTAATCTCATTTTGTTTTCTGTTTTCCTTACCAGGAACCAAAGGGCCAAGAAGTACAATCCATTTTATTAGCAATGCTTCTTATCTAGTGATTTTGATTCTGGTGTGATTAATGCTGATAAGTTACCATTACTTGGTTTCAAAGGCCCTGGATGGATCCCATTTGCACCTCTCCTCTGAGAATACATCAGCAATTGTCTTCTATACTACTTCACTTAGTATTTTACTTAAGTACTTTCAGAGGAGCTTGGAGGAAATTACTGAGTATTGTTGAAAGAATTTTTATGCAGATTCCTTTGTTAACTAACCTTTTTCCCCCTTTTTTTCTCAGCTATAAATGAAGAAGAGGAATTCATCTATTTAACCTCAAATTGTCCAAGATTACAGCAAACAATATGCTTTCTTATTTTCCTACTAGGCTGCTTTTTCACATTGTTTTGCACAAAGCTCTTCTATCAATTGTGAAGCACTCACTTATTTGGACTGGAAATCATGCTGGGATCTGCAGAATGTGAGGCTAGAAACAAAGACTGTTGCTTTTCCACTATTTATTTACCTGTTTAACAGGATTGCTTTAGGATTTTTACTTCTTTTCTTAAAATTCCAGTTATATTTCTTTGGTAAAATCCCCCTTCATTACCTCATTTTAATAGTGTTTACTATCTAATATCAGGAATAAAAGAAGCAACTGTTTTGCTTTTAAGGATTTGTACTAGACATTATAATTCAACCTTCCCATATCTGCTGCCTTCCAGATAGTTGAACTTCAGCTCCCATATTAGCTAGGAGTTGCAGTCCAAGACATTTCAAGAGCACTGCATTGAGAGTGCTTCTGTATGTAGTTGTAAATGAATCTGCGTCAATAAAAAGTAAAAGTAAAATCTTTGAGCTCAGTTCCTAGTGACCCGAGTGACATACTGATTATTGTTTTGGTGGCAACAACGTGGGAATAGTTTGCCATTGCCACCTTCTGGGATTTTTTTCCCAACTTCCCATTCTAGCTTGCTCACCCCCTCAGGATATCCTGGTACTCTCCCATCCAGTTATTAACTAAAAACGCCAGTGGCTGTTTCACATATTATTAGCTCCACGTTAAACCAAAGGTTAAGTTGTTATTCTTGTTAATCAAAACAAGGTAATATTGCACAAATACTACTTCTGTTTGAATCAGATTTAAGCAGTATAATTACCTGTTGCAGTATTGACTCTTCCAGTGGAAGAAAACTTATGTATTCTATGACATTAAAATATTTTAAAATTGTGTGTCTGTATGTCTCTCTCTCTGAGTATGTATGTATGTGTACATACAAACTGTATGACAACTTGAAATCATTAGAGGTTCCTCCCTCTTTTCAACTGCATAATGTTTCTAAGACTTACAAGAAGTCTGTTCTATCAGTTACATTATATTATTCCAATAGAAGATAATATATGTAGCTCAGGGTTGAACTATGGAGTCCTTGGTGCTCTCCGAGTTTGGTTGTTTGCTTGCATACGTTTCATTACCCAACTAGGTAACATCATCAGTGCTACTGAGTGTGGGGTTTGCTCCCTGTTTATATACAATAGCTTGTCCTGCCAGTGTTGGTGGGGGTGTGGTTTTCTCCTTGGTAGTGCCTTGATTAGGGTTATTATTTTCTGCTTGATTGATTGTCTGGTGTTCATCCCTGCTTATCTGGGTGTAGGCTGCTGGAGAGGATGTGTTCTGGTCTTTTTGTTTCCTTCTTAGCTTTTTTATTGTCTCTCTTGAATGGTGTGTGAATGTGGTTTATCTCCATGTGTGTATTGATGGCTGATTTGTCTGAATGCCAAGCTTCCAAGAATTCCCTAGCCTAGATTTAGCTTGGTCTAGGATGCTCAGTTTCCCAGTTGAAACTATGGTTCCCAGTTGAAACTGTCCATATGTTGTGAGGTTAAGGAGTTTTTATCGTGACTTCTGAGTGCTGGTTGGTGTTACAGATGCACTCTGCTAGTCTTCTGCCTGTCTGTGTACATTTATCTGTTACAATCCTTACACTATGTGGTAGATGAATCTATTTTTTTCTTCTTGGGCTACTGGGTCTTTTGGTTTACTTAAGATGTTTTGGAGGGCTTTAGTTGGTTTGTGTGCTACAGTGATGCCGTGTGGTTGTAATAGTTTGTTGGTTGTTTCTGAGATGTTTTTGATGTATGGCAGTGTTATCCTTTTCATAGCTTGTGTTGGTTGTGCTGTAGTGAATTGAGTGGTCAGGCACTTTTTGATAAAGTTGCGGGGATATCCATTTTGCTGGAAGATGTTGTATAGGTGGTCTGTTTTCTTTTCCTAGTGTTCTGGGTTGATGCAGTGAAAACTCTTTAATCTCAATATCTGCATGGAAGTGTGCATTTAATATAACTTACACATTTCTAATTTTTTTCTCCAAACATGCATTTTAAATTAAATGTATTTTAATACACCTTTGGAGTCAAGAATTGCATTGGTATATCTGGCAAATATAAAGTCTTGCAAATCAAGATTTGGATGTTGTGGATCTGTTACGTTTGTATCAGAATTCATAAAATGCAAATGCCTCAAGTCTCTCCAGCTGGGGTAAAATCTCATGTTTTTGAAGTTTGTTTCAATCCATTCCATTCCAAATAGCCATATGTATTGGTCGCATTCACACAACAAGTTTAACTGTTTGGTTTTCTTGTCTACATCCTAAACAGAGTAATCCAGAGGACAAACTAACTTAATCCTTGTTGACCATGAAGCCTGAACAACCTCTTGGAGTTTTAATTGCCTCTTCCAAGACAGAGGTCTCTAGAGGCCCTGCAAAAATGAGGCCTCTGGGAGCTTTTATCACTTACAATGACTTTGGGAATTAAACTTGGGGAAGAAAGAAATGGGGGTTCAGTAAGTGATGGAGCTGACCTCAATGAGGCCACCTCAGTTTTTTTAACAAATATATTTTCTAATGGGGAAAAAAATGACATGTGAAAACATGGCAACTGAATGTGCACATAACAAGCTAGTTGATTGCATTGATTTCTTCATGTGTCAGAAATCTTCGGCGTAAGTTAATTTGATAGTTGTTAGATATTTATATGGTTCCATTCAATATTGTCTCAGCCTGCATTAATGAGAAATGTCAAAAGTTAACATAGATTAATATGTCATACATTCATTTCATCAAGCATGCCTTTTTAAAAAACATGAATGCCTTCAAGTTGAAAACTTTGACAGAATTTTATATTCGCTTTCTTTGGCCCTAGCAGTAATCATGTTTCCTACATGCATCTGTTTCTTCCTGGAACTGTATGCTGTTCTTTTCCTCCCCCCACCAAAAAAAAATCCAGATGTTTTTTGGCAAATGTATCCATCAACCTTGCAGTCAGTTTGGTGCATTTGGACAAAAATGAGTGGGCCAGTGGAGTCCATCTAGCATTGTGGATTTAACTAGCATATGTGAGTGAAGTAACCAAGTTCAGGTTTCTGTTAAAAGAAATCAGGAAAAAAAACCCAACAACAAACAAGCCTAGATTCGATTTAAGAAGTAGAAGACTGAGTTTGAAAAAAAACGTGAGTAAAAAAGAAACCCTTTGTGATTTTTCAGAAAGATTTTCACAAAGCTGCCTATATGGATACAGTCATGCTAAATGTATCTGCCTGGAAATAAGTCTGCATGTAAGGTAATGTTTAAATGAGAAATTACTTCAGCAGTAAGACGTGTATGGTTAGTTGCCATGGTGTTCAACAGTTGCTTTGATACTGAAATGCACAGATCAAATAACACGTACTGAATATTAAGAACAATTTTTGTCTGTTTCTGAACATGTAAATTGGTCTGTTTCATAAAAGGCATGTGTACATTACAAATGCACAGAGGTTTGCTGATGCGTGATTCTATGGCAGGGCAATACCATTCGCTGGGACTTAACTGCCACATAAAACATGCTTTGAAATGTAGATGTTATACAGTATACAAGAAATGCACATAGCCCAGGGGTCGGCAAACCGTGGCTCGCGAGCCACATGCGGCTCTTTGGCCCCTTGAGTGTGGCTCTTCCCCAGGCAGGCGTGGCGGGGGCAGGCGTGGCAGCGGCCGTGGCAGGGGCAGGTGCGGCAGCAGGCATGGTGTACGTGGCGGCGGGGATGGCAGCGGCGGGCACTGCAGTGGGCGTGGCGGGGGCAGGCGCGGCAGCGGGCATGGTGTGCGTGGTGGCGGGGATGGCGGCAGCAGGCCCTAAGTGTGTGCGATTGGCTCCCGCCTGCAAACCCGTCCCCTTCTACGTGATTGGCCCCTGCCTGCAAACCCCACCCCCTTCCACGCGATTGGCTCCCACCCTCAAACCCCGCCCCCTGGCCCTCGAGTGATATTATAAATTTTATAAATGTCAAAATGGCTCCTGGCATAAAAAAGTTTGCCAACCCCTGACATAGACCAAGCATGGGTTTTGTTTCCTTGTTTCTTACTGAGAAAGCAAAAGGAATGACTGAGGTTAAAAACAACAGGAACATGTCCCTGTGATGGTGATTGATTTCTGCTTATTCTTTATCTGCTTTCCAGCAGTGCATTCAGATAAAATAAATTGGGGGGGGGGTTGCTTTTTGTTTTGTGAAAAAACAGAAATAGTTTCGTCAGGTCCAGAGTACCATTCTCTGAATTTCCTCTAAATACAAGCAGGAGGTACCGCTACATTCATGTATTTTAATATCTGGTTAGTCATGGCAGGGAGTGGAGATGTGAACCTTTAGCCAGCTGGGGAATTCTGGGACCTGAAGTCCACACATCTGAAAGTTGCTGAGGTTGAGAAACACTGCTCTAGAGCATGGGTAGAATGGATGATAATGAAGGAAAACGAAATGAGGCTCAATAAAGACTTAATGGTGTTAAGTTCCTTACTTTTAAAGAACACAATGATTATTTTGTGTAGATTCAAATTATGAGATCTTCAACTGGAATAATCTGAGGAATTCAGTGCAAACCAGTAATATAAAGGCTACCATTAAATTCTAATTATTCCTTTTTAATATTATCTCTTATTCTCTAGGGTTCATTTGATTTGTATCCTCATTCCCTTCTTCCCCTCTCCCATGAAATGTCACAGACTTTGGTGTTTCTGTTGTGTACTGAGTGATCTGTTTGCATCACCTTGTGAAATTCAATGTTTATTACTATAATTGGGCCCTTCCAGAAGCAGAGAAAAGGAGAAGTAAAATGAGTAATGTCTGCATACATACAATGGTTTGCCATTGCCTGCTTCCTAGGGCTGAGAGAGGGACTGGCCCAAGGTCACCCAGCTGGTTTCATGCCTGATCTGTTTGCATCACCTTGTGAAATTCAGTGTTTATTACTATAATTGGGCCCTTCCAGAAGCAGAGAAAAGGAGAAGTAAAATGAGTAATGTCTGCATACAGTGGAACTGCATATAAAATAAAAGCCCTTATTTAATTGTGACTTGAAATAAATCTGACCTTTTTTTTCTGATTGTTTCAGTTTTCTTTTTAAAACTGATAGGCAGAGACAGGCCAATGAGATGCACAACTTGTTTTGCCCAAGTCCTGCTACAGTTTGAATCAAAACACCTCCTATCTGCAGTTGATCAGTCATGGAATTTCTTATTTGAGATTTATCTCAGGATAATATCCTTTTCTCCTGGGATAGCAGCCAGACCTATTGATTCAATCTTCCCTCATGAAATTTGCCAGATTAGACTACCTACTTTTGTAGTAACAAGTCCCCCCTCACTCCCCATCCTGTGTCATTGTTTACAGAGAAGCAGACATGTTGACTCCAATGCCCCCAGCAGGGGCCTAATTATCCAGGCCTCTGTTGAGGAATTTATATTCTGGGGTTATGAATGCATGGCTGGTAACTACAGGAGAGGATAGAAATTACATTTTTGAGCCAATTAAATTAATTCTTCCCCCACCTTGAAGCTTTTCCTTAGGAGCACAATGGCTGTGCATTGGTTATTTTTTGGCACAATGACCGTGCATTTATTATTTTTTGCATATAATCTGCACGGCTTCCCCCAAGGCTGCATTTCTGCTCTTCAGATGTTTCCCTTTATGGAGACAATGCACAATATATTTTGTAACTGGGAAAATGTAATCCTAGTCCAATCTGTAACTGACTCATAGAAAATAATGTTGTATGCAATGAAACATCCTTGCTTCATCCACAGAATTCAAAATAACCTTTTTAAAAAGAATCATACTATCTTTCCAGGAGCATGAGTTAGTCCCAAATGAGCAAAGTGGGACTATTTGAGAGTAAATTGCAAAGATTGCGTTATTAGTCTGTTACTATTAAATTGTGGCAGATCCAGCAAGAAGATTTGGTCTACAAGCATGTGCATAGATAATTTGCCCAGGTAAAATATGAACAATAAGAAAAATTGCCATGTACAGATCCTAGCTTGTTAAATGGCAGAAGTATCACCTACATTAATAGTTCTTCTTGGCAATCACTCGTAGCCAAGTAAGATTGTCTTCCAGGGGTAAAATCTTAACAGTGGATCCGTAAGTGGCTGTAAAGGCCAATTCTGGATCCGCACAACCTCCCACAATGAGGGCATACAGACCCAGATTGGAAGTTCCCTAAATCAAGCATTAGAATGTAAATAGCTATCATTGCTCAAGTAAATTTTTATTTCTAAGTTTAGCTCATGGTGGGATGATTGGATCAAGTTAGAGGTTATTTCCTATTGTACTGTGCAAATTAAAGTAATACAACTTAAGAAATCGTATAGTTACGGAACCAGGAAGCTATTGATGTCCTGCCTACCACATGCCACTCATCAAATGGAGGCTGTGCTCAACCAAGAAAAAGCCAGAGCAACTCACCCCTTAGACTTCACTGTTCAACTATATCTGTATAAAAAGATAATAGATGCACACAACAGCTTCCTTTGGAAATTCTCTGAGTTATGTGTTTACTGGAAGCTTTTTACAGGGTTTAAAGTATTTCTGTTTATGTTCAAACTAATGGAATGAAAAATATACAGATATGTACCCAGGTAAATATGCAAGTAATGGATGAATGTCTGTCTCCATCTCCTTTTACAGAGGGATATAGTCTTTGACCATGAGCAGGTGCAGCATGACATCTATCATAGATATTCATTATAACTCAGCTTTTTGGTACAGCAAAGCCTCTGAGTATATAAAAAACACATTTGTCTTATGCAAAAAGACAGTTTGGTCTAGTGGTTAAGGCAATGGGTTAGTAACCAGGAGACTGAGAGTTCTAGTCCCGCCTTAGGCATGAAAGCTGGCTTGGTGACCTTGGGCTGGCCAGTCTCTCTCAGCCCTAGGAAGGAGCCAATGGCAAACCAGGAGTATGTGAGTTCTAGTCCTGCCTTAGGCATGAAAGCTGGCTGGGTGACCTTGGGCCAGTCACTCACTCTCAGCCCAACTCACCTCACAGGGTTGTTGTTGTGAGGAAAATAGGAGGAGGAAGGAGGAGTAATAGGTATGTTCGCTGCCTTGAGTTATTTATAAAAATAATAAAGGTTTAGAAAATAAATAAACAAAAACCAGCCTACTCCAGGGTTCAACCTACACCAACTCAATTTCATAAAAAAAGAATAGCTATGCATGTTGACAGAGGTGAGGAAACAAGGTGAGGAAAACCACACCAGGTCTCAAAAAAATGTCTGCCTTTATGCATCCAGTTGGAAAGCAGTAAAGTCAAAGGAATTCAAGCAGACTGACTAGGTTGGAATGTCTCCACTCTTATCTCTCCAGCTGTTCAGGAGTGTAGATAAAAGGAAAGGCTTCTCTACTACCCAGCCCAAGCCCCTTCTCCTCACAAAGCAAACTGCAAACACTTGAGTGAGGGTTGTTTAAAGCAAACAGTAACGTTTGCTCTACAGCTCTGCACAAGCTTCCTGAGCTCAGTTCAATGAGAAGTGTTGGAGCCACCAGGCCTCTTCTTTCTCACATTCATCATGCCCACTTCCTTGCCATGTAGCTGCATTGTGTGGGAGGGGATGGCAAAGAGAAATATTTATCAAGTACTTCACAGTTCCTTGAACGATTTGCTCTTTCACTCCTCACCAGTTACCACAGAGCTTAAACAAATGGCATACCACATGATCAACCTTCTAATTTGGAGCCATCCAGTATTAGTCTTTCCTTTCCATTCATGTATTATTGCTACATAGTTGTTCCTGATGCCAGATGCATGCAGCTATTCCTACAGAACATGAAGTCCATGAAGGACAATTTGGTTAGCAGAAGAAAATATATCCATTCTAACTTAGGCTGTTGGATGTGGTGTCTGCTTGTAAGCTTTATATTTGATTCACCGAATGGGTTCTTCCAATACTATTAATTTACTGGCAGTTTGGTCTAGTGGTTAAGGCAATGGTCTAGAAACCAGGAGACTGTGAGTTCTAGTCCCGCCTTAGGCATGAAAGCCGGCTGGGTGACCTTGGGCCAGTCACTCTCTCTCAGCCCAACTCACCTCACAGGGTTGTTGTTGTGGGTAAAAGAGGAGGAGGAAGGAGTAATAGGTATGTTCCCCGCCTTGAGTTATTTATAAAAATAATAAAGGCGGGATAGAAAATAAATAAATAAATAAATAAATAAATTTCTTCTTACCTAGCATGGATATAGAGGTCCTTTAAGTCCACAATTTCAGTGGTGGCATTACAAACTGGCATTAAAAATTTATGCCACTTTGTTTTACCTACAATTATTTTAGCCTGGGAAGAATGTATCTTTTCTGATCAATGGCACCTGACCCCATTTTTCTGTACCATTATATGATCCCATTGCTGTTTTCTTGTTTTAATGGTTGTATACTGTCTGAGAGGTTTTCAGATATGTAAAAGTACTCTAAATACATAAAATTATAAATAGACACAGCCCTGCTGATTTCTGGTTATCATAGAAAGAAACCAAGAAAAGAGCATATATGAAAATAAGGAACACAGATTGGAAATTTCCTAAATCAAGCATTAGAATGTAAATAGCTTGTAAAAACCCTAAGTCACTCATGTTATTTCTGGACTAAAATTAACATGTGAATGATGGGTCAGAGTTGGCACTCAACATATATTGGAAAGCTGCTTATGTAAGGTCACAATGCAAGATTTAAACATCTCAAAGTATTCGGCATTTTCCTTCTCCTTAAATATTTGGATGCGATCAAAGAATTATTTATGGCAAAGGCAGAGTGGAAGTTGCTCAAAATTATGAAATTTGGCGTAAAGGTGCACTTCTTCTCAGGATAGGCATTTAAGAATAGGCCATGAAAAGCTAAACAGAGCACAACATATAGTCCTGTCTATATTATTATGAGAGGTTTCTTGGGTCAAAGTCTATATATATAAAAAATCCCTTCTCACCCATATGGGTGGTATGTGTCTTCCTCAACCTTCGGTCCTCTACCAGAGACCTGGGAGTTTGAGGGTTCTGTGCAGTATCTTAACTGTTCCTAGCATTGCACTCTTCTGGACAGAGAGTTCCAATGTTGCTCCTGGGATCTGTTGGAGCCACTCTCCCAGCTTAGGAGTCACAGCCCCGAGTGCTCCTACCACCACTGGGACCACTTTGGCCTTCACTTTCCACATCCTCTCTAGTTCCTCCTACAGGTGCTGGTACTTCTCCAGCTTCTCATACTCCTTCTTCCTGATGTTGCTGTCACTTGGCACCATTACATCTATCACCACCGCTGTCATCTGGTCCTTGTCTACTACCACAATGTTTGGTTGATTGGCCAGTACCTGCCTGTCTGTCTGGATCTGGAAGTCCCACTGGATCTTAGCCCTGTCATTCTCCATGACCTTCTGTGGAATCTCCCATCTGGACTTTGGAGGGTCTAGCCCATACGCTGTGCAGATGTTCCTGTACACAATGCCAGCTACTTGGTTGTGCAGTTCAGTGTATGCTGTTCCTGCCTGCATCTTACACCCTGCCACTATGTGTTGGATTGTCTCTGAGGCCTCTCTGCACAGTCTGCACCTTGAGTCCTCTCTAGTGTGGTAGACCCCTGCTTCTATGGATCTGGTGCTTAGTGCCTATTCTTGTGCTGCTATGATCAGTGCCTCAGTGCTGTCTTTTAGTCCAGCCCTTTCTAGCCACTGGTAGGATTCCCAAGGTCAGCCACCTCAGCTACCTGTCAATGGTACATCCCATGCAGGGTCTTGTCTTGCCATGGCACTTCCTCTGCTTGATCTTTCTTCCATGTCTGCTGCTGCTTCAGGCATTCTCTCAGCAGATCATCTTTAGGTGCCATCTTACTGATGTACTCCTCGATGCTCTGGGTCTCATCCAGGACAGTGGCTTTGACACTCACCAGACCCCGCCCGCCCTCTTTCTGGCTGGTGTACAGTCTCTGGGTGTTGGACTTGGGGTGAAAGCCTCCGTACATTGTAAGGAGCTTCCGGGTCTTCACAGCAGCAGCTTCCATGTCCTCCTTTGGCCAGCTCACTATACCGGCAGGGTACCTGATGACTGGCAGGGCATACATGTTAATGGTATGGATCTTGTTCTTCCCATTGAGCTGGCTCTTCAGGACCTGTTTTATCCTTTGGTGGTACTTGGATGTTGCTGTCTTCCTTGCCTCCTCATCGTGGTTCCCATGTGACTGTGGGATACCAACGCACTTGTAGCTGGTCTGTATGTCTGCTATGTGGCCTGCTGGTAGTTCCACCCCATCAGTCTTAACTACCTTCCCTCTCTTTACTACCATCCAGCCACACTTCTCTAGTCCAAATGACATCCCAATGTCCTCACTGTAGATCCGTGTCAGGTGGATCAGTGAGTCGATGTCTTGTTCACTCTTAGCATACAGCTTGATGTCATCCATGTAGAGGAGGTGGCTGATGGTAGTTCCAATTTTTTTAGATAGATTACAAAAAGAAGTGACTTCTGACTTTAAACATCAAGGATATACAGCAATTTCCCATAATCAATCCCTTGCTCTATATTAAACCAAAATCACATTATTTCTACAAATCCCTTCTCACCCATATGGGTGGTATGTGTCTTCCTCAACCTCAGGTCCTCTACCAGAGGCCTGGGAGTTTGAGGGTTCTGCGCAGTATCTTAGCTGTTCCTATCACTGCACTCTTCTGGACAGAGAGCTCTGATGTTGCTCCTGGGATCTGTTGGAGCCACTCTCCCAGCTTAGGAGTCACAGCCCCAAGTGCTCCTACCACCACTGGGACCACTTTGGCCTTCATTTTTCACATCCTCTCTAGTTCCTCCTTCAGGCACTGGTACTTCTCCAGCTTCTCATACTCCTTCTTCCTGATGTTGCTGTCACTTGGCACCACTACATCTATCACCACCACCGTCTTCTGGTCCTTGTCTACTACTACAATGTCTGGTTGATTGGCTAGTACCTGCCTGTCTGTCTGGATCTGGAAGTTCCACAGGATCTTAGCCCTGTCATTCTCCACGACCTTCTATGGAATCTCCCATCTGGACTTTGGAGGGTCTAGCCCAGGGCTTTCCAAACTGTGTGTCGCGACACAATACTGTGTCGCCTGGGGGCCCCAAGTGTATACCCTGACAACCCGGAAGCGCCGGTGGCAGTGCTTCCGGGTTGCTGCGTGGCGGCAGCGGCTGCCCCTTCAAAAGGGCAGGCTCCGGGGACCCCGAAAATGCCCTCAGTTCCGGTAGGGAGTCGAAAAGCCTCACTGCACACGGCCGGGATACCCGGCACAGCTGATCGGGGGCCAGGGTGGAAATTCTCCCTAAAGATCAGCTGAGCGCCAGAAAGCTCGGCAACGTGCACGCGTGGGAAAGCTGTTCACCTCCCTGCCAGAACTGAGGGCATTTTCGGGGTTCCCGGAGCCTGCCCTTTCAAAGGGGCAGCCGCTGCTGCCGCGGCAACCTAAAAGCACCGCCGCCGGCACTTCCGGTTTTGGGCTGCACTGGCCATGGCGCTTCCGGGTTTTTGTGGGCTGGCCATTGGTGTCTCGCCAACGGCAAAAGTTTGGAAAGCCCTGGTCTAGCCCATATGCTGTGCAGATGTTCCTGTACACAATGCCAGCTACTTGGTTGTGCAGTTCAGTGTATGCTGTTCCTGCCTGCATCTTACACCCTGCCACTATGTGTTGGGACTGTCTCTGAGGCCTCTCTGCACGGTCTGCACCTTGAGTCCTGTCTAGTGTGGTAAACCCCTGCTTCTATGGATATGGTGCTTAGTGCCTGTTCTCGTGCTGCTATGATCAGTGCTGTCTTCTATTCCAGCCCTTTACAGCCACTGGTAGGATTTCCCAATGTCAGCCACCTCAGCTATCTGTCGATGGTACATCCCATGCAGGGTCTTGTCTTGCCATGGCACTTCCTCTGCTTGATCTTTCTTCCATGTCTGCTGCTGCTTCAGGCATTCTTTCAGCAGCTCATCTTTAGGTGCCATCTTACTGATGTACTCCTGGATGCTCTGGGTCTCATCCAGGACAGAGGCTTTGACACTCACCAGGCCCCGCCTGCCCTTTTTCCGGCTGGTGTACAGTCTCTGGGTGTTGGACTTGGGGTAAAAGCCTCCGTACATTGTGAGGAGCTTCCAGGACATCAGCAGCCTCCATGTCCTCCTTTGGCCAGCTCACTATACCGGCAGGGTATCTGATGACTGGCAGGGCATACATTTTAATGGCATGGATCTTGTTCTTCCCATTGAGCTGGCTCTTCAGGACCTGTCTTAATCCTATAATCCAGAGCTTTCCAAACTGTGTGTGGCGACACAAAAGTGTGTCGCCACACACAGTCTGGTGTGTCGCCACACAACCTGGAAGCGCTGATCATCATCAGCGCTTCCGGGTTTTCCCACGGCGACACACCAACGGCGGCGCGCAAAAACCAAAAGCGGCAGCAGCGCTTCCGGGTTTTTGCGCAATGCCACAATGGCGGCACTTCCGGGTTTTCCCGCGGCAACACACCAATGGCGGTTGGTGTGTCACCGCAGGAAAACTTTGGAAAGCCCTGCTATAATCATATTCTGATGGTATATATATATATGCCATCAGAATATGATTATAATTAACCATATATATATATATATATATATATATATACACAAACACACACACACACACACACACACACACACACTGATTATACACACACACACACACACACACACACACCATCAGAAAGATTCTTCTGATCAGTGCTTTTCAATTTGTCCACCCTCAGGGAACTTTCTTCACACTGATCTCTGCAGAGGAAGCTGTCTTTGTGGCAGAATTCCTAGAATTATGCATTACAGGAGGAAGACTGATAGTGCTTTGAAGAAACCTTGTCCACCATTACTTATCTTTCACTGAAATACCTCACAGTTCTTAAGGAGTTCTTAAGGAGCCCTGGGCTTATTGCTATTGGGAAAGTAATTACATCTACCAAATGAAATTCCAGTCTCCAGGAAAGATCTGTCATTCATCCCACCCTTTTGCAAAAAGGAAATAGTTTTTGCAGAAAGTATGGAAATCAGAAACTGAGTTCATAGCTGTTACTGGATTATTGGCATCATTAATTAAGGATTAAAACAAAACTACTACAATATATAATATTATATTAATATAATCTGTGTATCTCCTATTCCTGTACTTACATAGTTGTTCTTCATTTATGAAATCTGTTCTCTTTAATAACAGTGCTCCTGTATTATCAACAGACTGAAGTTCCAAAGTGTCTTAATTTCCTCATATGGAACACTAAATGCAGGAACTGACTTATATCATAAAGACTGAGATAAATTGAGAAAGTGACATGAGGCCATTGACTAAGAGCACATGCATTTTATCTATTTCAAGTTCATGTGGGATGTTCACGCCTCACATCAACAGTTAGGAAAAATATTTGTTGATACCCAACTCTGTTTTCCATTTGTGATAGGTCCCTGAGGGGATTCTTCTCACTATTCTTGATACAGTTGATCCAGCTGATGAAATCATAGGAAAAAGTGGCCTGAGGTGACCTTCGAATGGTGCTCCATGAAAGACAAAGTTTTTTTTTTAAAAGATTGCTTTAAAAATCAAAACCTTGTCCATGGAAATGATATTTCAGTGCTCCAGATAACTCTTATTAAGGTCTCAATGAAAACTATTTATGTAATTTATTCGGAAATAGTATAGAGTAAGAATTTTAATCATTTGAATAGGTCCTGAGGTTGGAAAAAGAAAGGAAAAGGGGAAGGCCCATGAAACTGGCAGTAGGATACAAAGATGGAGTATAAGACCCAGTGGCATTTGACTTTTTCAAACATAGGATAACGATTATCCAGAATGCCATATTAAATGCCAGTAGCTATATCCATAGAAACTGGTTGGAATTAAATGAACTGCCTAGATAATAGAGATGTACGAAGCTTTGAAGTGGTAATTTGTTTCAATGATGCTTTAAGCAAAACAGCCCTTCAAAGCTGCCTTGAAATATAAGGCACACATGCACACCATTCTAAGGAGCAAAGGGAAGCTTCCACATTGCTTCATTTTGAGACTTTCCACACTTACACTCAGTTGTGGCACAAACATGTACCAGCAATCTTTTTTTTTTTGGCCGCAACCTCATAACACTGACTTAAGTTATCCTTAGTTGTACCCATGTTCAAACTGTGTTTTCCCCCTTATCCCAATACAGATTTTACTATGGATACAATCTAGCATGCTTGAACAAGCATTCTGTATGTACCCCCTAGGAAACAAAATCAGCCAACACTTACTGGTCACTTTAGACTGGTGTGGCATTGTCCTCTTCCTTCTGCTTCCTGAACACTGTCTTTCAGGGCCATTCTGCTCTGGAGCCTGGTCCTTTCAAATCTAGCTCTCCCCCTGTACCTTACGTTACTTTACATTCTGTAATGGGAAGAAAGAATAACCTTGAGGAACAGGAGGAAGAGCTGCAACCAAGACAAAAGAACCTGACAGGTTTCCAAGCTAGTCTCCATCTTGGAGACCTGGATCAGCCTCAATGGTAGCTGACTGGTGGAAGGGAAGGCTGCACGATGAAACAGAGGAGAGAGAGCATCCTTTGCTGCTTCATAGTACAATTCACCCCATGACCATCAGCTGTTGTTTGGGCTGCTTTTCCAAACACCGGTTTAGTGCTCTTCTGGAAGAGTTTATATTAGCTTATAGTTGGGCTCATTTGAATTCATCTGCACAAAAAAGTTTTTCAAAACCAAAGTCAGTTTTGACAGATGGTTAAACCTGCCGGTCAAAACTCACATCCTCCCTGAGACCCAGACCCAACCCAAGTTAAGGGCAGTGATTGCTGGCTGGCAATATTTGGTGGAAGAAACGGGGGGGGGGGGAGAGAATCAAAGCAAAGAAATACTTCTATGCAGTTTAATGAAGTTAGAATGTGAACACAAACAAACATATATCTAAAGTAGATTCCTGGGCTAAGTAAAGATTGGGGAATGACCCCATGAACCTTGCCTTCTTCAGGGCTTTACATTTCTTGTGAGTCTCCACTGACATTCTTGGACTTGAACTTTCTTTCCATATACCAGTTCTGTACATAACTCCAGTGGGAATGTTATGTGTGATTATCAGAACCAGAAAAGAGTATTATTAGCTCAGGCACAATCAACCAGTGTAGACTGCACTAGTGGAAACTCCTAGTATAATAGGATTCAAATAATAATTTATACTTAAGAATGCTGAATGCTAAGAACTCACCTAGGGCAGCTGGTACAATGAAGAAATAATGTACTTTCCTCTTCAATAGGAGGAAAAGTATAATTTTAGCATTCTGCTAAATACTTTGAGTTAAAAATAGTAATCTTTAGGCATTGGTAGGAATATATAAAGGAGTATTCATGATCATTTTGTTAGTCCTGATAATACACATGTTGACTTTCTGGTGCATGATCATTCTCAGTCTAAAGCAGAGCTTTCCAAACTGTGTGTCGCGACACAAAAGTGTGTCGCCACACACAGCGTGGTGTGTCGCCACACCACCCGGAAGCGGCGGCACGCGCGTGCACGGCGGCCGCCATGCACGCGCACGCCGCCGTACGCCCCCCGCGCCGCCGCACGCCCCCCCGCGCCGCCGCCGTGCGCGCGCGTGTCGCCGCCGCCGCTGGGTGTGTCGCCAGCGGCGGCACTTTGGAAAGCCCTGGTCTAAAGAAGAGGGGGGATTGGGGTTTTTTGTTGTTGTTTGTTTCTTTTTTTGCTGCCTTTGAGTCAGCTTTGACTCCTAGTGACTGCCTGAACAAGTCCCTGCAGTTTTCTTGGCAAGATTTTGGAAATGGTTTGCCATTGCCTCTTTCTTAGCTCTGAGAAAGAGTGCCTGGCCCAAGCTCACCCAACTGGTTTTGTGCCTAGGCAGGACTAGAACTCACAGTCTCCCAGTTTCTAGCCTGGTGCCTTAACTGCTAAACCAAAGGGGCTCTAAAAGGAGACATAGCAGAAGGCAAACTTAGATACTTAGAGGACAGTTTCCATTGGGTGGGGAGGGGAGAAATGAAACAGAAATCAGAGACAATTCCTAATGGTTATAACTATATTAACTGCAATTATCAATTGGGACATGATGGGAGGGAAGAGTATAATTTGTACTCAAGAAGTTTCTTAATAACATTTTAATTTATTTTTATTTTTATCCTTTTTTCTTGTATATAAATACATTTTTTCTTTTTTTTTTCTTTTTGACTATTTGTATTTACCTTCCAAATGTAAAAAAACCCAAAACCCTGAATTAGTATGAAAGTTTGGCTTTAAAAATGCAAATCTGCAACTTTGATCTTGCATAAATGTTTGACTTCCCCCCCCCCCAATTTTAAAAGAAGCTATCCTCCACCTTGTTTCTAGAAGTTATTCCTCATAATTGATCTCTCTCTCTCTCTCTCTCTCTCTCTCTCTCTCTCTCTCTCTCTCTCTCTCTCTCTCTCTCTCTCTCTCTCTCTCTCTCTCATCTTTGTAAAAAGTCACCATGTCTGCCTTGACAGGTGCACAAATGCAAAATCTCTTTCATGAAGAGAAGATGCCCAGTAACTAACATTGGGTTCCCCAGTGTTTTCCTTTGACAACAACACCACACTTAAGATTTTTAATCCAGATTAATATGCAGCATATGTACTGTACCATTCCTTCTGCCCCCCCCTTTTCAGATTTAGCCTATAGAATTCCTCCCAAAAAAAATCTGTCATTAGTAATTAACATTTTACCATTCTTTTCTATATTTCCCCATTGTCCAGATTACTAATGTGTCTAAGTGTATGGACACATTAATAAATAACATGCAAAAAGAATGTTTTGGTGTGATCACTTATATCAGTGTTTCTCAACCTTGGCAGCTTGAAGATGTGTGGACTTCAACTCCCAGAATTCCCTAGCCAGCTTGCTGGCTAGGGAATTCTGGGAGTTGAAGTCCACACATCTTCAAGCTGCCAAGGTTGAGAAACACTGACTTATATCATTGCATTGTAATACAAGATTCCTGCTGGGCCCTCAAGAACCCTGGATAATGAAAACCAGTGAGAATTCTCACAGCTCTAGATAACATTCTTAGTTCACATCACAGAACTGCAGCTTCCACGATTCCCACATTATGCCTGTTTAAATTTGTAACATGGATAACTGAAGTAAGTACCTTTAATGCACACACAGCTGGTCCAGACAAAAACTCTACAAGACACTATTATCATAACTTTTTTTATTCCCATTCAACATCATTTTATGAATGTTGCCCAGTATTTATTTTAACAGGAGCTAAATCTTCCTCTTTCATGGGCTTCAAACGCAACTAATTTATGCTCCTTCTCAAAGTTTGTTTATTTATTTATTTATTTATTTATTTGTTATTTAAATTTATCCCCGCCCATCTCCCAAATCAGGGGACTCTGGGCGGTTTACAAGACAACAGTTAAAATGTATACATAAAATTACAGCAGTATAAAGTAGTTATAAATCCAGATGGATATTAGTTAAAAGAAGGACATTAAAATTACGGGATTAGCCATCTCCATGAGGAGCTATCCCTTCCTCCTTCCCATGCCAGGCGGTTCCAAAGTTCCTCTCCTTCCAGTAAATTGTGTCACATTTACAGTGGATGAATAATATACACTGTGTTAAGAAACTGGAGGCATGTATACAAATTCCATTTTTGTCATGGAAAAAGAAAGCCAAGCATAATTGAGCATAATAGGCAAATGTATATTCTAAAATAGGGTCGATGACCAAAATAAATAAGATTACAATGTACACTGACTTGAGCTCCTGGAAGAAAGGCAAGATATAAATCTAAATGAATGGAGAAAACATGGTACAGCTGCCACATCATTCCAGAAAACAGATATGATAATAGCTCACCAAGTGAAGACCTCTATAATTCAAAACATTGCATATGTAAGTTTCTGTTCACCTGATAAAGTTCTGTTAATTTACACCCCTGCTTAGAGTTAACAATAATGAAAGAACTATCAGTAACTGATATTTCCTATGTATCATTGTTAGCAAATGTGGATATTTGTGCATCTGTACAATAGTTAAAACTTCAGCTTTTCAGCAAAGATGATGTTCTTATATGTGCCATTTCACATCTGTCTTTCTGTTCCAAGGGCAGTTCACATCAAAGACATTTTAACAAAGGCTTCTAAGGCTTGATATCCTCTTGTTTACAAGAAAAAGTTGCTAGTAAAGGTCCGTTTCATGCCATATCTCTTTTCATCTCCAAGCAAGCACAATGCAGGGTTTCAACTACATTCATCAGCTCCTAAATTAGCATGCACTGATTAAAAGAGAAAGCTTATTAATATCTTATGCCGACTGAACTTTATAATGGTGGAGAAAATATTAGAGATCTCATTAATCCAAAGTTATTGAGTTAAAGCAAAGGCACACGTGTACTTCCTCAGTGAAATTAAGTACCATTCTGAAAGTTTGAGAGATCATGTTGTAAATAACTGTGGGTCTAATCACTGATACCAAGGAAGGCCTGTCTTTACTATCTGCTCAGTATCTTTTGTTATTATAATGAAATATGATGAAAAGAATTCTTTTAACTTTGCTGTAACATTCTTGATTCTGCGAACTCATAAATACTTTGATTAGTAATCCTCCAAAAATTACAACAACAGAATGCTACAAAATACAATACTACAGCTTTAACTGTGATATTTTATTGTAACATTAAGACAACACAACTGTGACATTGCAAGACATTGTATATTACTGTGATTTTTAAGTGCTGTCACAGAAAAATGCAACTGTAGCAAATTTCTGAATTAGTGTAAACACATTCAGGCCAAACTTGGTTTCTTTTTATTTGCTTTAACAATTTAATCTTTGTATACCACCTTTCACACCCAGTTTTTCCCAGTGTGGATTAAAATACATTAATACTTAAATAATTAAATGTGTGATAAAATAAACACCTTATTTAAATGATACAATCACACAAACAATAAAAGCAATAGCCACATTTCAATGCATTTTAAATTAACATATGAATACATTTAAAGGCCTGAGAGAATAACATGCCTTTACCTAAGATGAGAAATGAATAATGTTGGCACCAAGCACACTTTGCTGGGCAGAATGTTTCAAAATGGGGGTGGTATGAGCATGGAAAAGGCCTGCTCCAGATAACCA
Source organism: Charina bottae (assembly GCA_023362775.1). Taxonomy (NCBI): domain Eukaryota; kingdom Metazoa; phylum Chordata; class Lepidosauria; order Squamata; family Charinaidae; genus Charina; species Charina bottae. The sequence goes on along the minus strand of JALMGJ010000002.1, from coordinate 214,939,392 downwards.
ATTCTTGAATGTCTGCACGGGGGAGAGGAGAACCTAGAACAATGGAAAACTTTGTACTTATCCTTCTAATTGTACCCTTTCAAATTGTTCTGATGTGCTTTTAATCTTCTAAAGAATATGGGCATTTTTTTATCTATGGATTTTTGTCAACCGAAGAAAATGTGCAGATGATGGCATTTCATACACTGAGGTTGCAATGAATAGTGCTATCACAGATTTTCAGAAAACTGGCAGGGAAAAAAAATGACACCTTAATCTCTAGCCCATTTATCAGTTCAAGACCCAAGTGCAGTGGTGCCATCATATGTCTAGAATGAATATCAGAAGAAGAATATCAAGACGACATTGAGGAACATCCTATGTCATGTCAGCAGACTTCTAATTATGCAAAAGGTCTCCTCTTTCTTCTTTCCCTGCATACCTTCTAAACATGCTCTGGAGAATCCCCCAATCCTTTGGAACAAATGTGTGCCAAATATGTAGCTTGCATACTTGGAGGAAGAGGAATCAGTTTCATCAATAGTGTCTATTCTGCTGCCTCTAATATGTTCATACACTTTTGGAATTCAGTCCTTGTCATCCTCAATGGTCAAGCAATGAATACTATATGCCATTATACAAATTCACAAAACATTTTCTTTATAAGCTACCAGTTTCTTATCTGTATCTAGTTTCTCATCTGTTTATCTAAAAAACAAGGTTATTGTTGCAATAAACACCAAGTGATTGTATATCTCCATCATAAAAAATGCATCTTGCAATCAACCAAAAAACTTGTCCAGTTTGTCAACTTCTGACCTTCAGCATTTTCTGTAAAACAATATTAAAAACAGATCTGTGCTCCTATATTTCAATAGCAACCAAAGAGACCAAGATAAGATTTGTAATTGAATGTAGAAGTGATAAATGTAGTGTAAATCTCATAAAACTAGCAGCATTTATAGAAAGCAAAGCCAAGATCTAATTTTCAGGGTAGTATTTAAGAAACTTAAATGGGGGTGGGGTGGGTGTTTGTTTCTACATATTGCTCTTATTTTTGTATTGCTGACAAATACTTTTATCACCCTAATTTTGTACCCTCAAGAGTAGCATGGCAGTTTGTTTTGAGCTGGTTGAGGCTGAAAATTAGGGAGTTATATATTTACAAAATATTTTATGTTCAACGTTTAAAACAGGAAGACTGTGTTTCCTATATAGGTTTTGCCAACAGATTAATTTAACTTTTAGAAATACTCTGTTGATTAAATAACAGTTGCACCTCAAGACCAGATATGGAACATTAGCTACAACTTCAAACTGGTGTATTTAATTTAAAACAAAAGCTGTAGCAGGGATCCTAGTTGGGTTAGTTCCATTGTGGCATGTTTGGTGATAAGTTTTAAATATGTATCCCACTAACAGGTTCATCAAAATCAGTGATTCTCATGTTGAATATTTCCAGTGTGAAGAAAGGTACATTGCTGCCAAAGGGGATCCCTGACATAGACTAGAAACATGGCAATGAAAAATATTTAAAGGGCCTGTTCTACCCTACCCATGGTACCAATCCTACTTGGGGGCCTCTGCACAAGTTATAAATGTTTTTACAAGTTCTATTTAAAAAAAAAGGTAAAGGTTCTCCCCGCACATTTGTGCAGTCGTGTCCGACTCTAGGGGCCGGTGCTCATCTCCATTTGTTAGCCGAAGAGCCAGCGTTGTCCGAAGACGCTTCCACGGTCATGTGGCTGGCATGACGCGTGCGGAACGCTGTTCTATACACCAATATACACTATAGACAAGTTCTATACACCAGGCCTAAAGATTTAAACATCTTTTGTTTTTAATCTGCAATTGAGTCACCTGGATCACATGAGAATAAAACAAAAGAAGATACTTATCAAAATAGCATACTCTCAGCAAAGTGGCGGCACATGCACATTCTAATTTTCTGCTTAATTTTGAACAATATCATCATATATAGACAAGGTAGAAAAGACAAAAGAAATGATACAGAATACTGTATATTCTGGGAAAAGGTGAGCAATCATATGGTTTGGTCATTTGAGATTTCCTAAAATAATCCACTTAAGACTGGCTACAAACTATGAACAAATGCTTCCTAAATAATAGGGTCCAAAACTGCCAACAGATTTTACAGGATGAACAAGATACCATTTATTCTATTGACCTTCAGGTCTATATTATCAGCCAAAATCACAAGTACATTTTTGAAAGCTGTACTTCATTGGAAATTTCACTGAGGGGTATCTAGAAAATCCTTGAACCCAGAAAGTTGACAATCACTCATCTTTCCTTGAAAAAAAGAAAAAGAAAGTGGATGAGGACAGAGAAGTATATAGTACTGTACTGAGCAACTAAGAATTGGTTTTGAGCAGGAATCATATGACTACGTAGGTCAGCCAAGAAATATGTCAGTTTCTTTCAGCTGTTGTTCCTAGGCTTTGAGACACAGCCAAGATGGCAGTGCATCTGTTTTGCATCTGTGGGAAGTGTAAATTAGGAACAGGTTTCAGAGAAAGAAAGACTAAGCTGTGACCTCTTAACTCTAAATAAATACTTAAAATATGGAGAGTTTTCCATGCAAATTTTCCCATATGTCCAGAATCTCCAGTAAATATGAGCCCTGCTCAACACACCCCATTTGATCTACAGGACACACCCAAATTACATTTGACTTTGGATTGATTTTACTTGTTGAAATTAAGGAAAGACAAGATGAAGATGAGAGAGCTGAGAAATTAGAACAACCAAAACAGTCCTCTTTATTCCTGCTTATCAGCTGATTTTTGGAGAGGTTTGAAGTAGCTTGAGGTTTTTGGTTGAAGATGCTTGACTTTGCAACAAAAAGAATAGGGCAGGGCACATTGCTCCTAAAAAAAAGAAGGAAACTCCTTTCTCTAAGTATGATCAGGAAGCAGAATTTGAGGATTTTCATCATACCAGTGACTCTTTGCTTCCTGAATCATCTCAGGCAAGAGATATTGCTTGCCTATACAGTAGTAGGATTCAATAACTGCAACTGTTTATATATTATATTATATTATATTATATTATATTATATTATATTATATTATATTATATTATATTACATTACATTACATTACATTACATTACATTACATTTAACAGTTTTATATATGTGTGTATATATATATAAAAATATATATTATATGCATATTATATATCACATATAATAATATGCAACATATTGCATATAACATTATATGTTTTAATACATTTAAATTGTTATATTTTAAGTAATAAACAGGATTTGCTTGTTTTGACAACTCCATCTGCCACTTTTTCTAAGGTGCATAATTTGTACCCTCTTTCCCTTTTTTTAATCATATCAATTGCACAGCAGAACAAGGGGCTGGTGTTTGATATGCAGATTTGATCGGCCATTTGACATACTTTCCCTTTGATTGTCAGAAGTGGCAAATACATTGTCATTTAAATTCAGCCAATCTACCCACACAAAGATCAGAACGGCATTCTGAACATGAAAAGATAATATGATAGCTGCACTTAAAGCAAACATCCACACTGACAAAGGTTAATGCTGCATAGTAAGGCATTGTATGAATATTACAGAGGTTGATGTGAATAGTATTAAATAGGCACTTATGATATTTGGGAACCAACATGAAGTGACAGTAAGCCAGTTGCATGCGGATTCCATTTATAGACCTCAGGTACCTCTTATATGCATATTCTGTGGCTGTGGCTGATTCAAAGTTATGTTTTGCTTGACATTTCATCTCCTGTTTTAATGTTCAACTCCATAAGAAGATAGCAAGGGTTCCCTCTGGGGCCCAATCAACAGCCTAGATAATTCAACACTTTGTTCCCATAGAAGCCCGCAAGATGCCTATAAGAAATATTTAAACGGGATGGACATGAACACAGCAGCATTCCCTGCATACATACTGTACATTCAGAAGATCAGGCACTTAGAAAAAGTAGTATTGCCAGAGGAGCTACTGTATTCTAAGATAGTTCAGTACAATAAAGTCTGTTTAACCCCCTTTTTATGTGCTGCTTCCACATATCTGATTACCATTTTTTTCTCATTGCTTTTCCCAACTTGCATCTAACAACAGCACAAGGAGGGCCTGGCACCACTTTTGTTCTGCCATCTTCCCATGACATTGCCCTCATCTGGTCCCCAGCTCATCTGTGAGATGTCTTAGCTATACAGATGTTAAAGGAGTAGAGATAGTCAAGGGTAGCCTCAAGATGTTATCAGACCTGTTACCCATTATGAGGAGAGAAGTGTGACTGAAATGCCTTAAAACCAAAGCAACAGAAGCAGGATAGGATTGGAATGGGGACAGCAAATGTCACACCAGTAGAGTTTTCTGCTGACTCAGGTATTAGTAGCTAGCACTTCGACTTAGCCCCCAGAAAAAGCTCTAAATATCTTTCCTTCCCACCTACCCCATCCACATTATGGCAACTACTTTAAAAACTCTTACATCTTTTAGAAATCCTGCATTTTATTTACAGCTCATTTTTTATAAATTTCAGCAGAGCTACTATTCGGAGTGGGTTTATCTCTGTTTTGTTTTTGCTTAAACTATTACGTCTATCTATTTTACTGCTTTTTTATCAGTGTTCTTAGCTATTTGGGTCATAGACATACAGTAGGTGTCCAGTACAAACCACAATGACAAAAAAATGACAAAAATGACAACATTCAGACACAAACCACAGCCTTTCATACTTGCATCCTGATGGCTGATGCTAGTATGAAAGTCATAGGCCTTGAAGTGTGATGTCATGACACCCATTTTGTCATTCCCTCCCTCCCCCAAGGACCCCTGAAAGCTTATTCAGATGCTATATCAGAATAGAAGGATAGATAACAAGGGCAGTAGGTCTCTAGGCAGTGCATGGAAAAGGAGACTCAAGGAGCCTTTATTGATGTTAATAGTTTGGATTAAGAAATGTTGTATGATATGAAGTTCGCAAGAAGCCATAACAATTACAGTGGTATAAATTCATAGGTCCATGGGGATTCGCCTACCATAACACAAACAAGCCTTGGCTTGTTAGGTATCAAATTTATGGCAGGAATGCCATGAGAAAGTGACATTCAAGGACACAGCACTACTTTAAGTAGGCAGCTTTTTAGTTCTGCTTTGATGTGCCCTTGTTTATAGTCTAATGAGTGCTCAATTACACATGACACAGGAAGTCTATGATTGGGTTTTCTGATATTTCTTTTGACAGGCACCTGTTGTCCAGCACATTTGGAGGGAACTGGGCTGGGGAAGACAGGGCAGATAAATTTAATGACAACTGAAATTATGGTTGACATTTGTACTTCATAAACATATTGAATTTTTTCACTAGCAACCCTTCTTTCTTTCTTTCTTTCTTTCTTTCTTTCTCTCTTTCTTTCTCTCTCTCTCTCTCTCTCTCTCTCTCTCTCTCTCTCTCTCTCTCTCTCTCTCTCTCTCTCCCCCTTCCTTTCCTTTCCTTTCCTTTCCTTTCCTTTCCTTTCCTTTCCTTTCCTTTCCTTTCCCACATTTCTTCTCAAACTGGACATTGAAGGCAGCAAACAATCAATAAAATCCAGGATAAAATAAAAATGAAAAGGCATAAATTAACATCAGTGCAAATGTTAATTTACCATCAATCAAAAGCTGACAAAAGAGAGGTGGGTCTCTTTCAAAGTTGAGAAAACAAAATGCGTTGCGCAGCCTGAGACAAAGCTCTTTTCCATAAGCCAGATGAACAAGCCGCTGACAGCCAGAGCATTTTAAGTAGGACAGATTTTAATGGTCAGACAGATTTGTAATGGGAGCAGCAGTCTTTCAGATAGCCCGGCTCTAAGTTATTACATAGCTACGTAAGTAGGGATGATGGAATTGAAGAAAATGTAATGTGTTTTAAAGGTAGCTTGGAATAACTAAGTAAACAAGTCTCTCAGAACTGTATACAAGGGTAGCCAGTTTCTCACTATGAGAACAGGGGGGTTGGTATGTACAGAATTTGTATCTAATGCAGGAAGGCTTTTATTTAGTCATTTATTTTACAGACTTATATCCTGATCACTCCTGAATATATTAAAACTGCAGTCAGTAGCATAAAAAATCTTTGCAAAAGATTTGATCCAGTAGTGGGGGGGGGTGTGTCAAAAAAGTCAAGATGGCAATTGCAAGAGTGCAACCAAAGCCCCACCCCTTTTTATTTACACGTGGTGCTAATGGAAACACAAAAGAGGTAGGACTCTGTCTTGCGACCACCATTTTGACTTTGGTGTGTAAAATGCTGTTCCTTCTAATATGGGTAGCTTATAAATCCAGTAAATAAATAAACAAATAATACTCTGTTGTCATGTTACTGTGTAGGTTTGGGATCTACAGTCCCTCTTCAACATAGTATAAAAGCCAACAGAAAGCTATCTTTTCTGATATGAACCACATAAAGATCGGGGGGTGGCAGCTTCAGACAGTCACTCATGCCCTGGTCACCTCATGGCTTGACTGCTGGAATGAACCCTACATGGGGCTGCCCTTGAAGACCACCTGGAAGCTTCAATTGGTCCAGAATGCAGCAGCATGAGCAGTGATGGGCATGCTTCACTATTCCCATGTAACACTTCTGCTTTGTGAGCTGCACTGGTTGCCAGTTTGCTTCTGGGTGTGATTCCAGGTGCTGGTTGTCACCTATAAAGCCCTACCTGGCATAGGGCCTGGTTACTTGAGGGACCGCCTGTCTCCCATAACATCTGCCCAGCCAATTTGATCCTGCAGGGTGGATGCACTCCAGGTTACTTCAATTAAGCAATGCCATCTATCGGGACCCTGGAAGCGTGCCTTCTCTGTTGCAGTGCCTGCTCTCTAGAATGAAGTTCCCCCCAAGATCCGAACGGCCCCCACCCTGCTGGTCTTTCGAAGGGGACTGAAGACCTGGATCTTCACCCAGGTCTTTGGTGGGAACGACTAAAGCCTCCTTTTAACCTGTTTTCTTCTGTTTCCGCCCAGTTTGTTATTCTGTCATGTCTACCCTTTTTTTCCCTTGTTTTCCTTGTCTTGTTTTCATGTTTTAAATCATTTGTAAACTGCCCAGAGTTGTTGGGAGTCAGGTAGCATATACATTTAATAACCACCAACAACAACACACTGCTTGCAATCCCTAACACATTAATAGATAATGTGGTTTGTTCAGTTTTGGCTTAGTATGATGGGCCAAGCCAGATAATGGTAATATATTCAGCAATCCATGGTTAAGCAAACCATGGCTTACAATGTAAACAAAGTCTCTTCATCACCATACTTAAAGGTAGTTTCCATCATAATGTCTATTGATCCCCCATGGTCAAGACAAGAGGTTAGTTAGAAATCTCACTGTGCAGAGGCCAATTACAAAATCTGAGGTTTTTTGGATGGCTGAACCTAGCACTCCCAAAAGTTCAACTTTTAGAGGATTGAGTGCTGAAATGGTCATGAATTTGTTAATTTATTTACAAAACTCAACATAGCGCTGAAGTCAATTTAAAAAATATAATGCTATGATTTATTAACTAGATAAGCTTTGGTCCAAGGTTATTCTAAATAATCTCTGCTATCTCACCAATGCTATTGTCTTAGTCATCTCAGACATGCTATTGTCTGAGATGACTAAGGTGGGTAAACAGAGCAGAAGTTGGCAGAGGTGTAAATTGGTACTTCTTTAGATTTCACCCCAGGTAGTTCTTAGGAAGCCTAATGTTTGATAACTCAGTTGATGATAAACTAGTTTAGAGGGTTAAAGTGGCTCCATGAAACAGAGGTTCCTGGGGTTTCCTAGGTTCAAATCCTGCCAGTGGCATAGGGGAAGATGACCTGAGACCACTAACCATCAATTATCAGTGACTTTAGAAAGAAAAAAATGCAAGTATGCTGTAAGTTTTGGTGACATTCCAGTGATATAACAATAAATACTCAGTATAGAAGACAATGCAGTATGATTCTAAAAATCATGTGTTTTTACCACCCATTGTAGAGTGGTAGATAAAATAATTTATAAGAGCCTTATAAATTTCTAAAATAAATGGATACATAGATTCTGTGGATATTTTAAGGTTGATCTAGCTTCAGTCATAAAACTGGAGCAAATAGGTTTGTTTCTAATTTGGTTTATTAAAATGCCGGATTAAAAAGAAACATCTTGATTCTCCAAAGGACTCTATGGATATCATAGATGTATTATATGTATTTTCCTCCATGATCAGGCATTTCTGTATCATCTTGGGCTTTATAAAGCTCTCAAGGTGGCTTAAATGAATCTTTGTACATAGGCCTCCTAGCTTACCTTGGTTGATCTCATGTCAGTTTGGCACAAACTTGAATGGGAGACTACCAAGGAATACCAGAGCTGGAGGTTAGGATAGGAAGTAAAACAAAACAAAACAAAACAAACCCCAAGAATGAGATGTTAAAATTAATTCTGAATGTATTTATCTTTCTTTCTTTCTTTCTTTCTTTCTTTCTTTCTTTCTTTCTTTCTTTCTTTCTTTCTTTCCTTCCTTCCTTCCTTCCTTCCTTCCTTCCTTCCTTCCTTCCTTCCTTCCTCCCTCCCTCCCTCCCTCCCTCCCTCCCTCCCTCCCTCCCTCCCTTCCTTCCTTCCTTCCTTCCTTCCTTCCTTCCTTCCTTCCTTCCTTCCTTCCTTCCTTCCTTCCTTCCTGGGATACTTTGCAATGTTTTTAAGAGGAGCATTGTTCAAAGTGTCCTTTTGATTTCCTGGCTCTGCTAAGGTCACCCTCCTCTCTCTATGGAATCAGAAAATGTAGGAGGGACAGCACTTTTTAAGAAGGCTGTGTTTCCTAGTTATCTCAGGCAGGGGGCTGCAATGTTCAGGAAATGAGTTTGGTCTCCTAGTTATTCTAAAATAGCCTTCCGATGATGAAGGATTTATGTTGCCCTCCCCCACCCTGACTTCAAATATAAAGTACAGAGGTATGCATTTCACTGCTGTTCTCACACCTCTTGCATTGAAGCAAGGACCATTTTTATAATAGTTGTCATCGGTTGGGGGTCACACAGAATCCATCTTAAAAGTAAGTAAGACGTTTTTGATTGCCCCATGGATCACATGTGGCATTAATATATGGCAACCAAAGGTGAGATGCTGCTGGCCACATTAGAATAAAATCATTGATACAATCTTGTAAATAAATTTAAGAACATAAGGGAAAGCCAGGGAAAAATGCTCAGCTTAACACCATTCTGAAAAACTTAGCACTGTTGATGCAGATGAGATATTTTAAGATTATGTCCCTTAGCACACCCAACGGACAATATACCTCTGAATGCTTCTGGGCAATATTAATTGAGCCACATTCTTAAGTGAGACACAGTATTAACATACATGGAGTTTTTCATTTTATTTCTTAACACAGTTCATGATTTTGATATAGATGGGACCTTGAATCAAAGATTTCTAAACCTTCTAGGTTAGAATAGTATTTAATTCTAATCAATGAACCAGGTCAGCTCAAAGCATGCTTTCTGAGTGAGTGAGTGAGTGAGTGAGTGAGTGAGTGAGTGAGCCAGTGATCTGTGTACATCATACTGTATTACTCATTCATTTGCAGCTGATGGTGTGATTAGCCTGGAGGTTGTACAAATAAACATCTGTAAACAGCTGTTTCATACATGCAAACCAATAGTTTATGGCTCAGTACAGATGAGCACCTATTGTGAAACTGGAATCACTCATTCACTCACATTGTTGCAGTCATCAAATTATGAAGATAGATATAGATATATGAACTAGAACAAGTCCCATGCATTTAATTAGAGCTTCACTTGGTACTATCTTGGTCTTTCAGCCCAAATGAACTATGTTTACTTGGGGAAAAAAAATATTGGGATCAATTAGGCTTGCTCCCAAACAGATTGCAGCTAACAAGCTTCTTAAATGATCCAGGTTTCTTGTAGTTTGTATGAATTTGTTTTTTAAAACTGAAGTGTCTGTGTGTTCATTGTAAGTCTTTTCTTTTTGCCTTGAAATCAGTAAAAATATATAGTCTTATATATGAACAGAGGCTCCTGGTTATAATCTTTGTGAAAATATGGCATCCCAAACTTGTTATTAAAGCTAGTTAATATTTCAAAGTCTAGTTCACATATTTGTGAAAATTGCTTGTATTAGTCTACAACCTAAGTACTGTAACACATTACTTATTATGCAGTTTATGAACACACTATAACTGCACTGAAAACATGCATGATCTTCTAACTGCAGAATCCCCTTTGTGATACCTTTGTGATGATTAATTTTATATCTAATTATGTGTTACTTTAAAATAAATATGCTACTAACATAGCTTAAACTCTTCAAAGTTTAATGTATAAAAACATAAATAAAACCAATAAAATAGTGCATCAATAAAATTCTGTTTAAAAAAATTAAAAAGAAGCATATCTCTTAGCCTAATATATCTGACAAGATTGTAATAACTTTAAAATGCGAGATGGGAAAGTCATATACATCATCTTAAACTCAAGAAGAAAAGGAGATGTAATTAGCAGTCACAAAACATCTCAGCTAGAACATAAAAGTACTTCTGATTTTCAGATCTTTGCTGGAATAAGAATGTTTTCCTTGAGTTTCTAAAAAGCAACATTTCATAGAGAATTGTTACTGAAATTACTTCCCATAATTAATTAGCACTTCTATTTCTCCATTGAAGTGTCTTTCCAATAATTGGGGAACTCAATTAAGAAAATCAACCACATGTTGCATAAATGTCAGTTAATAACTAACATCACAGTATATATCTCACATTGATACTGGGGACAGAATAAAATAATCCTTATTAGTTGATTAATCCAGGATTTTAAAAATATACTTAATCTGTCTAAGAACTAGACATCAAATGTACAATGCTAGTTAAATCTAAACATTTTAGAGGTTTTTGCATTGAAGGTCTCTTTTTTCTTCTTCAAACTTTTTTCTTCTTCAGTGAAAGTCAATGCTTCCTAATAGGTTTGTCCTTGAGCCTTCTATGCTTATTATATCTAAACACTTATACACACACACAAACACACATCAGTCATCCGAAAGCTTTCTGTACTAGTTAATGCTGATATTGGTTCAAAATTAGACACTGTTGTAGCACAACAGAGAATAGCTGTCATGCTTATAAAAAGAGCTACTGCACCAGTGGAAGCATTCCATCTAGCGGGGTCCAGGAGGCGTGCCTTCTCTGCGATAGCGCCCGCCTTGTGGAATATTCTGCCCCCGGAGGTGAGACTGGCCCCCTCCCTCCTGGCCTTTCGGAAGGCCCTTAAGACCTGGCTCTGCCACCTGGCCTGGGACGACGGAGGTGGTAGTGCCTCCTGGGGTTGGCTGGCCCCGTAGCTCCACTATCTATTCTGCGGGTCCAAGTCCATCCTGGATTTTATTTTATTATGTTTTGCTTGTGTTTTTAGATATTTTGTATAGTTTTTAAATTTTTATTTATTGTAACCCGCCCAGAGTCCCTTGCATGGGAGATGGGCGGGGAATAAATTTGAAAAATAAATAAATAAATAAATAAAATGTAGCTACATATGGAAAGATATGGAAATGGTACATTTACAGAATATATTTCATGGAAACAAAAATACAAACTCCTTTCTAGGAGAAATATGTTTAAAGTGTTGATAAGCAAATAGTCCATGTGTAGATTGGAACAGAACCCTGATTTTGCAGATGGTCTCTTGGTTAATCTTGTCATTATAAAGATTGCTGCTCATCAATTAAATGCCAGCTATTTGAACTATAGAAAATGCAAAACAATAAAATATGAAAAAACACGGAAATGTCACTATTTTGAATTGACTGAGGTAGTGAATTTTTTTCTTATGGTAAAATCACAGTTGGAGAGGAGCAATTGTCAACATAAGTATCCTCAGTAAAATTAATACGTAATCTAAAAGGGAAAGAAGGTCTGTTATTAGATTTGATGGAGGGAATTTGAAAACATTCTCCCTTCCCTGCTTGTGCAAAAAATCCAACTACAATGGGTGCCTTTGGGTAGAACTAAAGACCAGTTTCACATTCTTTTGCCACTTGGCAACTGCTGTTAAAACATTAATAAACCCAGAAGGAAATAACAAGTTTAAGAATGAAGATTATATTTAGTAAATAGGTAGGCTGACCATATTTCCTTGAGGCAAAAACGGGACATTGGGATGGCAAAACGGGACGGGGTATTATGTAATATTCCGTATTCATGAAAAAGACGGGTCCCCACACCCTGGTCTGTGTGATTGGCTCCCGCCTGCAAACCCCAGCCCCCGGTCCACACGATTGGCTCCCGCCTAGCCAATCACCCTCCTCTACACCCTCCTTTGCTGCATGCTGACAGGCAGGAGGGCTTCCTCTTCCGGGCTGCCTCCAATCGGCAGCTCCAGCTCGGATCCTCCTTCCGCACCATTCCTGCTGGGTTTAAAAAATGGGACAAAATTGAGATTTTTATCAAAACGACGGGACGGTTGAAAAATGCTAAAAAAAGCGACTGTCCCGTTCAAAATGGGACATATGGTCAGCCTACTTTGTGCCTAAGGCAGGACTAGAACTGACAGCCTCACGATTTCTAGCCCGTTGCTTTAACCACTACACCAAACTGGCTCTCAATATCCCACACACTGTATAACTAATCTATAGTTATATCTATATCTTTATAGAGAAAGGGACACCACTAGCTAAAACAGGATAAGCCAACCAGGGTTTATGGCCTTCTGTAAATCCCAGGCCCTTTTTTCAAGCCCCACCAAGGTCCCAAGGCCAAAATTGCACAGCAAATGAAAGAAATTCAGGGGCACATTTGTGCAGGTGTGTGCTTGTTTTCAATGCCATTCCTCAAAGTGGAATAGGTGCATTAAGAGACCTTATATCCCCTGGAAACTGGAAAAAAATAGAATTAAAACCATAGCAGCAAAGAGATTGTCTAGCTTTGCGAGAAGGAATTAATGAAAAAGAGGGATGTTTATTTCCCACTCTAGGGTTAAAATAGTTTTTCCCCATCCCTTATTAGGACAAGAGGAATATGGAACGATTGCTAGAGACAAGCGGGAAGTTTGCTCAGCTTTTTTTTTGTTTTGTGAGGCTGGCACACTTCCTACCCAGATCATTCGACGGGGCACTAGCATTTCTCCTAATCTTTTGCACTTGGTGTCCCACCAAGGATTGCAACTGAAGGATTGCACTGACCCTCGAACAGTGCGCTGGGAGGGACACGCTCCAAAAGGAGGGGATGGGGCCTTGTGGAAAGCTCAGATTGCTTTGATGTACATTTAATGGGTGCCATAGATAATATTACTGCCCAGTCCTGAAGATAATGATTTCCCCCTTCCGTCATGTTGAAAAGGATAATTGGCTAACCCTTTCTGGAGGTCTTTGCAGGGGACCACCAAGGAGGTTGCATGTTATAAACCATGGACCAGTTGCTCTTTGGATTTAAAGGCAAAAAGATACTTCTAAGAGCAGGTTTAGAAGCTTCCTCGTACCTCGTGATCCAAAGAGCTGCACAGCCATAGTGTACTGCTCTCATATCCTTCCTTCCTCCCTCCCTCCTTTCCTCCCTTCCTTCTTTCCCCTCTTCCTCCTTCCCTTCTCCCTCTTCTTCCTTCCTTCCTTCTCTCCCCTTCTTCCTTCCTTCCTCCTGTTTCCTCCCCTTCCTTTCTTCTGTCCTTCCTTCTCCTCTTCCTCCTTCCCTCCTCCCCCCTTCTTCCTTCCTTCTCTCCCTTTCCTTCCTTCCTTCCTTCCTTCCTTCCTTCCTTCCTTCCTTCCTTCCTTCCCTCCTCTCCTCTTCCTCCTCCCCTCCCCCCTCCCCCCTTCCTTCCTTCCTTCCTTCCTTCCTTCCTCCCTCCCTCCCTCACTCCCTGTATCTACAGCACAGTGTTCCTGATCTATAGCGGCTTCCCAAGCCTCCCTCCTTGGGAGTTAAAGCCAATTCTTTCTCCTCGCCTGACATTTCTGCAAGGGATTAAAGACAGGGAAGCCAGCGGAGGCTGCAAGCAGAAGGCAGCCTGAGCAGCAGTGAGAATAAGTGGGGGATAAAAGCGACGTTTGTACTCCCGCAGTTAATCTCGGCTCCTATACAACTTCCCCAGTCACGTGGTCAGATGCAATCCCCGGACGGCACCGGCATGAAAAGCCCCACTTGGATAGGCTGACCATATTTCTTTGAGGTAAAAAACGACCCTGGAGAAAGTGGGCGCGCATTCGCACGCGCTTCGCCGCAGGAACTTTCAATAATGGGACAAAATGGGTATTTTTATTAAAATGACGGGAAGCTCCAGAATTGTTTAAAAAATGGGACTGTCCCGTTCAAAACGGGACGTATGGTCAGCCTAGTGTGTGTGTGTGTGTGTGTGTGCGCGCGCGATTACGCTGAGCAAGTAATCTGCGCGCACACACACACACACACACTCTCTTCCCACAACCTTCCCGTGCCTGCTTTCCCTGGCCTCACCACTGCTGGGTGACAATCTCAGGATCAGGTAAGGAGGCAGGAACCTGGACTGTGGTGCTGCTTCTGCTGCTGGGATCGCACGTGGCAACTGGGCTTCCAGTTGCCGCGCTGATAGGGCCTCTTCCGGGCTGCCTCCAATGGCAAGTCCGGCTCCAGTCCTCCTTCCTGTCTTCCTGTCCTCCTTCCCACCGGGTTTAAAAAAGGGACAAAATGGAGATTTTGATCAAAATGACGGGACGGTTGAAAAATGCTAAAATAACGGGACTGTCCCGTTCAAAACGGGACGTATGGTCATCCTATAAATAGGTTCACCCATCCCACTAATATGTCTGGTTCGGCTTGGGGTTGGGAGTTTGGTGAATTCAGCCATTGTCCTTTGCAAACCATGTTTTAAGGTTTAGCGTATAGTGTCAACCCAGCCAATGTGAATTCAGAACAGGTGGATCAACCCAGTTGTAATAGTATATACAGGTAGTCCTCGCTTACCAACTGTAACTGCTTACCAACTCATTTAGTGACTGTTTGAAGTTATGATGGTGTAAAAAACCAGCTTTGCAACTAATCCTCACTTTTATGACTGTCACAGCATCCTGCAGTCATGTGATCACCATTCACGTGCTTCCCAACCAGCTTGTGACAATAGAGTTAATGGAGAATGCAGAAGTAAATCGCAAGTTGTGGTCATGTGATGTTTCACTTAAAAACCGTGGTGATTTGCTTAACGACCAAATGGGAAGTGAGGTCATAAGCCTGTCACGGTCACATAATTTTCTTCTTAGCAACCATGGCTCTTAGTGACAGCGTTGCCAGTCCCAATTGTGGTCATTAAGCAAGGGCTACCTGTATTGGGAAGCAGGAGCAATGCAAACATATTGGAGGATAAAGCTGGATGTGCCTACTCAAGCCCCCATACCAATCTGTTGCCTTCTCATGTAATGCAGGGCACTGGCCCATCACTAGTGATGGTTTAAGATTTGCCCATCTGGTCAGAGAACTGGGAGGTAAGGAGCGACCTTGTTTTGGCCTTGGATTGTCTTTACATCACAGGCAAAATTCAAACCAGGATTTCTTGTGTCTTAACTCAGCCTCTGTAGCCAGCATACCATGACATCTTCTTATGTGTGTAAACAGTTTTCCCATTTGCCACTTAAAAAGCAAATAAACCAGAAAACAGGGTGCCTAGCTAAAGCATGAGGGAGAAGTAAAAAATAAGATCTAATCCAGCATTTGACTTCCACATGAACATGTCTAAGATAAGATGGGAAACTGCATTAATACTGTGGGTCTGCCATGAAATATCTCAATTAGCATTTCATGCATAAACATGTTTGCAGAATCACCCCACAATTGCTTGCTGTTATCTGTTTGAGGGACAGAATGGAAGAAAGATGAATTGTCAGTTCCTCTTGAAAAATACTGGGGGTGAAGAAACATTGGAATTAACCTTCCAGCAAGATGTTATCAATGCGATGCTGCTGACTTGAATCTCAGGATTAACCATAATAGTATTGCTGAACCTCACTGAGCACAATGCAGCTGTCAAAAGCACTTTCCCTTTCTGGTGTAAGCCTTCTGTTATGTCATAGAGGGGCCCTTTCCACTGACAGGATATCAAATCCTCATGTGTTAGGGCTGGCTATACTATGTCTTGGGAGAAGCTTTGCATTGTGCTCTGATGCAATATCAATCATAATTATGCCCCCACAGGAAAGCATAACAATGCAGTGGCAATAACTCTACATTGGAGAAACCAAACAACTTTTGTACAGGAGGATGGCCCAACACAGGAGAAGTAACACCACAGGACCAGAGTCAGCAGTTTATCTTCATCTAAAGGAAAAAGGACACTCATTTGAGGACATTAATGTTCACATTTTAGACAGAGAAGATAGGTGGTTTGAGAGAGGGGTCAAGGAATCCATTTATGCCAACTTGGAAAATCCTTCCTTGAATAGAGGTGGGGGCCTCAGGCACAATCTTTCCCCCATCTTCCTCCCTGCTTTGTCTTCTGTGCCTAGGAAGATTAAGGCCATTTCACAAGCTCAACAGCAGCATGGTGATCTTAACGATCCTCCTTTAGATGATAAAAGGACTTAAAATAACATCTCAATATAACCATGACCTAGCCCCAGGTGTAAGGTCACACAGCTACCTAGAAACATATTTAGGATTCCCTTACCAACTTTGCGACTGAAGAAGCTCCTTGGATAAGGAGCGAAACGTTTCCACTGAGAAAATAGAAATCCAGTTGACATGATTCAAGCTACAGACAATTCCACCTGGATGACTGAGAACCTTCATAGACATAATGCAGTGGCAATAAATTTCTCTCCAAAAGCCCTTCAAAAATCAGAATATTTTGTGATGCATTTTTAAAGCACTAGAATGTTCTTTGAAATCTGGTTTCCTGATCATGCATGCCAGCGCAAATATGAACTACTTTGTTATAATAATTAAAGTAATAAGATCAACCACCCACCAGAATAAAATGCACTAATGGATTTTGTTTACCCGTTTTCAAACATAGCTCCTCTTTTGCCCTTCACAATAGATTCCTCTTCCTTACACTTTGGGTTGGAGAAACCTTCAGGAATCTTCTACATTGTTCTTTAGATCCAACTCCTAGTTTTAAGTCATTCTAGCAAGAAATTCCTCTCCCTGTAATAAATGCAATTCAGCCTTTTTGTTTACTTTACATGATGCTCATTTGTATCCCACATTTCTTCCAAGTAGCTGAAAATGCCATGTATCCTCCCCCACTCCCCAATTATTTTATTTATCACAACAACCCTAGAGTTAGATTAAGCTGCCAATAGGAAAATTACAATCACCGTTATTCATATTTCTTGTCTTCCAAAAAACAATACTAGTTGATTTAAAGTCAAATGGCAACCCTCTCTAATAAATTAATATATCATTACCAACTTTAGAGTGCAAGTGATTCATCTAATGATTATAATCCAGCAGCGTTTAAGTACACCTTATTCAAATATGTTTTTAGCCCACCTTACCCTGTCCTGACTTTTGGCCATGAATTTTGTGCAGATGCTTGTGGAATGCATGAGGAGCCACAGAGCAAAACCTGAATCAGGGATGTTAATGCTGTACATCTTTTTGGATAGAAAGTAACCATGGTTCTCATATGAGTTACATAAACAAAGGCACTTCAACAAGGACCTTGCATCACTTTCTGGTTTGTTAGCAGCTTGGGGAGCTCAGTCACGCTCTGTTCCAATGTATTGGAAACTGCAACAAAGCTGATATTTTTTATTCAGCAAACTATGGTTCTGCATGGTGGACAGTCTTCAACCAATGTAACCCCTAATTTTAGGTATGACACTTTTTTTGTGTGTGCCTTTGATTCAGTCTTGACTCCTGGCAACTGCCTGGACTAGACCCTGATGTTTTCTGGGCAAGTTTTTCTGAATTGGTTTGCCATTGCTTCCTTCCTAAGGCTGAGAGAGAGTGACTGGCTCAAAGTCACCCAGCTGGCTTTGGACCTATGGTGGGACTAGAACTCACAATCTCCTGGTTTCTAGCTTGGTGCCTTAACCACTACACCAAACTGACTCTCATGACACAATAGTGTCCCCTAAAGCCTTGTTTCTCTAACTGGTAAACACTAGTTAGTGCCTGTATTGTTCAACCAAAGTTTATTAAGAAAGTGGGTTCAGCCACTGGATAAATTTGCTGGCTGCACCCTTGTCATCAGGGAAGGGCATTTTTCTTGACTAGGCAAACAACAGTCAATCTTCCTAAAAACTCTACTTTTCAACTATCCCCCACATTCTATTATAACTCAGGATAGAGCTTAGGAGAAGAGAAATCAACATGTGTTCAGGAAGCCCAGATGCTCTCTTTACAACATGATCTCTACAATAAATTCTGAATATGTGGTGAAACCCAAAAGCATATACAAGCAGCTAGTAAATACCTAGTTCAGTTCAGTGGCTATATTGATTTATTTGGAATTCTGCATATGTGATTATTGCCTTGCTTTGTTTTTCCTT
The DNA here is from genome assembly GCA_023362775.1 of Charina bottae. Taxonomy (NCBI): domain Eukaryota; kingdom Metazoa; phylum Chordata; class Lepidosauria; order Squamata; family Charinaidae; genus Charina; species Charina bottae. The sequence goes on along the minus strand of JALMGJ010000002.1, from coordinate 214,920,925 downwards.
GTATTCCCCCTTTCCCAACACTTTCCCTTTTTTATAGCTAGAAATTTAGCTTAACTAGTTTAAAAAAGGGAAATTCTTATTAAAATCTTTCATACATGCATGGTTCCACCAATACTCTTGGTGTTTCATAATTGGTGGAAGAGCTAAGAATTCCTCCATTAGACAAATAGGAGGGGATAAGAAATTCAGCCTGACTAGTAGCAGCCTAGTTATCATTTATGAGGAACCCATGGAAAAAGGATTCTGCTACTATAGTTTAAGTTTATCCCCTCTTAGTTCATAACATCCCACCTCCCAGCTCCTGGATTCAAGGGAGGCATCTGTCTACCACCATCCCATAACGGTTCAGCATTCTATAGTTCCTGGAGTTTGTTGGTAAGCATTTAGAACTTCTCACACATACCCTGCACTCCCACTGGCTACAATAGCAACATGTAATCATTATTACAGCCTGTTAGAAAAAAATATCTGCTTACAAAATTGCTGCCAGACTATAATTTCCCCTTTGTACCTCACAGGGCCTTTTAAATACAACAGAGGAATGTCAGCTGGGAAGCTTCATCTCATAGTAACTGGATGGATTGAGAGAGACAGAGATCAGAAAAACATACACACACACATATACACAACGTACCAAGAAACATAGATGGGCGTATCAGAAATTTATGTTATTTCCCTTTTGCCTGGAATGCGATTGGGGAGATTTTTATCAAGTCAGATCCAGTGGAGCAGGACACTTGATTGGATTTTTCCCTGAATTCTCCTATTGGTCAGCTGGTAGTGAGCACTAGGTGGCTTGTAGCACTTCCAAAATGTTATCTGTGTTTCAAAGTCAACAAAAGTGAAGATGATTACTGGTTGGCTTCAAACTGATCTGTGAGGATTGGGGAATGGAAACAATGGGGATAACCTGGCATATGCTATTGTCTCCATCTGAAAACCCCAAAGTTCTTTTGGATTTATAGCACGCACACACACACACACACACACACACACACACACTGAAGCAGTCACTTGAAGCTGGAAAGAAGCTCATATATTCTAGAAAATAATAGTTTTCCATTACAGGAATAACTTCCAAAATTGGGTACTTTCTTCCTACTTTCTCTAGACTTTAATAGGCTGTAACACACAATTAACAACTTTAGAGTGACCTATATAAAGGTATGTTCTCTCTATTCTTTTCCTCTCTAACCTAGTGATCTCTAAATGTGCTGTACTTCAGTTCCCATCATTCCCTGCTGGCATATTCTTTTACCATATTAATAGTCAACTATGGAAGTTGAAATTCAATACTTCTGGAGAGAACCAGACTGAGGAAGGCTGCCTGGGGACATTCTGAGGTTCATCATAATGTCTTAGATTCACATATCGTGCAAAGTCAGACTGTGGTATGTTTAATTTGGTTTAGCATTTTGTGAACCCAGCCAATTTTCATTTGTTCAATAATGATAGTTAAGCAAGTAATTACTTAGCCCAGCATGTGAACCCAGCCAGAAACCCAGTTATCAGGCCTGGTTAGCCATTAGGACCAGAGGAAGGTTAGTATTGACTGAAGTACTTTATGCATATGTGTTATGGGGGTCAGAAATACTCATGCTACACCCCATCAGTCTTTAAAATAATAGTCAGTTTTAACATGCTGGTATATTGAATTATATATATAACTTATGATGTAGCATCTTCTAGCATTATCCAACCATCATTATGCCTATATATACATAAGTTTTATATCAACACTATCTGGGTCACTCTAGAAGATGTTATAAGTGATCTGTGGGGAAATTACCTAAGTCTTGCTTTCCACATAATGGCATTAGTACTATTTCCAAATTTCCATTTACTTCTTTGGTAACATAGTTTTCCAATCTCTGTGAGGTCTACCTTTGCAAATTCAATCTAAAAAATCAGTGCAATCTAATATGATTAAATCTAAAATAAGCTTTCCTATGGTATCTTGTATAGTAAAAATGTTTTCTGAAGTCTGTCCGATTATTTCTTTCATCTGGCAGCCGATGCATCTGCTCAGCCTGTTTACAACCAGTCCAGTGTCAGAAATGATTGCCTGGGAGCAGGTTTCTCATTGTTGTCTTTTAGCAAGCTTGTCACCACAGGCTTAAATTAAATCTCATTCAGTCAGAACTTCAGCGGCAGTAACAGGCTAGCTCAGGTCAGGACTAACCCCAGAGATTTACAGAAAGACTACTTGAAACAGTTTGCATAGTTTTCAAAACATTACTGTTTGTGCATCTTCAAAGATTAGAAATCCAGTGTTTAAGTAGGCAATGGGTAATGCCTACCTAAAGCTACATTCTCAGTTGTTGAACTTGCTCCCATCATTATCCTTGTCATGTAAAGAAGCAGTTCCCAATCCTTTCCTTTGCATAGACCCATCCTATTATCACTGAAAGCCTTTGAGGACCAAGGGTTGGTGGTACAGTGCCTGTGGGCAGCACACTACACACGAGAATCCCATTCTCCCATAGGATCTGCAAAATCCCAAAATTAAATAAAAATTCCCATTTTATTATTACTATTTTTAAAAAGCTGAATTCTTTTGAAGTCACCAAATATCACAAGAGGTTAGACTCTTATTCTGAAATCTCATAAGATATTGAATGAGAACATCAGCATTTTGCAAGAATTAAAAATCTCACAAGATTTGGACCATTTACTTATTTGTTCGTTTAAGTATCTATACTAGGAAAGATTGGTAGTATGCTGATAGTAAGACTAGACATTTGTATTATGGTCTCCAATTACAAATTGCATAAGTGGGTTATAGCAGCCTGAAGTTCTTTGTTAAATTTCTATGCCATCCTTACAAAACAGCTCCCAACATGTTTAGGTTCTGATAGACCCTTCCCTATCACAGTTTTTTTTCTGTACTAGAAAATATTCAGGTTCTTCTAAAGTAATCTGTTTTCAGGATCCTTCAATGGTCCAAATATTTCCAAATGCTTCTCCCTTTTAGAAGGGTGAATCTTCTATGTGATGAAGTTGAATGACTTCATCTGCCCCCATTGGTTCAGAAAAAGCAAAGCAATCATATCTGCTTTCTAAGCTCAATAATGATTAATGCAGAAAGAGCCTGTGTAGCATAGCAATCAAGGAATGTGAAGGTGACTCTCGTTTGTTTATACTTCAGGAAGCATGTGTGGTACCAATCTGTGTTGTGACCACTGCATGCAATTTCCAAATACTATTTGGAATTTTGCATTTCCCCAGCAAAATAGCTACTTTTATCTTAAAGAAAAAGCAGTCATGTAATTCCAGTCTCAAACAAGGTCTTCATCTGAGCAGTCCTGTACCAGATTTCCTGTAGTTAATTTTGCCTTTCTTTCCAAATGTGATTTGCTTTCTATTAACAGCAGAATGCACACAAAGGGAGGCATACGTTATTCAGTAGGCAGCACCTATCTGAGTTTGGCTTCATTGGATTGGGATCACTTGATTGTTATGGTTTTATGATTTAAAAGAATTTGAATCAGAAGATATCTTCTGCTAGCTTGGAAACAAGAATTTGGATCACAAGATGGTTGTGCCAGTAAGTCTGGGTTTCTGTTTGTACTCCCAAGGTATTATTTTGTTTTCTTAATTATCGGCCAGGTTCAGAGGTCAGTTGTCATGGTTACTGATTGTCCTGACCTAAATACAAATGTATATATTAACATACCTTTGTGTTGTAAAACCTACTGCCTTGCTATGCTTGTTTCTTCTTTGTTCTCTGCTTTGCTATAAATTATGCTGAGACTATCATCTCTCTGTGAAGAGAATTTTGTAGTTATGTTTATATATATATATATATATATATATATACACACATATATATATATATGTATATATAATGTTATATATATTATATATATATAATGTTTGCTGAAAAAGTCTTTTGTCTTTATTTGATATCTCAATTGCTAAGCGTTTCTGGAATATTTAAAACACCAATAGGTTATGGGCCCAGAAAAAAGCAAAAAAAGGAGAGATTATTTGAATTTTGAAAGGCAAATGAGAAAAGATCAGTGAAGTTTGTCTTTGCAACTGCCTGCAGTTTTTTCAAGCTGTTGTCTGTTTGAAGGAGAAGCTGCGTGATTTTTTGAACAGGGGAGCCATGGCTGCTGCAACATTCCAGTCTTCAGGTATGCCACTAGAACGTCTTTCAGACACCAATTATCTTTGTTGGGCTCTGAAAATGGAAATGTATCTTCGGAGGGAATTCTGGGAATTCTGAAGTCCACATACTGTATCTTAAAGTTGCCTAGATTGAGAAACACTGATCAAGACTATTGGTGGCAATTATTTCTATTGGATATTTTGTTTGGATTTTTTCCTGCAAAACCTCAGGGAAGGACATTTTCTCTCCTTGTTCTCAGCTGTTCCAGACAGTAGAAGACAATCACTGATAGTCTTCACATTGCTTTTGAAAGTTATGGGAGCAAGAACTATGCTGGTGCTGAAGTACTCCATCATGGTGACCATTGAGAAATCCAATAATAGTGTTTCAGAGTTTTGCAGCAAAACCCCACGAAGCAGGTTTATTTATTTAATTTTTTATCCTGCCTTTATTATTTTTATAAATAACTCAAGGCGGCAAACATACCTAATACTCCTTCCTCCTCCAATTTTCCCCACAACAACAACCCTGTGAGGTGAGTTGGGCTGAGAGAGAGTGACTGGCCCAAGGTCACCCAGCTGGCTACTAATACAAAAACAAATCTTCCCTCAGACTTCAAGGATTAGAGCAGTGTTTCTCAACCTCAGCAACTTTAAGCTATGTGGACTTCAACTCCCAGAATTCCCCAGCCAGCAGGGCTGGCTAGGGAATTCTGGGAGTTGAAGTCCACACAGCTTAAAGTTGCTGAGGTTGAGAAACACTAGATTAGAGATAATGCACTCACAGTCATATAGACATGTTCAAGAGGAACCCACCGTAAAAGACCCAGTGCCCACAATCATAGAAGAGTTGAGGGACTGGGACTACAGTGGTTCATCTAGCACTTGCGTCCTGCTTCATTGTAATCCATTTTATTTTTCAGAACTGAACAGAGCATGACCGGCAGTCTACAACATGGCACAGGGGTTATGGTCTTCAAAGAGGAAAAGCTAAAACACTGCAGGGCACACACACAAGCAGTTGCTTTGAAAACAACTGCCCACTTCAAAGAGTTTATTTCTGTTCTTGACATACAAGATCTTTGGATTTCCAGCCCAGTGATTTAATTTATAAGAAGATTAGGGGTTCCCAGCTTTGTTTTTCTTACCATGCTTTAGAGGGAAAGTAAAACTAATGAAATTTGGGTGAATGCAGAGCTATGGGTGGGTGAACTATAAAAGCTAGCCTTCGTTTTCGATCTAGGAAAAGAAATTTAGAAGACAGTGAGAGGAGAGGAAGCAGGCAGTGCCCAGTTCATGGAGACAATCTGTGGTGCAAATAAAGCAACATTCATCTGAAATGCTGATACATTTTATTTTCCCTGCAACTTTGTTCAGTCATCTGCTACAGGCAGATTAGGAAATACCATTTCACCTCTATATTTCTTAGGAAATACCAGAATTTTTCAATTGTTGTAAACCGCCCAGAGTCGTTATAATACGAGTTGGGCGGTAAAGAAATATGACAAATAAATAAATAAATAAATTTTACTATATATCACATATCTTAGCATTGCTAAAGAAATATCAGGAATCACACTAATTGCCAAGGAAGATGGTGAATTCCCTTTTTCTTTGATGCATTTAAGCTGAGGCTGGAGAGCCTTCTGTTGGGGGTGTTTTAGTGGATTCTTGATCAGCACAGGGGGTTGAAGTCAAAATCATGATATTTTTTTTATCCCACCTTTATTATTTTTATAAATAACTCAAGGCGGCGAACATACCTAATACTGCTTCCTCCTCCTATTTTCCCCACAACAACAACCCTGTGAGGTGAGTTGGGCTGAGAGAGAGTGACTGGCCCAAGGTCACCCAGCCGGCTTTCATGCCTAAGGCGGGACTAGAACTCACAGTCTCCTGCTTTGTAGCCGGGAGCCTTAGCCACTAGACCAAACTGGCTCTTATGACTCAGTCCTTTGAATTTAATCCCCAGTGCTGAACAGGAAGGGGGCATCTAGGGCATTGATCTCCTGCTCACTGCAGAAATCCAAATTAAAGATTCCCAGACCAAGACTGTGTTCAGTTCTCCTCCATTAAACATATCCACTGAAAGCAAGGCCATCACCTGTCTTGATGACTGGTTCCTCTGTTGAACTGCTCTTATTGTAGGGTATGTCTGTAGCTTGAATCATGTCAACTGGATTTCTATTTTCTTAGTGGAAACGTTTCACTCCTTATCCAAGGAGCTTCTTCAGTCTGAGCAAAGTTGGTAAGGGAATCCTAAATATGTTCCTAGGTAGCTGTGTGACCTTACACCTGGGGCTAGGTCATGGTTATATTGAGATGTAATTTTTAAGTCCTTTTATCATCTAAAGGAGGGTCCTTAAGATCACCATGCTGCTGTTGAGCTTCTGAAATGGTCTTAATCTTCCTAGGCACAGAAGACAAAACGGGGAGGAAGATGGGGGAGAGTTTGTGCCTGAGGCCCCCACCTCTATTCAAGGAAGGATTTTCCAAGTTGGCATAAATAAACTTGGAAAATCCTTCCTTGAATAGAGGTGGGGGCCTCAGGCACAATCTTTCTCCCATCTTCCTCCCTGCTTTGTCTTCTGTGCCTAGGAAGATTAAGACCATTTCAGAAGCTCAACAGCAGCATGGTGATTTTAACGACCCTCCTTTAGATGATAAAAGGACTTAAAAATTACATCTCAATATAACCATGACCTAGCCCCAGGTGTAAGGTCACACAGCTACCTAGGAACATATTTAGGATTCCCTTACTAACTTTGCTCAGACTGAAGAAGCTTCTTGGATAAGGAGCGAAACGTTTCCACTAAGAAAATAGAAATCCAGTTGACATGATTCAAGCTACAGACAATTCCACCTGGATGACTGAGAACCTTCATAGACTTATTGTAGGGTAGTTTTTTCTAACATCAAATCAGAATCTACCTTCCTGCAACTTAAATACATTGTTGCATGTCCTCAGCTCTGGTATAAGTGAGAACAGGTCTTGATACCTCTCTGTTACATCCTTGGAGGTACTTGAGGACTGCCATCCTATTCTCTCCCATTCCAGTTGCCTTTTCTCAAGGCTCAGCATCCCAGGCTCTGTTCAATCTCTCTTCAGAGGGCTTAATTTCTAGTTCCCTAATCATCCTCGTTGCCCTTCTCTGAACATGTTCCAATTTCTCTGAATCCTCTCTAAAGTGCCTTTTGGATTTTGCCTAACAAAATAATTTTGAATTTCATTCCTAACTTTGAAAGTATTAGCTACTCTATCCATTTGTGTCAACTGCATGCTTACTAGAAAATATGGGAGCTGCAATCCAATTCATCTTGGGGAAGGCTGTTCTATATACACACAAATAAGCTGAGAACAATTGTGCAGCAAACAAGCTTTGTTGTAACAAAGCTCAGGGCAATTTCTCAGCTTTATTACTTCGGTTGCAGAGCCATTAACCAATCAGGAGAGAGAGAGGGAGAGGGAGAGGGAGAGGGAGAGGGAGAGGGAGAGGGAGAGGGAGAGGGAGAGGGAGATGATGATGAGTACCCCCATGCATTCATTTTGTCCTGATATAAAATATAATTTGCCTAGAAGTGATTGCCAAAGGAAATAACATTAAAAAGTAGGCAACCTACTGACTTATCATTTCCAAGGAAATTATAGCTTTTTAAGGGAACATGATTCTGCAATTCTATGTCATGAGTAAATAACCTTCTTCACTCTAATTTGAAATTAATCTAAATACTGCAAAGATTGGCTTCCGGTGTGAGTCATGGCTGACTGAAGACACCTCTGCAAACGAGCGGAGACAACGACTGCTGTGAAGAATGAAAGACCGGTGAACAGACCGGTCCTTTGAATTTCTGTAGAGAAGGAGAGATTGGGAGATTGCCCAGGAGTGCTCTGAATGACAGCTCCTCGCGAGGAGACTATAAAACAGAGGTGGTCTGCAGGTTTGAGCACCAGGAGCCGAGGAATATGACAGCTTTGTTCTCAGCAGCAGAGGAGCCTTTTGTAATGATGCTAAGCCAGCCAAACTCACTTTCTAATCACATTCAGAAATGTTCTGTTTAACCACTTTATGGATATTAGAGACCTTCAGAACAGTGAGCTTAAATTGATGCCCGGTGAGTTTTTGATTTAAGAAAGTTTTAAATGGATTGGGAGACTAGAGAAATTTGGAATATTAGTTATTTTTGCTGTAATATTTGAAAAACAAGTACATAATTAAATAATATACTCATGGGAAATGACTGAAACAGAACTAAATCTATATTAGGAATTGAAACTTTATGAAGATTGCAAATGGACACTAGAGGGAACTAAAGGACCAGCCAGAAAAGAGTTAAAACGGCTAAGCCGGCTATAACATGTTTTGAAACATGGGCTGAAATATTGATAACTAATATCTCAGAAAGGATGCAGATTTCAATGGATAAACTTTTAGAAGATGATGAGAAAAACTTTAAAAAACGTTTGCTTGACATAAACAATCTAGAGTCTGAAGGCATGGAAGACAACAAAATTGAGATTACCAAAATGGGAATACAAAAGACAAATCAAGAAAAGGACATGGAACAGCTGCGACAAGAAATCCTGGACGATGCCTCTTTATGGGATTTACAAAGTAGGCTGGTGAAAGCTTTGAAGACTTCTTTTAAGTACCAAACAGTGATGAAAGATCAAATCCTGCAATGCCATAGGAATTATTTAAAGGTCAAGATTGTGCAGAGCAAAAAGAAGGAATATAAAGTTGGACTATCTGACCAGGGATAAATTATTTGTCTGATATTTCTGGTAATTCCTAATGGACTTTTTGCTGAACTAGGATTGAAAAGATGATGATTTCTGGATTGCATATAGATAAAAGTTAGGTGGGGAGAACAGATTTTTTTATTTGTAACTTCAAAAGAGGGTGAAAAGTTAGTATATTAGCTTATGGTCAGTGTGATGAAGGCTGGAAACCATTTCTTTATTATTGTTTTTGTTGCCTTTTTCTTTTACATGTTTTTCTTGTCTTGTCTTGTCTTGCCTTGCCTTGCCTTGCCTTGCCTTGCCTTTTTCTTTTAGTTTAGTTTGTATTAGTTTTTGCTATCTTTATTAAAAGCTTCAATACAACTATTAAAAAATATATATTGCAAAGATTAACTGAAAAATCAATACATTTTGTCATACAAAACAACCCTAATGAGCATTTAGTGATAGTTACCTCCTAATAAAACAATCTGCCTCCTAAGATCCCGATTTCATGACCATTGGTCCCCAAGTGGCCTCTTTATCACTTCAAAATACAGTGTAATCAAACTAGCTCTAATACTTTTATTATTCCAGCAATATTTTTTCATAAAAATGGTTTTGCTAGATCAAATATATAAAGAAATAAGCAAGAAAATTATATTGCTGATTAAAAAAAACTAATCATCTAAAAATATTTGTGACCACTATGACAGAATAGTAGTCTGTTAAAGATGTCTTTATTTTCTCAAGGCCACTGTGTACAGCACGGCTTTCCAAAGTTTTCCTGTGGCGACACACCAACCACCGTTGGTGTGTCGCCGCGGGAAAACCCGGAAGTGCTGCTGCCGCTTTCAGGTTTTTGCACGCCGCCGTTGGTGTCGCCGCGGGAAAACCCGGAAGTGCTGCTGCCACTTTCAGGTTTTTGCACGCCGCCGTTGGTGTCGCCGCGGGAAAACCCGGAACCGCTGATGATGATCAGCGCTTCCGGGTTGTGTGGCGACACACCAGACTGTGTGTGGCAACACACTTTTGTGTCGCGACACACAGTTTGGAAAGCTCTGGTGTACAGCTTTTACCTTTATATTTATTTAGAAATGCCAGACTCCTGATCTGGATTAGAATCAGGTTCTGCTTCCTTCATGATATTGACCACCACAGATACTCACATAAACATCCATATGCAGACTTTTAAAAAAGGAAACATAAACTTCCAATTGGCAATATTTTCTTTTCTTTTTAAACATTTACATATGAGAAGTTGAAACTTCCCTTTGTCACATGCTGTGGTCCTAACTCAGATCATAAATCTTACCAGTAATTACAAGATAGAGGGGTATACCACCTTTTTGTTGTAACATGCAGTTTGTCCTTAAGACCTAAAACAGGGGTCGGCAAACTTTTTTATGCCAGGAGCCATTTTGACATTTATAAAATTTATAATATCACTCGAGGGCCAGGGGGCGGGGTTTGAGGGTGGGAGCCAATCGCGTGGAAGGGGGTGGGGTTTGCGGGCACGGGCCAATCGTGTGGAAGGGGGTGGGGTTTGCAGGCGGGAGCCAATCGCGCACACTTAGGGCCTGCTGCCGCCATGCCCGCTGCCACGCACACCATGCCCGCTGCCGCGCCTGCCCCTGCCACGCCCGCCATGCCCAATGCAGTGCCCGCCGCCACCATGCCCACTGCCACGCACACCATGCCTGCTGCCGCGCCTGCCCCCGCCACACCCGCTGCCACGCCTGCCCCCGCCACGCCTGCCACACCCACTGCAGTGCCTGCCGCCGCCATGCCCGCCGCCACGCACACCATGCCCGCTGCCGCGCCTGCCCCCGCCACGGCCGCTGCCGCTGCCGCGCCTGCCCCCGCCACGGCCGCTGCCGCGCCTGCCCCCGCCACGCCCGCCACGCCTGCCTGGGGAAGAGCCACACTTAAGGGGCCAAAGAGCCGCATGTGGCTCGCGAGCCGCGGTTTGCCGACCCCTGACCTAAAACATTAAAGAATAATAGACTGGAGAAAGTTGAAAGTCATTAAATCCAAGGCCAGTTTTCAAGATGTCATCTCCACCAGTAGATTACCAATGTCCTACCATAAGTTGCAAATATCCTTTATTAATGAAGTTGGTATCTGACCTTCACCTGACTGCCTGATTCAACAGAACCATCTCAGCTCATTGACTGGGTTCACACATCACAGTAATGTCCCTTCCACATGCAAGAATGATGCCAAAACACTCAATACAATGCAATACACTCAACAAAGAATCTTTTGCTTGATGAAATGCATTTTATGATCAAAAGATACATATTTAGCATTCTTTGACATACTATCCCCATTGATTTGTAAAACAGCATGTTTCAACTCTTTATTTCAGTTTTCTTGTAAATTACCATGTCTACAATCATAAATTACCATGTGTACCATAAAACTCTGAGGGTTTAGAATCATCAAAAGTTTTTTTCCAATAAAAATAACAATTTAGGAGTTCCAGATACTGCTAATGCATCTGGTCCAAACTCTATAGTCACTGCATCTGGTCCAAATTCTATAGTGAAAAGATGTTTAGCTGAATATACTGCCATTCAGCAGCTTTAGATAATCCACATTTTTATTGCAGGACTGAAAATGTTTTGGAAGACTGGTTAAAAATAAGATGACCTAAAGTATTAACATCATTTTTTGCCCATTAATTTGTCCAGAAAAGATTTACTTGCCAACAGAAGAGAATATCTGTAGCTCAGGGATGAACTGTGGAGTCCTTAGTGCTCTCTGAGCTTGGTTGTTTGCTTGGAGACATTTTGTTGTCCAACTAGGCAACATCTTCAGTGCTAGAAGGGAGAAAGGCACATAGAGGTAAACAACATATACATACCATCTAAAAGAGAGAATAAAAAAGCTAAAAAGGAAACTAAAAGACCAGAACACCTCCTTTCCAGTAATCAACACCCAGATAAGCAAAGATTAACACCAGACAAACAATCAAGCAGTACACAATACCCTAATCAAGGAACTACAAACTCAGACAAACAATCAAGCAGTAAACAACAGCTTAATCAAGGAACTGCCAAGGAGAAAACAACACCCCCACCAACACTGTCAGGGCCAGTTACTGTATACAAACAGACAGCAAACCCCACTCCCCTCTAGCACTGAATATGTTGCCTAGTTGGACAATGAAACGTCTGCAAGCAAACTACCAAACTCAGAGAGCACCAAGGAGTCCAAAATTTACTTGTGGCTCTCAATTTCTCTGTAGTTCTTCCAGAGTGTCAATTTCTCATAGGAATTTAAGCTTCATTTAAAACCAAAAAAGAAAGTTCCTAACTTGCTGTTCTCTCCATTCCTCCATTAACTGACTATTGTTGGGGCACAAAAATGGGAGACTATTCTCCAGAATCATAGGTTTTGAACATTTATATCTCTGCTATCATCTGATAGTCTAGTTATAATTGGGCCAAATCATATGGAATCCTAATTATGTAATCTAGTTTCTTTTCAGAACATGTTAAAATGTAATTGGATGACGGCAGGACTTGATGGCACATCCTTCTCATGCTTTCAATTATATGGAAGCAGAAGATGGAGGGTTTTGTTTTGTTTTTTTTAATCACAGCCTCTACTAAATGAACCATTATAGATCACAATTCTTAAGAGCTTTAGGAATGAAAAATAACCTAATGTTTGTCTGAAAATTATGAGTGCCTTGCACAATAGGCCATAACAGGGACATTATGGAAGAATGAAACCGTTTTCTAACTTCTAATTTGGGTGGGGGGAGATTTTCTCTTTCCCCTTTACAGAAAATGAACAGTCAATATTTTCGCTATGAAGTCCTTGCCTGTGAGACTGGTGAGCTGAAAGTCTTCTGGGAAAAGACCATTGAGAAGCAAACACAGCATTCCAAAGCAGAGAAAGACCGTCTACAGAGAAGTGCATTAACCAAGTGAGTGAGTACATAGTTGACCATTTGTGTTTGATTTTGTTTGTTGTAAACCTCATAAATAATGTATGCAGGGGATATAGGAGAATGAGACCACACATGACTGACCTAGGACATTTGCTGACTCAGGAGAAAGAAAAGATGGCACCCCATTCCCCAGAAGCTGGCAATGTGGCAAACTTTTCAGGCACAGCAGCGTTCACCAATGGAGAGGAAGGTCTGGACAGTTAATAAAGAAAAACCAAGAGGTTCCTTTATTGTATCCCAGCATTTGCTGCCTGAAACGTCTCCCTTTCCCTAATAAGAGGCAGTTGTGTAACTCCTCCATTTATCTGGAGCAGCCTTCTAGAGTCTTTCAGAAGTGTTGGAGCCACAATTGCCAGCAGGGAAAACAACTGGAGGACATCTTAGGCTTTGACAAAGGATAGGTCCATTATAAAGTCTAAGGAAATTGTATCCCAAGGCCCCTGTAGGGAAGGAGGGAATATAAGGCTACTAAAGGCAATGGAGAATGAAATAGATAATTTTAAACTCTTTGAAATGTCCAACTGACTGGCTGTCATGACAAGGTCACACCACTTTTTCTAATATTTATTGACTTTGGAATTGTAGCAATTAAAAGATTATTAGCAGTCTTTTCTTTTCTTTTCTTTTCTTTTCTTTTCTTTTCTTTTCTTTTCTTTTTTTCTTTTCTTTTCTTTTCTTTTCTTTTCTTTTTTCTTTTCTTTTCTTTTTTCTTTTCTTTTCTTTTCTTTTCTTTTCTTTTTCCTCCCTCCCTCCCTCCCTCCCTCCTTCTTTCTTTCTTTCTTTCTTTCTTTCTTTCTTTCTTTCTTTCTTTCTTTCTTTCTTTCTTTCTTTTGCCTTCAAGTCAGTTTTTGACTCCTGGCAACTACCTGGACTAGTCCCTGCAGTTTTCTTGGCAAGATTTCAGGAGTGGTTTGCCATTGCCTCCTTCCTAGGGCTGAGAGAGAGGGACTGCCCCAAGGTCACCCAGCTGGCTTTGTGCCTAAGGCAGGACTAGAACGCACAGTCTCCAGGTTTCTTGCCTGATGCCTTAACCACTACACCAAACTGGCTCAAACATATAATGCCCAACCCTTATATTCTATCTAAGGTGATCATACCCAGTTGGAAGAAGCAAGAATTGATTGGAAAAATACACTACTAGAAAGGTTTTAAAAGAAATTTAGAAAAATTGTTGTACCCAGCAGCTTAACCTTTCCTGGTGATGGGAAATTAAAACAGAAAGATACTGTATTCCCCGACAATCTAGCCAAAGCAAAGTTCCTGCTGGTTAAGCAATGCCTATGCTAACCAACTGCCTTTCTTCCAAACAGACTCAGAAACGAATGGACAGCAGTGCTGGAAAAAAGATTAAAAATGCTCAAAGAACATGATGGAGAAAAAGAAGTCCCTCAATGAAGAACAAGCACACGTTTCTATGCACTGATTGGAAAGTGACTTAAATTAAAAGAAGAAAATTTGCACTCAGGCAAAGCTGTAGTGTTTGGCTTGCATTTGCTTAGAACAATTTTCCAGAACTGGATACCCTCCAGATATTTTGGACCGCAGAATTCCCAGACAACATGGTAGTTGTAACACACCTGGAGGACACCAGCCTAGGGAAAGAATTATTTAAGAACTCCCCTGAATTTATGTGGGAAATACAGTATATGTAATATAAAGTAATGTTTCCTTCAAGAGGAGTTCGATTCCTAGTGATCTCATGAACATGTTCATGCAGTTTTCTTGCCAACAGTAGGGATGTTGTTTGCCCTTGACTTTTTCCAAGATGTTCTCCTGACTCCCCAGTCTAGGCTGCAGCCCTGGAATGCCCTGATATCCACCACCCAGGTAGGTAGGTAGGTAGGTAGGTAGGTAGGTAGGTAGGAGAGAGAGAGAGAGAGAGAGAGAGAGAGAGAGAGAGATAGTCTCATTACAGTTTCAGTGGGTCTTCAACTAAAACACTTCTCTGCTTTTTTTTCCTTATTCACTGATTTTTTAGAGTCTAATATACTGTCCTAACTTTCAGAATTATACATTTTTCTTATCAATTTATAATTTTGTACATTGCCCTAGAATGCCTTCAGACTGAGAGGCAACTGATAAATATTATGAAAATATAATATTTTCTTTTTGAACACTACATACGTCATCTACTAAACTACATGTAGCTGCAAATGCATGAAAGCTGTTCCTTGGAAGATGCCCCAGAGGCCAGAGGATTTGTCTGTTCTCCCAGTTCTGGGGATGGACAGGGAAGTTTATTCTTGGAAGGGAAGTATGTCCACACACCTCTCGCAACCATTACTTTTTTGACATTGGGAGATATCACCTACAGCCCTCCCAGTGATAAGAGGTGCCACAGAAGTATGTGAATCCACAGCAATTACTGCCTTCCTGGACTCCAGACATGCCAGCTATCCACTGAGACTAATAAATTCCTTCCCTTGCTTTCAATGCAAAGGGATCTATAAAATAAAACAAACTGGCCCCAGGGGCAAAAAATGAGGAAAAGGGCATTCCCCTATCTCCCCCACCTTGCCAAGTTTATGCTGGCAGGACTGGAGAGGTAAGAAGGTTCTGTAAAGCTGCAACTTTATACACAATTACCTTGGGAGCTGCCAGTGACATTCAGTGGCACTTATTTCCATGTAGAATTGTAGTATAAAGAAATCAAACCCCATGTTTGCACATATGATGGGCAAATTAGGACATCTCTGAATAGCAATGGGGTTCACACTGCCTCCACAGCATGCCTGGCCTAAGACACTGTGCGGCCTGTTGCAAAAGATAAGATGGTGGCCTGTTCCATTCCATTTACAGAGTTCAAGCTTATTTTAACACTCACATGGGATGCAGTTTTCCATTATTTCTATGAATATCTAGCTAGTTTCAGAAGTATAGGAATAACCAGAAGCTTCAGGAGAATGGCTGAGTGGATGCTACTACTGTGACATTGGGCACTATTGCATGAACATGTCCAATAGTGAATCTTTTGTTTAATGTTAAAATATAAACAAAGAAAAATTAAAATGACAAGAAGGCATGCAAAAACTCATAAAACTTGTAGTATCTGATTCTCTTGTGAAATATCAGCTCTTAATATGTTATAGTTACTTTTGGGAATCATTGGGCATCATCAAGCATCATTCCAGGTCCAACAACTCCTGAAGGTGCCATATAGCCCACTCCCAGCCTAACAGTAAGATTGGCTGTGCTTCACAATCATTATGGGATGCCATTCAGCTTTGCTCTTCTTACGTGTGGTTGCTCTATAATGTGGACATCCCTGTAATATACAGAATGTCTTCATCTTCTCACTCATCCCCACCACTTTGTGAACCAACCTTTCTGGCAAGAATGGCACTAATCAGATGTGATGTGATGATCAGATGCATAAAAATATAAGTCTCTCCTTCACAAGCAATTCACCAAACCACTTCAGATTAAACACATTGTCTTTGGAGATGATTAAAACATTCTCCCTTTTGCATTTGGTGTGTAATGATTGTTTCACACATCTAAGTCATCATTTGGAGCTGCAGTCATAGAGTAAAGAACATAGATTTGTGAAAATATGCCATAAATTTTTTGTTGGTGTTTCCAAAAATTTCCTTATAAAACCGGTTTCATTATATTCAACTTCTCTATCATAATTATCTAATAGCATTCTAATCTTTGAAAAAAGATGTAAATACAGAAATGTTACAAAATATATTTGTGCTTAAAATAACTGACTCACAGTATTACTAGCAGTCCGTATTCTGAAATGATTATTTTATACAGGTAGCTATTGTGCCATTCAATGTTAAATATTTGCACATAAATGGGAAATATGAATCCTTGTGATATACATACTTAAATGTTCTTTTCATTTTGCCAAGTTAAAATTGAGGCTAGGCGAGCATGACTCTTAGATCAATAAGGGTAAATATCTTTTGTCGGATTCATAGGATAGCACAACTCAAAGTAAATTTGGCTGAGCAGCAAACTAATTCTCCTTTCAAGTACTTCTAGTACTTTCCCCCTCCAACCTCACTTTAAAAAATTATAAAGAGAACTTATATACTACATGAAATAGAAACAAATGAAACACTATGTTCAGACCTTTAAACTAAAGTGTGCTTTCCTCTATAACAAGGCATTCAGTATAATCTTATTTATATAGCTTTTCATACCCAAAGGGATTAGCTAAATAAATAATGGGAAAACAAATTACTGTCTTAGATCTTTGATGCCTTGTGATAGTTTCACTGTCTTTTAAAAAATATGCCTAGCATGCGCAACAAAATCAAAAGAAGAGAGAATGGAAAAAGGGACAGAGATAGGAAAAACTTTGTTCCAGGCAAACTTTTTGATGATTCATGCAGAGATATGCTGAATGGTGTTATCAGCTGTTCCCTGATGATGCAGTAGAGGTGGTTCTCAGTCTTGACGTAATACATAAAATCTACTCAGTTTGGTCATAGAACAATAGAGGGTCTACGCCAGCTTTTTCCAATTTTGTGCCTTCCTGATCACCAAATCCCAGAATAACAAGCCAGGAGGCAGAAAACTCCACATAGGGAGGAGGGGGTGGGGTTGTGGGGTGATGTAAAAACAGTTACTACCTCCCAGCCTAATAGACTTCATTAACTGATTACAGGCTCACATCCCCCTAACTGAGGCATGAATATGCCCCACCTTTTTCCTCTCATGTTCTCCTGACATTGCCTTCATCTCAGCCTCAGTCACCTTGAGGCATTCCAGTCTTAATGTTTTTCATCTGCTCCCAGCGTAATTGCTAATGGACAGATCTAGGGTACCTCATCAACAGTGTGGTGGATCATACAACCAGGAGTTTGGATCTGCTTAAGCCCTATTGGTCACTATAGGCATGACCCCTCTCCTCCTGTCTCTGGGCACTGCCCACCATGGCCATTTTGGCTTCTACTGCAGGAGAGATCAGATACTTGGCTTCTGCAGAGTCATCTACCCCACAGTGTTTGACCACCACTTCCAAAATATTCATCAGATCTTACATGAACTCCTTAAATCAGGGTTCCTCAACCTCAGCCATTTTAAGATGTGTGGACTTCAACTCCCAGAATACTCCAGCCAGTGCTGGCTGGAGTATTCTGGGAGTTGAAGTCCACACATCTTAAAATAGCTGAGGTTGAGGAACCCTGCCTTAAATACATAGATGTCTACTCTTTGGGGGGGAAAGAGCATGAGGTCTCTGTTTAAAAACACAGGGCTAAGCATGAGTCTTCAGCTGCAAAGATGGTCAACTCAAACTAGGAAAGAGAGCCAGTTCTGCCAGTTGTGTGCTGCTGGTTCTGATACCAGTGAGTGTGTAACGGGTTTTCCATGGCTTTCACCAATAAGAGGATTGGTGTGACAGCCTTCTTACTAGTTTTATTTCTTTGAGGTTGATCGCATTTTGCCAGCTCCTCAGAATATCACATGTGCTACTGAACATGACTGTTCTTTGGCCATAGTGCCATTCCTTTGCAGCACTAGTTGAGGACACAGCTTGTTCATCACAGATCACTCCCTCTCACTTCACCCTGCACCCCTCCTCCACACTTGTTACCTGTCAGCCAGGCTATTTTTAACACTGGTTTAGCACTCCTTCAGAAGAGCACTAAACCAGTGTTTGGAAAGAGACCCAACGAACAGGTAACAGGCATGACTGCATGACTCTGTGACTGCAATCTGTTAGTTGGTCACAGTAAGAGTTTGCTAAGCAGTTGCCTCTATTCACCTATCCTTGCTCCACCACATGTTAAAGAGAGTGATTGGTGGCATTCAGAGAGAAGGGATACAAAACTAGGGGAATCTACCAACTGCTTTCTTTAACTTGTTCCATATTTTAAAAAATAAGAGATAAGAGCACCATCACTCACCAGCATTTTTACATTGATAATTGGGATTATCAATGAGTGAAATGCAATTGAAGATGGTGTAGCTTTTCTGTTGCTCATAGAGTGGAGTATAGGATTTTCACATGGCCTTGTGGCTATGCCCACTGAAAATTAAACTGAAAGAGGAATGGAGTTATTAGTTTTACTTCCTTGTGCTCCTTGGGAAAAAGCAGGATATACATCTAATAAGGTATTTATTATTTATTTATTCAAGCAAACAAGCTGCTTGTTTCCTTACATGCATATGCCTTCAAAATATGAAAAAAATAATATTGAATAATGGAACATAGCAAGTGTCCTCGGCTTTGTTCCATTATTCAATATTATTTATTGAAATTTATTTATAGGTAAATTTATAAAATATACAGTAAATTATAACTCATCATCATCTCTCCTAAAATGGACCTTAAGGAAAATCAGGTTTGCAGGTTTATAGCAGGAGCTGCAGTGTATCGCTTTGGTTGCCATAACTGGTGATGTTACAAACCACTTGCTTCTTTCTGGGATAGCACTTTAAATATTCCAAAATTACTTGTCCGTCAGTCCGTCCTTCCTTCCTTCCTTCCTTCCTTCCTACCTACCTACCTACCTACATCTGACATGTAAATCACCCATTCATTCACTGGCCACCTGAGGTGACACACAAAGGGCTTTTCCCCAGGGCCATCAACCCATCCTTCAGCCAGCAGGAAACTATAATGTCTTAATATCTGCTGTCCTCTGTTACCTCTCCCTCTTCTGCTAAAGTAACCTTGTTCCAAATAGTGCTGTTTTTACTTCCTGTGAGCAGAGTAAGTTAAGTGATTCATGGATTCCCCAGCTTTGTCTCCTTCCCCTCCCACCAAACATCAGCAGCTGGTGGAAAAAAATAGCCATTAATCATTTCCTTAATGTGGGAAGGGATTGGAGCTGGGGAAGGAGCTAAGTGTTGACAGATAGGTATAGCCATCTGTCAAAACCTGATACCAGGACAGTTGATCCACAGTGGCTCTCCTGCTTCACCGGGCAGTCCTCCCCACCATCAATGATTCACAGGTTGCCCAATAAAACAGGAGGACCACACTAGAGGTGCCTCTTCCATCCCAGGATAAAGACCCCCCCTTCTTCCACCCCCAAGTCTGATCCACATCTCTAAGCTAGTGATTCACCTGGAAACATGGGGGGTCAATGAGGAGAGCCTGGTTTGAAAGAATTGAAGTCTCCCGCTGCCCAAAGCAGAGTGGTCCTGGAAGACATTACCAATTTATTCAAACAGTAGAAATTAGAGAGAGTGAAGGCTAGAGTGTATTCATTGGGAGCACTTCCATACCTCCACCAATTTTGTCTATGAAGGTTCTCAGTCATCCAGGTGGAACAGTCTGTGGCTTGAATCATGTCAACTGGATTTCTATTTTCTTAGTGGAAACGTTTCACTCCTTATCCAAGGAGCTTCTTCAGTCTGAGTAAAGTTAGTAAGGGAATCCTTAAATATGTTTCTAGGCTGGCTGTGTGACCTTGCACCTGGGGCTAGGTCATGGTTATTTTTGAGATGTTTGTTTCTAAGTCCCTTTATCATCTAAAGGAGGATCGTTAAGATTACCCTGCTGCTGTTGAGCTTGTGAAATGGTCTTAATCTTCCTAGGCACAGAAGACAAAGCAGGAAGGAAGATAGGGGAAAGGTTATGCCTGAGGCCCCCACCTCTATTCAAGGAAGGATTTTCCAAGTTGGCATGAATGGATTCCTTGACCCCTCTCTCAAACCACCTATCTTCTCTGTCTAAAATGTGAACATTAATGTCCTCAAATGAGTGTCCTTTTTCCTTTAGATGAAGATAAACTGCTGACTCTGGTCCTGTGGTGTTAACACCACAGGACCAGAGTCAGCAGTTTATCTTCATCTAAAGGAAAAAGGACACTCATTTGAGGACATTAATGTTCACATTTTAGACAGAGAAGATAGGTGGTTTGAGAGAGGGGTCAAGGAATCCATTCATGCCAACTTGGAAAATCCTTCCTTGAATAGAGGTGGGGGCCTCAGGCATAACCTTTCCCCTATCTTCCTTCCTGCTTTGTCTTCTGTGCCTAGGAAGATTAAGACCATTTCACAAGCTCAACAGCAGCAGGGTAATCTTAACGATCCTCCTTTAGATGATAAAGGGACTTAGAAACAAACATCTCAAAAATAACCATGACCTAGCCCCAGGTGCAAGGTCACACAGCCAGCCTAGAAACATATTTAAGGATTCCCTTACTAACTTTACTCAGACTGAAGAAGCTCCTTGGATAAGGAGTGAAACGTTTCCACTAAGAAAATAGAAATCCAGTTGACATGATTCAAGCCACAGACTCCACCAATTTTACTCCCCAATCCCTCAAAAGCAGTTTTAAAATTATCCCAGATCTTCAAACCTGCCAATATTGAAATGTTGAGAAAAAGCAAATGTTTCTGTCTTCCACCAAGCTACTAATGGTTTTGCCATCACAGAAATTGCCATACCCTTGCTCTCCGTGCAACAGGGAAATAAAATGAATTGTTTGCAACCATCTCATCCATGCCCTTACCTCATGTTGTGCGCATTTGTCTAGTTGTAAGGGGTGGGGAAGGGGAAATCCCAACCATTCCAATGAGAGAAAGCTGTCAAGCTGTCAAGCAGCCTTTCCTCTTTAAAGTCCTGAAATCTAGGAACCAGAAAGCATGGTGAAGCAAGAGTTCCTGCAAATGGGAATACAGACTGCTCACAATCTTCACAGAAGCACAGCATTTCAAAAAACATATATAATTATACTGTACTTTCAAATACACTGTACAAGAACCAGAAATAAACCAGCTTATTTTTGGAACACAGCCAATATAATGAGATCACAGGTCACAGAGCTACTTTTGAAGTGGTGTGGAGTCCTGCTACAACCGTGCCCTAGAATTGAGCAATTAGAACCAGCAATTAACCATCTACATGTTACATATAATATGTAAGAACTCAAAATTCAGTGATCAGAACATCATCTTATTTATTGTGTGACTGAGGTCACAATTGTAGCAATTAAGTAAGGGTGAGACACATTAAATGAAATGCATGGAGCTTCTTTGATTTCTCTTTTCTTTATGAGGACACTGGAAACATACTTATTGCTGGATTTAACTTTGCTTTCATTTTTTGCCTTGTAGTTCACTTTTAGTGCCTAAATGAATTATTTTAGAACCAGATTCTGTAGTAGTAAATTTAGGGCTCCAGGTCACATTATCTATATTTATACCAGTACCAAGATCCCAAACTCAATTTCTTTTTTTTTCCCCAAGAGTGATCTGGCTAGCAGTTTTATAAATGACTGAGAGCCAAATAGTGTATTCCCCGTGTAATAATACAATTTAAGTTCAATCAGGAAAAATAGAGCTAAAATTCAAGTCTAAAAATGGCAAGAAAGAAACTTAATCAGTAGCAAGAACATTACTCAGTAAACTCTGAAAAGACAGAAGGATAAATCTTTAATTCATCATGAAAGTCATTAAAAAAATCAAAGGAAAGCAAAGACAAAACTTGCAGTCTTTCACAAAACATAAAAACAAGATTTCCAAAAGTGAGACTATGAAGGTTGACCATCTTTAAAAAATAGAAAACATGTTCAAAAACATGATCTTCTTAAAAGTGTAGGATCATAGCAGTGGGAAATCATGGTGATCATGGTGATCGCAACACACAGTTTGGAAAGCTGTGATGTAGGATGTTGTGATTATATCTACAACTGTGTACTTATCAACATTATGCCTTGGACTTAATAATCTTTGGGGGAGCAGGTTCTTTAGATATGAACACGTATTACTTCAATTACTGCAAGATGTGGTCCACTAGTCCCTGTCCCACCCTCACTCATTTAGCTGAGGGAGGGTAGATAGACCTCTGTCCCACAATCCTGCTTTGATGGCCTCTCTATCTCTCAAAATTGGTTGTCCGAGTTCTGCTTCAAATACTTCTCAAAAATTATTTCTCAGGCTGTATCTGCAATCAGCATCACTATGCTATTTGACCAACCCTGAAGTCTTATGGCATCTTCTAGAAAAGGAAATGTGGCAATCACATGCTAGGATTACACCATTAGCCACTGTCATCTTCATCTGTTGAACCATCTGAAGAAACCAGGTGCTCAGAATGTATCTAATACCAATAGAAATAAATTAGACAAATGTATTGTCATTTTGTCATTTCTCTGACATTGCATATCAATAATGGAGGGAATAGTATAAATAATAGTGAGGGGGGAGAGACATAAGGAGTCCTGAGGGCACCAAAGGATGCCACATTAGTATCCACAGGCACCATGCAGAGAACCCATATTTAAAGTCTGATTTTGATTATGTGCCATCATTCATGTACCATTTGTGACATTTTATCTTATTTCTTAGAATTTTGGATATTTTACCAGTATTTTCAGAACGAGTCCCCTTGGAATGTCTTTTGTTTTGTCATAGACCAGTAAACAATAAAAACTTTTCATTCATTCACTGTTTCATCAAAATGTGACTGAGGGCAGGATATAAATTTTGTAATAAATGTATTAGTTAACAACAGCCCATCTTCACCCTACTAAAAGTGCAGCTTTAATTGCAATCAAGTCCCATTGAACTAAATGTGTTTTAGTTGAGAGAAAGCCCTATTTAAGAGACCAGGCCACAAAAGATTAACTCAAATGCACTAATAACATCTAAGTAACAGTAACACTTAGTATGCCTATTTATAAGGATTGATTTAATTTGGATTCCTATGCTGTGCAGTGTTGGACTTGATGACCTAAATGGCACCTTCCAGTTCTATGATTCTGTACTTAGGATCAAAGTACAGAATCATAGAACTGGAAGGTGCCTTTTAGGTCATTAAGACCAACACTCTGCACAGCATAGGAATCCAAATTAAATCAATCCTTATAAATAGGCGTACAGCCTCTGCCTGAACACCTCTGGTGAAGGGTAATTGGTTCCACCGTCAGCCTGCTTTTAATGTTACAAAGTTTCTCCTAATATTCAATTAGAGGGTGCCTTCTTGTAACTTAAATTTATTATTCCATGTCCTGCATTCTGTGATGATACCTTCTATGTGACATCCTTTCACATACTCGCAAAATGCTGTCATAACTCCCACAGTCTTACCTTCTCAAGACTAAACATTAGTTCAGCTGCCTTCCTAGGATTTAGTTGCTAGTCCCCTGACCATTTTCATTGCCCATCTCTGAACCTGCTCCAGTTGTCTGAATCCTTCTGAAAGTATAGTTTCCAGAACTGGACATAGTCCTTGGGCTGGAATGTTATCACTATGGAGCATCATGGAACTATTATTTCCTGTGATTTCAAAACAATATTTATTTATTTATTTATTTTCTATCCTGCCTTTATTATTTTTACAAATAACTCAAGACGGCGAAAAAACCAAATACTCCTTCCTCCTCTTATTTTCCCCACAACAACAACCCTGTGAGGTGAGTTGGGCTGAGAGAGCGCGACTGGCCCAAGGTCACCCAACAAGCTTTCATACCTAAGGCGGGACTAGAACTCTCAGTCTCCTGGTTTCTAGCCTGTTGCCTTAACCCAGTGCTTTCCAAAGTCCCGCCGTTGGCAACACACCAACGGTGGCGGCGCAGCGCCTCGTGCCTCACGCTAAAACCCGGAAGCGCTGATGGTGCGCCGCTGCCGTCGCTGCTGCCGCCACACGCACCACCGCCGATGCCATGCGCGCCGCCGCAGGGGCAGCAGCGACGCACCATCAGCACTTCCGGGTTTTGTCGTGACACAGAGTTTGGAAAGCTATGCCTTAACCACTAGACCAAACTGCCTTGAAACTGTATTGAACCTGCCTAAAATTGCACTTACCTTTTTTGCAGCACACTATGATCCTACTATTTGTAATTTCTTACTATTCCAAGAGCTTTTTCACTATTGCTATTCCCATTCAATACCTGTGTTTACTTTTTTGCTTCCTAAGTAGCAAATATGCCTCCACTAAATTTCATTATCTTATTTTCAATCCATTTTTCTAGCCTAACATAATTGTTATGCATGCTATTTTTGTTTTCTAGCTTATTAGTTACACCAGTATATTTTGTGTCATCTGAAAATTTGATAAGCATTCATTGCACCTCCTCAACTCTTCTTCATAAAAACAGTATTTTGATCTACTCAGTCATAGTACTTAAAAGTGTATTACAATAGTATGATATACTTTACAATAACTGAGCTCCCAGAGTTACTGAGATGCAAACTATGAACTCTGTTACATCAAGTTTATCTGCTTGCCTTACAGAACTACCAATGGTAGTGCTGTCCAATTTAAGCTGCAAAAGAGAAATATTCTCTTGTTAATTTACATTTCTTTACAGGAGGGATATACACTATTACGACTTCAGCATGTTGGGAGAATGCCTGAGCATCTGCTTAAGAACTTCCTTGTATTTCTTTAATTGTGCAAATAAGCCTTGGTTTTATTCTAGAGATACTGCCTGGAGGCAACTGAACAGGCAAATATCTAACAAGTGAAAAAAAAGCACATTTGCTTCTTCCATGGCTCAAAATCCTTCAGTTCTCCTGAAAATAAAAATGAAAAGCAGGAATTTCCTTTCAGCTCTGGTTAAATTTGATTTTACAACTTCTGTGATATATTATTCCGTAATTCTGAGCAGTTTAGTGATCAAATTAGAATTCTGGTGCAAAGGGCCATCCTGAAGTCAACTGATTTAAGGGTATTTAGTTCCAGGTAAACACACAAAGGATTGAGATTTAAGAATGTGAAAGGATCATTTATATCTGGGTCTTTCATTTATGGTGGTTTTGACTTGCAAATAGCCACACAAAGTGCTTCATCTACTACAGCAGAACCATGACAGTCAGCTAGAGAGCTGAGGATGGAGAAGAAATAATACAAAGGAAGAAGAAAACTAGAAGGAACTGGTAGCAGAACTGGGTGGTGAAATGCCCAAGAGTATATGCTGAGAGAGGGCATCTCAGCCCCGGCAATACCTGAGTTCTTGATTATTTCCTTCTGAGCTTTTCCTTGGAGATAAACAATTCCAAAGACTGAGCTAACCATGTTTGAAAAACACCAACAATATTTCTTATTTTAATAAAACTTTTAATCAGTGGCTGGTCTGCTGGGCATGTTCAAAAGTATACAGATGCTCCTTGCTCATTTACTGACATTCATGCCTACATAAACATTCAAAACAAAATGGTGCTTATTCCCAAGTACCATTAGTTCCCTAAAGTGGGGGCCCCATAAAATCATTAAGTCCACAGTCTAATATAATCTAGCTGCAGCATAGTGTGTGAGTACAGGAAAATAGAAACACTGACAATTACAAAGCCCCTTTGAAACAAGAGCTAATCACAGAAAGGCTGATCTATCCCTAGACTGACAACAGTGTAGCACAATAATTACTGGATAAAGACCATAATCTGTATAGGACTCAGAATCAAAAGGAACATGAGAGACTTTGTATGAGCATCAGTTACGGCTTTCATGTGCCTCTAATCTGATATTACTGAATCATTTCATTTTCAAGCTACATGAATATATATTGTATTATATGTTGTATTATAAGCTGACAATTAGAAAAAAAAACAGACTCGAATGCTTCAGGTAAAAAAAAAACCCACAACTCACTGACTTTAAAATTAAGTCTCCCTCAAGTGGAGCTTAATTCCTGGTGACTACATGGAGATGTCCATGTAGTTTTCTTAGCAACAAAGGAACTGGTTTGCCATTACCTTCTTCTGGAATGTTTTTCCAACTTCTCAGTCTAGTCTACAGTCCTCTTCTTTGAGATGAGGAACATAAAATTCCATTACATGAAAAGCTTCTCTCAGGAGTTCTCCATTTTTGCTGGTCTTCATCAGAAATCAAGGGAGTGCGTGTTGACGAAAGGAAAATCTACTCCTTCCTTTGGCAAATAACTTGGCTTTCTGCTCATCCTGGAGACCAGAATCTAGGGCAGCAGTCCATCTCACAGCATGGTGTTTTGTAGTCTAGTTTGTATAATTTGTATGCCACTTCTGTGTTCAGGGCTTTATTCTTTCTCCCATCATTAATACCTAGCCACTAGGCTGAGGAAATGCTATTTTTCCCCAGAGGAGGTTTTACTTTATGAATTGCTTTCTAAAATAAATTACTGTATACTTCTGACTTGCATGTTCTTTCTCTACAAGGCTATTAAACAGGATTTTGAAAAAGGTAGATTCAATTTTATCTTACTATGCTAATTGAAACACTACCATAGGAACTATAGTATTGATAAATTCATTAAGACTCCAAGTTTATAATCATTTATCTGCAAGTAGTTCCAAACACAGTGGGAATGACTTGTAAGGAAACATTTCTAGGACTCTGCAGTAAAATAAACTGCAGAGTGTCATTAAATAAAACAAGGTTTTTCACAAGTTAGATTTTATACCATTCTGGGTGCAATTCAAGATTAAGTGAAAGTTTATATTGCTAGAATGCTGACATCAAAGGAATGCTGATATAAAATTGCTTGCTATCACCTTATACCAATTCCAGAATCTTCAATAAACTCAGCTAGTTGTAGTTCCAGATTATAAGAATGATGAATTGCAAAACTAAAACCAAACTCCCAATATTATCTACTGCAATTCAAAAAGGGGTTTTGAGCTAGATCTATATGCATTACTTCTGTGGGAAATACATCTATTTGGAGCATGTGGCAAAATTCACACCTTGAGGAATAAACGATATTATTTGGCAAGGAAGGCAGAAAGAGAAAGTGCTTTCTGTAGCAAATATCAGCTTCTGCTTCTGCAGATCTAAAGTCTCAATTCCAGTAGCTTAACTTTTTGATTAGATATTTTTTTTTAAAGGACAGCAAACAAATAGATATTACAGCAATACACATCATTCCTGGGAAATGCAGTATAGAGCTTGGTATGCAGAAATGATAACTCATACATGGCATGCAATCAATCAATCAATCAATCAATCAATCAATCAATCAATGCAATCAACAGGACCTGGCATGCAAGCCTTTCCCAAGCGAAGGAGAGGTAATAATTTAGGTGTCCACTACAGAATGAGGAATTTCCAATGTCAGAGAGCAGAATCAGCCTGGTTTCATATTATTTATAACCAGCAGGGCCAGAAAAGCATTCTGTTAATTGCCTCCAATCATTAGATATCCAACTGGGGGATCTTGCCAAGAGGAAAAATATCCTAATCCAGAAGGTCATCTGATGTGCTTATAGCAGTGTCTGTTGCCTTTTCCGGTCATGGTTTTTGGAGCATGAGTTTACACACTGAGTAATTATAGAAGTAAATATAGAATAAGTGAACCCCACCCACTGGAAGAGATAGACACTTACTGGCACAGAGCTTGGAGAGTGTATGCCAACATGCATCCAGTATCTGCATTTGCATTCCATGCACACTATAGAAGTCACACCAGATGGCAGCACCTACCTGATACTGGTTGAACTCAAAAGAGTTAAGCAGGCCCAAATTAGTACTTGGATGGGAGACCATCAGGAAATCCTTTGGTTGTAAAATGGACTTGGAAGCCAATGGCAAAGCGCTTGCATGTTGTTGTCAAGCAAAGAACATGGATGTGTCCATGATATCAGTTGGAGTCAAGCTCAGCTGGAGGGAGATCTTACTTTTATACATATGGAAATTAGTTCCTGCAGATTGCAGATTCCCCCACTCTCTTCCTTGGTCTAGGCACTGAGGGTTACAATGGGGCATTCTGAACACTCTGAACATTGCCAATTTTAATGCAGCTATGCTTCTTACAAGACCTCAGCCTTAACCTATGCAGTTTACAGAGCATCTCCAGTCTAAGTTTCTTTTAGTCAAGTTGAATTCATTCTCTTGCCTTGGGTATCTGAGAATCATGACATCTCAACTAGTTCTTTAAAATTCAGAGGACCTTGTTCTCTTGTATTTTTGAGTTCAATTACAATATAATATAAATATGATAATGAGGTATGAAGATCATTTAAGATATGGAATGTCTATTAATTCTATTCCTTATAAAGTCTAGAATATGTGTATGTCAATTGCTACCCAGAGAGATCAAGCAGGGATGGAAAGAGAAAGGAGAGACAGAAAATATGAAATTAATGAGAATAGAACAAGTGGGTTAAAAGGCAAGAAATGAATGCTGTCATTACCTCACTGATATAGTTGAAGCTTTCCATTAGTTCATATTTCTTTATGGCTTTATTTATTTGTCAGATTTATAGTCTCCCCTCCTCCAGGAGCGCTCAGGGTGGTGTGTGTGTGTGTGTGTGTGTGTGTGTGTACATATACGTATACACTCCCACCTCCTATTTTTCTCCACACCAACAACTCAATGAGGTAGGTTCACCTGAGAGAGAGCTACTGCCCCAAAATCATCCAGTGATCTTCCATGGCTGAGGGTAGTCATGGCTGAACCAGGGTCTTCCTGGTACTTGTCCAACACCTGAATCCCTACACCCCAGTGGGTTTTCGCTGAATTTTACTTACTAGATGATTTTAACAACATCTGTGCAACAGAAATTTTACTTTTTCTATAACATTATATGTTCACCCAGATAATGGATCCTTTTTAAGCTTCAGTATGCACAGTAGTTATTTCAAGTAAGTACATTAGAAAAACACTGGACTGAGATTTCTCCTGAAATCAGAATGTTTCTCCAGAAGAAACATTTTTGACAGTATTTATTATGTTTTAATGCAACTGCGAATATCAATGCAATGAAAATATCCAGACCATCATAATCTTGCTGACAAATTATTTCAAATATTAGCTTCCTGTGGAGACAGAACAAACATGTCTATTAATGTCTATTAATTCTATGTCTTATAAACTCTAGAATTATGGTCATTTTTTGGATGACCATAAGCTTTTTTGTGGGATGTTACTGGCTTGGTATTTGAAAATAGAGTATTTTAACCTGTCTGTAACATTTAAATTAAAGTATCATTTTATACTGCCTAGTGATTGCATTGCAATGTTCATTTTTCTATTTAAATAGGATTTTACAAATATTATTTTACAATACATTTTATTTACTCATTTATCTAACACAGCAGTATCCTATCCTTTGCAGGGAAACCTAACACTGTTAAAAACAAATACATAACTAAATATGACACATAGAAAACAATAATCAAAAACAAATTAACTAATTAAACATCAAGAAATAGAAAATGTAAAGGCAAACAATCTATAGTAATCAGTGAAGGGGATTTCCTTCACTGATTACTACAAATTGTTTTCCTTGACATTTTCCCTTGACATTTTCTTCCTTCAAAAGGAAGACCTGCACATCTTCTCTAATAACATGGCTTTTAGTTGGAGATGAAAAGAAGAGGCAAATCCCTAACTCCCTATCCCATTTCATAAGTGGGCTTCAAGAAAATCTTAACATGTAGATAGTTTGCATATGAAATATTAGGAAATATATCCCTCTTTCCCAAACAGCTTCTTTTGCTGAACTGCCCAGCATTTAATGCTGATAACTTTGTAGATCAATCAGAGTAGTCTAAGTATTGTCACAGGTTCTAAGAATATGGACCATCTTCTACTGCATTGCAAATCCTCATTTCATCACATTGCCATCTTTTGATTCTTGGCAATTGGCCATTCTCCCCAGTCACCCTTTTGGTGGATTAAAAAATGTGGTTACCTGTCCTGGTTAGCAAGGGACTAGAGGCTGTGAGTCAAGGAACAGGTGGCAGCATTTAGGCAACACTAGTGGATCTTAACAAATCTAAGCAGGGTTGGATCTGGTTAGTCCTTCAATGGGAGAAAATCAGCAATGGGAGAAAATCAGCAAAGAGAGGCAGTTTGGTCTAGTGGTTAAGGCTCCAGGCTAGAAACCAGGAGACTGTGAGTTCTAGTCCCGCCTGAGGCATGAAAGCCGGCTGGGTGACCTTGGGCCAGTCACTCCCTCTCAGCCCAACTTACCTCACAGGGTTGTTGTTGTGGGGAAAATAGGAGGAGGAAGGAGTATTAGGTATGTTCCCCGCCTTGAGTTATTTGTAAAAATAATAAAGGCAGGATAAAAAAAAATCCCAGGCTGTGGACTAGATAAGGAATTTGGGGGGGAAATCAAAGAAGGCACCAGTGCCAAACCATTTCTACACTGTTGCTAAGAAAACTGCACAGATGTGTCCTTGTAGTTACTAGTCACGCTTATCTTTACCTTTTATATGAACTCCAATTCGCACAAGCATAGTCACTGCATGTGATGGAGTATATGAATCTACCAATTCTGGCTCTTATTGATAGATGTAGAATCTTTGATTCTGCTCTTTCCAATAGTGCTCATCACTGTGTCTTGTAGCAGTGAATTCCCTTAAATAACATTATTTCGTCTGCTCTACCAACTTATTCCATTGGCTGAGTACATTTTATTCTATTACTGTAGCTTTTATGACAAAGGGTTATACCCATCAAATACAGATGTTCTAAAGACTGCCTGTACATGGCGCTTGTTCAACTTCTGCCTGTTATGCACATGTTAAGGATGCAATGCTGCTTTCAGAAAAGCTAGGTAAGAAAAATAAAGCGGTGATCACCCTACCTTCAAAAAGTGTAGGTATTTTGAAACTTTATTACCTTCATTAGGATAAACTATTAATTCAGCGCAGTGGCAGAGAGGTAACAATGAATAAATGAATGCTCATGATATAATAGACCTGAGATTCCAACTTGTGTTTGGGAAAAGCTAAAAAGCAAAATGGCAACTTGATTCTGGTCATCCAACAAGGCCAAAAGGGAACACCTCTGGGAGCAGCTCTTTTCAATTTAGATCTATTAGTTCTTAACGAGCGACTAATCCTTATTGCCCATTTCTCAAAGAATGGGTTTTCTCAATACTGTTCCATTTAAATTTAAATTTCATATAATTCAGAGGAGAAACCCTTTCTTTCCCTTTTTATGTTCCCCAAGTCATCATCAACAGCCTAATCACAGGCAATCCCATTAGGGGTATTATGCATTGCAGTAATGATACACAAATGGAAACAAACAACATGAAATGATCAATAATAATGTAGTTTCAGAATCAATTAAAAACAATTAGTCTAAAGAAATTAATCTTCTCTCACAGAACAATGCCCTAATGAACTTCAGCAAACAGCTTCTAGTAGAAACAAAACAAGCCCAAAGAATGGGACTAAAGGCATTTCTGTTCAGGGGAATTAATTTAACACAATACCTATGCATAAAAGAACTCTTTTGGTTCCTCAAAAGTACTCATTAATTACTCCTTCAGATTTCACATTCTGTATCCCATTAGCTCTATATCTGCAAAGTTGTTGATGATGACCACATATTAGGGCCAAATAATTAGGCCTTTTATTCGCTAGGGCACAATGAAAATGTATTTAATTGATTTAAAAAGTTTTAAACCAGCAAGTAGAAATACGGTTAAGCAGTTTCTTGTATCTTGTAGGATGACACTATATAGTTTTATTCACTGAATCCAGTAGGCCTTGCTTCATTTATAGTTACAGAAGCAGTGGGCACCAGTTCTGGCCCATGTAACTGAATAATACAAAAAGTAATTGATGACTTTTTCTTACATCTTTACTTTGGGAACAGGCAACCTGTATCACCCTAGATATTGCTGAACAACAATACTTAGCATCTCTAGGAATCATGGCCAGTGGTGAAGGATGCTGCAACTTACACCTTGAGCAGCATCTGGAATATCATAAGATAGGGAGTCAACAGTCTTCCAATTATTACACTAGCTTTTAGTGACAATTGACCAACAAGGCAAATATGAGGTATGCTAGAATTTTGGCACAGAAACATGTAGAGCCCTACTCTGATATAAAAAGTCATCCTGCAAATGTACTCTGTATGACAGACCTGTGGAATCCATGATTTATATAATTAACCCAACATTCCAGATCTGCCTCACATACACATCCATCAATTCACCACATAGTCTGGGTTCATAGAACATACTAGACTAAAATATAGTTAGTGTTTCAGCCTCTATACATCTATTCATCCTATGCTTGGCTACAAGGGTTAATTATTCCATGAAATCTGATAATGATTACTAATTTTGCCTGAATTGGATATATTCTAACATGCAAAACAAAATTTAAGTAGCAAAAAAAAAAAAAAGAACTTGAAATTGGACTCATCTAAAAGGGCCTGTAATTTGATATCCATTTTACTAAGTGTTTTGTTCCTGGTATGGATGAAGACTTTAGACGCTAAAATACTATAGAAGGAGACTGAATCATCTTTAAAATAATGCTAACAAGAAGACACTAATCATTTTAAAGGATCCTCCCACCTCTTTACAGTTCATTTCCATTGATCAAGTACATCAAGTACATGCACTTAAATATATAAAAATATTTCCAGAATATTAGTAGCAGAGCAAGAGGTGAAGAATAAATGCTATTCATTTATCTAGAAATAAATCCAAATCAAATGTGTCTCACAGCCAAAGCTCTTGATTTTACTAGGATCAGGACATAGGACATAGCCCCAGGCAAATTATTACATTGTCAGTCATGTGACAGAAAGGGAGGAGAAAACTCGAGAGTATCCATTGTTTATTCTTTCTATAAATTACCTTAAACTCATTCTTCTATAAGAGTTGCTTGTGTTTTGGACCACAGGAAAGCTTTGCAGCAGGACTTCTTGCCCAGAAGACTGTACTGAAAAGGACATGCAGACTTTAAGGTAAATGAATATAACCCATCACATTAAATGCAAATTAAAAGATAAAATTGTAATTAAAATGAATTTTTATATGAAATTCAGCAATTTTTCCATCTACATCTGTATGGGTGTTATAATTTACAATTAATAGCTTTTATGATTACTTATTATTATTAATGTATTTTTCTATTAGTATATTTTGTGACTGCAAGATGTTTGAAAATGATGACAAAGATGTCCTAAAATTGCTCTTATGGTTTCTACTGTTTGTTTAGATTTCTCCATTTTATATTTTTGATGACCATGTCAGTGCATGTAATCCAGCTGGGATATGGTAAGTAACTTTATGCAATGGTTTTAATTGTCTCACCCGATCAAAACCTCCCCCTGTAAATTTTTCCCTTGTAAAGCTTAGCAAATGCAATGTTGAGCCCCTAGTAGCCCTATTTCATTTTATGACATAAAGAGCTTTTAGCCAGAGCAGCTTCCTGTAGGATTGGAATACAGAACACTTAAAAGGGATGGTCTACTGGTCCCCAACAGCTGGAGGCCCCAGGAAATTGGGGAAGGGGTAACCAGTGTCTCTCCCCCCCCCCCCCATCACACTTTGGAGAAATTAGAAGTCCTCAACTTGTCCTTATTTCATACTGAGGGTGGGCTCCAATGCAACACTATTCACTTAAAAGTTATTGTACATGTGTTGAATCCTAAATAGAAGCAGGTCTAAACAGCAACCTCATTATTTTTGTCCAACTCTGGCTGTTCTTGCAGTTTTTCCATCCCTATTTCATTGATAAAATTCATCAAAACTAGGTTAGGAAATGTATGAAATACTGTGTACATTTTCTCGATGTAATAAACCATCTAATAAAAATGTAACGGTCAGGGTGGGTAGCGTAGGAAGGGCAGTGGCGTGGGCACTACTGAATTTGACATGTTTCTTCTCCTTTAAAAGCCTGTGAGGGCGAAGACTGTGATAAGGAGGACGCCCCAAGTCTAGAGATGCTGAATCATCCTTTGAATACCTTTAATCTTCTCAATCAACTTAATTCTGAAAAGAAGAGGAAAAATCCATCTAATGTTATACCTTTTGTTGGGATCACAGATGGTAAGTTTTTGCAAAGTAGACCAACTGCTGTAGATTTGTATGTTTGATTGCAAACCACCCAGAGATCTTCAGCTATTGGGTGACTTAAAAAAAAATAAACAAACATTACAAAAATGTCCAGCTGGACCTTCTCAAGAGGAAAAACTTTAGGAAAGAACTATTATGCCTAGTGGCACTTTTCCTCTTGGGGTTCATGGTATGGGAGTTCTCTATTCTTCTTATATTAATAACAACTCTGTGAAGTAGATTGGGTTCTTATATTGGTTAATCATGATTTCTTAAACCACAGTTTAGTGAGTTCATGCAGCATGACCTAATAGTTCATGTAGTATATTATTATGTTATTTGAACCAGGTCCCAGGTTCAAGTCCACCCCCAGTCCTGTAAATCCACTAGGTGTCTTCATGTAGGCCAACCCACTTCACAGTGTTGTTGTTATAGGAAAAAGAGAGTGCTGTATATGTTACTTGAGTTCCTGGAGGAAAGGTGGAATTTAATTCCATAATAATAATAAACTAAGCCATAAACTATAACTTATACTGTATACCATAGCAGCTGGGTTCAAGTAGCGGTTTGATGTAAGATTAGCACCTAATAAGTGACTGACCCAGTGGTGCTTACTGAACTGTATAACTGAATGAGGATTCAAACTTACATTTCCTTGATCTCCAGAGATATTTATTTCTGTTACTCTAGTAGCTGATAGATATGATTGTCCATTGATATAGGGATTATCCATTATCTGGGAATTTGCCTTGAATTGCACAATTTATGTTAAGAACACAGTTTGGGGGGTTATACTAACTTTGAAGAAACTTTCTAGAAATGTTGATTGTTTTCTAACTTCCATATAAAAATTGGAACTTTTCTGTGTTGACATCAATATTAACAGCAATTGTTATCCATAATTTACACAGAATTTCTGAATTTTTAAAATGTTATACTCTTCAATATTCTTCCACAATAGCCTTAAGAAAAAAAATTATGTGTTGCCTATTTTGCAGGGTAGAAATATGGCTGGCTGAGATAATGACTTTCTCAAGATAAAAATAAATTTACAAATGAATAGGATTCAAAAATAGATTCTCTGTAAACAACTCTGGCTCTCAGTCTTTTTACACCAGCCTTCCACCAAGCTTGTGCCCTCTATTATGTGTTGGACTGTAATTTTCAGAAACCATCAAACCCAATGACCACCAGGATGTCTATGAACAATGGAATTTGTAGTCTAGCACTTCTGGAGGTGGTCAGGTTGGGAAGTGTGTTCCCCATAAATTGTTAAACACATAACATTTCCTAGCATTTTGAACCATTCATGGCATTTTCCATTTATTATTTTGTTATTTTTAGAACAATAATTAATACTCTTCCTCCATTAGCTGCATTCCTTGACTATATACTTTTTTTGTCATGAAAAATTTTGCTGCAATCCAGGAGCACAGGATAATGTCTGATGGCCATTTAAGACATGACATGCCATTCCTACAGAGTTAACAACTGATCAGAATGGCTCCTGTTTCTCAATCTGACTATGATAAGGACAATCCTATGCAAGCAATCATAGATGGCAAACCAGGGCTTAACATAATCTTGAATTTATGTAACGTTGTGATGTATACTGCACTGTTAGTGAAACAAAAGGTAAGCATCCATTCTGTGGATTTATTAGAAGTCATCTGAAGCCATCTGAAATCTCTACTAAACATAACTCTGATGTTTTAGAAGCTGGACGATCTCTTCTGATGAGTTAATATCTTCAAAGCATTTTGCTGATTTGATACACAGTACAGCATGTGATGTTTCTTAATTGCTCAGTTGACCAATACTTGACCAATGTCAGAATATGCATATACTGTAGCTACAATTGCTCTTCTTTTGCAAGATAATGAAACTGTTCTGTACAAAATCATATAAATTCTAGAGTCCCTGTCTTTTGTATAGAGCACCCACAGCAAAGGGTAGCTCATTCTCTGTATTAGAAGACAAATCTACAGAACATTAACTTCCACAAACCAGTGTCTTTCTTTGTTTTATAATAAAAAGGGCACTTAACTCTACAGTGGGTACATCAGTAGGGAAACTGGCAGAGTCTTTACCATATGTAGCTGCTTGCTGTTTCCAGGATAATAGTGTTCAAGAGGGCCTATTTTTCTTCAAAACAATTTGATATATTTTTAACGATTTCCCCCCCACTTGTTTCTAGATAGCAAATTGAACAAACACTGCTGCAAAAATGGAGGACTTTGTTTCCTGGGAACTTTTTGTATATGCCCAAAACATTTCACTGGGAGATACTGCGAATATGATACAAGGATCAGGTGTGTAAAGGGGCTTTTTGTCTCTGGAATCCATCCAGCATTGTGCCAGTGGACTTCTCCACACCCAACAATCACACACAATCTTCCCTCCCTCCCTCCCTCCCTTCCTCTTCCAACTCTGCTCCAGAAAAAATGGGTTGGGTGGGGGAGAGTTTGAGAGCTGCAGCATGTAGAATCGTTCCACAAGTGGTGTCATTTGTGCTGGGGAATTGACATTTTATTTAATTTATTGCATTTTTATCCACCTTTTCTCTGTGAGCTCAAGGCAACATTCACGGGGAGAGTCTTCCTTTAGTCTATTTCTACAGTAACAACCCTTAAGGTAGATGGTGCTGAGATAAAGTGACTTGACCCAAATCACCCAGTCAGCTCTGCAGTCAAGTGGGGATTTGAAATTGATCTCCCCAGTTTAACTCTTAACTGTGTGTTTTATGTTTAAAGAAAACATTATCTGACCTGATGCCTCCATTATTCTTGAACTACAGTTCTCATTATCCCTCAATAATCCCCTAATTCAGTCCCAATATATCTCTCAAAACTGAATACCAAAGACTTTCATTATGAAAAGCAGCTCCCAACCAAAGCAAATATAGTATCTAACAGTCATATTTTGGAGTAAAAACTCAGCCTAACTTTGGGTTTCTTTCTCTCTCTTTTTATTTATTATATTCAATTTGGATGCCACCCGACTCTAACTACATGACTCTATCTTTATATGTTTGGTTTCCATATGTTGTCGAATTCCCTTCAGCCCTACCTAGCATGGGTTCTTCCTTCTGTAGGCACCATCATACTGTAAGTGGTGATGTATTGTCACAGAAGTAGAATGGATGGTTTGCTAGCTGGCTGCCTGCCTAGCTGTTGTTTTAACTAGAGTGATGCTTACTCAAAATCCCCCACCTGCGCCTCTGAAGACAAAAGCCCCCCTTTTGTGATTTTATAACGATAACTGGCAGCCTTTGGGGCTCATCACAAGCTCCCATTCACTAAAAACATTGTGGTTTCTTAGGAGTTGTGGTACCCTCGGGCATGGTGAGTGGTCTCAAGAAGAATGCCAATTATGTCGCTGTATTTATGGGACTCTGGAATGCCTGCCTCATGTTCACAAGCAAGGATGTGGTAAGAAGCAGCTGAATTACTACTCGGGAAGCTGAGCTGACTGAACTGCCAATTTCCTAGTCGGAAGACAGCACTCAGTGCTGAATTTAATTTCTTATGTCAGTGAGAAATTGGTTTGAGTACCCATATGGAGCAAAGGGAAGGAAATAATTAAGAGGAGGAGAGCTGAATCTATGGAATATCTGCCTGCCACCGAGAGGTCAAAAACTCTAATTTCCCCTCCAGTTTTGTCTGTGAATCTCATGGAAAGTAAATATTAATTACTGACATTCTTCTCATTCAGATTCCGCTGTTTCCAGCTGACCTGGACACTCAAGGAGAGCCTCCAAAGTTGTAAGTACTAGTATTTATTGTCCCAAGACAGTGTGCGCACAGACAAAGACTCTAGAGATAAAAACCTCAATCTGGGGGCTTTACTTAAATAACACCGAGCATTACCAGTTTCTTAGCAGTTCAGAAATGGCACATAATATCACTATATTATTTGTTAGTTTTATATCCCGCCTTTCCTCCAGGATCTGATTTACCATATGGCATCTAGCCTACAGGCTTTTCCTCTGAACATGTCTTGATAACTGCTTTTTTCCTGGCCTTTCCTTATGACCTTGATTTCATCTCATCCCCAGCCATCCTCTTCTCACAGCACAATGTTTGCTAGTGATACAATCTGGCACACTCCATGGACAATGTGGTTGCTGATG
The DNA here is from genome assembly GCA_023362775.1 of Charina bottae. Taxonomy (NCBI): domain Eukaryota; kingdom Metazoa; phylum Chordata; class Lepidosauria; order Squamata; family Charinaidae; genus Charina; species Charina bottae. The sequence goes on along the minus strand of JALMGJ010000002.1, from coordinate 214,882,351 downwards.
CAGTTGGGTTAAGAAGTGCCCAGACCTGAGGGCCACTTTTGGCTGCTGCAGGCCCAAACCCTCCCTTCCTGTCTCTGAACTTCCCTCATGGCCATGTTGGCTTCCTTGAGGCATCTGCTTGCATCATGTTGGCCTGGCACTTTCCATAGCACTTGTCAGGTCTTCCATATTCTCCTTATCTACATGGGTTCAGTGTTCTATTGAAAAAGCATTAAGACTTTTGGTTAAAAAACAGGTCTTGTGCTGTCCTGAAAGTCTGCTAGTTCTGTGTTAAACAGAATATCAGCACAAACCAGGAAGGAGAACCAGGTTCTGCCAGCTATATGTTGCTAGTAGCTCTGTAACCATTGGGTGCGTAATGCACCAGGGGTTTCAGATGGCCACACTTTTACTATTTGCACTACTTTTATTACATTCTGAGGGCTTACAACTGTCGCCCTGATGGGGCTCCTAAGATCACTCTCATGCAGCGGCAGCTCCTGTGGTTGTTTATTCAATGAACCACGGCTACTTATGTCACCCTTGGTAATGGGGAGGGTGGGCAGCATCATTTTGCCTACCCCATTCTGGTTTTGAGAGCAGTAGATGCTGTGGTGATGGCTGCTATTATGCAAGACCCGGTCACCAAGGGACATTCTCCATGTCCATCCACTAGCTACTTCCAGGTGCTGCTGGCCACAGAGCCAGAACTGGACTCCTTGGTCACTCTTTGCCAGCAAACTATTCCCTTGCAGCCCTGCTTGTTCTCAATTTCCCACTTCATCCTAAGCCAGGGGTGGGCAACGTCAGGCCCGCGGGGCTCCCGCCTGCAAACCCCGCCCATTCCACATGATTGGCTCCCGCCCGCAAACCCTGCCCCCCAGTGCTTGTGATTGGCTCCCGCCCGCAAACCCCGGCCCCCGGTCCGCGGAAATCCCAGAAACCCTGCCCCTCACCCCCCCGGTCCCCGGTTATAAATATCCAAATGGCCCTTGGCAGAAAAAAGGTTCCCCACCCCTGTCCTAAGCCTTCCAGGCCTGGAACCTGACTGCCAGACTCCTTTTGAACATGGGGTTAGCACTCCTGTGTTCAGAAATGGACTCTCTAACAGGCCATAGGCATAGAAGAGGGACTGTTTTGAGCAGGAGCATCAGGTGATTGCTTCATCTCAGCCCCCCCACCCCCCGCTTTACCATCTACCACCTGTTATATGGGTAACGTGACAGGTGGCTTAACTTGCCATTCCAAGCACTTAGCTATTGTTGTCCAGTCTGACCCTAATCCATATTAAGGAGAGTGATGGGACATTTGGTGGAAGGGGAAAGACTGGGCAACCCACAATTCACTTTCCTTCCTTTGACCCACATGAAATCAGCAAGGACAGCACTATATCTTGGCCTCATTTCTATGGCAGAACAGGGATCGGCAAGTGTGCAGGTATACTCTTGCTGGTGCAAGGCTGGCAGATAACAGTTTCACATCACTGCCTGAAAGAGCCCTAAATCTTCACAATTGAAAGGGCTTAATGGGAGATACTTAAATGTTTTTAAACAGCCAGTTACTACATGAGAGGGTGAAAACTGTCAGGGAATTCCATGGTTCCTTAATTCATTGTGAATGCAATTGAAAAAGTCTATTCAGCCAACTAGCTGAGGACATAGTTCAATATCTTTTCCTGGCAACATGACAAGAAACCAAGCAGTATTAAGAATCCAATACTGAAGTGGTTAATAGTGAGTCCCTGAAAAGAATGGACTTCCTCAGCTTTCTTTCTTATTTGAAACAGTCCACTATTTATTGGCAAAGCGGGTGTTTCATGTGTGGATTTGCTAAAATGTCAGCTGTGGGAGTGGGTGCGTTGCAAAGTAGGAGGGATCTGTAGCTTATGCTGGAAAAATCATTTTAGCTAATATAGAGATTTCTTTCAAAATTGCACTTGTTGGCACTTGAGAGCTGCCTTGTGTCATTCTTCATTTGTCTCCCAAGAGTTGGAAGGAAGTGGCATGTAAAAAAGTGGCAGGTCTCAGCTGGTGGGAGCTGGGCTGGATGCCCAACTGGGCATCCCCTACTCTTCTACCCTCCTATCATTGGCAGGATTGAGTACCTTAACCTCACACGATGAATTCATCATTCTGTGTTCTTGTCCAGAAAAGTTTTAAATTAATCTCTGAATTTCAAATTAATCTCTTTAGCTAGGTTCACTCCACATGCTAGACTAATTTTTTAATGCATTTTTGTTAAACACTTCCAAAAAAGTAGAGAAACAGGCAAAAAGGAACAAAGAAAAGAAATACATGCTAGGCTAAAACGTTGTGGGCATCCCACCACCAAAATATAAGTAAATAAGATAGACTCCCAGAAATTAAGTTTGATCCTTGGTGACCATAGATTCATATAGTTTTCCTGTCAACAATACAGAAATGGTCTTTTTCCAGATTTGTTTTAATATCCCAGGCTAACCCGTAATTGTGGGATCTCCTAGTGGTCTCCCATCCAAGAATTGTGTTCTGCTTTGCTTTTTCAAAATCAGCCAAGGTTTGCTAGCTTCTGTCACATGGGCTGGGCTTCAAATTGGGGGGAAAACATGGAAACAGAGATTGCAAAATGTGGTGCCCAATCCGAATTTGGGAAATGATGTGTTGTCAATCTTGCACCATTCTCTCGAAGCCCAATTCAAGGTCATGCATACTTTTTAAATGCCTCTTGTCTGAAGCATTTCTCCTTCCCATTTGAGTTTGCCATAAATGGCAGGTTTCAACAGAGGCCTTGTCTTGTCTCCCACTGCCAAGGGAGTCTAAATTAATGGTAACAGGGGACTAGGCCTTTCCTTTAGCACAACGGCCCCTGGGGGATTTGTTGTAGATCAAAGCCAAGTTGGTTCCATCCCTAATGAGTTTTAGATAGGCAGGTAAAAGAGCAGAGTTTGCCCCACTTCTGAAGAATTTTACGATTGTTCTTGTTTCTGCTTTTGTTTTAGTTGTGGTTTCATTGTGATATTATATATTTTTAAATTAAAAGCAAAAATAGCTGTATTGGTTTAGAAGGGGGGCTGTAAAATTTGCTAACATGCTGGAGTAAAATCTCTGAGAAATTAGTTTCATTCTTAATCCCGTGAATAAAATTAAACAGGGATTGTGGTAAAACAATAAATATTGAAATTAATGGAAAAAATAATTACTATGTAAGGGGAAAAATACTTTGGCGAATATTACATATTATATTTAGTTAACTATGCATTCACTCTGTAATTAAGGTTCCAATAGAAAAGTGTTAAGGAAATTAAACATGTTTGTATTAAAATTAACCAGGACCTATTTTTACTAGAAGGGGGCGTGGTGGCTCAGCTGGTAAGACGCCAGGCTTGTCGATCAGAAGATCGCAAGTTCGGAGGTTCGAATCCCTAGCCCCGCGTGACGGAGTGAGCTCCCGCACTTGCCCCAGCTCTTGCCAACCTAGCAATTCGAAAGCATGCAAATGCAAGTAGATGAATAGGTACCACTTCGGTGGGTAGGTAACAGCGTTCCGCGTGCGTCATGCGGCCACATGACCATGGAAGCGTCTTCGGACAACGCTGGCTCTTCGGCTAACAAACGGAGATGAGCGCCGGCCCCTAGAGTCGGACACGACTGCACAAATGTGCGGGGGGAAACTTTACCTTTACCTTTATTTTACTAGAGGCCTGCTCCAGTCAAAATCTGAAGTCCAAACTATTACTTTATTTATTTTTCTATTATCACACTCACAAAGGACATCTGGCAATTTACTACAAATAATCAGAACAAGATCATAATGCAATGAACTATAAAACAATATATGCTTTTTTTTAAAATGATGATGATGATGACAATAATGATGATGATGACGATGACGACAATGATGATGGTGATGCATCTCCCATCCAACAATGATCTTAACCATTAAGGGCTGTCTGAAACAGTTCCATTTTTACCTTCTTCCTAAACAACCAGGATGGAGGCTGATGTGCCATTCCAGAAAGCAGGGGCCATAACTGAAAAGCACGGATTTCTGGCCTCTCCTCCTCCAAATCCCTTGCGTTTATCATCCCCTTGTAGGTTCTGTTGGAAACAGACAATCTTGCAGGTATCTGAGCATCAAACAATATAGGGCTTTATAGGTCAAACCCAGCAATAAACTAGGGAGACAGCCAGTGTGGTGTAGTGATTTAAGGTGCTGGACTAGAAACCAGGACGTGAGTTCTAGTCCTCCTTTAGGCATGAAAGCTAGTTGGGTGATTTTGAGCCAACCATTCTCCTTCAGCCTAACCTACCTCACAGTGTTGTTGTAAGGAAAATAGGAAGTGGAAGAATTGTGTAAGCTGCCCTGATTTGTACAAAATAAAGGCACAATGTAAATTTAATAATATGTAGTGAACGCAGTGGAACTAGTTTCTGGGGGGGGGGAGCCCAAATTCAGGAAATATGTATTTAAAGTTTTCTACATTGACAACCCCCCACCCCACTTTTCGGCATTAAGACTGTATTGTGCTTCCCAGTCAGATCTAGAGGAACTATCTCTCTTATTGTTTAATGCATCCGCATGAAAAAAAAGTGGCACTTTGCATTAGAAGAGACATTCCAGGAAATTTGAGATTTGCATATGAATTCTTGAATGTCTTGCAATGCTATTAATCATTTTCAAGTTTTCTTTTGGAACAATACTTTGCAAATCCTCAAGGAGGATTTTTAGTTTTAGCTGTTTTTAGTTCTTACTTCACTACTCAGCTGGAACAGCTCAAGAAAAGATCAGTCAGGGTTGGGAGAGCCTTTCAAAAGCAACCCATGCATTTTATTTCTCATCAAGATAAACAGATGCTTTTTATAAATTTGTTTTTCTTCAGATCCCCCAAAGGAGAAATTACTGCAACTCACTTAATCTCGAAACCAGTTCTGAATGGTGAACACATTTCTACAGGCCACGAGACATACCTTTGGAAATCTTCATTATTTCTTCCCATGACTGACATGATAAATAGAAAGAAAGCTGTATTTGTTCAAGTGTTTTGTTTGACAGTTTGCCACTAGGGATAAGCATACCTGTTTCTTATAAAAGTTTGTGCCCTGCACAGTTACTTTAAAGTAGATAACTTTTGTATTGTAGTGCTAAAAACACAATCTCTGAAACATGTTCAATGATCAAACATCTGGTCCTGTTTGCTTCACATCAGAACTTGGAGGGGAATAGGCTAGAATGCGTGTCCATAATGACAGGGAAGAGTCAATAGGTACCATATATGTCCTTCTCTTATTCGCTGCCTATGCTTTTTGCTCCCTTCCAGACTTTACTTTGGGAGCTCTGCCACATGCAGCAGGAGCCAAGAAGCACAAGCAATTAATCCATGGACTGTTTCTTTACAAATTCTGTTGCACTGGGAAAGAATTTTCTCCATAAGATTTGGAGAGAGACCGTGTAGAAAGGATACATTATTGGCCTAAATGAATCCAGGATATACTGTATATGGTACCTGGGTACATCCTTCTAGGGCAGTCTAGTCAATATACTGACATGATCATTAAGCTCCTGATCTACTATTCAACTCTTGCGCAAACTTTGTAATCTACATCTATGATGTTTTAATTACTGAATGATAGTTCTTCCAATGGAAGACGTTACAACATCTACCAGAATGGCATCTGTAAATATGATTTGGGGTGCATATGTAATACAGTTTGTTAATAGATTGTGTGTGTATATATGTATATATGTATATATGTATATGTATATATGTATGTATGTATGTATGTATATGTATGTGTGTGTATGTGTGTGTGTGTGTGTGTGTGTGTATATATATATCTCGTTGAAATTGTAGGAAATAAAATAATAGTTGGGATTTTTTAATTACTATCTTGTATGTTTCAATTTTCCTGATTAAAATGTACATGTGGATAAACCCAAAATGTATGCTTGTAATCAATTTGCTCTGTGAAATATGTCAGGCTTACTTTCTAATCTCTTACCCTGTAAATGATCTCTTTAAACTGGTTAGCAAATATTTATGCTGTTTCAGTTGATCTCCAACCAATGACACAGATACTGTATAATCTGTAGCAGCTACAACACATGACAATCAATGAACCTAGATACTTAGCCAGTTTTCAGGTTCACAGTTTTACTACTGTAAGTTTCTATGCCCTGGTAGTTTGGATTAACAAATTTTGCCCTTGCTACACTCAATATCACCATTATTCAACTATCATATTATTCATGTGAAAGGGATTATAATTCAGATAAATATTCTGTAGAAACATTAACCTTGCTTTTCAGCTTTTTGTACTTCCTAGATGCAGCTGGTTTGCTGCTGAGAAATAGGAAGCTGTAGACTTGCTATGACCCTGCTCCTTCCTTAGCTCTTCTGAATGATCCTACTCATGCCCATATTTCCACATAGGATCGCCAGTCCAGGAAACTTGGTTGATTGCTGTAAAATAATACCAGTATGGTAAGAGTCTTCCAATGTTTGCCACCCAGAAATGGCTCCCACATCTCTACTGTGGTCTTTGTCAATGGTTCTGAGAGCTTCAATGTCACTGATCGACATAAAAAATAGCATCCAGAATGAGTAATTGAGAAATAAGCAGAGCCAGTAGTAGTGGCTATCTGCAGCTCAAAAATAGTGTTTGTTTTCAGTATAGCAAAAAGTTTAAAATGCATAAGGAAAACAAAAAAGAAGAAAATAGTCAGAAAACAGAAAGGGGAAAGGGATAGAAGAAATAGCTGTTTGATAAAACTTGTATAAACCGTGTGTATTCATGGATTGATGAATAAACCATAACTGGTTAAGTTCAAAAGTTGAGTTTGCATAACATGTAGCACAACATACATATATAACATACATAACATAAACAAATTATGACTTATTGTGATGGGTGTTGCACTGCTCATGATGTTGGATAGAGACCAAGAAAACTTACAGTCCTGACTTGGCCATGTTTTGTGCCAGTCACTATTTCTCAGTCCCATTGCTTAAAAAGATACTGTATTCCCAGAGCACTGCCTTGATGGACCATAAATAGATTATTGCAATGCGCTCTACATGGGGCTACCCTTGAAGAGTATCCGGAAGCTTCAGCTGGTCCAAAATGCAGCCGCTCGAGTGGTTATGGGTGCGAGAAGATCAGCACATGTAACACCACTGCTCCGCGAGCTGCATTGGGTACCAGTTTGCTTCCAGGTCCAATTCAAGGTGTTGGTTATCACCTTTAAAGCCCTACATGGCATGGGGCCAGGCTATCTGAGGGACCGTCTCATCCCAATTGCATCTACCCGCCCCACCCGGTCATGCAGGGAGGGCATGCTGCGGACCCCGTCAACAAAGGAATTCCATCTAGCGGGGTCCAGGAGGTGTGCCTTCTCTGCGATAGTGCCCGCCCTGTGGAACATTCTGCCCCCAGAGGTGAGGCAGGTGTCCTCCCTCTTGGCCTTTAGGAAGTCCCTAAAAACCTGGTTCTGCCGCCTGGCGTGGGACAAAGGTAGAGATAGTTCCTCCTGGGGGTGGTTAGTTTAATAATGACCTCCTTTTAAGATCCTACCATCCTCTGGATTTTTATATTCTTATTTATTGTACTGTTTATTGTATTTTAATTGTTATTGATTTTTAACCTTAATTTTAACATTTGTTGTAAACCGCCCAGAGTCTACCGTGGTAGAGATGGGCGGTGATAAATTTGATTAATAAATAAATAAACAAATAAATAAATAAATGCAATAATCAGATAAACAGCCATTTCAAATCTGTATCCCATCCAAATAGCTTTTCTAACTTGGTATGTTGATGATTTGGAAACTAATAATGAACATAGAAATAATAAATGAAATCTTGAATTCATAGAAATATACAGTATATACATGGTACCTTTGCAAATTCAGTGATGACAGGTTGATGAGGGGTTGTAGCTTCTTCAGGAGATCAGTAAGGAATCCAGAATATTGCTGGCATATAGTTTGAAAATAGGTTCGCTCCATAATCAGCTATGCCAGCTATGATGATACTGATGCTCAAAACTGATGCTCAGTTTGGGCATCCCAAACTGCTTGGTTTCTGTCTTTCGGATAATATATAGAAAAGATCTGGTTGAGAGTCCTTGGATGTGCTTGTGCAAATTTGGTCTTGTGTACCTGCAGGAACTTCCTTCATTAGTTTTTGCAGTTATTTTCTAGTACTCTGCCAAAGAAAATAAGGAAAAAAACATTGGTGATGGAAAGTTGCCTACCAACCTCCTATATATAGTCCAACTTGTTCGTGATGACAGCAACTCCTCTTTAATTGTGATCTCACATTTTTTTGAGGCCGTGGATGGTATCACATTCTGCACGGCTTAAACGGTGTAATAAATCACCAGCTTGCTGATTGCTTAGCCTGGAGGCAAAGGTGGAAGCATTGTTTAAAAAACTTGAAAGTTATGACCATCTTGAGGGGACTATACAAGATTCTACATATCAAGTTCTATATTTTATATTTATATTTACATATATTTATATGTAAGATATTTTGTTTTTATGTATTTTAATCCTTTTTAGCCTTATTGTAAACCACCCAGAGTCCCTCTTTTGAGGGAGATGGGCGGTGATGAAATTTGATAGATGGATAGATAGATAAATAAATAATATTCAGTGGATGTTCTGAAAATGTGATAGTTGTGTCCTGCTGCATAAGTCAGAATCATGACATTTGATTGGTAGGAAATGGGTTATTAGGCCCAATTAATTAAATGTTGCCCATAGAAAATTCAGCTGTGAGAATTCAGGAATTCTCATGTGCAAATTTTTTTTTTGCCAAGTTTTTACCTAGCACTGTCTAGCTTTGGTGAACTTTTGCTATCTTCCAGTGAATTCACCTTATTTAGAGATATGTTTTTTGAGGTTGGTTCAGGGTTATTCATTCTTTTGTTGCATAGACTTGGCAATATTTTTGGTACCAAAGGAGAAAATATTTTTAAATGATAATTAGTCTGCAATTGGGGAAAATATCTTGAGTTTATTCTTCCCCCTCACCCCTTAGCATTATTTTTGTTGCAACAAGATAATAATTCCAAAGCACTGTTGGCTTATAGGATAGATGAAGGTTGGTTTCCTCATTTGAACTGTATTTTAGATTGAGATTTTCTACAAGCAATGGCAGTAGTGCACAGAAAAACCGACATTTCCTCCCCTTTTTAAATTTGGCAGGCCATGTTTTAATTGGATGGTATTCTTCACACTATAAGAGGTTTTGCCAAACACTATAGAAATATGAGAAGAAAAGAATACTAAGTTACAGTATGTTTCCAATGTAGAAAATGCTATAGTAGTGAAACTACTAACACCTAATAGCCAAAATAACTTTCATATCACATTTATTTCAAAAATTCATCACAGCAAGGTTCAAACCACATCTAAATTATTTAATCCATACTGCCTTTATCATAAAAGTTGTTTTTCTTGACTGTAAAAATCCTATAGGATATGACAAAGCTGAGCTTCAAGGCAAATTTTCTCTGATGGCATTCTTCTTATCCTGGATGTGGTATTTTCTCTGCCTTCTCTAAATATCAACCTTCCAGATTGTTGGGACTGCATCTCCCAGAATTCTTTATGCTGGTTAGAAAAGCCAAGATAGCTGGAAATGCAGGGAGCTGCAGTCCCAATACCTCTGAAGAGTGTCGTGTTAGGGAAAGTTGGAACAAGCTGTTCATAGGTCCAGGCACATTATGAACTAAGCTATAAAACTAGGTTAAATAGAAATCTCTCTTGCTGATAAGATGGGTTCTTATCCACAAGAGAATAGAACATACACAGACTAAGTTTCCGCAGTCTGGGTTATGGAAAATGTTCTGTGTCATGAACCAGAAGTTCAGACGAGAGAGTGCCTGTATACATATATGCATACATGCACCCATACATAGACATGCATACATATAGGAGTGATACAATCAAGGGTTATTAAAATTAGCAAAACTGAAGCAGGTCTTTGTACTTTCATACTGATCATGCTGATCATTTTGTCCCTTTTTGAAAATATCTACTTTGGCTCCCAGTGCTGAGGAAATAGCCAACTGGCTATAAAGGGTGACGTAATAATTACAAACTTATTCAGTAAATTGAGCTTTATTGTCTAACTGTATATGAACTAATATCTGTGCTTTTTAGCAATCTCTCCTCTTTAACTGAAAGTACCACCTAACGCAGTGCTTTCCAAACTGCTGCCGTTGGCGACACACCAACAGTGGCAGTGGCGGCAGCGCACACGGCGGCGGCCTCGTTTTCCGCTAAAACCCAGAAGCGCTGATGGCGCACCGCTGCTGTCGCCGCCACGCGCGCCCCCGCCATGCACGTCCACTTCTGGGTTTTGTTGCGACACACAGTTTGGAAAGCTCTGACCTAACGCATAATCCCACATGGATTGAGGTGGGCAATGCTATGCTCTTTAATTAAAAATGAAGAGATTTCTTCCATTTTCAAGCAAATATTCTTTATACTATTACTTTACACAAGTTCCTGAGCATTAAAAGTAAGTTCTGAACTCTGATTTCAACTTAGACCAGAGCCATAATATAACCCTTGTGACTCTGGACACCAGCAGAGATGATGCAATAAGAACTGATACTAAACATATAATGTGATAGAGAATTTGGTTACACTCCTTTGGATACAATTTCTAAATACTTCAATAGAGTTCTTCTATAATTCACTGAGTAAACTGAGATCTAAAGATAGTCTCAATCACTGACTCGTTTTCTTGTTGATTTCATACATGAAAAATATGGAAGCTTTAATGTAATTTGTAACCAAGGGCCAATCTACTAATAAAGAACTTGAAAATTAAAATGTCAGTCAAGGTAATTAATATTTGATAATTTGCTAGGCTGTTCATGAAGATTATATTTTAACACCATTCTGATAGCTTGATTATAAAATATGATTTTGTCCATTTAAAGTAGGTTGAGAAAGGGGGAAAAACAATTCTGATTTATTACATGCTTGAATGCTACCATCCTTATTCAGTGACATTTTTGCTGGCAGAACAATTTAACAATTTGAATGTTTTCACATATGTACTATGAATATACCACATAAGAGGAACACGTATAGTCTTAGTGTTCTCTTAATTCACCAGCTAAGCAATTAAATAGGAAAAAATGAATTTTGAAACGCATTAACAGGTATCTCTCAAGAACGGGGAGGCAGGGTATGTTGCAGGTCCCTTCAGTTAGGGAAGTATATCTAGTGGGGCTAAGGAAAAGGGCCTTCTCTGTGGTGGCTCCCTCCCTTTGGAACATCATTCCACCAGATATAAGATTGGCCCTCTCCTTGCTCCTGTTCCGGAAGGCCCTGAAGACATGGTTTTGTCAGCGGGCCTGGGGACCCCAAGCTGCTTCGGAGCCAATCAAGTGGCTGTTATGAATGGGCTTCTCTTGATTTAACCTATACTTTAACATACAAAGAAAACATTGAAAGGAAGAATTACCTTTGTATGACTTCTGAAATAAGACTCAAACGTCCATCATATCAGTTTCTAAATGTTACACATAGGATAAGCGATGGTACCATATCCTTCACTTCAGGCAGCAAATTGTCTTGGACCAGCACTGAGGAACAACCTAGTATGATCAGTGGACTTCAAATCCTATCAGTCACAGCTAGCACACCTAATGGCAAAAGACTGTGGGAACTGTGATCTGAAATACCAGGTGTGCAGGAAGCTGCTTAAGAGTATAAACCATGGGCTGGGAAGTAGGTTCGGCAAGGAGTCAGGTCCTCCAACAGAAAAGCAAAGGCTAGGAGTCACATATGTCAATCTGCAGTGCTCTCCAAGAGGAGGAGCAATATAAGAAAGAAACTTATTTTCTGCGCTTGCTGACTGGCTTGATTTTGTCCAAGTCCTCAGATGTGCTGCTCCAGATTGCGAGAAGCAATGGGGGAGCTCCAAGAGCAGGAATTCTGAAATCCTACCATAGGGTACTTCTGTTCAAATGAGAGTGAGTGAGTTGAGAATATGCTAGCTCCACCACCACTCATTGCCTGTGCTGGCATCATTTATTTATTTACTTACTTGACCGATTTATATCCTGCTTTCTCTGGGCTGAGAAAGAGGGCATGACTGGCCCAAAGTCAACCAATGAGTTTCATGGCTCTGGGGAGGATTGAACCTGGCCTCTACAGTCCCAGTCGAACCCCTTCTACATCAACACTTTTGCCCTGGGACCTTAAGGACTGTAAGTTTGGTTCTTGCACTACTCAGCAAAGAAAATAGCTACACTGGTTGCATTCACAGAGATATCCTCTTATTGCATACATAGTAAAGGTAAAGGTTCCCCCCGCACATTTGTGCAGTCGTGTCCGACTCTAGGGGCCAGTGCTCATCTCCGTTTGTTAGCCAAAGAGCCAGCGTTGTCCGAAGACGCTTCCGTGGTCATGTGGCCGCATGACGCGCGCGGAACACTGTTACCTAAACACCAAAGTGGTACCTATTCATCTACTTGCATTTGCATGCTTTCGAATTGCTAGGTTGGCAAGAGCTGGGGCCAGTGCGGGAGCTCATTCCATCATGTGGGGCTAGGGATTCGAACCTCCTAACTTGCGATCGACAAGCCTCGCGTCTTACCCGCTGAGCCACCACGCCCCTTTATTGCATACATGCACACATTTACTGTATATCATTGCACAAGTAATAGAAGTATTAAATTCAAAAATGGAGTGACTTGTAGCATCCCTACACATTCCCTACCTACTTTAAAAAGTAGACATTTACAGTAAGTATACTTCTTCTTTGGGGGAATCTCTCAAGAATTTACTACTGTCTAGAATTAATAAGCAGTTTATTAGTGAAAACAATGGAGAATGAAAATTTTCTTGTTCACAAATCAGAATTCAAATTTTGGTTTTTGGTAATGGTAGATTTTCTAATTTTGGGAACATAATTTTGGGAACATTACACTTTTCTGTCACTAACAGTAAATATCTATTTCAGTGGTATTCAGTAGGAACCTCTCCCACACTTCCACCTTCATTATCCCTCTTCTCTCCATGTTTCAGTTCAAGACTAAATAGACAACTTGAAGAATTTGTGGCTGAATTTACTTGCTCTCTTTTTCCTTTCTGTCTCATCTGTTGTGTCATTTAGACTGTAAGTCTAAAAGAGGAGTAACTATTGTGGTTTTTGTGGAGTCCTTGGTGTTCTCTGAGCCTTGTTGTTTTATTGCAGATGTTTCATTGCCAGGCTAGGCAACATCTTCAGTGCTAAAAGGGAGTGGAACTTGCTGTCTGTTTATATACCCTGGCTTGTCCTGCCTGTGTTGGTGGGGGTGTTGTACTCTCCTTGGTAGTACCTTGATTGGGTTGTTGTGTGCTGCTTGGTTGATTGACTGAATTAATAGTTCCTTGATTAGGGTCTAATGTGTTGTTTGATTGCTCCTCTGCTGCTAATCTTGCTGTAAGAATTGATGCTTTCGAACTGTGGTGCTGGAGAAGACTCTTGAGAGTCCCTTGGACTGCAAGGAGGTCAAACCAGTCAATCCTAAAGGAAATCAACCCTGACTGCTCATTGGAAGGACTGATGCTGAAGCTGAAGCTCAAATACTTTGGCCACCTAATGCGAAGAGAGGACTCACTGGAAAAGATCCTGATGCTGGGAAAGACTGAAGGCAAAAGGAGAAGGGGATGGCAGAGGATGAGATGGTTAGATAGCATCACCGATGTAATGAACATGAAGTTGAGTAAACTCCGAGAGACAGTGGAGGACAGGAAGGCCTGGCGTGCTATGGTCCATGAGGTCACGAAGAGTCGGACACGACTAAATGACTGAACAACAACAACAACAACAATCTTTGCATAACTTGTTGTTGATTGCTGGCCAAGAGGTGTTCTGGTCTTCTGGCTTTTCTATTGTTTCTTATGAATGGTATGTAAATGTTGTTTACCTCTATGTGTCTGTTGATGGCTGCTTTGTCTGTGGTTTTTATTTGCATGTAGCATAGTACATCAGATACATTTATATATGACAATAACTTTGGCTTTGGCTTTAAAAAAAAACCCAGAAAAATCTGGTGAAAGAAATATTAAACAAAGGATGTGGTAGTAGACCATGAAGAGTGACATCTTATAATTGGAGCTTTTCCAGAAGACTAACCATTTTAATCTACTTCCTCAGAATAATAAGGAATCTTATAGGCTGTAGCCCACAAAAGCTTACACTATAAGATGTTTATTCTACAAGATGCCAGAATATTATTTACAATGGTGAGGGGGGAACATCTCGTTTTGAGAAATTTCAAAACCACAGCAAAGAAAAGCTTTCTGGTTATCATTTCAACAGAGAACAATTATGTGCCACATTTATCTCACATTCTTAAAAGCTTTGAGGCTGCCCTTGAGTTGAGTGCAAATTCCTTCGCTATGTACCACATTAAAAGATTGGCTGGAGTCTTGTCATACAACCAGCTAGGTGTTCTTATCAAAGACTTATTCAAAAGATTTGCTGCTATCACTCTTCCAGCTCACTCAAGTAACATACTCTTAAAACAAGCCGCATGTTATACAACATAGAGTGTTTAGGTCTCTGATTGCTCAAATGATGGCATTCTGTTCCTGCTAGTCACATGGCAACATGTTCCTAAGATGTTGCACTCGTCAAAGAATAACTGTTTCCCTTGAGCCAAGTTGTGACATCAGTGACACTTGCCAGAAAATTATAGCATAGATCAAATGTGGCATTCAGAGCTGATGGTTTGTAGCTGTCTGGCAATTCCACTTCATGTTGTAGACTTCATAGAAGGAGATTAGTTTCTTTGCCCCCTGTTGAAATGATTCAAAAATAGCCATGTCACCAAACCCAAATAAAAAATGAGTGGCAGAAGAAAAAGTTATTTGAAGCTTGCCCAATCCACTTTGAGTTTATCAGAAAGAGAAGACCCTAAAGGTAAAACTAACACATTTAAAAACTATTTCCAAAAAGCCAAGGTGGAAGGAGAAGAAACCTCTATATTATTAAAGTAAGCATTTGATTTTTAAAATAAATTATTACTATATTAAATTGTAATGTTTAGCACAGTAATTGACTTCTCTCTAATCTTTTTATACAATTAATAATGCAAACTAGTACATGCTGTTTTACAAGTTTCTGGATTTTTATTGACGTATTTGGTTTTCTTAAGATACTTTGATGTTTGAATTATTTGGATATATTGATATTAATATGTTGATATTTAACTTGAGTTAAAATTTGTCATCTCATGCTTGATGCCTCCATATGATATGTTTAATAAAATGACAGTTCTGGCATACTAATAGGAATATAGAACTTATTTGTCCAGCTTTAATTAAATAATTACAAATAAACAACAAATAATTGTTGATATACAATTGTGTTCTAAGACCACATCTAATCTAGAAACAAGACCCATTTATTGTAGTTTTCTTATGTCTGAGTAAACATGTATTGAATTGGCCAGTAAATGAGCTAAAATTCATTTGAGATGCAATTTCATAACTACAGTATTCTACACACAGTCCTGTCTTTCCTATCTTGACATATTTTGTGAGGTAAGAATGAAGATGAAAGAAATTATGAGGAACCTAACTCTACATCTTTGCAGAACACCTGCTTCATCTGGAAACACTGTGAGTTTCTGTTGAAGATAGAATATTAGTCCCAGTAAAAGTATACCAATTTCATAATGCTCTACATATCTATTCAGTAGTAAACGTTACTGAATTAAATGAGAATTAAGCCAAGGGAGATTGAACTGTGAGTTGCAGTTATGAACATTTAGCAGGGAGTAAGTGTGTACTGAATTCAGTAAGGCTTACTTCTGAGTAGACTCTTACAAGTTTACAATAAAATCCTGTCTTTAAAAATGCCATCTTAAAATATATAATACGTAAAACATTAACTTCCAAGTTCTCTAACATCAAAGATGTTTGCTCTCCATTTTAGGGAAGTGGAAAGGAACTCAGCGAAGGAAATTTAAACAGAAAATTCAGGTTAGACAAAATAGCTTTTCCCATTCATCAGTGCTTAAGCTACCACATTAGGGATTGGCTCAATTATCTACTGTGGATTTATACTTAAAACAAATTGCTACCTTTAAATACAGGACATGGAGCTATCCTTTAAGAGATTCGCAGTATTTCCACTTATTTGTTCCATCTAATTAGGAAGGACTGAATTGAAGGAAACTAGCCATTCATTCTGGGGCAGGCTCACTTGTCTGAAATTAAAGCCATGTTACCAAGGTGACCATACATTGCTTTGCATTGACAAGCCAAA
The DNA here is from genome assembly GCA_023362775.1 of Charina bottae. Lineage (NCBI taxonomy): Eukaryota > Metazoa > Chordata > Lepidosauria > Squamata > Charinaidae > Charina > Charina bottae. Next base: position 214,866,108 of record JALMGJ010000002.1, on the reverse strand, counting down.
ATGAGGCCATGAACCAAAGATATTATGTAGATGTATTGGTAAAAACAGTGCCATACTTGAATACTTTTAATGTGTTTTTCATGGGGAATGGAATTTTAAATGGAATTACAGATTTCCTCTTTTCTCTTAAGTTTCTGGATTTATCTTATTATTTTGGGCAATCACCACAAAAACAAGAACAAGCAACACGAACAAGGAATAAATTAAGAGAACGAAACATATACCCCCAAATGCCACAAATGATTGTGGAGAAAAATGATTCCGTCGGTACTTCTGAACTGCAAGAACAGTGCCTCTTTTGCTCAGGGTTAAGGTTCCAAATAATGTCATCACCCACTTGAACCCTCCTGCATTTTCCCAACATTTTTCCCATATTTTTCCTTTCCAAACAAAAAGTTTGTTGAGGAGGAAAAGACAGAAATGTTGAGCAACCCTTCAGCTGGTGGTACAGTACTAAAAGCCCTCAATCTGGAGGTATCCTGCGGATCAAGTGATACCAGATGGCGAGTGTTGGCAGATTTGCAGACACAAGGGGGAGATATTGACATATTTGAATGAAGCTCAAGTTTTACAGAAGCGCTGATGTCTGCACATGCTTAATTGCCTGGGACGGTTGACTGTCATTGGGAAAAGAAAAATATAAAACTGAGGAGACTGAAAACAAAAGGAAAGCTTGTTAGGAAGTAAGACTATGTTACACGATTTTGTAACTTACTGTTACTGCACAATAGTATCTACTTGCAGTCCAAGTAATTCATGAAATATTCAGAACAGAAAAGCAATTTAAAAAAACCATTGGATTGTATTCTTACTATTCTAATGATATTTTATCTAATGGTTAATAGATAATTCACCCTGGATGGTCTTCTACTGAATCCAGATTAGAACAGTCTATAAGCTTTAAAGAAACTACTTTTGTTTATTTATTATTCTGTTTATGAATGCAGCAATAACGTTATTCTTCTTTATGGGTGTAAAAACTTCTGTTGTGCTCAAAAATATCAAAGTGACACAATCTGAAATAAAATAATAGTGTGTTATATCAAATGCAAATAAGAACCAGGGAAAAAAAACGTACACAATATTTCAGGGACTAAATGTGCTGAACAAGTTGTCATGAGCAAGTTACTAATTTTTGTTATGCACCTTGATGATTATGTGAGAAGGACCATGAAAAATATTTCATTTTCCAGAAACCCATCAGGAACAATAAGAATTGACAGTCATAGGCACAAGAAGGGGAACTTCAACTTCCAGTAGATCCAGCCTGCATTGTCAATGAAGACTGATGTTAGGAACTATAGTTCAGCAACATCTGGTAGTATAGCCCATTTTCCATTCTTTTCACAGTGTAGCTCACTGTAGTTATAGAACAATATATAGATGTAGGATACTTTCTCTGTGAACAAAGCTAAGAAGGTGTTTGCTGAAGCACAACATCCTTTGTCAAACCAGATCTGGAAAACTTTAGCTTAAATATTATAGCTCTTCTAAGTAGAAACTAATGTAGGAAAATTATTTTCACAAAGGCTTTTATTTAGGCCATTTTATAATGGGAAAAGGAAATGACTTATTTTCTTAGAACATGGATTATTCTCTTAGCAGTCAGCGAAGAAAAGTGTTGTCTCCTTTATAGTTTTGATTTGCTTTTCAGAAAATGGACAGATCTGTTGGCTCCAACCGCCATGCCATAGTAATCTGCGATGCTCACAGCTTGAAGAAATTTTGGGAAAAAATAATTGAAACATGCACCAAGCAAAAAGAAGATGAAGATTCTCGATTACACCGAAGTGCTTTAAATAAGTGAGTGATTTTATCTGCCTTGAATTCAATCTGCTTAGCAAAGATGCATCACAGGTTTCAAACTGGATACATCTAGTATTTTTATTCAGTTTGTGTTCAACTGAGCAACGGACTTCAGAAACAGAATAAACTGCCCAAGAAAGGCAGAATTTCATTCCTGGGAGACCTGGACAAGTATATCTTTGGGATGCTTTACATACATGATATGCTAGCCTAAAGGCAGACAGTGGAATTGCTGATATACTGTCTTTTCCCCAAAGCTATCATTCCTTGATTCATTTATCCACACTGATGATCCTTTCCATATTTCTGCAAGGCATCACCATCCATCCTATGACCTTTTGGTCATCTGGAGGATGGCAACATTAAAATAATGTTGTCCTATTATAAATGTGTGGAGGGGCATGGTGGCTCAGCGGGTAAGACGCCAGGCTTGTCGATCGGAAGATCACAAGTTCGGAGGTTCGAATCCCTAGCCCCGCGTGACGGAGTAAGCTCCCGCACTCGCCCCAGCTCTTGCCAACCTAGCAATTTGAAAGCATGCAAATGCAAGTAGATTAATAGGTACCACTTTGGTGGGATGGCAACAGTATTCCGCGCGTCATGCCGGCCACATGACTGCATAAGCGTCTTTGGACAACGCTGGCTCTTCGGCTAACAAACGGAGATGAGCACCGGCCCCTAGAGTCGGACATGACTGCACAAATGTGTGGGGGGAACCTTTACCTTTTTATTATAAATGTGTACCTCTATTTCATGAAGGAAATATGCAGATTTCCAATATAAGCTTAGCTAAATAAAAGCAGATAAATGACATTAGATATGAATGTATTTGAGGGTCCCCTCCACAAGTACCTTCCAAGCAGATTTGTTGCAACTAGCAAAGGGTTACTTTTATTTCACAGACATGATGACTTGAGACAAAGAATAGAAATGCCAATTATATCACCAATCCAGTGAGTTAAAGTGGTGATACAGACTATATTTAGAGTAAGCTCCGCTAAGTTAAATGGGGCCAACTCCCAAAGAGATACGCATAGGTTTACTCTTAGCTACTGTAATGTAGTTATGCATACCTCAGGTCTGCAACACTTAGGGCACTTCCATACCACTGCTTTCTACCATTTTGGTAACTGCTCTACATCTGATTGACCTCATGTTGTTGTCTGCACTCAGGAAGTAAGTTGATTTAGTTTGGACTCTGCTTTTATTTATTACAAACAGCAGCAAAGCCACTATTTTCCTTTGAAACACTAAGCTTTGTAGAACTTGTGTGCAAATTGTTTTGCTGTTGGCAGGAACTCTTGGCTCCCTTCACATCCTAGTTTCTGGAATCAAGCCAGCCATCCCCCTCTCTCCCCTCTCCCCAGATTCACTGTGCTATTCCTGGAGCTTTTCTCCTCTCGTATGTTTAAAACCTATCTCCACATTCTCCCAATCCAGCCACAACCACAACACATAACTAGGATCACAACTATGGGAAAATGCCTGGTTACGAAACTGCTAACGTGCTAGCATTTTCCATTCACAAATCACCAGGGTTTTTCAAGTGCTACTGAGGGATGGCTGCAAGGTAGCTTGGGAGCCACTGGAGGACTTCCGTGCATTTTTTACAATCCATTTCCCCCTCTATACTTTGCCTCTCACATTTTGGGGCAGTTCATCAGAAAAATGCATACAAATATTGATACTGAAAAATATGGTTGAGAAGAGGATGTCACCATGTGTTTTGCATTCACTTCTGTGGAATGGAACTATAAAGTGTTTGTAATTCCACAACCGGTGGTGGCCCAGGGAGAGGAAAATGGATTGTATACAACTCTTGGCATTTTCCTACAGCTTAGCTGAAGGGAGAAAGAGTGAGTATTAGTTGTCTCATGGTCTTCATTCCATGCCTCAAAGTCATTAGGGGTGAAGTTGATCCTGGATTAATTTCAAACTGCTGTGGGAAGGATTGTGGGATGGGAATACTGGTGATGGGCTCATCCTAAAATTTGATTTTCTTTGGAAGGAAGTTGTAAATATAAAATAATTCTGCTTACAATATTATAACAAATTATCTAACATCTTTTACTCCTACGTAAGATCCAGGGAGATAGCCAGCACTCTAAAATGGTGCTAATTTACCTAAATTCAAAATTCAGTTCTCTGGCCCTCTTATGTGCCTGTTAAACAAATGTTGCCTATGGTTTTCTCACATACAGTACTTTGTTTCTTATATCATCTTTAATTAAAAGGTAAAAAGGTATTCCTCTTTCAGATATTTACTAGCTCAGCCTTTCCCAACCTGATACCCTCTAAGTATGATGAGTTTATAACACTACCATTCCCATTCTGGTATTTATGGGAATTGTGTCCAAAACTTCTGGAGTTTGCTAGCCATTCAAAATATCAGCCTGTTATAAGCAACTCCCAAGGCAACTTAGCACTTATGATTATCTAACAAAAGAAATATGCCAGCCTGATCTGACAACATTAAACAGCTTTCTTTTACCTAGAGCCCAATCTTAGAATCACAGAATTGGAAGGCTCTTTGGAGATTATTTAGTCTAATCTTCATTTTCTGTACATTAGCTTTTAGCAGTGATTTTATATCCCTAAAGTAGTGTTTCTCAACCTTGGCAACTTTAAGATGTCTGGACTTCAACTCCCTAGTGTGTGCTGGCTGGGGAATTCTGGGAATTGAAGTCCAGACATCTTAAACTTGCCAAGGTTGAGAAACACTGCTCTAAAGTATTAAAGTCCTTGCTTTCATTATCTATTAGAAACATATTTTCACAATAAGGATGCAAACCAGCTGTTAATAGCAAAAGATGTATTAGTAGAGCTAGATAAGCTGGTTCATTCATGTACCCACATAACTAACTACAACTAGCATGTCCCTGAAATAGCTTGGATTGCTGTGCTTAGTGCTGCTCCTCCTTTATTCAGGCAGGATGGAGGAGGAGAAAATGTTCTTTATATCTCACCATGGTCTTCCTAACTTTCAGATTTGCAAAACTCTCATCCAGTTCCAAGTGCCATCAACATGCTTGCTCTTAACAAGATGCAATAAAACAATGACAGCTACTGGAGGTGCAGCTCCACCACCAAAGGTCTTTTCCCACCGTTGAGTTAAACACCCATCCTTGAGCCAGCAGAAAACTACATTGATATTTGCTGTCACTATGGCCAATCCCTCCTCTATGTTTTTTTTTGTACTGTCTTAATGACATATAATGCGGCTGAGATTATGCATGTGCAGCACATGATCACCAAAGCAATTGGTTGATTCCTCCATCTTTGCTGTTTTCTGTCTTCTACACTTCATTAGCCAGCAGGGAAAATACCTGCCAATCACGGAGCTGCAGCAGGAACGGGTGGATCTGGCTGCAGGACTCTGTAGTCTTCACACTCCTTCCTGTACCTCTCCTTCTAAACCACATTCTGTTGTAGCCTGAGCTGAATAATATTTCTAAAAGAAGAGATCAGGATCATGAAGGAAATTAAGTCACAAACAGCATTATTTACTTAGGATCTCTTTCCCCTTCCTTTCATTTCTTGGCAACAAATCCCAAATATTCCTCCATGCTCTGTTTAGGAGGCAATGAACAGGGAGTTGGTCCCATCACCCAACCTCCAGATCCAGCATGTTTACTACTCAGAGTCACACTGTTTTAATATTTCAGCCTTGCACTAAACTGATGAAGGCTAGAGAAGTAAACTTTCTGAACAGCCTAGCACCATTGTACCATCTTGAAAGCTCTTTATTTTATTTTATTTATTAAATTTCTATGACCGCCCATCTCCCCCTCAAGGAGGGACTCTGGGCGGTTCACAACACAACATCATTAAAATACAATAAAACAACAATAAAAATATAAATACAATAAAATCCAAGTGGCAGGTGGTTCTTACAGTGCAGGTGAACATATTTAAAATATTTGAAATATTTGAGGCGGCTCTAGGAAATCAGCCATCCCCAGGCTTGACCACTTTCCTTCTTGCCCCAGGCGAGATCGCAGAGCCAAGTTTTTAATTTTGTCTTTAGGGAGACAACGGCAGGATGGCAGTAGATGAGGTTGACGCATGACCAGAGGGAACAGACTGGGCTCTAATTTCATTCACTCTTGATCACCTGACTTTGCCTCTGATGTAACGGATGAAGTATAATAGATGTTACACATCTGCTGTCTGAATTCTTTCTAAAGTACAAAACTACATCTTGATTCTCTGGATACTCCCCTTGTTCTGTAGCTAGCTAACCACAGAAACTGTTATGCAAACACTAGATTAACAGTGGTACAGCTAAGGATATCATTTTTTTTTAAGAAACTTTATTAAATTTCAGAATATAAGTAAAACATATAAGAATAGAAAGATATTGAAGAAGGAAAGAAAGAACGAAAAAAGAACAAACTTAAAAGTGCAGAAATAAAAAGAGTCCAGGATTGGGGGCTAATGGATTCAGAGACTCTGGGGGTTATAGTGCGGGGCAGGCCATTGAGGTGGTGACGGGCAGGGGACGTTATGACAGGAGCTGGAAGGCGGGCCATCTTGGGGAAAGACACTCCCAGTGCTTTACCGGTGGCGTGTTCCGGCCCTCCGTGCTCAAACCTAGGTCCCGGACAGCAGACTTGTGGTTGCCCTGACTTTCGGCTGCTGCTTTGTAATGCCAGGTCAATTAATAACAAGGGCCCCCTCATATGTGATTTGATCGCGGAGGAGGGGGCCGACCTGGCATGTATTACCGAGACCTGGCTGGGCCCTGGAGGAGGGGTTGCCCTCTCGGAGATCTGCCCGGCCGGGTTTCAGGTATGGCACCAGCCGAGACATTGGGGTAGGGGAGGCGGGGTGGCAGTTGTCATCCGAGAGTCTATAGTGGCCTTCAGGGGCACGGCTCCACAGGTGGCCGGATGTGAGACTCTGTTCTTCAAGTTGGGTTCCCGAGAGCAGTTGGGAGTGTTGCTGCTGTACCAGCCTCCCTGCTCCGTAGCAACCTCCCTGCCCGAGCTGCTGGAGGCTGTTTCGGGGTTGGCGGTGGAATTCCCCAGACTTATGGTTCTGGGGGATTTCAACCTGCCGTCCCTGGGACGTGCCTCGGAGACAGCTCGGGAGTTCATGGCTACCATGGCAGCCATGGGCCTGGTCCAGATTATCCAGGACCCAACTCGAGACAGTGGTCTCACTCCGGACTTGGTTTTCCTGTCGGAGCAGTGGCAAGGTGATCTGGGGGGAGAGTTACATCTTTCCTAGTTGTCATGGTCGGATCATGCCCTGGTGACCCTTAGATTCTCATATGCTGCCCCACTCCACAGGGAGGCTGGACCTATTCGATTGGTCCGCCCCCGGCAACTAATGGACCCGATAGGGTTTCAGAGGGAGCTGGGGGTTATATCCGAGGATCTTCTGCACGGTCCAGCGGAGGTCCTGGCCACAGCTTGGAATAAGAAAGTGGCCAGGGCCTTGGACAGGATCGCGCCTATGCGGCCTCTCTTGTCCCATCCGACCCGATACTCCCCGTGGTTTACGGAGGAGTTGAGGGTGCTGAAAAGGGTTAAGAGACGTCTAGAGCGCCGCTGGAGGAAGACAAAGACCGAACCCGACTGAACACAAGCTAGAGCCGCGGTTAAGGCCTACCTTGTGGCGGTAAGAGTGGCGAAACGTTGATATTTCTCCGCTCTTATTGCATCCGCAGAATGCCGCCCGACGGCCCTGTTTAGGATTACTCGATCTCTCCTAGGTAAGGTGGGGTCGGTGACCCACCTTCAGGGCCGTGTGGAGGAATTTTCAGAGCATCTGACGGATAAAATCGCTCGGATCCATTCTAAGTTGGACTCCAAGCGTGATACATGGTCTGGGGAGATGCCAAGGGAACGTCTTTGCCCGATTATCTGGGAACGGTTTGATCCTGTTGGGCCTGAGGAAGTGGACAGGATCCTCTGGACTGTAAGGGCCACTACTTGTCATCTTGACCCATGCCCCTCCTGGCTGGTGAAAGCAGCCAGGGAGGTGACATGTGGTTGGGTCCATGCGATGGTTGCTGCATCCTTGGGAGAGGGAGTGTTCCCGGCGGCTTTTAAGGAAGCGCTGGTGCACCCCCTCCTCAAGAAGCCATCACTGGACCCTATAGTGTTGGACAATTTTCGTCCCGTCTCCCACCTCCCCTTTCTGGGGAAGGTGGTTGAGAAAGTGGTGGCATTACAACTCCAGAGGATTCTGGATGATACGGATTATCTAGACCCCTTTCAGTCAGGATTCAGACCGGGATATGGGGTAGAAACTGCATTGGTCGCACTTACTGATGATCTCTGGTGAGCGCGGGATGGAGGCAGTGCATCCATCCTGGCTCTTCTTGACCTCTCAGCCGCTTTCGATACCATCGACCATGGTATCCTTTTGGGACGGCTTAGGGGGTTGGGGGTGGGCGGCGTGGTTTTGCGCTGGTTCACCTCCTTCCTCCAGGGCCGATACCAATCGGTGGTAATAGGAGATGAGAGATCCGACCCTCGGCCCCTACTTTGTGGGGTGCCACAGGGTTCGGTTCTCTCCCCTCTCCTATTTAATATCTACATGAAACCGCTGGGTGAGATCATCCGCCAACACGGGATGAGGTATCATCAATATGCTGATGATACTCAACTATATATCTCCATCCCGGGCGAGTTAAGTGATGCAGTGACTGCCCTTTCTCAGTGTCTGAAGGCTGTGGGGGCCTGGATGGGGAACAACAGGCTTCAGCTGAACCCTGGTAAGATGGAGTGGCTGTGCATTGATGGTGCCTCAAGATCCAGAGAGTTGTCATCTTTAGATCTGGGCGGGGTGGCACTACCCCGTTCAGACACTGTGCGGAACCTGGTCATCTCCCATATAGACTATTGTAATGCACTGTACATGGGGCTACCCTTGAAGAGCATCCGGAAGCTTCAACTGGTCCAGAATGCGGCTGCGCGTGTAGTTATGAGTGCCCCAAGATCGGCACATGTGACACCTCTACTCCGCGAGCTGCATTGGTTACCAGTTTGCTTCCGGGTCCAATTCAAGGTGTTGGTTGTCACCTTTAAAGCCCTACATGGCATGGGACCAGGTTCCCTAAGGGACCGCCTCGTCCCCAGAGCATCGACCCGCCCCACTCGGTTATGCAGAGAGGGCTTGCTACGGATCCCGTCTACAAGAGAATTCCATCTGACGGGGTCCAGGAAGCGGGCATTCTCTGCAGTGGCACCCGCTCTCTGGAATATTCTGCCCCTAGAGGTGAGGCTAGCCCCCACACTGATGACCTTCCGAAAACAATTGAAGACCTGGCTCTGCCACCTCGCTTGGGATGGGAGGAGTAATAGCTCCTCTTGGGGATGGCTTGCTCCGTAGAGTTCTTTTAAACTTAACATCAGAGCCTCTTGGGTTTTATATATTTAACTAATTTATATAGATATTTATGTACAATATTTATATGCTTTTATATGTTTTAATTGTCAACTTTGTGTAAACCGCCCAGAGTCCCCTCTGTGGGGGGAGATGGGCGGTGATATAAGTATGATAGATAAATAAATAAATAAATAAATAAATAAATAAATAAATAATAACAAGGTCTCCCTCATATGTGATTTCATCACGGAGGAGGGGGCAGACCTGGCATGTATCACTGAAACCTGGCTGGGCCCGGAAGGAGGTGTCCCTCTTTCTGAGGTATGTCCAGCTGGGTTTCAGGTTTGGCACCAGCCGAGATCTCAGGGCAGGGGAGGAAGGGTGGCTGTTGTCATCCAGGAATCTCTAGTGGCCGTCAGGGGCCCCGCTCCACAAGTTGCCGGGTGTGAGGCCTTGTTTTTCAAGTTGGGTTCTTGAGAACAGTTGGGAGTGTTGCTATTGTACCAGCCTCCCTGCTGTGTAGCAACCTCCTTGCCTGAGCTGCTGGAGTCCATCTCGGGGCTGGCGGTTCAGTTCCCCAGGCTTATGGTTTTGGGGGATTTCAATCGGCCCTCCCTGGGGCGGGCCTCGGAAGCAGCTCGGGAGTACATGGCCACCATGGCGGCCATGGGCCTGTTTCAGATTATCCAGGGCCCGACTCGAGACAGTGGCCTCACCCCAGATTTAGTTTTCTTGTTGGAGCAGTGCAATGTGATCTGAGGGGAGAGTTACTGTACATCTTTCCCCTTTGTCATGGTCAGATCACGCCCTGGTGACCTTGAGATTCTCCTATGCTGCTTCCCTCCACAGGGAGGCTGGACCCATTCAATTGGTCCGCCCCCAGTGACTGATGGACCCGGTAGGGTTCCAGAGGGAGCTGGGGGTTATACCCGAGGATCTGCTGCACGGACCAGTGGAGGCTCTGGCTGCCACCTGGAATAGAGAGGCGTCCGGGGCCTTCGACAGGATCGTGCCTGTGTGGCCTCTCTTGTCCGGTCGAACCCGACACTCCCTGTGTTTCACAGAGGAGCTGAGGGTTCTGAAGAGGATTAAGAGATGCCTAGAGCGCCGCTGGAGGAAGACAAAGACCAAACCCGATCGAACACAAGATAGAGCCGCTATTAAGGCCTACCTTGTAGCAGTAAGAGCGGCGAAACATATTTCTCCGCTCTTATTGCATCTGTGGAATGCCGCCTGACAGCCCTGTTTAAGATCACCCAATCCCTTTTAGGGAAAGGGGAGTCAGAAATCCATCTGCAGGGCCATGCTGAGGAAATTTCTGGGCATTTGCAGGATAAAATCGCTCGGATTTGCTCCAAGTTGGACTCCGAGCGTCAGACAGGGTCTGAGGAGATACCTGGGGAACGTACTTACCTTGTTATCTGGGAACAGTTTGATCCTGTTGGACCCAAGGAAGTGGACAGAATCCTCCAGACTGTAAATGCCACCACCTGCCAATTAGATCCATGTCCCTCCTGGCTGGTGAAAGCAGCTCGGGAGGTGACACGTGGCTGGGTCCAGATGATGGTAAATACATCCTTGAGAGAGGGGGTGTTCCGGCAGCCTTTAAGGAAGCGATGGTGCACCCCCTCCTCAATAAGCCATCGCTGGACCCTACTGTACTGGATAATTTTCATCCAGTCTCCCACCTCCTCTTTTTGGGGAAGGTGGTGGTTGAGAAGGTGGTGGCATTGCAGCTCGAGGATTCTGGATGAAACGGATTATCTAGACCCCTTTCAGTCAGGTTTCAGGCCTGGTCATGGGACGGAAACTGCATTGGTCACGCTTATGGATGACCTTTGGCGGGAGTGGGATGGAGGCAGTGCATCCATCCTTGCTCTTCTTGACCTCTCAGTGGCCTTCGATACCATCGACCATGGTATCCTTCTGGGGCAGCTCAGGGAGTTGGGGGTGGGCGGCATGGTTCTGCACTGGTTCACCTCCTTCCTCCAGGGCCGGTCCCAGTTGGTGTTGATAGGGAGCGAGAGATCCAGCCCGCAGGCCCTTCTTTGTGGGGTCCTGCAGGGCTCGGTACTCTCCCCGCTCCTTTTTAACATCTACATGAAACCGCTGGGTGAGATAATCCGTCACCACGGGATGAGGTATCATCAATATGCCGATGATACCCAATTATACAACTCCATCCCGGGTGAAGTAAGTAATACAGTGACCTGTCCAAGTGCCTGGGGGCTGTGGGGGCCTGGATGGGGAAAAACAGGCTTCGGCTGAATCCTGGTAAGACGTAGTAGCTGTTTAATGGCTCCTCGTCATCTGGGAAATTGTCATCTTTAGTTCTGGATGGGGTGGCACTGCCCCAGACAGACCTGGTGCGTAACTTGGGGGGTCCTCTTGGACTCATGACTCCTGCTCGAAGAGCAGGTGGCAGTCGTGGCCAGGAGGGCCTTTGCTCAACTTCATGTTGTGCGCCAGTTACACCCCTTCCTGGAACGAGAGGCCCTTGGAACGGTCACTCATGCCCTGGTTATCTCCCAGATAGACTACTGTAATGCGCTCTACATGGGGCTACCCTTGAAGAATATCCGGAAGCTACAGCTGATCCAGAATGCAGCCACACGGGCAACCTTGGGTGCCCCAAGGCGGACACATGTACCACCTTTGCTGCACGAGCTGCACTGGGTTCCAGTTTGCTTCCGGGTCCAATTCAAGGTATTGGTTATCACCTTTAAAGCCCTACATGGCATGGGTCCAGGTTACCTAAGGGACCATCTCATCCTCATCACATCAACCCGTCCCACCCGGGCATGCAGAGAGGGCATGCTACGGACCCCATCTGTTCAAGAATTCCATCTGGCGGGGTCACGGAAGCGTGCCTTCTCTGCAGTAGCCCCTACCCTTTGGAACATTCTCCCCTCAGAGGTAAGACAGGCCCCCTCACTCCTGGACTTCCGGAAAAAACTTAAAACCTGGTTCTGTCAATATGCCTGGGGCGGGAAGGAGAGTGGGCACTCTTGGGGATGGCTAGCTCCCTAGAATGGCCCTAGAGCGGCCCTTTTTACCCATGGATTGAAGATCTTCCCATCTGGATTTTATCATATTTATTACATTCTATTATCTTGTTATTTCTGTTTATTTTATCGTATTTATAACTGTATTTTAATTCATTATTTTAATTAATTATGTCCTATTATAAACCACCCAGAGTCCTCCTTGGGGGAGATGGGCGGTGACAAATTTGATAAATAACTACATAAATAAATAAAAATACATTAACCTTTTACTCTATTTTAACTATAAAACACATTATTTCTATATTCTTATACAATCCTAATTATCAAATCCCAAAATTAAAACTTCATCTTTTTCAGTTTCAAGCAAAAAGTCCAAAAGTGGTTTCCAAGTAGAAACAAAGTTAGACAAATTATTTTGTTTAATCAATTAAGTCAATTTCGCCATCTCTGCCAGCTCCATTAATTTCACCATCCATTCTTCCACTGTAGGAATCTGTAAGTCGTTCCACCTTTGTGCATATAAAAGACTTGCTGCTGTTCTCATATATTAAATAAATAAATAAATAAATAAATAAATACATACATACAAATTCCCAAATTTTATTTCAAACTGTTTATCCATCAAAGGCAAGAGAAATTTTTTTGGCTTCAACTGTATGTTGACCTTAAGGATCCTTTGAATTAAAGTACTGTACATATCTGGCCCCAATAAGTCTTAGAGCTAAGGATAACTTAAGGCTGTATCACTTGTAGGCTGGGGATGAGATAACATCACATCATGGGGACCCAGAAGAAAAAAGAAGTTGCCAGGACATCTTTTGTACCATGAGGTGCAAGAGGGAGAAGGAGGAGCAAATTATACTATGATACGTCTTACAACCTCAATAGTTCTTTCTATTTCTGTTTCTCAAAGCTACAGTACTTCAGATTTGAAATAAAGCAGTTCACAGAAGAGAGAACTTCATTCATTCATTCAATTTATATGGCCACCCATCTCAGTGTGGTAACTCTGGATGGCTAAGAGCACTTAAAATCCAACTAGTAAAGGTAAAGGTTCCCCCTGCACATTTGTGCAGTCGTGTCCGACTCTAGGGGCCGGTGCTCATCTCCGTTTGTTAGCCAAAGAGCCAGCGTTGTCCGAAGACGCTTCCACGGTCATGTGGCCGGCATGACGAACATGGAACGCTGTTACCTACCCACCGAAGTGGTACCTATTAATCTACTTGCATTTGCATGCTTTCGAATTGCTAGGTTGGCAAGAGCTGGAGCTAGTGTGGGAGCTCACTCCGTCACGTGGGGCTAGGGATTCGAACCTCCAAACTTGCGATCTTCCGATCGACAGGACTGGCATCTTACCCACTGAGCCACCACGCCCCAAATCCAACTACAGAAACATAAAACCCAATACATGTAATAGCAACCAAGGTCAAACCAATTTGCCACAAACCAACAACCTCATGGGCTCCAACTAAGATTCTAACTGCCATGCCTGGCAACACATCCAAGTCTTCAAACTTTGGGAAAAGCCAGCAGGGTTGGTGCCAATCTACTCTCAGGAGTAATAATGTTCCAAAGGGCAGGCAGTGCAACAGCAAAGACAAGTTTTCTGGGTCTGGAAAGATGACACACCTTAACCAATGAGACCCACAGCAGATCAGATTATCAGACTGAATGGGAAATTTACTTATTCTTACTAGCTGCTTCCCTGATAGATCTTTTGTTCTCAGTTGGTTTTATTAGCCCTTTGTGAAACATGTCTTCTGCATTTTTTACAACCATTCTTTTTCACCTGAGGAAAAATAGATGATTTCCCCCCACCCACAAAGGAGGGCATTTTGCTGAACTTCTCATAAGACCTCTTCCAGTTACCTTAGTTATATGGTGACTGAGGAATATGTAGGAATATCTGTCTTTCATTCATCCCTCCCTTGGTTTCCCATGTTTCAGTTAAACCTCAAGAGAAGACATTGTAAACAAATTCCTCACCCTGAGCTTTTTCGGAAGAGTAAGTATGGGTACTCAGGGAGGCTGCAGAGCAAGGAAGAAGTGTGATATTGAAAAGAGCAGCCACTTCTGCCATTTCATAATAAAGTAAGCTTATAACCACCACCAAAAAAAACCTGAAAGCATTTTGACTATGACATGGAAAAACAGAAGCCTCTTTTACTGAGGAAGAAAACTTTTGGAAATTGGCAGCTAGATTATTAGCTTTCATGGACTTTCAGGCTTATATTGTGAGGCAAACATGAATCTTTAATATAATAAGGCTAAAGGAGTTGTTGAAAAATTAAGCCTATTCTTTGACGCAAATTGCTCCTTTGAGAGGTCACTTTTCACAGAAACATTTGTCACTGAGTTGGAGGATCACTGCTCTGAATCACAACTTGTCTCTTAGTGTACCAGAGTGAGTGAGTGAGTGAGTGAGTGAGTGAGTGAGTGAGTGAATGAATGAATGAATGAATTTAACAAGTTGATCACAAAATCTTCCTGAAAGCACTATACCACTGCAGGACCATTTGGTAGCACCCAATATCAAAATTTCATGTCAAAATGTTTACATGAAACTCTGCAACCACTCCAACATAGAGTAAGAATTAACTACATGATTCATAACATATATATCATGAAGCTGCCATTCAAGGTCTTTGTTTTTTACTTGGTAATGAATATCCAGGAGCCTGATTTAGATTGGCACCACCATGCAAAGATTATTTTATTACACAAAAGCGCTGTGGAAGAGGTAGCTCCCCCCGCCCCCATGCAAGGATTAAATCCAGATTGGGCCATCATGTGCTGACTCTCAAATGTAAAGAAAAGAGAAACAATGCTAGTGAGGCAATATTTATGTACTATGTAGCTAAGCTTCAGTTTCTTGTGATCAGAAGTTTCCCAGTTATTAAGTTCAAGGTCATGGGAAGCTCTGCACATCTGTTCTCAATGAAGATGACGAGTTTTTCCCAACTGCTGAGGTGAATGGAACAGCTGTTTGTATGTGGAGCTGAAAGCCACAATGGATTAGGAAGAAATCACTGGTCACATTGGATAGAATAAGAATAAACAAGGCCATTGTTTTAAAAAAAATATTTATTTTATTATTTATTTATTATTTGGATTTATCACCGCCCATCTCCACCATGGTAGAGCCACCATTATAAATCCCCATCCAAAATTTCAGTGGCAGCTAAATAATGCCCATCAGCTCCATTCATCAATATTTGGTAAGTCCTCAAAAGTATACTTTGAACTGGGCAGATGAGAGTCTGCCTTCCCTTACCTTTTGTCCATAGTTGATACAAATGAATGAGCAAGCAAGAGCCTAAATTGAAGCTATTTCTCTTAGTGTCTCCTGGGATTGTATAGTTAGTAAGGAATATTTGAGAAGGGAAAATGAAAGAGTGTGGTTTGAATTAAAAAATGCTAACTGATTAGACTGGTATTTGAGAACACCACATTTGCTACAAGGCAGATCAAAGGCCAAACTGTGTGTACTGAGACATTAAACGAATCAATCAACAGAACAAATAGCTGTATTTAGCAATTATAATAGCCCTCTGCAGAAGTTCAGCCAGCACATTTGAGGGTTAGAAGTGCATTGGGGTCTGTGCACACAGGGCCTCTGAAGACCTTTGCATATAGTGCATAAAAGTCTGAAGTGGGTTTAATGTGCCTGTGCAATAGCTGAACTTCCAATTTCAAGGAAGCTTGTATGTTCAGCCAAAGGCACTTACAATCCCTCAGCAGAACTTTATGTTCAAACCACAGAGTCCTACTAAAACTCTGCAGCAGGGACAAACAACCTTTTCAGCCTGGTAAGCACAATTGGAATTATGAGAACATGTCATGAATTCCCTCACAAAAGGCTGCCAAGGGAGTCTTGTTCTTCACAAAACAGCTGTCATGTTGGGTATGGGCAATCATAAAACACTGATTTACCAAAAAATAAAATGATGAGGCTGTTTTCTGCTACTCCCTATAGTTCAACAGGATGTTCTCTACCACCTCTGTTTATGTTAGTCTTTTTCCTAGGCAACCAACCACACTTTCAAACAAACCACCAAGCTGCAATCTCAAAATTCTGGGGCCAGTTCAGTAGTTTCTAGAAGTAAATCCCCTGAACCAGAAGCAATTTGAGGTGTCCCAGACATGATGTTCCAGATGAAACAGGCTTGTTTCAAGGCCAGACCACCTGGGGACCTCTTGCACCTGTTCCAATTTGGAGGGTTTACTTCAGCATGGCCTAGAGCAGGGCTTTCCAAAGTTTTCCCGCAGCGACACACCAACCGCCGTTGGTGTGTCACCGCGGGAAAACCCGGAAGTGCCGCCGTTGCAGCAGTGCGCAAAAACCCGGAAGCGCTGCTGCCACTTTCGGTTTTTGCGCACCGCCGTTGGTGTGTCACCGCGGGAAAACCCGGAAGCGCTGATGAAGATCAGCGCTTCCGGGTTGTGTGGCGACACACCAGACTGTGTGTGGCGACACACTTTTGTGTCGCCCCACACAGTTTGGAAAGCTCTGGCCTAGAGGGAAACAGAACATTCTATCTCCAAATCTGAGTTTTTGAACATGCCTAGCTGCACAACCATCCACCAATTTTTCGTTTATAAAAGTAGCTTTGGGCGCATGTGGAGTCCAGAAACATTCTTGGAAATAAATATGGTGTTAGATTCTGGTGCCTTGCTTTCAAACAAGTCAGTTTCCTGTTGCTGTTTTGGGGTTGGGTTTTTTATTTAATTAAAACCAGATCTTATTTTTAAACCAGGTAGGGTATGGAGCCTGCATAGTGCCAAAGCAAGTATTTATAAGTAAATTGATGTCCATTGGCATCATACTGCTTACCTCTGTCTTACATGAAGAGGGACAATGGGAATAGAATGGGAATACTTTGCTCAGACTGAAGAAGCTCCTTGGATAAGGAGCGAAACGTTTCCACTGAGAAAATAGAAATCCAGTTGACATGATTCAAGCTACAGGCAATGGGAATAGAGGTTTTTGTGTACTCTCTTCCCAATATAATTTTACTTTGGTGTATGCAAGGCGAATGGTTGCAAACGGCTCATGTGATATCTCATCCTAGGCCTAAAATATTGTCTATTTTATGTCCAGAGTTCAGGTGGAAAACTAACCTGCCAAGAACTGCTTCATCCTTATTATTATGTACCACAGTAGTTCTTTAGCCTATGGATTCTTTTCTCATCACAATTTCAAACATATGTATGATCATCACTATTGAAAGAGTATTGGGTACCTTGCCAAAAAGCATGTTTTGCTGCAATGAAGTGCCAATCTATTCCTACACACACTGAAAATCTCAGATGTACAGCCAAATTCCAGGGATTAGGTGCACAGAAGTTCTGATCCCTCCATCCCGTCATGTGGAATGCTTCTATCCAGATTTGTCCTCTGCCAACCCATTGGAGAGCAGTGGCTAATGGGCAATTCCAAAAATATGAGTGTTTATAGTGAGTAGGAATCTTTCCCTTTCACTAAGACCTTTTCTATGCACAAGTAATACATTAATAGCCCAAGCAGGTATGTGGGAAGCTGCCATATCAATACTTTGATAAAAATACATTTTCCTGATTCAAATGTGTGCATATAATTTACATGATTTTCTTTTTTGTTTTGTTTTGCTGATGGAGTGCCATAAACAGAGTTTGCTTCTGTAAGTTTCCTTGGTGTCATTTCCAATACATGCACATTAATTTTTCCTATGAGACAGCCCTGAGCTGATTCTTCATCCAGAGAATACCCAAAGGAGAAGCAGCATGTATCTCTAATGACAGCATTTTCCCAGTTGTTTGACTCCCCTGGAATTTAGCAATGTCACCAAGCTTCATTCTGATGATGAGTTATGCCATTAGTATTCTCTATATCCCAAGCAGAAGGCCAGAGAGATACCTATGCTAAATTAACACATGACAAGTGCATTGGTGATGAAAGAAAAGGGACAGCATTAGCATTACACAAAAGAACTAGTCTTCAAAAACATTTAGTTAAAGATTCACTGAATGTCTGTTCCTTCTTCCCAGGCTCCGACATGAATGGACTCTAAGGCTGGAAAATCAAATTAAGATGCTTCAGAAGAAAAGTGAAAACGGCAAAGTGCAGGATAGCCTGTCTCCAATTGAAACTTTTTAGCCAATATATAACATATATCACCAGACTTGATTTTGATCCTTGATGTTTCATTATGAATGTGAACAGAAATTCAGTTGCCATCTAAGGTATAAATGAGCTATTAAGAAAGAATCCAGATACAACATGGGTGCTTTTTGCAAACTTTTTATCAGATAACAGCAAAAAAAAAAGTTTCTTAGTTGAATATTGGTCATAACTATTATGTGTATAACTAAGTTTCACCTGCAGTCTTATCTACTTATATTTGACAGGTGACAGCACTGTAGTCTTTAAATGGGGAAAACTACTCTTTATTATGCCAATTATCAATGAATGTAGTGGTTAACTTTGGCTAATATAGTTACTTGTGCATCTTGATATGTCAAATGTGTTGGGATTCTTGAGGCTGAAACAACATCAGATTTATGAAAACTAACAGTCTTCTGACAGGGATGCATCAGAAGTAATAAAACTTCTTCCAAAATTTATTTTTCCCCAAGTTGAATTCAATCCCAGCTCTCAAATATATCAGTTAAAAAAAAAACCAGTGGAAAGATATATCTGTTTTGCCCAACTGTAATTTAAAATACTAAGATTCCCCATTCTGCACACTATTATCTGTAAATGGACAATAAAAGTGACCCTTGTTTGTATTTTGGCTTGTCAGTATGGTATGTAGCATCACATCCATTAATTAAAAAAAAAATTCAGTGCAACCCTATCTATGCCTACCAAATAAATTCAACTATGTTCCCGTTAGACTTCTTCAGGCTCACATAAATTTGCATAGGATTGTAGCCTTAGTGCTAAGTCCAATATTATGTGTTTATTTACAGTCATAAACCAAAATTTGATATAAAACATCAACAGCAACCTCTAAACCAAAATATTAAAAACAAAGCATGTAGTTAATACCTTCTAATATGGGACAATATAACAAAGCTTGCTTATACCCCAAGTTTCCTTACTGCAATCACAACTGAGCAATATTTTGCATAGGGTTGCAGCCTTAGTGCTAAATCCAATATTATGTGAGCAAGCTTCCATTCCTAATGGGAATCTATACTTCTGCTCCTGCAGCCGTCCACTCATCTCCCTCTGGAGCAGATCTGGGGTCATGTTGGGGGTTGCAGGGTAGAAAGGGATTTTATTCTGCCACTGACCACAGAGGTCTACTCACTTACTTAGCACTAAGGTTAACTGAACACAGTGGAAATGACTTCTCAGGAAACAGGCACAGGAATGATTAAATACAACTTTAATTTTTTAAAATAATTTTATTAAAAGTTTTTAAAACGAAAGTAAAAACTAACACAAACTAATATAAAGTAAGAAAGAAAAAAGAAAAAGAAAGAAATCAAAGAGAAAGCTAAAAGTGAAAGAAAGAAAAAGTAAAAGAAAAAAAGAAAAGGAAGGAAGGAAGGAAGGAAGGAAGGAAGGAAGGAAGGAAGGAAGGAAGGAAGGAAGGGCTCCCAATCTTCTTTACAGCAGCTATAAGTACAATTATAAATTTACCTCTTTTTCTAAAGTTACATCATGACTCTCTTCTTTCTATAATCTATCCTGTCTAATAATCAAAACCATAAATCATAAGTTCATTTTTTCTGTTTTCTGCAAAAAGCCCATAAGGGGTTTCCAGTCAGCAATAAACATAGATATTGTCTTTTCTCTAATCAAAGAAGTCAATTTGGCCATTTCAGCAAGTTCCATTATCTTCACCAACCATTCCTCCATTGTAGGTATTGCCAAATCTTTCCATCTTTGTGCATACAATAATCTCGCTGTAGTTATCATATACAAAAACAAAGTTCCATGACTTTTTTCCAACTATTTGTTCATCAGTCCCAAGAGGAAGACTTCTGGTCTCAATTGTATAGTAATCTTTAAAATCCTCTGAATCAGTGTATGTATTTGAATCCAAAATTTTCTTGCTGTTTTACACGTCCACCAAGCATGATAAAATGTCTCTTCACATTTCCAACATAAATTTGAAATGCCTTTATACATTCTAGACAATTTCTCTGGTGTCATAGACCAACGGTACATCATTTTATAAAAATTCTCTTTAAGATTATATCATAATGTAAATTTCAGTCCTTTCATCTGCTGTACATATTCTCCCATTGTTCCAATTGCATGTTGTAACCAAAGTTTTTAGCCCATTTTATCATACATTCTTTCACTTGTTCTTCTGTTTCAAATTTCAGTAAAAGTTTATACATTTTGGCAATAATATATTCATCATTTGTACACAATTCTGTTTCAAACTCAGTCTTACAATGTTCAAAACCAAAAATTCTTTTATCTACTTTAAATCTTTCTAATAATTGAACATAGGAGAACCATTGACAAGTATACCCTTCTAATGCCAAATCTTCTCTTGATTTCATTTTGCATTTTCCTTGAGAAAATTCTAATATGTCACCATAGGTTAACCATTTATGTTTAGTTATCATTTCTCTTCTATAATATGCTTCTTGTGCTGAGAGCCACAAAGGTATTTTTGCACACAACCTAGATTTATATCTATTCCATATACTCAATATGGCATGTCTAACACAGTGGTTTTTAAAATCTACATTATCCTTAACTTTATCATACCATAAATAACCATGCTACCCAAAGCTCAAATCATGTCCTTCTAACTCCAATAATCTTCTGTTTCTCAGCATAATCCACTCTTTCATCCAAACTAAGCAACAAGCTGCAAAGTATAATTTTGTAAAGGTTGTAAAAGTTCATCCTCAAAACATTTATAACAAGAACCAAGTAATCTGTCTGGTTGAGGCACCTTTCCTGGTTTAATCTGTTTTATAGCTTCACAAAGTTCCCTTATTGTTATAGGTTCATTCATAAACTGTTTCTGTTCCTCTGTAATCCTTGGTAAATTTTATTTCTTTAGGTATTCATCTATTTTCTCCAGAGGAATGTCTTGTCCATTATAGAAGTTGGAATAATATTGATGAAATGCTTTTTGCATAGCCATGTTATCTGTTACTTTTCTTTTTCTTTTCATAATTTATATGTCAACCATTTCCCTGATTTGTTTGCAAACTCAAGGTTGTTTTGCTTTACATACAGTAGTTCATTTTTATTTCCATTTCTCTTATTGTTAACATAGATAACTATCATTGTAAAAGCTTAATTTGTTGATAAATGCTCATCTTCTCTGGAAATTTCTTTAATTCTTCTTCTTTTCTTTTTATCTCATCCAAAATAGCTTGCGTTTTCTCTTGCCTCTTCTTTTTGAGTTCACTATTGTGTTGTATGAAATAATCTCTGATAAAAGCTTTACTTGCATCCCAAACCATTCTTAAATCAGCACCTTTATCTAAATTATTTTCAAAGAATTCTTTTAATTTCTTTTTACAATCCTCCACTATTGCTTCTTTCTGTAGCAACGTTTTCCTTTATAAACCAAACTCACAGGATTATGATCTGAAAAAGTCTTTGGTAGTATCTCTACTTTATGAACCTTAGTAACCAAATTCTTCGAAATCCAAATCATATCTATTCTTGAAAAGGATCTATGTCTTTCAGAAAAGTAGGTATACTCTCTTGAATTGCCCTTTTTCTGTCTCCATATATCAACCAGCCCTAAATTGTCCATCAAATCAAAGAAAACTTTTGGTAACTTGCCTTGAGTAATTTTAATATTTTTCTCAGAAGCTCTATCCAGTTGTGGGGAGATCACTCCATTCCAATCCCCCATCAAACACCAATTTTCATAAGAAAAACCCATTAGTCTCTCCATAAGTCCTTTATAGAACAGTACTTTATCCTTATTTGTGGCATAAATTCCCAGTATCAGAGCTTTTGTTGTTGTTGTTGTTCAGTCGTTTAGTCGTGTCCGACTCTTCGTGACCTCATGGACCATAGCACGCCAGGCCTTCCTGTCCTCCACTGTCTCTCGGAGTTTACTCAAATTTATGTTCATTACATCGGTGATGCTATCTAACCATCTCATCCTCTGCCGTCCAAATTGTTACTTGTCAAAGACAGCTATTAATTTATCAAAGCATTCAAGGAAAATTATGCAGAACATCATTTTCTTGTCTAAAAATAACCAATCCAACTTTCTTTATGAAATACTTCTTGAAGGAACTTAGTTTCCTCTTGGCAATGCACAAGTGCAAAGAATTTATATTCATGTGTGTGTTTATGGCCAATAGGCCGTAATGAAGGTTTGATTTGATGTGTGTGTTTATGTAATTCAGGCTCTCATCTTCTAATCATCACTCTCCAATGTTAGTAGATCGTGCAATTCCAGCCTTGCGATATGCAGACAATGAAATAATTTTGTATGTCTCCCAGGTGGGAATGAGAAGGGCATTGAGTAGGCTGACTATACGTCCCGTTTTGAATGGGACAGTCCCGTCTTTTTAGCATTTTTCAACCGTCCCGTCGTTTTCATAAAAATCTCAATTTTGTCTCATTTTTCAAACCCATCCGGAATGGCGCGGAAGGAGGATCCGAGCTGGAGCGCGGACCGGGGGCCGGGGTTGCGGGCGGGAGCCAATCACGTGGTCCGGGGGGCGGGGACCCCATCTTTTTCATGAATACAGAATATTACATAAGACCCCGTCCCGTTCTGCCATCCTGAAATATGGTCAGCCTAGCATTGAGGGCATTGGCTTCCTTTTGCCTAAAACAATAACTTGTAGTAAATTATCAAAAAAACTAAAGTGCTAGTGTTTGCATGACACAACAGTAGGTTACATAAATGGCAAATTAATGGGACCCCAATAGAGCAGGTACGTACTTATAAAAATCTTGGGGTGGAATTCCAGGCTTCTTTGCCTTGCAGCGCACATTTCTCTTACCAGGCAAGTGTGGCCCAACGTAGCTCCACAGCTGTCTTAAGATTCTTCTATTCAAAGGGGGCACAGCTTCCTGCAGCTTGCAAGGTTTTTCTTGCTAGGGTCATCTCTCAGCTTCTTTATGGTCTTCCAATTTGCATTTCTACAAAGTTTAATATTCTGGAAGCTGTCCAGTCCAAATTTATAAGAGCAATACTCGCAGTTCCAAGATGCATCAAGAATACTATTGTTTTACGGTTAGAGACAGGTTTGGTTTCTGTGAGTGCCAGAGCCTAATTCTATCTCCTTAATTTCTGGTTGAAATTGATTTTTTTCTCCTGTGGGTCTGGCTCCACTGATCTCAGAGACCCGTTTTAAATCAACCTGGCTAACAAGAGCTAATAGCAAACTTCAGTCCTTAGGACTTTCTTTGGAAAGTCTCTGTCCATTAAGGCTTGAAAAAGCCAGGAGTCACCTTAAACAATGTATCTGGGATATTGATTGTCAAACCAGTTTAAGCCTAGTATCCAACCCTACAGTTTATGGATTCTTCTCAAGTAGGCATGTGCCATCCTCTTATATCTCTTCAATTCTAATTCTGAAATTTCACTGGGCTTTCACCTTGGCCAGGTTGGCTGTTCCACCCTCTTCAGTTCTGTGGGGATGGTATAAAAACATCCCGTTTCAGCAGTGCTTATGCCCATGTGGAGATGGCTCTGTAGAATCCCTAAGCCATATGCTCCTTTGTTGCTGTCTCCATAGGGCAGAGCTTTCCAAACTGTGTGTCGCCACACAAAAGTGTGTCGCCACACACAGTGTGGTATGTCGCCACACCACCCGGAAGCGGCGGTGCACGCGTGCACGGCGGCAGCAGCAGCGGCGCAGCATCAGTGCTTCCGTGTTTTAGTGGAGGCTGCCGCCGCTGCCGTCGCCATGGACGCGCGCGCCACCGCACGCCCCCCGCGCCGCCACCGTGCACGTGCACGCCGCTGCACGCCCCCCGCGCAGCCACCGTGCACGTGCACGCCACAGCACGCCCCCCGCGCCACCACCGTGCACGTGCACGCCGCTGCACGCCCCCCCGCACCGCCGCCGTGCACGTGCACCCCCCGCCGCCGCCGCGCTGCCGCCGCCACCACTGGTGTGTCGCCAGCGGCGGCACTTTGGAAAGCCCTGCCATAGGGAATCAAGGAAGATATGTATTTTTCCCATTTTAAACAACTACCCTGGTAGAGAGTACAATGTCTATCCGTCACTGCTTCTATCTGACCAAGACCCTGACATCTCTTTCCAGGTTGCTTGATTTTGTGCTATCATTTGTTGTATCCATCCTACCTACGGTTGATGTTTAGCACAAATGTTGGTGATTGCCATTGCTATTTGTACTACAGTTACTATAATAATGTATTTTATGTAATTTTATTGCAATTTTTAAAAGTTTTATTAATAATTACAGGTCTGTGTATTTTATTGTTCTGCTTTCTGGCCCATAGGCCATAATTAAGGTTTGATTTGATTTGATTTGATTTGATTTGATTTGATTTGATTTGATTTGATTTGATTTGATTTGATTTGTGTGTTTATGTACAGTTGCACTGTTCCTCTTAAGTAAAATGTGAATAATATCAAGGGGTTTGTTTTGTTTTACATTACTATAATGCAGAGATACACAACTTAACTGGGAGGATATGTCCAATACACTTAGACAGTAGGTGTAGTTTTTGCAGTTTTGCTCTGGAAGTTATATTAGCATCTTTATTTCTCTCTCTCTCTCTCTTTCACCCACACCCACACCCTCATTTATCTTCTGCCTTTCCTCTGGTTGCCCAGTACATAGAGGCCTTCCTTCATTTTAAGTAAGATAGGTGAGAAAGTACCTAGTTCAAGTGAACTAGAGATCAATACACACAAAAATCATGCTAATAAATAATTTACTTGAGAATAAGCATCATCATTTAAAGAAAAGGATAATATGCATCATAAAATGAACATCTATATTCATGCACTTCCCCCCACCCCTGAGTATATGGTATTTGTAAATATATACAGTATATAAAAAACAACAACACTGTAGCAAATCATTATCCCCTGAAAGGAGGGGCCCAGCATGGTCCAGTTTGCCAGGTATGGACACCAAGCCTGTAGGCTACTGCCAACATCACATGTTGCTTCCTGGGTGCTGAGGGGTCTTGTGCTTTAGCTCTAAAGTGCAACTTTACTGCATTGCCACAGAAGCTTGTCTGACTATTGTTATCAAACAGGAAAACAAATTATATCTTCATTTTTATTCTCTTTTAAATGGTTATCATTCCATTGATGTTGGCAGGGAGGAGTTTGCTCAGTCTGCTTAGTCAGGATCTTATCTTCATCACAATTAATTGTAAGTTAAGATGCCATTCAATTTTAATTGACTGCAGCACCAGATGTGCTTCCCAAATACTGCAGATATGCCTTTGTCAAGGGAATCAAGAAAGTGATTCACACTCATGCACTTTCATTAAGACAGTTAAATGACATCCATAAGAAATGCGGCTGATTCCATGATGATTTGCAGCCCACTTGTTTGTAGCACAAATCGCTGTGATAGAAAGTTCACTCATGTGTTCCATAACTAACTGTATTTGTAAGTGATACCATCAGGCCACCTTGGTGTTAAAAAAATGATTCTTACTGATTTGAAATAGTTGTACCTGCTTTGTATTCTTAGGATCAGCGAGAACACTCACATAGCATAGATGAATGCAGACCTCTGATTGCAGATAGATTTCAGAATCTCTTGAGAGTAATAGCTAGTCAAAACGTTCTCTTAGATTCTGGAGTTGGCTGAAGATACGAAAAATTATTAATGCTGTAAACAGACAACCTATCTTTAAGAACACTCTAGAGTATTATGATGGGGGCGTGGTGGCTCAGCGGATAAGACGCCAGGCTTGTCAATCGGAAGATAGCAAGTTCGGAGGTTCAAATCCCTAGTCCTGCATGACGGAGTGAGCTCCCGCACTTGCCCCAGCTCTTGCCAGCCTAGCAATTCGAAAGCATGCAAATGCAAGTAGATAAATAGGTACCACTTCAGTGGGTAGGTAACAGCGTTCCGCGTGCGTCATGCCAGCCACATGACTGCAGAAGCGTCTTTGGACAACGCTGGCTCTTTGGCTAACAAACGGAGATGAGCACTGGCCCCTAGAGTCAGACACAACTGCACAAATGTGCGGGGGGAACCTTTACCTTTACCTAGAGCAGAGCTTTCCAAACTGTGTGTCACACACACAGCGTGGTGTGTCACCACACCACCCGGAAAAGGCGGCGCGTGCACGGCGGTGGCGTCAGTGGCGCGATATCAGTGTTTCCACATTTTAGCGGAGGCTGCCGCCGTTGCCATGCACGCGCGCGCCGCCACACGCCCCCGCGCCGCCACCGTGCACGTGTGCGCTGCCGCACGCCCCCCGCACCGCCACCGTGCACGTGCCCCCCACACACACTGCCGCCGCCGCTGGTGTGTCGCCAGCGGCGGCACTTTGGAAAGCCCTGACCTAGAGTATTATGAGCATTATTTATTCTTGCAAGTACACAGAATACATTTCATTATCAATCAAGTTCTTGGTTACCCTCATTAAAGACAGTTGCATGTCTATGAAAACCTACTGGAAATAGCACTCATTTCTAATCAAAAGGCAACTCTAAATATTTTGGAGTGCAGGGATATTATGCACTCTCTTCCTACCTCTCTTAGTATATATAACAGGGGTGTGTGAATTGGGCTGGATTCAATATGAACATCTGAATCAATTTGGAAAATCAGTTTAATTCAATAACTGATCTATCTAAACCATTTCTCCAAACTGGACATGATTTGATTCAGACCAATTCAGAGCATTTAAATTCATGTCTATGGGTGCATACAGCATCCAAATTGGTCCAAATCAATCCATCAGTTTGATCTACCAAATCAATTTGATGCTCCAAATCAATCTGACTTGAAGTGTTAAATATTTGCACAGAGTTAGTAAAGAACAAATGGTACATACAGCTTGTCATAATTGCATTGTATATATTGAATCTTTAGGATGCTTTAAAGATTGAGCCTTTCTGTTGACCAGCTCAAACTGTTACTGTGAGAGCCGAAGCTGGCAGGGCCAGAAGCAAAAAGCCTGGGACCAGAGCAGACTCATCAAAACCCAGGATACATGTGCCTTCCACTTCCAAGGCCAAGAAACAAGAAGCAACATCCATTATCACATAAGAGTGGACTTGATTGATTGCTTCTGAAGCCAGTCTTCTTCATTATTAGGGCTTTTTGAATCTGTTATAAAAGCAACTTACCTATCCAAGACTTTCCTTGATTGTGATAGTATGCAGGAATGACCTTGGGAGACAGGAGGAAAACCTGCAGCCTAGGCAATGGCAAACACATAGATTGTGAATGGAAGCATTCAAACCTGTACAGCCAGACAGCTAGGTTAAAGTCCTATCCACCAGTCCTTGCGCTGAGTGGGCTGAAAAGTTGCCAGACTAAAGTATACTATCCTGATTGCCAAACCCTATCTTGCCACAATAATAAGACCAGTGACTGATGCTAACTTTATTGTTTTAATGTGGGACAACTAAGGAAAATGATTGGTGGATTCCCCCAACTTTCATCAAGCATTGCCTGCTGGTGAGAAAACAACTACCAAGTATCTTGCCTAATGTGGGGTGGGTCAGGATTTGGTGAGCATAGGTGGGTGCTTGGAAAAGCATGTTTATCCATTTGTCAAGTTGCCTGATCAACTCGTTGTAGGTACAAAGGCAATCCCTACCTGTGACCTATCAGTTGGGCTAGTTTTGAAGGCAGGTCTAGTGCTCTTCTAAAAGAAGCATGTCCAAAATTAGCCCAGTTAATAGGTTGCAGGCATGGATGAGGAATGCACAATGAAGTGGAAAGGATCAATTGATACTGAGTGAGCTCTGGCCTTGACTAGTGCTGCAAGGGAAGGGCTGTCCTGGCAGTATGTACTGTTCGGTCCAAGTGGCCGGCAGCACCTGGAAGTAGCCCATGGATTGCCATTGAAGCAGAATGAAGTACTGTAGGTGTGAGGGCTAGAGTGGGCAGGTTCAGAAGCAAAGTGTCTGAGACCAAAGTGATTAACTATAAAAACAGTGCACGGCTATCAACTGTTCTTGCCATTGAGAAACAAGCAGCTCTCCGTCTGTTTAAAACACACAGACACAAAGGAAAAATGTAAGATTTGAACTTTGGCTACACTATATGTATGCCTTGAGTCTTGCAGCAGCTAGTTGTCTTTGTTATTAATGCCTTTTCCAGTGTCTCCAATAAAACTATTTTATCAAGAGCTGTGTCCTTGAATCTCTGTATGTAAGCCTTCTAGTTCAAGAAGCTGACAGTAAGCAAGATGACTTCACCCCATGCATACAGCACATAAAACAGTAAAAAGTACAGACATCTTAACTAGAAAGTGGACACTGCAAAAGTGAGAGACATTCTAGGAACATTCAAGCCTTCCAGGGTTTCTGGTTTCTTGTGTCAGAGAATGATGCCACATGCTATTACAGGAATTGTTCCCTATTGTCAGCTAAGGTGTAACAAGTACACTGACACAAAGGTTTGCCTAATTTTGTAACTCCCACTAAATGGGCAGATTCCCTGGTGGGTGAGGCAATGATTTTGTTATTGTGATTGGTAACCCAGAAAAATCTTTTAGAGATTCCAGCAATGGACTGGAAGCTTCTGCTGTGGGAAAGAGGGGCATCAAGTTAAGGGCTGCAGTGGGCAAGATCATGATGATGCAGTGAGCAAGGCTGTGCCACAAATAAGGGCATAGCTTTAAGGAGTGCATCTTTTTGGATTTCCCCCTGTTTTTTAATCTATACGAAGCCTAGTAAAGGAGTTCTATTATGGTTATGTTACATAGACCATACGGCCCGTGGGGCTCCCGCCTAAGGCCTGCGGAGCTCCCGCCTGCAAACCCCGCCCCTTCCACGCGATTGGCTCCCACCCGCAAACCCCACCCCCAGTGGTTGTGATTGGCTCCCGCCCGCAAACTCCGGCCCCCGGTCCGCAGAAATCTCAGAAACCCCACCCTCTACCCCCCGCCCGGTCCCCAGTTATAGATATCCAAATGACCCTTGGCAGAAAAAAGGTTCCCCACCCCTGCTATATGCAGTACATTAACTCTAGGAGCTATCCAGGTCCTGGAACTCAGTGGTCTTACAGGAAGGGATATATACTGTAGAATCCATCAGAATGGTATATACTGTAAAATCCACACATTATGTCATGAAAGAATCTGAGATGTATGAGGTTTTACATGACCTTTCCTAATGGTCTGTGAGAATGTCTTTGAGAGAGAGGAGGAGGAGGAGGAGGAGGAGGAGGAGGAGGAGGAGGAGGAGGAGGAGGAGGAGGAGACTAAGAAATGGTCAGATAATTGGCAGCTTAGTCTGCAGAAGCAATGGGGACCTGTCAAACATCTCAGAAGGGACACTCTCTAGTTTCTTGGACTGTAAAGGTGAGGGGGGAGTCAGACTTGCAAGATTCTGTTATTGTAACCTTACAATAAAAATAGTGTTAGTACTCATGGTTGATGCTTCTTGTCTGGACTACCTCTAAGGGCTGACAACTCCACACACACACACACACACACACACACACCTTGGGGTGCACTGAAGAGGGGATGTGTGGAAGTCATGTGAAACCTTGTAGACAAGAACATGACATAATGTAACATCTGTATCTGTGTGTGTGTGTGTGTGTGTGTGTGTGTGAGAGAGAGAGAGAGAGAGAGAGAGAGAGAGAGAGAGCGCACTGAAGGAATGGTGGATTGTATATACCATTCTGATATCTATTACAGTTATGCAATGAAACTGTGCCATTGAATTGTCACACTGGGGTCAGAGTGGGTTCCAAGTGTAAGGCCCCTGCTTACACTGTTTTACCCAAGTTCCTGAAGTTACCAATAACAGTCTTGAGTCGAGGCTTGGAGATATAACCCTAACCCTTACACAAGGGTATCAAAAAATGGATTTGGTGGCAAAGGAAGCCCATCCCTGTCTTGAACTTATTACTGGTCAACTTATTACTTAGTGTTTGCAGTAGGTGAAATTCCACAATTCTTTTCATGAGTGGCTCCATATAGAGCACGTATGGGAGATGGGCGGGGAATAAATTAATTAATTAAATAAATAAATAAATTATAGCCATCCAATCCAAGTTAGACCTGGCCAGGTCAGTTCTTTGCAGAAAACGTTCTTTGCCACTTGTACCTCTAGAGCAAAATTGCATCCAGAAAACCTCCCAAGCTATTTTTCAAGAGTAACTCTGACTCCTTATTGATTATCAGATGAAATCCTTTCCAGAAGCATTTCTGCCTTGTCCAGAGTGAGTGTCAGTTTCTTTCTTCATATCTAAACAATCACTAACTCTAAGTAAGCCACAGTTCAAAACTTCTCCAGCCTCCGAGACTTGGTTTCCTCTGTATCCAATACAAAACAAAGGCAAGCAGGTATATAGGCAGCTCAGTCCACAGTGCTGGAAACTGAATCTCCATTATGTTCTTATAAGTGCTAATTTAGAAGATGGAGAAAATTGTATGCTTTAATTTAGGATTATGACCCTTGAGTAACAAATCTCTCTCCAAAGGCCTCTGATGAGACAAAAATCTTCACTAGACTGCTAAAAATAAAGTTCATGAGAAGCCATTCAGCTGCAGTGTCATTGCACTCCAACTGACAGACTCATCAACACAAATACAGCTGGTGTTAAAATATTGTGAAGCGCTTTCTCCAAAAGAAGTCATTTGAAGGGCATAGCAAGGAGAAAGTCTAAAAACTTTTGGAGGAGAGTCACCTTTTTCTTCGTATGACTTAGTGTCTCATGAAAACCACATTCCCCCATATGGTAGAACAGGAGAATGGGTTGGATTGAGTAACCCATTTCTCACACTGCTTACTGAAAGAAGGAAGTCCACATAATAAGGTTGAGAGTAAGGCATTTTAAAGCTGTTTAATATTTTGCATTTTATGGTAAACCACCAAAAAATGATTAACATAGCTAAGAATCCCACAACCAGTTTCCTTGGAGTAAGCTCCTCTGACCTCAGTAAGACTTATTTTTAGTCGGCAACTATAGGATTGTATTTTAAGCCTCACCACGACAAAACCTGTGAACTTAGAATGCTAATAACAGGGTGGACAGCAAGGCAGCTATTTGGTTGAGTAGATCTCTAATCATGTTCCTGGTTAAAGACGGCGATAAAGAAAAATGATCTTACCCTAATCTGTATACAGTAAGCCTAAGAAAAACTCCCCCAGGAAAACCTCCCTATTCCAGAAAAGTAGAAAAGAAAAATGCAGTTATTACTTTTCATCATCATTTCTGCATCATGATAGAAACCTCACCTGTGACAGATTTTCTTTCAGTAAAACTCTGATTTGCATTGATCCTGTCATTTTCACATTTCCATCAGATAAAGTCATTTATTTCATAATCAAACATTCTGAAAAGCAGGGCTAGCAAATGTTCACAGACGCTCGTTCCCCTGCCCTCTCCATGCTTCCCCAGTCAGTGTTAAAATTCAGAGACCTTTTACTGATGGCCTATAAAAAAAAATCAGGATTCCTTATTCTGATGTGTGTGTGCCTTAGAGTCAGTGTTGACTCCTGGCGACTGCCTGGACAAGTCCTTGCAGTTTTCTTGGCAAGATTTCAGAAGTGGTTTGCCATTTCCTTCTTCCCAGGGCTGAGAGAGAGGGACTGTCCCAAGGTCAATCAGCTGGCTTTGTGCCTAAGGTGGGACTAGAACTCACGGTCTCCTGGTTTCTAGTCTGGTGCCTTAACCACTGCATCAAACTGGCTCTCTCCTTATTCTGAAGCTGGCCCAAAGAAGAATCAGAGTACTAAGCATGTACTGGCATAAAGCATGTTTGACCCACTGCTTTTACTCCTCTGTATCCCTTGGCAATTGCTACCCTTCCTTGATCATCCCATGTGTCACTAATGATTTTTCCATTTTCCTGGAAAAGGAAAAATGTAATAAAATAGAAACAAAGGAAAAGCATACTTTTTAGAACAATTAAGTGTGAGTCTCACACTGAGTCCCACACAACACACACAAAAAAACTTCACTGTATGGTTGGTTTAGAAATCACCTGCTCCAATTCACTGGCTTTCTTGCCTAGAAAATGTAAGATTGAAAACTGCTGAGAATGGTCCTGATGAAATGCATTTTATTATCTCTAAATACGAAATTCATTCTTGTGTTTCATTGCAGAAATAGCCTTTTTTAGATGCTGCTCATAAATTTACTTTGGAAGTGAGCCCAATAGTAATCATGACTTTTTGTTGTTTCAGTCCAGACCGCCTATCCCATCTCTTTAAGCATACATCTGTGTTCAGTTTTGCATATTCCAAATCCTTCTTGGATTTTTTTAAAAAAATATAACAAATCTATTCATTTTTATACACAAACTATAGATACAAATCTGTAGATTCTGGACTTGTCTGCACTTTGTAAAAGCATTAAAAGCTTTATTTTCTATTTATTTCAGCAGAATTAATTCTTTACATTTAAAACACCCTCTTTTTAATAATAAATGGATTTGCAAGAAATCCATCAATGAAATGCTGTGTTGTAAGAGGGAAAAAATCAGTTATGATTCTGTGTGGTAGGGTTTTCGAAAACATCAAATATATGGAAAATAAAGAATGTGCATACATATGTTTATTTTCATGTTTGTCAACATAATTAATATTTAGTATCAGTGGCTGAGTTCATAAATTGTGTTAAGCTATGTTTCTTTTTCTAGTGTATGTTGAATCAGCTATATTGCACCAAGCCATAAAACAAGGTCTACAAATCACAGTGGCTGAATTCAGAAATCATAATAAATCAGAATCCAAGAAACCACAATACTGCTTAGCTTGATGTGTGAATATTAAGAAGACAAAGGTAAAGTCAACCAGCCCACTTAGTGAACTTAACAACTTAAAGCAAACAACTGAATATGGTAGATCATAGCTTTCCAAACTGTGTGTCGGGACACATTAGTGCAGAGCTTTCCAAACTTTTCATGTTGGTGACACACTTTTTAGACATGCATCATTTCGCAACACACTCTTACAGAAGGGCATCATTTTGCGACACACTCTTACAGCAGGGCACAAGGCAGGCACTAGGACCTGCGCGGAATCACAGCAGGTTTGGAGGCAGCAAGGCACAAGGCAGGCACTAGGACCTGCATGGAAGCCAGGAGGCAGCAGCAGCCACGACACACCCAGACACTGCAGCCCACACACTAACGTGTCCCGACACACAGTTTGGAAAGCTCTGCGTTAGTGTGTCGGCTGCAGTGTCTGGGTGTGTCGTGGCTGCTGCTGCCTCTGAGCCCTACCAGGATTCTGCGCAGGTCCTAGTGCCTGCCGTGTGCCCTGCTGCCTCCAAACCTGCCCTGCCAGGGTTCCACGCAGGTCCTAGTACCTGCCTTGTGCCCTGCTGTAAGAGTGTGTCGCGAAATGATGCCTTGTTGTAAGAGTGTGTCACCAAATAATGCATGTCTAAAAAATGTGTCACCAACATGAAAAGTTTGGAAGGCTCTGTGGTAGATAGTGTTATGTTCTTCGGCTGAAAAATAGATGTAGATGAACTGTATGCTCAGGGGGGAAAAGGAGCTGAATCCTAAGGAGGCGTGCAAAGCACACATGGTCTCTGTTGCTCCACAGGCAAGGCTAGAACTAGTGACTTTGTGGCTGGAAATTGCAGAGATAAAAATGCCTTAAATGACTTTTAATAGTAGAAGGTACTGCCTTGGGTGATAATTAGTGATCAGGCTCTCTAGATCAGCGTTTTTCAACTTTGGCAACTTTAAGATATGTGGACTTCAACTCCCAGAATGCCCCAAACAAACTGCTTTCCTTAACTTGTCCTACATCACAACAATAATGACAGTAACAGTTGCCACCTTGTTCCTGTAGCAGAATAGGACTCTGAAGTAAGGCAGCAAATCTTGTGCCGGCAGACTTTCCTGCCACCTCAAGGACTTGCGCTCACCTGACTGTGCCCTGTATCTTTCAGCAATGTGTTTCTATTTTCCTTGTCTCCCCTCCATACTATTTTCATTTCTGTTATAAAAAGGACATGGGACAGTTGTGAATGCATCTATTTGTGATACAGTATGTCACTCTTGTAGGTTTTGGGGAGCTGCATGCAATCCAGACACTCAACACTGAGATGACTGATCCTTCAGTGTGTATCTTGCCCAGCTTCATGGTGGGTATCAGTGTGTAGGTTTTCTAGACAGAGGGCTTTTAGGGGACAGAAAGATTGAAAGGTAAAGTAACTCCTGCCTTTTGGCTGTGTTTCCCAAGTCTCTTTCTCTGCCAAGGGGTGTGATGGGAAGACAAGTGATCAGCTGCCAATGGCAGCAGCTATTAGCAACACATGGAAAGTGTTTCTAACAATCTGTTAAATGAACAGATGCTCAGTTTTAATTTGGAGAAGGCAGAGCTGAGAATCTAGTTGCTGAAGTTAGCTCAACCAAAGTGCAGCCTTGGGAGAGGGAGTGACAACAGCTGTCCTCTGGAAATCTACTGCAGCATCTAATGGAACCACTGCCTGCCATATAGAGCCTGTCTGCTTATTTGCAGAAAGCTATGTTGGAAATTAAAACAAGCATGAGAAGGGTATATTCAGCTTCCAGTGCTCTTTCATCCAAACAGAAATAAACATTATAATGTTACCCCTCACCACTACAGGAAGTGGAAAGCATATTATGATACATAATGGTAAAAGAGCAGTGTAGAACATTTCTCTGGGTGTTCACCCATTCCTTTATTTATTTACTTGATCTCTAATTTTATATGCTACTTTCTACCAAAAGGCTTGGACATCATTTATGTGTGCATGCACACAGGCACACTTTGAATCTACATGCTTTGAATGCAATGACAAAAAGATGTTATAGACTAGAGTTTGTCCAATTGTGTTCCACAAAACCCTAGGATTCTGAGATAATTTGATGGGAATCCATGAGAGACTAAGGGGAAAAATGTTCACTGAAATGCAGTATCTCATGCTTCACCCACTATTAAATCAGGTTAAGTCAGCGCCTAGTAAGGCTAGAGAGGTGCTTAATGCTGTTTCAAGCTAATCTGGGCAACCCTCTTCTGGTCCCATTCTGATGCTGCCTCC
This sequence comes from Charina bottae, assembly GCA_023362775.1. Lineage (NCBI taxonomy): Eukaryota > Metazoa > Chordata > Lepidosauria > Squamata > Charinaidae > Charina > Charina bottae. The sequence goes on along the minus strand of JALMGJ010000002.1, from coordinate 214,830,858 downwards.
TAAAGACTAGAATTGATTGACTGATTGTTTATGGGCCATCAAGTTGGTATTGACTCTTAGCGACCACATAATTTTCTCTTTTTTTTTATAAATTTTATTGAATTTTGATTATACACAGTTAAAAGTTAGAAACAGAAAAAGAAATAGAAACACAAATCAAAGAGAGAAGAAAAAAAGTGTAGTAAAGCAAAGAAAAAAAGAAAAAGATGAAACATAGAAAATAGTCAACTTCCGACTTATCTCTGGTCATGGCTATATAAAGAATTTATCTTACTTGCTAGGTCTATATATAATATTAAAAAAACATTTCTTGTCTAATATATCCATTTATATATATTTTGATCTTCCAATCCTCCTACAAGCTTTGCCCCTCCTGCATTTTGCAAATAGTCTATTAATAATTTCCACTCATTAAGAAAATAATAGTATATATTTTAGTCTTCATAACCCCATATAGGCTTTACCCCCCCTGTAAGTCGCAAATAGTCCATCGGTAGTTTACATGAAATCTTATATCCTTGATAAAATCCAATTTTCCCAATTTTTAAGAAGTCCTTATAGGTCATTTACCTCTATTTCTTACTTCTATCTATGAAATACTTCTTACGTTCTCCTGGTGCATCCCTCATATCTGTCTTGTATCCTTTAAACACTTTTTTTCTCTAGCATGCCATGGATTAACTCTAAAAGTTTTATCTATTTCCAAATCCACATCTTGTTCTCTTATTTATAGAAATTTAACTAATTCAAAGATAGTCCTTTCTCTTGCTTTTTCATTTAGTTGTTCTAGGGATGCACTCAATCTCCTAGTACAGGGGTCAGCAAACTTTTTATGCCGGGAGCCATTTTGACATGCTCGTGCACATTTTGAAATGCTCGAGAGCCAGGGGGCGGGGTTTGCGGGCGGGGGCCAATCGCGTGGAAGGGGGCGGGGTTTGCAGGCGGGGGCCAATCACGTGGAAGGGGGCGGGGTTTGCGGGCGGGGGCCAATCACGCAGCTTATTGGGGCGGGTGGGAGGGCGAATCTGTTTGGGAGGGTCGGGGGTCCTCCTCGGCGAGCCCAGCCTCCAGAGCGGGGCATGTCTGGCCGGGCGGAGCGGGCACGGGGGAGCAGCACAGGCGCCGAGGGGGGTGGGCCCGGTGGCGGAGGCCCGGGCCGCCCGACCGCCCGCTTGCCTGCCTGCTTGCCTCCCTCCGCGAGGCCCCCCGCTGCCTTCCCGGGATCCAAGCCGGAGAGAAAGGGCAGCGGCGGGGCCGCTCTACCGCCACTCGGCGCGGCCGGGGCTGCCGCTTCCGCCCGCCCGCGTCGAGCCAAGGAAATGATGGGGGCGGGAAACGAGGCGGGCAGCGACGACAAGCGGCGTGCTTCAGGGGAGCCGCCGCCGCCGGGTGGGTCCCCTCAGGGTGGGCAGAGGCAGGCGGGCAGCTGCTCCTCCTTCTCTCCCGCCGGCGGAGGAAGAGGCCCGGGCCGCCCGCCCGGGCCGCCCACTCGCTTACTTGCCTGCTTGCCTCCCTCCACGAGGCCCCCCGCTGCCTTCCCGGGATCGCCTTCCACGCGATCGGCCCGTGAGGACCGGCCAGGGAAGGCGCGCGGGCGGAGCTCCCGTCCCGCTGCACCCCAGCCGGAGCGTCCGAGTGCCAGACAGGCAGCTCCGCCCGCGCGCCTTCCACGCGATTAGCCCGTGAGGACCGGCCAGGGAAGGCATGCGGGCGGAGCTCCCGTCACGCTGCACCCCAGCCGGAGCGTCCAAGTGCCAGACAGGCAGCTCCGCCCGCGCGCCTTCCACACGATCGGCCCGTGAGGACCGGCCAGGGAAGGCGCGTGGGCGGAGCTCCCGTCCCGCTGCACCCCAGCCGGAGCGTCCGAGTGCCAACAGGCAGCTCCGCCCGCGCGCCTTCCATGCGATCGGCCCGTGAGGACCGGCCAGGGAAGGCGCGTGGACGGAGCTCCCGTCCCGCTGCACCCCAGCCGGAGCGCCCGAGTGCCAGGCAGGCAGCTCCACCCGCACGCCTTCCCTGGCCGGTCCTCGCGGGCCGCCGGCGATGCTCCCGTCCCGCTGCACCTCTCCAGCTCGTCGGCCACCCGCCGCAGCGTCTCGGCCGTGCGGCTGGGGGGCAGCGCCGCGTCCCCCAGCCGGTGCTGCAGGTAGTCGCCCAGCAGCTGCGCTGTCTCCTCTCGCAGCGCGCCCAGCATGGCGACGCTCTCCTGCCTGCCTGGCGAGCGCTTCGGGGGGGGCGGCGGCAGCGGCCATTGCAACGCGGGCGGAGGAAGAGGCGGCGGCGGCGACCAACCAACTTCCCCACCCGCCGACCTTGAAGAAGCGCTGCCCGACTCTGGAAGGCTCCCGAAGGCGGGAGGAGGAAGAATCAATCGCCCTCCTCCAGCGCCGGCCATCAGAGTTTGGGGGTGGGATCCAATCGTGTGGAAGGGGCGGGGGTGAGTTCAGCTGCGGAAGAGCCACACTCAAGGGGCCAAAGAGCCGCATCTGGCTCGCGAGCCGCCATTTCCGACCCTTGTCCTAGTATGTACCTTTTCTATCATTTCTACAAGGACAATAATATCTGAGTTGTATTCAATTGCTTTAATAAAACTTTCTTTTTTTTTAATTTTAATCTTTATTTCTTTAACATCCATAACATACACATACATAACAAAGAAAACACAAAAAGTAAAAAAAAATTCCATAGATATAAAACAAACACAATATAATGCATAACCTTCAAATTTACACTTTTATCCTCTACCCCTAACTCACTTATCCTTCTTCTTTCTTCTTTCTAACACCTTCTTTAAACACTTCCTTCTTTCTCTCCTCTACCTACTCTAGCCTTCTCTACTTTCTAAATTTCCATTACCTCTCTTTACAAAACATAAAACAAACACAATATTTTGCATAACCTTCAAATTAACTTCTTTAATAAAACTTTCTGAGTTGACCTCTAATTTCTGCATCTGACCTTGCATCTCTTTAAATTCCCCTGATAATGTATTAACCACTTCCTTAACTATTTGCTCATCTTTTTCAAATTCTTGTTCTATTTCCTGGGTTGGATCTTCTTTCGTCTCTTCCTTCTTCTTAACTATTTGTTGTCCCAATAAATCCATCTTTTTGTCCATCTTTTTTTCTAAAGTAAATAAATTTTCTATCTGCTTGTTGATTAGTTGGCCCAAGTCATCCATTTTTTTATTTAATACAGTAATTGCATCCAGGATTGCATCCCTAATTCTTTCTTCTTCTGCAGGTGGAGTTTCCATAGATGCACTTCCAGTTCCTTTTTTTTTTCTCTTTGTCTCTCTTCATCCTCAATGCCATATTCGTCATAATGTAGATAATATTCCTGTAAAAAGAAAAAAGGGGGAGGAGAGAGGGGGGAAAATAAAAAAAGGAAAAAAGAGATAATAATTGTTGCAATAATTATTTACAAAAAGGAGAGAGTAAGAAAAATACCAAAAATAAGAACAATCCTTTAAAAAACAGTTGTCATAACACCAGGATTGTAATCCATACAAAAGTCAAAAACAGTCCTTTAAAAATAATTGACATCATAATTCATTTGTATTCCATTAGATATGTAAATAATCCATTAGATATGTAAGTCCATGTAAAATCAGGAACAAAAAATAAAAAGGCAGATGGAAACTTTTTTCCCCCCTACTATAGTCAAAATAATAATAAAAACGATAGGCAGTAGCAAGGTTTCTCACGCCCACTTATAGCTCTTCAATCCAGCCAAAAGTAACTGAAGAGAAAAAGAAGCAAAAAAAAAAGGAAAAAAAATATATAAAATATGTAAAGAAAATCTGCAATAATCTAAATAACTTCTTCACCCAAAGTACATATTGAACAATCAAATTTCTATATAAAAAGAGTCCAAACAAAGTATAAAAATTTAAAAGAAGCTTATAAATGAAAGGAGGGGTAAATTCTTTCCCAGTAGTAATCACCAAAAAAAAAGCTTAAAAGGCAAAATGTTAATTATCCATATAAAGTCAAAATCCAAGTAAATATATAAATCCCCGGTATTTCAAACACACAAAATAAAAAGCCAGTAGGGACTTTTTGTTCTCCTGAAGTCAAAATCAAAGATAAGAATAGTAAATATTCCCAGGTTTCACCTTCCCACTTGTAATTCTTCAATCCAACCACAAGTCACAAAGGGAAGATGTTACCAGAAGCATATAAAAAAACCCCTCTACATTCCAAATAATAATCCAAGTTGAATGTTAAACAACTTAGCTTCTTCCAAAAAAGCAAGTCCAAACAGAATTCAAAGTTCAAAGAAAAAAGAGAAACTTATATATATAAAAAAAGTAACAAGGTTTTCTTCTTTCAGGCAGCAGTCCCAACATAAAAGTAATAAAAAACAAAGTATTAATCACTCCATTTATGTCCAAACTTTAGTATAATAATTCCACAAAACAAAAAGAAAAATACCAACAATTGTCCATAGGTAGGAAACTCAGACCAAACAGCAGGTAATAGCGAAAGTCACTTTCATTTTCAGCAAAGTCAATTAACCTCCTTTTCCCACCATTTAATCATCCTTTAACAAGAAGGGAGTAACACACCAGCAAATATAAATCAAGTCCAGAGACAAATCTTAGCACTTAATAGGAAGATTAATGTTTAAAAGTAAAAAAAAAGTGTCTAAAAGGCTGATCGGGCAGCTACTTATCTTTTCCAGATTCACAGCTGCTGTAGAGCTTCGTTCCTCTTCCAGTCGCCTTTCGCCGCTTCAATCTCCCATCCCCCATGGTGGAAATATGGGGGTCGGGGGAGAGCAGCTACTTCAGCGACCCTTGTGGTTTATCTTCTGATCACCCTCTCTTCAAGGGTGATTTTTTGGCGATTTTTCTTCTTCCAAATCGCCGCAGACAGCTAACTGCGGGATCAAGGCTAAGAGCCTTGGTTCTTCGCTGCACTCCGATCAACGCCCGGAAGTGAAAGTGCGACCACATAGATTTTCTCCATAATGATCTGTCCCTAATCTGGCCCTTCAGGTCTTCCAATGGAATACACAAGCTTTAGATGGATGGATGGTATTCTGGAGGTGACGGACTCAACCATTAGGGAGCTGGGGATGGTGACGGCCGACAGGAAGCTCTGGCGTGGGCTGGTCCATGAAGTCACGAAGAGTCGGAAACGACTGAACGAATAAACAACAAATTATGCAATACAGCTCAATCACTCAGCCAGCAATACTAAGTGTTTTAACTCTGTGTGCCTTAATGTTTAGCACAAGGCTAAAATAGCAAATAATGGCATTATGGGATCAATTCCTCCCCTCCAATGCCTCCCAAATAAAGCTTGAAGGAATTAGGAAGTTGTTACAATTCATCTAGGTTCTTAGCCAACAGCATGGCATCACCTGCAGGCAAAAGTACATGTACTGTACATTTAACTCATGTCCCCAACTAACATGTCTCTAACATCACCATGCTATTCTATGCAAGCTAGGGTCTTAAATCTAGAGACTACCTTGCAAGTCAACATACTAACTCACAAACTAGGAGGTAAGTGAAGTGTACGGACAAACTTAGGACGCATGGGAATCAGTTCCTTGTGAATTTATTCTGAGCTAATTTGGGAATAAATGGATAAAGAAGCCATGTGGGACTAACTGAAAATATGACTTTCATGAAAGCATCATCTTTCTTGTGGTCCCTCATCTGATTTCTCTTATAAAGCAGCATGGCACTATGGGCCTTCCCCTATTATTGATTTATAAAAAGCCTTTTCCTATTGGTGAGTTGAATTGCTCTCTAACCATCCTTGAGTCAGTAGAAAACAAGACCAGTATGACATTGTGTCCCCATTACTGATCCCATTCCTACCCATATTGCCTCTAATTCAAGACACTGGAGCCACCTGACTTCTCTCCAAGATTTTGAGTGACTAGTCCAGTGCTTTCCAAACTCCCGCTGTTGGCGACACACCAGCGGCGGCGGGGTGTGTGTGGGGGGGCGCGTGCGGGGGGGGGCGGCATGCACGGTGGCGGCCTCGTGTTTTGCGGTAAAACCCGGAAGCGCTGATGGCGCGCCGCTGCCATTGCCGCTGCCGCCATACATGCCACCGCACACGCCGCCGCATTGGCGGCGGCGACGTGCCATCGCCACTTCCGGGTTTTGTCATGACACACTAAAGTGTCGCGACACACAGTGTGGAAAGCACTGGACTAGTCTAACAGATTTTGCATACCTTGAGGCTGCCCTTGGACAGTGACAGAATAAGAGCAAAAATATTACTTTAACACTGCTACAATTTCAGGCTGTCTCACTCATGGGTTGGGGACATGGTGAAAACAATGTTATGGGAACATGGTAGAAAAAGCAGGTTCCCTAGCCACTGTTGTGCCACGGTCATGGGCAAGTTGGAGAAAGTCCTAAGAAAATACATAGGAAGTGCTGGCTGCTAAAGACAACCACACTGATATAATTATTCTGTGGCAAACTCTGAATGCCATAAACAATCTGAAGAAATACAGAAAATAAGGTATAATTATAGTTTTCTTATACTGTCATAAAAAGATGATCATTATCTCCAAATCAAAAATGAAAGAGTATTAAAATCTATAGACTGGGTTATGTCATATTTAAAGCAAACCTACTGAAATTGATGGGACTTATTAAGTCAGGAGTCACATAAGTGCCCTTGATTTAATTGGATCCAGTCTAACTATAACCAAATCTTGATCCAACCCTTTATAATTCCAGTATTTTCATTACATTTTTGTCTAATAGAAGAAAACTTCTGCAGATGGGTTCCCTAGTTAAACCATCTGCAAAGAAAGGCTGACAGACTATTCTATTTTACTCTGTGATTTGACTAATCAATTAAGTGTCAGTGCAGTTTATAAACTGTTACCCAATTACTAAAAAGCATTTTCTTTAATAAGGCAAAAGAGAAACATGAACATAGAACAGTAACAGAAGAAAGTCATTCCCTTTCCTGTCTGCTTTTCTGATACCTTGTTGTGGCTGATAGTTTGCCAAATTCTATTTAAATATGTCTTCATATTGTGCCAAAACCTGATTTAACAAACGTTCAAAAGAACAGATTCTTTTAGGATATTTGTTTCTGTCAATTTTAAAATTTAGCTTTATTACTACTGATCTTTTTTAAAAAATGTTTTAATTATAATATATGAATACATATGATGTCAAATTGTATGGTTACTATGCTATAAATGCCTTAGGAAGATGCAGACTTAAGTCATCCTTAGCTCTATCTGTGTTAAAGTCTATTTTCCCCCTTTTTCTAGGGAGCTCTTTGGGCTCATCCTGACACTTCCCTAACCCTGGCCCCAAATGCCCCAGTAACCTTTTTTATATGATACATCCTTATGACATTATCTTCATCTCATTCCCATCCTATGCTGAAATGGTAAAACTCATCTTTAGCTGTTCCAGTTTTAATGTAGTGTGTTCCCTCTTCTCTTGACATAATTTTTGCCATGGACACAATCCAGCAAGCTTCACCAGTGAGGTGGGTGATCAGGGATCAGGATCTGCCCAGCTTGTATTTGTCAGTTTAGGCTGCTCTTGTGGCCACTTTGGTTGGGTTACAGGAGAGACAAGAAACCTGGTTTCCATAGCAGCACAGCCCACAAAATGCCTCACCAGTGCTTTCTGAAGCTCTTTTCAGGACTCATGCAGGCTCCTCATCTACACAGACCTAGGATTCTTTGGAAAGAGAGCTAGATCTGTTTAGCACCCAGTGAGGTAAAGGAGGAAGGAATGTCCCTGATGCTCCTCACAGCACCACCTCCACACCTGTGACAATCTAGGATTGGGCAGTCTAGCAGGAGGGCTAACCCCACTCCCTATTCAAAGTACTCACCTACATTCACCCAGCTCTGCCCACCACGTTAAGAAGAGCAACTGGTAGATGTTTCTCCCACCAGCAGGTGACAGTGGGAGGGGAAACGAAGCCAGAGAAATCCCCCAATTGCTTTCCTTAATGTGTCCCACAATAAAGAAATAATAACAGTAACAGTCACCAGCCACTTCACTGATACAGAATAGGAATCAGCCATCAGGGCAGCGCAATTGATACTTTCCTGCCAACTCAAGGCTTTGTGGATTGCACTTTAATGTGGCGGTACCCTAAATGCGATCATGACTGACTTGGGATGTCAGTTAGGATCTTCGGGGCTTAAAGTTTAATCAACATTGGAAGGTGAAAAACCTTCCATCTTTCAAGGACTGCATTCCCTCATGAGTAATCTGATAAGGAGCCACATATCTGTATACAGTAGACAAATGACCAGAGCCAAAAGTAGGTCTATCTCTCTCCTACCCTCCATTACCTTCTCCTTCTTACTTCATCCCGTTTCCATCTTCTTCCCTGCCTGGGAGAAGCTTTTCCTGCCAGAGGTCTGTATTAAGGATTTTTGAAATTAACGTGAGGCTTGCAAAGTTGTCCATCTCTGGTATTCACACTTAGTCATTATTTAGGTAACAAAACAGAGAGCAAAGGAACAAAACAGCAAAGGAATTAAAATGGAGGTGGTGGTCCATCCATTTCAATCACATGCTGTCTGCTAGAAGAACCAGAGCTTTAGCAATTCTGGCAAAGGGTTAAGAGACACTCATTACTGAAAAGTGTTAATGCTTTATGGCTTATACTTTCCAGACAATTGTGAAAAGATTTATGCTAAGACTTTAAACTGAACATTTAACTCAAAGACAAGTATTTTTATATAAAAACATAGTAAGAAGAAAATAATAAACATAGCTATAAAGAACATACTGTTTCAGTTCTACCAGGACATAATAAAGGTTTCCAACAGTTATAACTCACAGACAGTGTGTATAATGGTGCAGACTAAGACTTATTTCCCATTCCTGTGCAATATAATATGGCTAATATTAACCTATCTCTATTGCTTATTTCCAACTCCAAAGCATTTTGTTGCTTGCTGCTTGGGATAGGAATTTCAAGGGCACTTTAATCAGCCAATTTCTTTGTGAAAAACATCAATTTTGGCAAGTTCTTTTTTTAAAATAGTAAAGTTTATAGCACAGGTTCAAAGAATGGGAAACAGGCAGATCCATAAAAGGGTATTGGTTGTTCTCAAGTAGCATCATCCAGAAACCCAAGATGCTAAACAGCTGCTTTTACAAACCATACACTTCCCAGAATTTTTTTCTAGTCTATAACAAGATTGCACAGAAATTCATTCAAGCCATATTTTGACATGTCAACTTAGCCATATGTGTACTTTCTGTCTACTGTCTGTGTCAGCTAAGTGGCTGATGGCTAGCCTGATGTCACTGATACTTGGAAGGATATAGTTATCCTGACCAGCCTCTGTCTATATTCACCATCTATTGGTCCAATAATCATAGGCCAAAGGGAATCAGATTTTAGTAGTTTTGATACCAACTTTCCAATATAAAGGTCCTTTTGAAATTCTTATGTGTTTTCTCTCTCTCTCTCTCTCTCTCTCTCTCTCTCTCTCTCTCTCTCTCTCTCTCACACACACACACACACACACACACACACACACACACACACACGGCTAACTGTTCTGGGCTAACTCGAAGGTGACCTATTAAAATACACTATGGCCAAGTATTTTTTTTTCTACTGTCTTCACCAGTTCCTTACAATCCTGCAATTACTGAAGCTCCTTTAATTAATGCTGTTACAAAAAAGCTTTTCCTCATATTTTCCTGTTTGAAGATGATAGATAGATAGATAGATAGATAGATAGATAGATAGATAGATAGATAATAGAAAGATAATAGAAAGATAATAGAAAGATAATAGATAGATAGATAATAGATAGATAATAGATAGATAATAGATAGATAGATAATAGAAAGATAATAGATAGATAGATAATAGATAGATAGATAGATAATAGATAGATGATAGATAGATAGATAGATAGATAGATAGATAGATAGATAGATAGAGATAGAATTAGATGGTAGGTAGGTAGGTAGGTAATATATCCTGCATTGAACATATTTTGAGAAACTTAACAGCTTTAAAATGCTTTTTGACATAGCCTCTTTGTTCCATAGCTGTAAAAACACTATTGATCAAGTTATCTGTGGCTGTAAGCATATTAAATCATTTCAACTTCATTTGTGTGATGACTCGTGCTAAACATACAGGCTGTACTGATAAATTTGTGAACATCTTGCAGCTACTCCATGACGACATGATGGCAACAATCCTGGATAACAATGGCTCTCAAAGCGATCCATTTAAAGTGGAATCCGGCGTTAAACAGGGATGTGTTATTGCTCCAACCTTATTCGCTATCTTCATCGCTATGATTCTACACCTTGTTGAAGAGAAACTTCCTACTGGTGTAGAAATTATATATCGAACAGATGGAAAGCTTTTTAATCTTAGTAGGCTGAAAGCAAAAAATAAGGTAATTGCAACTTCTGTTATAGAACTTCAATATGCTGATGATAACGTAGTCTGTGCACACTCCAAGAAAGATCTTCAAACTATCCTAAACATCTTTGCAGAAGCATATGAAAAGCTCGGCCTCTCTATTAACATTAAAAAAACCAAAGTGCTTTACCAGCAAGTTCGAACCAATCCCTCCGCAGCGCCATCAATCCAGCTTAAAGGTGTGTCACTAGAAAATGTCGACCAGTTTTCTTATCTCGGCAGCCATCTATCTACAAAAGCCGACATCGACGCTGAAATTCAGCATCGCCTGAGCTCTGCGAGTGTAGCTTTCTCCCGAATGAAGCGTAGAGTGTTTGAGGATCGGGACATTCGCAGGGAGACCAAAATGCTTGTTTACAAAGCCATTGTACTACCAACCCTTCTGTACGCCTGTGAAACATGGACCCTCTACAAACGCCACCTCCAACTTCTTGAAAGATTCCATCAACGCTGCCTCCAAAAAATTCTGCAAATTACTTGGGAAGATAGGCAGACTAATGTTAGCGTATTAGAAGAAGCGAAAACCACCAGCATTGAAACAATGATCATGCAACATCAACTTCGCTGGACCGGCCATGTTGTTCAAATGCCTGACCATCGTCTTCCAAAGCAGCTACTTTACTCCTAACTTAAGAATGGAAAACGGAATATTGGTGGACAGCAAAAGAGATTCAAAGACATTCTCAAAGCTAATTTTAAAAAATGTAATATCAGCATTGAGAACTGGGAAGCCCTAACTCATGAGCGTTTCAATTGGAGGTCAGCCTTTATTAAAGGCGCTATGGACTTTGAAGAAGCACGAGTACAGGGCGAAAGGGAGAAAAGAGCTAAAAGGAAGGCACGTCAAGCAAACCCTCATCATGACCGACTCCCACCCGGAAACCTATGCCCTCATTGTGGGAGGTTGTGCGGATCCAGAATTGGCCTTTACAGCCACTTACGGATCCACTGTTAAAATTTTACCCTTGGAAGACAATCTTACTCGGCTACGAGTGATCGCCAATGATGAAAATGACTAATAATCTCAGCATACTTCCAATGGCATACTTGAAATTGCTGTTTATATTTAAAAAAAAAATATGCAGAGAAAATGAATTGTTAGTTCATATCCATTTCAAATTAGATTCAGCACATAATTCTGAAGAGAGCACACCTAACAGTGGTTTACATTTGTCTCCCCAGTAAGCTGTTTAATCAGAAGTAATTTGTGTTAAGCATATTGCAGTGTGTTTCATTAGTTGAAGATGGTATTTGATTTATTCATATGCTCAGCAACATATGTTGCCTGGGCTTTTGAAGCTGCATCATTTTCAACTGTAAATTAAAGCTTCTGCTTTTGGGTTGATGGCTGGCATGCTGCCTGTTTTCCTTCGGACACAACTGCAAGGCAGAAAACCAGCAGTACATCTCTGGATGAGTGATTGCAAAATTGTGTGTGTGTTTAGGGGGCCGGGTCGAGTCCAGAACCCCTTCTGAGAAATCAAATCTCAAATTAAAGATCATAGGGGTGTTTGTTGAGTACATAAATATTTTAAAGACTGCTTAAACGCTTGAAGACCTTCAAAGAAACTGTATCAGTGTTTTGCAGCATACTACCAATACCACCGGGGCGTGGTGGCTCAGTGGGTAAGACGCCAGGCTTGTCGATCGGAAGATTGCAAGTTCGGAGGTTCGAATCCCTAGCCCTGCGTGCGGAGTTAGCTCCCGCACTAGCTCCAGCTCTTGCCAACCTAGCAATTCGAAAGCATGCAAATGCAAGTAGATTAATAGGTACCACTTTGGTGGGTAGGTAACAGCGTTCCACGCGTGTCATGCGGCCACATGACCGTGGAAGCGTCTTCAGACAACGCTGGCTCTTTGGCTAACAAACGGAGATGAGCACCGGCCCCTAGAGTCGGACACGACTGCACAAATGTGCGGGGGGAACCTTTACCTTTAAAGGCACTACTGTTCCCAGTCATCTACAGATAGAAGAATCTCATAAGCAAAACTGAAACACTTCATTCTCATGCCCTCCTAATGGGGGCACATGTGTGCGGGGGGAACCTTTACCTTTTATTCTTCATGTTTTGCAGCATACTACCAATACCACAGAAAGAGTTTCTCTCTCTATGCCTCTCCCCACACAACTGCACAAATGCAGACATCCAAAATTCAGCCCTCGTGCTAGGCCACGGTTTCTTTTTTGAACAAGTCACAGTGGACTTGTTTACACATCATGCTAACACCATAAACCAAGGTCGGTAAACCACACTGACTTGGTTCCCAACTACATTAAAGCAAAACCTAACACATCATATTTTGTGGTAGTGCCAGGGACTTTTTAGGAAGGAGAAATGGGAGCAATTGCCACATCTGGAGACAGACATGAGAAACAAATAGCTGGAAAAGAGGCAGCAACCAAGCTGAGCCACAGGCTGGTCTATAATTTGCCCAGATAACTTGGAAAGGAAAACTAAACTGCAAAGAGAAGAAGAAAACCCTAACTCTTGGTTGCCCTCCTGTGATCTTCTGGGATTTTTGCAGCCCCAGTGTGGTAGGCCCATGGAAGGTCTTGTTGCTGGTATAGTAGAATAGCTGGCGTCATCTTCCTGTCAGTGATGGCAGATTCTTATAGAAATAGGAGAACTGTCATCCATCTAATGAGATTGACTTTGAATGGGACAGAATTATCAAATGTCGGAGGGATGGAGATTAGGTTCTGATTCTGGCTATTCCCTCTATTGTGAGACATGTCCCCTGGCCTGCATATCCCAAGTTAGCCATCTTCAGATAAGATGGAGGGTGCTACTAAGTTTCAGTGAGAGAATGAGTACCATTTTCACTGTCCGAAGTGTCATAGGATGTCCCTGATGACTGATTCTCCTAGATCACCTGATTCCCAAGCTCTGGACATTCTGGTCTGATATTTTAGTTGCCCTACATTAAATATATCTTCCCCTCTCCCACTTTCCAAGGCTTTTTCACTGTTAATTTTCTGTACCTTAAACTGTAAAATATAACTTAGTTGCTTGTTTTTATATAGCTGATGTTCCATTTCAATTATAATGGCTCTTTAACCATGATCCTGAAACTGCTGCTGTAATACAAAGTTGATGCTTTGTATCACTGTATCACAGTAACACTGCATAGATCCATTAAGTTTTTAAAGGAATTTTGCAAAATCGCCAGTTCTGTAAGCACATATCTGTTAAAATATGTCCATATCAAATATTCATTGTGCAACATAATCAGGATTGATTGAATTAATGGTTTTGTGATGAATCGCTCCCATATAGTTTTCCCCAGCAAAATTGGTAGGAAATTTTAAACTTGTCCTCCACTATACAGAAGAACGTATCTTCTTAACAAACACCACCATCTAGTGGATTTAAGACTTTGCAATTCAGAATGCTAAACCCATTTTTATTCCTATAACCAAGAGCCAAAATGTATAACATTATCAATTGAAGAGAATATTTGTAGCTCAGGGTTGAACTGTGGAGTCCATGGTGCTCTCTGAGCCTAGTTGTTTTCTTGCAGACGTTTCATTGCCAGGCTAGGCAACATCTTCAGTGCGAAAAGGGAGTGGAACTTGCTCTCTGTTTATATACCATGGCTTGTCCTGCCTGTGTTGGTGGGGGTGGAGTTTTCATCATGTCTTCTGACTGCTAGTTGGTGTTCATGGATGCGTTCTGCTAGTCTTCTGCCAGTCTGTCCTACATAGTGGCTGTTACAGTCCTTACACTGTATGTTGTAGATAACTCCTGTTTTTTCTTCTTGGGCTACTGGGTCTCTACTGGAACACCTATGGGATCACCACTCTCAGGACTCATAGCAGAGATAGTAATGCAACGTCTAGAAAGGATAGCACTTCCACTCATACAACCCAAAGTATGGATCCGGTATGTAGATGACACCTTTGCCATGTCATAATAAAAAAGGATCAACTGGAGGAAACACATGAAACCATCAACAACATCTTCAAAGGAATAAAATTCACAAGGGAAGAAGAAAACAACAACACACTACCCTTCTTGGACATCCTCATCAGTAGAGGAAATGAGGGCATTCTAGAAACACAATTCTACCGGAAATCTACCCACACTAACCAAGTGCTTCACTACCAAAGCAATAACCCTACCTCTCACAAGAGGAGCTGTGTAAGAACACTACTCAGACGAGCACAAACGCACTGCAGCAACCCAGAACACCAGAAAAAGGAAACAGACCACTTATATAGCATCTTCCAGCAAAATGGATATCCACGCAACTTTATCAAAAAGTGCCTGACCACTCAACCCACCACAGCAAAACCAACAGAAGCTATGAAAAGGATTACACTGCCATACATCAGAAACATCTCAGAAACTACTAATAGACTGTTACAACCACACGGCATCACCGTAGCACCCAAACAACCAAAACCCTTCAGAACATCGTAAGTAAACCAAAAGACCCAGTAGCCCAAGAAGAAAAAACAGGAGTTATCCACAACATACAGTGTAAGGACTGTAACAGCCACTATGTAGGACAGACTGGCAGAAGACTAGCAGAACGCATCCATGAACACCAACTAGCAGTCAGAAGACATGATGAAAACTCCTTAATCTCACAACATATGGACAGACTTAACCATACTTTCAACTGGGAAACTGTGAGCATCTTAAACCAAGCCAAATCCAAAAATGCTAGAGAATTCCTGGAAGCTTGGCACTCAGACAAAGCAGCCATCAACAGACACATAGAGGTAAACAACATTTACATACCATTCATAAGAGACAATAGAAAAGCCAGAAGACCAGAACACCTCTTTGCCAGCAATCAACAACAAGATATGCAAAGATTAACAGCAAGATTAGCAGCAGAGGAGCAATCAAACAACACAATAGACCCTATTCAAGGAACTATTAACTCAGCCAATCAACCAAGCAGCAAACAACAACCCAATCAAGGCACTACCAAGGAGAGTACAACACCCCCACCAACACAGGCAGGACAAGCCATGGTATATAAACAGAGAGCAAGCTCCACTCCCTTTTCGCACTGAAGATGTTGCCTAGCCTGGCAATGAAACGTCTGCAAGAAAACAACAAGGCTCAGAGAGCACCATGGACTCCACAGCATAACATTATTTCAGTGATTTCAAAGCAACACGGTAGATTTTATTTATGCTCATTTTTCCTGTCCTGTATGGTCTGTAACAGTCCCTTCATTTTTTGAAACTTGAATTAATTTGCGTAGTATATTACTCAACACTGAAATAACCTCACTTTAGATCGGAGCACTGCAGCGTTTTCTACCTATTCTCCCCTCCAGCTTGTGGAAAACAGGTGCAATGGACCATGTTAGTGCCAGAATCCTTCCACACACATAGATTTCATTGCAATATTTCAATCCTAATGGAATGTATTGTTATAATTAATTTATGTATTTCCTGGGTCTCCTGAAAGCATATGTCAAAGTTGAGTTTAGGTTGTCAATATGAAGCAGAATTGTGTCCCGAAAATGTCATGCATTCAGATTTTATTTCTTTATCCCAGGGCTATATTATCACATTCATCCTGTGTGTCACATCTAGCCTCTTTGAAAACAAGCTTAAGTGAGGGATTGAATTTGAAACCTAAAATGGTGCTTTTAAAATACACATTCCATATGGACACTATATTCTCACTTACTTGTACAGAACTTAGTACTTGAAGATCACTGGACTTAATGTAGCATATCCTGGCTGCATCCATGCTCTAACTTGTATTTGGACGCACATTTTATATCCCTCCACAACTCCTGATTTGTGTGAAAGCACCTGTTTCCATGCCTGGTTCTTCTTAATCAGATGAAGGTGGAGTGTGGAGAAAGGTAACAAAAGAAGAAAAATCATCCTATCCCTCTTCTTTCCCATATATTTAAGGATGTGTTTTGTTTTTCTTTGGGATTAAGTACATTTTAAAAAATATGTCAGATACAATAATAAAGGAGGAATAGAGTACATATAATTGCAAGATTATATCACTCTTCCATACTTATTGATATCATTCGTTAGTTTATATATTTCAATTTTGTATAACCCACCTTTCAGTGAAACGAATCCTTGCAAATTGGCTTACCACAACAAATAAATAATTATTAACAAAATCACAATAAAAGATTTAAAAACAAGGAGAACGAGTCCTTCTCCTAAGGCAAATGGTGGCTGATGGACATAATGTAACATCTGTATCTCTCTGCTCTGACAGCCTAAAGGAAGGTGTATATACCATTCAAATAGCTTCTATACTGTATCATTCCTGCAGCACAACTGAGCACCAGGACCTGGGTAGCTCCTAAAGATAATGCCATCTAAAGTGCGAAGGTCTGCGAGTTCAGTTTCTGGTACTGTAGAGCAGAGCTTTCCAAACTGTGTGTCGCGACACAAAAGTGTGTCGCCACACACAGCGTGGTGTGTCGCCACACCACCCGGAAGCGGCGGCGCGTGTGTGTACGGCGGCAGCGGCAGCCGCTGCCACCGTGCACACGCGCGCCGCCGCACGCCCCCCCACGCCGCCGCCGTGCATGTGCGCCCCCCACGCGCCGCCGCCGTGCGCGCGCCACCGCCGCACTGCCACCGCCGTCGCCGCTGGTGTGTCGCCAGCGGCAGAACTTTGGAAAGCCCTGCTGTAGAGGGTTTGAATCCCATAGAATAACATCTGGCTGTGTATGTCTGAAGATTCCTAAGGATGAATCTGGTCGTGCACTGCCTCCTGGTGGTTACTGTAACTGAAAACACCACACAAGATATGCTCTGTGTAAAATATAGATAAATTCTACCCCCCTCCAAGAGGGGGAACAGAAGTCATGTGATGTAATATAACAACCATATCTTTCTGTTCTGAGAGCCTAAGGAAGGTGGACTCTATAGCCCATTTGTATAGCGGTACTAAAAATATATAGGAAGAACATATGACCTTATCTCTTTCCAAACACACATTCTATTGGCCATAGTAAAGTTGTCTTTTCACATTGCCTCCCATTAACTTAAGATTTGGCATAGGAAACAGCAACACAGAAGATTTTGGAAAGAGACATAAGAATCACCTATATCTATGAATATACTTTTATATATAAGTATACCTGAGGGACCATCTCATCCCCATTACATCAACCCGTCCCACCCGGTCAGGCAGAGAGGGCATGTTACAGGCCCCGTCCATGAGAGATTGTCGACTGGCAGGGCCCCAGAGGAGAGCCTTCTCTGCTGTGGCCCCCGCCCTATGGAATACTCTTCCCCCAGAGGTGGGGCAGGCCCCCACTCTCCTGGCCTTCCGGAAAGGGGTAAAGACCTGGCTCTGCCATCTCGCCTGGGGCAGGAGGGGGGCAGCCAATCCTGGGGGTGGTTAGCGCTCTAAAGAGGCTCCCATGCATTTATGAATTTAAATTTAAGAACTTTTAATATCGCCATCTTGGATTTTATATTTATATTTGTATTTTAGAAGTATAGTTTTTTAGTGTATTTTAATCTGTATTTATTTTTAGCTTTATTGTAAACCGCCCAGAATCGCTTTGTGCGAGATGGGCGGTGATGAAATTTGAAATATAAATAAATATTTATAAAAGTATATGACTATGCTTTGTTGGCTAGTTATTTTAATTACAGGTATTAATACCATGCTCTTTAGCCCTAAAATAATTTAACAGAGCAGCTAACAATTAAAATGAGGCAAAATAATTAATCACATAATGAAACAGTAAAACATTAGCAATAATTTAACCCACTTTGGTAAACCCCATTCATTTCACGTAAAACGAATTCTAGGCATGTTATGCTTGCAAACTACATGCTTGGAAAAGATGGGCGTTTAATGCTTGCGGACTGTAACAGAGTGCAGCTCTCAACAACAAAAACACATTTTCAATTTTCTAAACCAGTGATTCTTGAAGTACAGTTTACAAACGATCAGTGATTTGTAAATGTCCACCCAATGGTCTGCCATAGCCTCACCACACTTGTGGGCCAGAACATGTTTACCAGCTGAGTTCCACCTGTCCATGTGTGCCATCAGCTGGCAAGAACTTGTTCGGTGCCTCAGCCTCACCTCTTGCGTATTCTGCCAGCTAGTGAGAGCCAGCTCTACATTTCTGCCAAACTTGTCATAACCCTGTGTGGGGCAACAACCAGCTGGTGGAATGAAGCCCATTTCATATCTTAACCTCTTGATACCTTAGCCCCAACTCCCCACATGCTCCAGCACTCAGCTAGTTCTCAAAGAACGGATCACTGGCTGAAAACTGATTCATTGAAGCCTGTAGCTGGTAATACTAGCAGCAATTGGAGTACAGTACTGAGCAAACGGAGAGCCACTTTGGTATAGCGGTTAAAACACCAGGCTAGAAACCGGGAGACCGTGGGGAATTCTAGTCCCGCCTTTATTTTTTAAAATAAATAGTGTTCTCCAGGGAACCCCTAGTGATCTCTCGCAGAACCCTTAGGTTCCATGGAACCCTGTTTGAGAAACCCTTTTCTAGGGGATGCGTTGTGGGACAGATGTGCTTGTGGAATGGGGGATATTACTATCCAAAATAAATTAATGGCTGAGGGGAATTTGATCTGGAACAAAACTATATAGATAGCAACTGCTATGAAAGCAGCAGTGAAAAAATGTACAGGAGGTACAATTAAATAAAGAAGACATTCTGCGGGAGCCAATAAAGAAGTGGAAGACCACATACCTAAAATTTCACTAATTAAACATTAGGAAAATGGGGGGCATTCAATTAAACAAATACCCTCCTTCCTTCTTTAACCGCATGGGAGCTCTTATTTTTTTGGAATCAGATGATGATTATTGTTGCATTTATATATCTCTCCCATCCCCTCCATTTTTAAACTAGTTGGGTATCAAAAATGTTAATCTCAGATTAAGAATTTATATACCACTTGCATTATATTATTATCCCATGTCATAATAACAATTCTTAGTGCCAGCATGCTGATCAAGAATGTTCCCCAGTAAAAATCTCTAATACTAAGGGGCTATGGGTAAGTGGATCTCAGAGTGATGAAATCCCATTTTTAATTGCACATCATATTTCCTATTTGTACCTTCTTTTTGAATTGCTCATGTGCATTCACAGTTCCACTTAGCACAGCATATTGCACACTTTCAGTCAGTGACTATATTTGACTTCTGTTCACTATTGTCAGTTTTCTGAATTTTAGTACTCCCATTTAGGGGGGGAGGGTGCCTTCAAGTCAGTGGTGACTCCTGGCGACTTCCTGGACTAGTCCCTGCAGTTTTCTTGGCAAGGTTTTTCAGAAGTGGTTTGTCATTGCCTCCTTCCTAGGGCTGAGAGAGAGTGACTGGCCCAAGGTCACCCAGCTGGCTTTGTGCCTCAGGCGGGACTAGAACTCACCACGGTCTCCCAGAATTTGGGCAACTTCACATTAAAGAGGTAAGTTTCATTCTTTATTTTTAGTTTAAGAACACTGTTCATGCATACATACAGGCCTACACATGAAACGAATATAATAATTTTGTAACTTCTGGCCTATATTTGAGCCTGAATGTGCAGGGGTTCCCCGAGGCCTGAAAAATATTTCAAGGGTTCCTCCAGGGTCAAAAGGCTGAGAAAGGCTGCTCCAGATCACTTCCAAAAGATCAGTGTTCTGTGAGTTTTTTTTAAAAAAAACAACAGCAGTATCTTCCTGATACAAATTCACCATTCTTCCTTTCTCTAGTTGTGGAATGAAGTATCCCATTATTACAGTGCTTTCTAAAGTGCCGCCGTTGGTGACACACCAACAGCGGCAGCGGCGGCGGTGCGTGCGGGGGCGTGCACGGCAGCGGTGCGGGGGGGCGCACAGGGGCGTGCATGGTGGCAGTGGCGGCGGCCTCCGCTAAAACGCGGAAGCGTTGGCGCGCCGCCACCACTGCTGTGCACGCCCCCGCTGCCGCTTCCGGGTTGTGTGGCGACACACCAGACTGTGTGTTGTGACACACCAAAGTGTCGCGACACACAGTTTGGAAAGCTGTGCATTACTATATTTGGTTTGGATGTACAATTCTCAGACAGGAGCATTTGCAACTCTGCCAAACTTTGGTCCCCTGGCATGTGTGGCTGCAACAAACCTCTCAAGACAACATATGTCTTATTGCCACACACACTGAGAAATAGGGCTTTTTGCTTGTCCCCATCAGCAATCTCATTAACCAGAAACTAACAGCCCAATTACTCCACATATTTTGGCCAGTCCCCTGAGTCCGGATTAACTCCTCAATTTTCCCCAAAGAGGCCATATTAAGATTTCCTTGTTGCCACTGTTAAGATCTCTGCTTCTAATTAAACCTCAAATTTACTAAGCCCAAACCAGAAACTATTTATTAGAGAACAATAAATCAAAAACTAACTAGGGAAAGAAAGTAACACACACAGCCTTCAGCTTCAGCCCATAATAGAAAAACATCCAATTTAACACAAACATTTCTTTTTCTTTATTTAATTTACTGGGCTTCTATGCAGCTCCAGTCATTAGTGACTTTGAGCAAGGTACATACTCAACATCCGTAATCAGGTTAAAACACAACATTATGACACCTACAACAATAATAGTAAATAGTAACAAAGTTCTATAACATCTATACCATCTATCCTTACACATCGAGGAACATAAATCACAGTAATCAAGCAGACACCCCATTCAAGAGGTAACAACATCACAACATCCCAACCCCAGCCTGGAACAGCCACATTTTCATGGCTTTCCTGAGTTCCAATAAGGCTGGGCCATTTAAATCTCCAGGGGAATCTTGGAAGAGGGCAACAACTGGCTTCCGGTGTGAGACACGGCTGACTGAAGACGTTTCCGTGAAAGAAAAGAGATGACAACCGTTGTGAAGAACGGAAGACCAGCAAGTAGACGGGCCCTTCGAATCTCTCCGGAGAGAGATCAGGAGATTGCCCATGAGTGCTCTGAATGGCAGCTCCTCACGAGGAGACCGTAAAACAGCAGTCTCCCATATTTTTGAGCCGAGGGAAACAACATCTTTGCTCTCAGCAGCAGCAGAGCCTTTCTTAGGGACATTAAGCCAGGCAAGCTTACTTTCTAACCACATTTGGAAATGTTCAATTTAACCACTTTATGGATATTAGAGACCTTCAAAACGGCAAACTTAATTTTACCTTCTTCTTTGGATTTAAGAAATTTTAAAAAGAATCTTAAGAATTTTAAAATATATACAATTGGCAAAAAGCAAAAAAAAAAAGGATTTTGATTTAAGAAAGTTTTAAATGGATTGGGAGACCAGAGAGATTTTGAATATTGGTTATTTTTGCTGTAAGATTTGAAAAACTAGTATATAATTAAATAATATACTCGTGGGAAATGACTGAAATGGAACTAAATCCATATTAGGAACTGAGGCTTGATGAAGGTTGCAAATGGACACTAGAGGGAACTAAAGGACCAGGCAGAAAAAAATTAAAATGGCTAAGCCAGCTATAGGTAGTCCTCACTTAATTACCACAATAGGGACCGGAATATTGGTTATTAAGCAGTGTGGTCATTAAGTGAGTCACCATGTGAATGGACCCGATTTTATGACCATTTTTACGACAGCCATTAGGCAAATCTTGGGTTGTAAAGTGAATCATGCAGTTGTTAAGCGAATCCAGCTTCCCCAATGGATGTTTTTTGCTGGAAACCGGCAAAAAAGCTCACAAATCGTGATCACCTGACCACAGGATGCTGCAACTGGTTGTAAATGTGAGACGGCTGCCAAGTGCCTGAATTGCGATCACGTGACCGCAAGGGTGGTGCAATAGTTTGCGATGGTCATAAGTGAGAGTACAGGTCATAAAGCACTTTTTCCGAGGCCATTGTAACTTTTGACTGTCATTAAATGAACAGTCGTTAAGCGAGGACTACCTGTATAACTTTTTCTTATCTTAAAGAGTTTTTTACATGGGCTGAAATATTAATAACTAATATCTCAGACAGATTTCAATGGATAAACTTTTAGAAGATGACGAGAAAATTTTTTACCTGACATAGACATTATAGAATTCGAAGGCATGGAAGAAAACAAAATTGAGATTACCAAAATGGAAATACAAAAGACAAATCAAGAAAAGGATCTGGACATGGAACAGCTGTAACAAGAAATTCTGAACAATGGCTCTTTATGAGAAAAAAAGGGATCTGGACATGGAACAGCTGTGACAAGAAATCCTGGATGATGCCTCTTTATAGGATTTACAAAGTAGGCTGGTGAAAGCTTTGAAGACTCCTTTTAAATGCCAGAGTGATGAAAGATCAAATCCTGTGATGCCATAGGAATTATTTAAAGGTCAAGATTGTGCAGAGCAAAATGAAGGAATATAAAGTTGGACTATCTGACCAGGGATAAACTATTTGTTTGATATTTCTGGTAATCCCTAATGGACTTTTTGCTGAACTAGGATTGAAAAGATGATGATTTCTGGATTGCATATAGATAAAAGTTAGGTTAGGTATAGATAAACATTAGGTGGGGAAGAACAGGGTTTTTTATTTGTAACTTCAAAAGAGGGTGAAAAATTAGTATATTAGCTTATGCTCAGTGTGATGAAGGCTAGAAGCTACTTCTTTATTATTGTTTTTGTTGCCTTTTTCTTTTACTTTCTTTCCTCGTCTTATCTTGTCTTGTCTTGTCTTTTTCTTTTAGTTTAGGTTGTATTAGTTTTTGCTATCTTTATTAAAAACTTCAATACAACTATTAAAAAAAATAAATATTGCAAAGATTAACTGAAAAGCCAATACATTTTGTCATACAAAACAACCCTAATGAGCATTTAGTGATAGTTACCTCCTAATACATAGCTTTCCAAACTGTGTTATGATTTCTGGATTGCGTATAGATAAAAGTTTGGCTATGGGAAGAAGAGTTTTTTTATTTGTAACTTTAAAAGAAGGTGAAAAGTTAGTATATTAGTTTATGCTCAGTGTGATGAAAGTGGGAAGCCACTTCTTTATTATTGTCTTTGTTGCCTTTTTCTTTTTCTTTTCCTTTCCTTTTTTCTGCACCTTCTGAATTTTTCTTTTTTCTTCTAGTTTAGTTCTATTAGTTTTTACTATGTTCATTAAAAACTTCAATAAAATTATTTTTTTAAAAAAGAAAGCAACAAATCAAACAATAAAAGATATTGATGTGCAAAAAAAAGAGGGCAGCAACTGAAAAGGACCACCGCTGTACTGGTAGTCCTCATTTAGTGACTGTTTGCAGTTACGACAATGACGAAAGAGTAACTTTACAACCAATCCTCACATTTACAACCTTCACAGGTCTGTAAAGCAAAGGAAAGCTGAAGTAAGGTCATAAGCACAGCTGTGGTTTCACTTAGCAACCACTTTGCTTAAAGACTGAGTTTCCAGTCCCAATTGTGGTTGCTAAATGAGATATACCTGTAGTCCCTGCTGATGACATTCCTGAGAGAAAGCATTCAGAGGAAGCCCATTTTACTAGACAGAATTGGGAGTAGGTAATCCCAAGGATACTCAGATTAATTGTACCCAGAAGCCAACTGGTAGTCAATTCAGTGCCCAAAGTAGCGGTATGGTATGAGCAAACCAAGATGCATCCCTAACTACTTAAGCTGCTGCATTGTAGACCAGCTATAGGTTCTGCTTGGTCTTTAAGGACAGCCTCAATAGAGTACACTGCAGTAGTCCAAGTGAGAGAAGAATAAGGCATGATTCATGTGAGGACAGCCTTCTGTCCAGGAGGAATTGTCACTGGCATCAAAGACGAAGCTGTGCAAAGACTCTCCTAGCCAGAACCGCAACCTCCTTCTTGAGCAAGAGCCATGAATCAAGAATGACCTTCAGCTTATGAGCCAGTTCTGTATGAGGGAACACAACCCACTCCAAAACTAAAAAAGAAATCTCTCTGGAATCAGATGGCTTCCAAACCTAAAACCACTCCATCTTGTTTGGACTGAGCCTAACCTATTCCTTCCAGACTCTAATAGCCTCCAGGCACCAGGACAGCACCTTAACTACAACATTTGTTTGGCCTGGGATCAAGATGTAAAGTTGGGTATCATCTGCAGATTGATAATACTTGACCCCTGATGGAGGATGACTGCACCATGTAGATGTTAATCAGATGTGGCTTCATGTAGATGTTAATCAGGAGCAGAGAGAGCGTCAAGCCCTGCTGCACCCTACAAGAGAGGGGCCTCGGCCGCCATCTCTCCCCCTGTATTATCACAGATGAGAACTGCCCCTTTAGGAAGGAGAATCATGGGAAAACAGCCCCCCCCCCGCTCTAACCCCATGATCAACATTAAAAAGTATGCACCTTCACAGAGAAGCTGTCAAGGTTTGGTTCAGTTTTATTGCTCAATACCTGGCGCCAGTTTCAGTGACGCCAGCCTTGGGTCAAAAATTCATATTACTGTCTTTCAAAAACTTGCAAACAATTTGATTCACTCAAGAAGTGGAAACTTTTAAAGAAAAGTTTCTACACAGTTTGCTGACCAGAAGTAATGGTATTACTGAAGGGAAACATAGTCCAAGCCAATATTTTCATAATGGGATTTACCATTTTAGCAGGGGGAAAAAATATTTTCTATTTGAAAACTGTTTGGATGGATTTTTTTTTACTCCATCCAGGCCTAATTATGAGAATGCAGAACATCCCTAAGGGAGGCAAATGCATCTTTTATTAGCATTTCCTGTCAGACAGCCGCATAGTTAGTATTGTTTTTAGCATTCAGGGATATACAGATAAAAAAAGGAAGGTAAGAAAAGGAAATGGGAACTGATGAGCCATGCAGGATATGTCAGAGAAAATGGAAATCAGAATAAAAATGATAGGGTAGTGTGTTAGCAAGTACCATCTCCAAAATGAATGTGAAAGCTATTGCTACAATCAGCAAATGGTCTGATTTTTAGAAAGCTGGCCTATCATAGCACATGAGCCACAGGAGCACAATGCATCTCTGACACCCAGTGGTCAGCTGATAAAGTTGCAGGATATTTTTCCACATCCTCCAATCAGCCATGGCTGCACTGAAAATACTTGGTGGTTGTTGTTCAGTCGTTTAGTCGTGTCTGATTCTTCGTGACCTCATGGACCATAGCACGCCAGGCCTTCCTGTCCTCCACTGTCTCCGGGAGTTTACTCAAATTCATGTTCATTACATCGGTGATGCTATCTAACCATCTCATCCTCTGCCGTCCCCTTCTCCTTTTGCCTTCAGTCTTTCCCAGCATCAGGGTCTTTTCCAGTGAGTCCTCTCTTCGCATTAGGTGGCCAAAATATTTGAGCTTCAGCTTCAGTATCCGTCCTTCTAATGAGCTGGTACCAAATCTGATTACATCATAAAAGCATCTTTCATTTTTATGTCACAATCCTAGATAGCTTTTCCAAATTAGCGTCATCCAAATATGTTGGGCTACAATGGTCATAATTTCCAGCTGTTAGGGCTATGGCTGCTCCCAATTATGGGAGCTGTAGTTCAATATCTCTGGAAAGCTTCAAGTTGAAGACTGGCTGTGAATAACCTAAATCAATCTTAGTGTGGCTTTCCAGAAGCTGAACCATAGCTCTCTACAACCCCCATCAGCATGACGAATGGTAAGGTGTGCTGGGAGCCAGGGGTGTCCATGGGGTATGATAAAAAAAGTGAAGATGGCAGCCATGATGGTTAATTGAAGCTCCACCCATTTTTATGTGTGACACACATCAAAAAGGGCATTGCTCCGATTGCACCATCATGGCTGCCATCTTCACTTTTTTTTACCATATGCTTCTGATCCCTTCTGGGAACTATTATCCAGCAATATCTGCAAGACCCCTGGATCAATTGCAAGGAGAGTGAATACAAATTTACACAAGTGAAGGTTGACAACTTGCAGTTGTTATAAAAATGTGACCAGCCTTATTCATATCAAATGTTGAGTCCTGAAGGTGAGAAATATCAGTGTACCAAAAGCCCTTAAGTGTGGGAAAAACAAAGACGATGAAAGGTATCTCACAAACAAAATGACTCAGAGTGACACTGTTAATGTTACTTAGGGTAATACTAACAATTCTCTGGTGTTATTGAAGGTGATACTAACAAGCTTTAGGAAAATTTTAGGAAAGAATAATTCAACAGAGGATATGCCCACATGTGTAACATCTCAATGCAGAATTGTTTTCTGCTAATATGGTTGAGAAACTATGATTTCTGAGAATGGATGGTGGTAAAGACCATTCACAATGGTGCGCTAAGTACTGGCGACCTATGATCTCATAAATATTGTTAAATTGTATACTTATTTTTATTATATTTTATTAATTTTAATATTACTAGATTTATAATTTAATTTCAATATATTTGTGCTTTACTCTGATAGCCAAAAATACAAAGGATACACAAGCTCTTGTAATAAAAGTCAAGGAGCACAATGAAAAAAAATGGACTAAAATTAAATATAATGAAGACCAAAATAATGACAACAGCTACAACCACCATCCTTAGAACTGACAATGAAGGTGTTGAAGTGGTGGATAGCTTCTGCCTTTTTGGATCAACCATCAACAGTAAAGAAACAGGCAGTCAAGAAACATGTCTTAGACTAGCACTTGGTAGAGCAGCCATGAAAAAAGCCTTGGAAAAGATATTCAGATGCCACGATGTGTCTATACCTACAGAGATCAGAAGAGTGCAAGCAATGGTATTCCCTGTGACACTCTATGGAAGTGAAAGTTGGACCATGAAGAATCATTCAGAACTAGGAGGAGACCAACGTTTGGAGCTGCACTTCCACTGAAAACGGGGGAAAACTGGAATGGCACGATGATGTCTTTGGAAGGGCATAACCAAATTTTTCATTCCACTTTGGTGTTTTGGTCTTCAGGTTTCAGATATTCAAAAACACTCAGCACACCTATTTTGAAGCTTCCCCCCCCCCCGTTTTTTTTAAAAAATAATAACAATGTGAAAAATTGCTCTGCTGAAAAACAGTTGTTTATTGCCCAATTTTGAGAATATGATTCCATGGAGCTCTGAGGACTACAAAAATGGGTATGCATCCCACATTCCACACAGATGGCAATTCCTGAATTAGAGTTATTCTGGCCAACCTGCTGGGTAAAGGTGATTGGAATTATAGCCCGACAGAACTGCAAGGCACCAAGCTGGGTAGGCTAAATTACAAGTCACGGGAAGCAGCCACAGCCAATGGCAATGGATCCAATTTGTCTGCAGAAGATGCCAGGCCCAAAGAGAATTCCGGAGATGTGACGTCAATCACAATAGAGTAGTGTTTCTGAACCTCGGCAGCTTTAAGATGTGTGGACTTCAACTCCCATAATTCCCCACTGCTGGCTGAGGAATTCTGGGAGTTGAAGTCCACACATCTTAAAGCCACCAAGATTGAGAAAAACTGCAATAGAATATACTTCCTGTACACCCTGAAGACAGTTCATTTTAAATCACAACCAAATACAGTCTAAGGCAGGGCTTGCTTAAATAAGGTGTCAGGCTTTGAGGATCAAAAAGATATTTTAAATATAAAGCTGAATAAGCCACCATTGGGTAGGTTCACCTAACAGATAAGCCACACACCTTGTTTTCCGTTCGCTTCACAGAAAAGGTCTAAACCCAAACAAAGCATGTTCTGAGTTAGCCAAAACTCGGTTAATGGCAGCCTTCCTCAGGCTTGGGCTATTATCACTTGGGCTCAGCAGTGAGAACCTGCACATATTTCCAGGATGGGAAAGCTGATTCTCAGAAGGGACCTTGGAGGTCTTCTAGTCCAACCCCCTGCCCAATGTAAGAATCCTCATACCATTCCAGACAAACAGCTGTGCAAACTTTTCTTGAAAACCTCCAGGGAGGGAGCACCCACGATTTCAGGAGGCAGGCTGTTCCACTGCTTAGGATCACCATTCTGAGACTATGTAATACCTGCACAAATAGCTGCCTTCCTCGAGAGCGCTCCGTCGTCTGGAAGAGATCCGACAAGAAAAGCGACTACGAATGCAACACGGAAGACTCTAAAGCCCCACTGTTCCAAAGGCCAACACTATACACCAGTGTTTCTCAACCTCTGCCGTTTAAAGCTGTTTGGACTTCAACTCCCAGAATTCCCCAGCCAGCATGCTGGCTGGGGAATTCTGGGAGTTGAAGTCCACAGGCCGAGGTTGAGAAACGCTGCTAATACACTATACCCTATCTGACTTCTCCATGTGCTTTTCTGCAATCAAGGAAACTTTTTTAAAAATGGTTTTTCACCTCTTCCTTCCTTTAGCGCCTCTGCTGCTTCTCCTGGAGGAGGAGCTCACCCCGCAACGGGAAAGAAAACCACTCCCTCGGAATCTGCGCATCCCTCTTGGTTCTGTTTGCCAGTTTGGGTTTGGGTTGGGCCGTGGCAGCATGGCAGATCCCGTCACAGAGCAGATCAGCACTCGACCTGATTGTCAGCTCGCTGGGGAAGACCCCGCGGAACTGCGAGACGCCGCCCAGCGCCTGGTGGAGGACGCGGTGGGGAACAGGATCCCCTTTGGGGCTCTTCACAAGGAACAGAAGACGATCGTGATCTTCGTGCGGGTAAGCGAGGCGCCCGGCCTGGGTGCAACAACCCAAACGGTTGGGCAGTTGCGCTTACATGCCAGGAAAAGTTTTGGTGCTACGCGCAGGGAAAGCAGCCTCCAAGTTGATTGAAAGCGTTCCTAGCTAAGCCTCTGCTACAGTATTACCATCCTCGGCTTGAAAACAGGCAACTTGGATTTCTCTTAGTAAAGTTAGCCCACTAAGATTGACAGTCGAGAGAGCGGACAGACAAGTACTGCAAATGGTAGCCATAAGATGATGAAGGCCATGCTTGTCCGGAAACTGAGCTAGGTTGAATTTTGGGGTTTTCGCCCGGGCAAGGGGCTTCACGCAGCCACAATCGATTTGCGCGTTTAGTGGGCGAGGCCTACTTCCGAATAAGCGTGCGCAGGTTTGAACCACGCGCGTCCTGCAAACGCGCGAGGCAGTGCTAAGTTACTTAATCAGTAATTCGGGGATGGTTCACACAAAGGCAGAACCAAAGCAATCACATTAAGGCTGAGGATATTCTGTGAACACTCGTCGTTGTAATTTAGTCAGTAAAGTTAGTAAACAAACCGGATCAGCGCTATGCCTGAATGTTGTAGAACATTTAACTTATTTCTTGCTTTGTGGTGCCCTGATCTTTATGAATTCAACACACAGGAACAAATAGTACAGATTTGCAGTACAGAAGATTATCTTGCAAATGTATGATCTGACACCCTTATTGTTTTTTTCCAGCATTTTTTATGCTATGTCTGTAAAGAATATGTGGAGGATCTGGGCAAAATTCCCAATAAATTTTTACAAGTAAGTGCAAACGAAAGTTATATATAATACTAACATAGAAGTCTGCAGTCTCCCTAAAATTACATAGTATGAATTTGTTTTTATACATGCTTGTGTTAGAAAAAGAATGATTACCTGGGATTGTCTATTGATGTTGACTCCAAAGAAAATACGCCTATATTATAGTCTTAGTAGTGCATGTTCAAGATTGTCAACCTTTGAAATATACTTTTAAGATGCTGGATGTTGATTAATACAGTTACAATAGAAGTCAATATTACCAGGTTGTACAGATTTGTAGAAAATCCATTAATGTGTGCTTTAGCTGATCATCCACTATGGAAAGTTCGTCTGTCCTCCATATGAAGTTCTAGATGTAGCTAATCTCTCCTTAAAGAATAATCTAATGCAGAGCTTTCCAAACTGTGTGTCGGGACACGTTAGTGTGTCGGCTGCAGTGTCTGGGTGTGTCGCGGCTGCTGCTGCCTCCAAACCTGCCCTGCCAGGATTCCACGCAGGTCCTAGTGCCTGCCTTGTGCCCTGCTGTAAGAGTGTGTCGCAAAATGATGCCCTGCTGTAAGAGTGTGTCGCGAAATGGTGCATGTCTAAAAAGTGTGTCACCAACATGAAAAGTTTGGAAAGCTCTGATCTAATGCATTGGCTATCTGAAGACTGAAGCACCTTTGAGGTCACTGAACCCCAGTAGAATCTTGAAATATACGGAACTCCCTTGAAGGCTGTATAGACTTTTGGATCAGGTATATGGAAGATTCTTACAGCTACACTGGCTCCTGGTCCGTTTATAGCACACTTAATTTTTAAAGGCCTAAATGACTTGGGAACCATTACAGGGTTTAAAGATTGGCTTTTCCCGTAGGAATCTCAGATCTTTCTCAAAGTTGCCCTGCCTTGGAGGTTAGATAGATAGATACTTTATTGATTTAGTCTTTTGACCATATCAAGTATGAAAGAAGATAAAACAAAAAGCCATTATAAACATACAAGTAAATATGAGTAAATACAAATAAAACTATAATACAAATTCATATCAAACCATCACCCCTACAGTCAACTCCAATCTGGTCTATGTAATTTGTCCTCTTTAGGATTGCCTTTGATATGAAGAGTGCAGTCTTGCTAGTAATGAGCTGGTTCTTACCGTGTAAAAAATAAGAAAGTTTCTGCTGGCTGCTCCAGTATTTTTTGTTTTTTAAATATAAATCTAAGTGGTCAGTCCTTTCTACAGAATATAATTTGCAATCAAATAAGATATGTGCAGTATCTTCAACAGCTGGGGCACCACAAATACATAATCTGTCTTCATATGGAACTCCTTGGAACCTCCCATATCTTACCATAGAGTCTAATTGATCGAAACGAGCTCTAGTAAAAGCTCTTCTGAGATATTGGGGCAAGAAAGTTGTTAAATACTTTTCTAGTTGAAAGACTGATTTGTGTTGGGCCAGCCACTTCAAGGCCTTAGCATGTTTAAGGGATGCTATATCCTCTTGTGCAGCCACATCCAAAACCCTTTGTTGGAAGCTTTTCTTAGCCTTCACATCTAATTGGGCTGGAAAATGAATTGAAAATCCATATTGCGAGATGGTATTGGTAAGTCAGGCCGCCCAAGGAGGTTAGATAGATGATAGGATGAGACCATTTCAGTTTTGCCATTTGGCTCTGAGATGTTCTTCAAACCAGGCAGCTGACACCTTTTCATTGCCAGCTAAACTCCGGACCTTTTAGATATTCTGACATACTGTATATTTGAAAACATGGCTTAGCCATTCCTATTATTTCTTATTCACTCGTTTTACAGCGATGATGGTGATTTAAAATTCCTTGGTAAGCCACTAGGAATACCTTTGAATGAAGGAAGCTAAGATCCCCAATATCTTAAAAGTTCATAGTGTAATTTAATGCTTATTAGAATGGGTTGTCTTTCAAAAAGGAGATGAGGCCAGAATAAAAATGTGGGCATAACCAGTTTTGGGGAAGCTCTGGGGTAATAGTCAATGACAGCCGTATCTGCAGCAGGCCACAGGGATGCCAAAATGATGACATGCAAACAATAATCAAACAAGAGCCTACCATGGTAGAGATGGGCGGGGATAAATCCAAATAATAAATAAAACAAATAAATAAAATAATCCCACCCTTACTTGCATCCTGACACAAGTACGTAAGTTATCCTAATAGTCTTATGATGCACAGTTCACTCTCCTCTCCACCCCTCCCCCGTTGACACCCATGCTCAGTGATTTCCAGGTAGAAACATCAGAATATTTGAAGAGTTTGTATTTTACTTACTGTCAAACTGAGATCTAATTTAAGTATTTTTAACCTTCCCATGGAGTTGATTTCCTGGTCTGGCCTACCTAGTGGGGTTGACACCCAGCAGCTTCATATAGGTTGAAAAAAGAGAGTGGAGAGAGAAGAGATCCCCAAGGCACTCCAAAGCAGAGGTCCCCCGGTAAATCTCTCCCACCACCACTGACCCTCCAGGGAGGAGGAGAGCTGCTACAGAACAGCCACCCTCCACACACACGCCATCCCTCAGAAACAGTCCAGAAGGGTAACGTGGTCAGAGGTATCAAACATCACTGAGAGATCAATGACTTTTCTTACTCCCCAAACCCAGTCTGAACTCTGCCAAGGGTCCAAATAATCCGTTTCCAAATCAAGCCAAGGCTTCTAGAGCAGAAGTGATGGAAACACTCTTGTTACCCAGAGAAGCATTGAATACTGTCTGGATCCAACCTTCTGCCCCCTCATGAAAGGCCTTAACCAACCATGAGCATGGGCAGGGATACAACGGGGAAGTATACACTAAATAAGGATGGATGGATGGAATTTTATTTTATTTTATTATTTTATTTTATTTTATTATTTTATTTTATTTATTTTATTTATTTTATTTTATTTTATTTTTATTTTATTTTTTTATTTTATTTTATTTTATTTTATTTTATTTTTTATTTATTTTATTTTATTTTATTATTTTATTTTATATTTTATTTTATTTTATCCTACTTCATTCTTAGAATTTTAGCTCTCTGTCTTAGTTTTAGATAAATAACATTCTGTTTCTTAGTTCTAGAGATGTAGCTTACACTGGTAATAATAATGACAATACTGTTCTGTATTATTCCTATAGCTAGTGTCTCAAATCTGGACTTCCTCCTGTTTTACTTTTAAACAGTTTGTTAATTGTTTCATTTTATATTGGTCTTCGACCAAAACAAACTTTGACTTGATGTGATGACTAAGAAGTGGCAGAAGGAACACTGCAGAAGGCCCTATCCACTTCTTCAGGACTCAGAAACTCAAATGACTGCAGATCACTTCACAAGACCAGGCCCTGGTAATCTCCACTGGCATTGTCCATCTGGAGTCCTATTATGAAAGTTGTTAATGCTACCTCAAATTTTTACAGCCTCTAGCATTAGCAGACAAGGACTCACTGTGATTTTGTCATGGGGATGTTGATTTAATTATCACTAAATGGCTAACATTCAAATAAACATTCTAAAATATTAATAGTGTAATCAATAATATTATGGAATTAACTCTGTGATCCAAAAATATTTCTATCAGCATATCTATCTCCACTAATGGAGATTCACTGTAAATTACTTTGTTGTTATTCAGTCGTTTAGTCGTGTCCGACTCTTCGTGACCTCATGGACCATAGCACGCCAGCCTTCCTGTCCTCCACTGTCTCTCGGAGTTTACTCAAATTCATGTTCATTACATCGGTGATGCTATCTAACCATCTCATCCTCTGCCGTCCCCTTCTCCTTTTGCCTTCAGTCTTTCCCAGCATCAGGGTCTTTTCCAGTGAGTCCTCTCTTCGCATTAGGTGGCCAAAGTGTTTGAGCTTCAGCTTCAGCATCTGTCCTTCCAATGAGCAGTCAGGGTTGATTTCCTTTAGGATTGACTGGTTTGACCTCCTTGCAGTCCAAGGGACTCTCAAGAGTCTTCTCCAGCACCACAGTTTGAAAGCATCAATTCTTCGGCGCTCAGCCTTCCTTATGGTCCAACTCTCACAGCCATACATTACTACTGGAAAAACCATAGCTTTAACTATACGGACCTTTGTCGGTAAGGTGATGTCTCTGCTTTTTAATATGCTGTCTAGGTTTGCCATAGCTTTCCTCCCAAGGAGCAAGCGTCTTTTAATTTCATGGCTGCAGTCACCGTCTGCGGTGATCTTGGAGCCCAAGAAAATAAAATCTGTCACTGCTTCCATTTCTTCCCCTTCTATTTGCCAGGAAGTGATGGGACCAGATGCCATGATCTGGGTTTTTTTAATGTTGAGTTTCAAGCCAGCTTTTGCACTCTCCTCTTTCACCCTCATCAAGAGGCTCTTTAGTTCCTCTTCATTTTCTGCCATTAGGGTGGTATCGTCTGCATATCTGAGGTTGTTGATATTTCTCCCGGCAATCTTAACTCCGGCTTGTGATTCATCCAGCCCGGCATTTCTCATGATGTACTCTGCATATAAGTTAAATAAGCAGGGTGATAATATACAGCCTTGTCATACTTCTTTCCCAATTTTGAACCAGTCGGTTGTTCCATGTTCGGTTCTAACTGTTGCTTCTTGACCCACATACAGGTTTCTCAGGAGACAGGTAAGGTGGTCTGGTACTCCCATCTCTTTAAGACTTTGCCACAGTTTGTTGTGATCCACACAATCAAAGGCTTTAGCGTAGTCAATGAAGCAGAAGTAGATGTTTTT
Organism: Charina bottae; assembly: GCA_023362775.1. NCBI lineage: Eukaryota > Metazoa > Chordata > Lepidosauria > Squamata > Charinaidae > Charina > Charina bottae. Next base: position 214,796,385 of record JALMGJ010000002.1, on the reverse strand, counting down.
CTGGAACTCTCTTGCTTTTTCCATGATCCAGCGAATGTTGGCAATCTGATCTCTAGTTCCTCTGCCTCTTCGAAACCCAGCTTGCACTTCTGGTAGTTCTCGGTTCACATACTGCTGAAGCCTAGCTTGTAGGATTTTGAGCATAACCTTGCTAGCATGTGAAATGAGCGCAATTGTATGGTAGTTTGAACATTCTTTGGCATTGCCTTTCTTTGGAATTGGAACGTAAACTGACCTTTTCCAATCCTGTGGCCACTGTTCAGTTTTCCAAATTTGTTGGCATATTGAGTGCAGCACTTTAACAGCATCATCTTTTAGGATTTTAAATAGCTCAGCTGGGATACTGTCTTCTCCGCTAGCTTTGTTGTTAGGAATGCTTCCTAAGGCCCACTTGACTTCACTCTCTAGGATGTCCGGCTCAAGGTCAGTGACCACACCATCATATTTATCAGGGATATTAAGATCTTTCTTGTATAGTTCTTCTGTGTATTCTTGCCACCTCTTCTTAATCTCTTCTGCTTCTGTTAGGTCCCTGCCTTTTTTGTCCTTTATCATGCCCATCTTTGCACAAAACGTTCCCTTGATACCTCCGATTTTCTTGAAGAGATCTCTAGTCTTCCCCATTCTATTGTTTTCCTCGATTTCTTTGCATTGTTCATTTAAGAAGGCCTTCTTATCTCTCCTTGCTATTCTCTGGAATTCTGCATTCAGTTGTTTATATCTTTCCCTTCCTCCCTTGCCTTTTGCTTCCCTTCTTTCCTCAGCTATTTGTAAAGCCTCATCAGTCAGCCACTTTGCTTTCTTGCATTTCTTTTTCTTTGGGATGGTTTTAGTTGCTGCCTCCTGTACAATGTTACGAACCTCCATCCATAGTTCTTCAGGCACTCTGTCTACCAGATCTAATCCTTTAAATCTATTCCTCGCCTCCACTGTATATTCATAAGGGATATGATTTAGGTCATACCTGAGTGGTCTAGTGGTTTTTTCTACGTTCTTCAATTTAAGCCTAAATTTTGCGATAAGAAGCTCATGATCTGAGCCACAGTCAGCTCCGGGTCTTGTTTTTGCTGATTGTATAGAGCTTCTCCATCTTTGGCTGCAAAGTACAGTATATAATCAATCTGATTTCGGTATTGACCATCTGGCGATGTCCATGTGTAGAGTCGTCTCTTGTGTTGTTGGAAAAGAGTGTTTGCTATGACCAGCGTGTTCTCTTGACAAAACTCTATTAGCCTTTGCCCTGCTTCATTTTGTACTCCGAGGCCAAACTTGCCTGTTATTCCGGTTATTTTTTGACTTCCTACTTTAGCATTCCAGTCCCCTATGATGAAAAGGACATCTTTTTTTGGTGTTAGTTCTAGAAGGTGTTGTAGGTCTTCATAGAACCGGTCAACTTCAGCTTCCTCGGCATCAGTGGTTGGGGCATAGACTTGGATCACTGTGATGTTGAATGGTTTGCCTTGGATTCGAACTGAAAGCATTCTGTCGTTTTTGAGGTTGTACCCCAGTACTGCCTTTCCCACTCTTTTATTGACTATGAGAGCTACTCCATTTCTTCTAAGGGATTCTTGCCCACAGTAGTATATATAATGGTCTCCTGAATTAAATTCGCCCATTCCTGTCCATTTTAGTTCGCTGATTCCCAAGATGTCGATGTTCAATCTTGTCATCTCATGTTTGACCACATCCAGCTTACCTTGATTCATAGATCTTACATTCCAGGTTCCTATGCAATATTGTTCTTTACAGCATCGGACTTTCCTTCCACTTCCAGACACATCCACAACTGAGCGTCCTTTTGGCTTTGGCCCAGCCGTTTCACTCTTTCTGGAGCTACTCGGAATTGCCCTCTGCTCTTCCCCAGTAGCGTTTTGGACACCTTCCGACCTGAGGGGCTCATCTTCCGGCGTCATATCTTTTAGCCTTTTGATACTGTCCATGGGTTTTCTTGGCAAGGATACTGGAGTGGTTTGCCATTCCCTCCTCCAGTTTTGGACCACGTTTTGTCAGAACTCTCCGTCATGACCTGTTCTTCTTGACCTGACTTCATTGAGTTACGCAAGCCCCTTCGCCACGACAAGGCAGTGATCCATGAAGGGGCTTTTTTTTACTAGAATACCACAACATGCTGAACTAGGTTACTGGGTTAACTCATTGTCTGGCTTTGCATAATTCATTGAATTACAAACTAACCACAGAAGCTAAGTTCATACAGTCTGCCATGCCAAACAAATACTCTACCCAAATTTAACACTAAGGTAGCTTAATAGATTATACAATTCAGGCACTGCTCTTTAATTGCATGATGCATGGGCTGCTATGGCATCCAAACCGTTGGTATTGCTGTACAAAACAGGTAGGGTTTGCCTCAGCAGAGTGCTTCACACTGAGAAAGTGATTTGTTCTACCTTCTGTTGTCAAGGCATAGATGTGGGGACCCGTTGCTTTTTTTTAAAAGGCGCTTCCTGTGCTTTGCTTAGCCGGAAATGGGCTGCTGCAGATGTACAGAAGCTCATTTCCTGTAGCAGAGTAATACAGCTGCTCCACTCGGTTATTTAAAAGTGGAGGCCGTGCCATGTTATGAAGCTGCTTTAAAGGAAGGGAGGCCTTTGCCCAAGCCCTTGTTAAAGTGAAAATTGCTTCAAAGATTTGCATAAATCTAATTTTAGTCTCGCACAGAGATTGGATTGTTAAGGATTGGTGAGCAATTTTAAGGTTGATATTCTTTCTGTTTTTCTTCCTTTAGGATGCAAATGTTAGACTTGTAGTTATTGGGCAATCAGCACACCATCATATTAAGGTAAGTGCAAGAGAAAATCTGGTTTATTCTGTTGATATAGTTTTAAATGCAGCTCTTTTGCTTCAGTGTTTGCACCTCTAAGCATGTCCACCCATAAACACATTCACGCATATATATGTACATATGTGCATATCCCAATAGAAATACGACTGCTTAAATAAAATAGGCACTGAATCTGCTTTGAAGGCTTCCTTCCAGGTTGCTTGCAAATTATCCCCATTCATTTTAATAGGACATACTTCCACCATGTGTGCTTAGAGCTGCCAAAGCCCAAATTAAATATGTTTAATTGGAAGAAAATCCCGCTCAGTGGGATGGGACTTAATTAGAAGTAAGGGTGACCAGAATTACACCATTGCCTTTCAAAAATAGAACTGCACTGTGTATTACATTGATACTTAACATCTGTCGTTTGCAGCCGTTTTGTAATCTGACAGGTTACCATCATGAAATGTATGTAGATCCTGGAATAGAAATTTATAGACTCCTTGGCATGAAAAGAGGGGAAGCCTCCAGCTCAGCAGGTGGGTTGTGCTACTGACTTTCAGTATCAAAAGCTCCTGATATATGTTTATCTAATGATGTGTAAACTTAAAGCCGTTTCTTTTAAGTAAATCAATCAATTAATAATTAATTAGTAATTAATAATTAATCTGAATTAGTAATTCAGATCTCATATGATCATAGAGTTGGGAGGGGTCATGCTGGCCATTGCGTAACCCCCTGCTCAGTGCAGGAATCCAAATGAAAGCATCCATAGATGGTTGTCTAGCCTCTACTAGAAGACATCTGTTGAAGGAAAGCTCACCACATCCCTTAAGAGTTTGTTGTTCTGCCAAACTGCTGTTATTGTTTGGAACTTTTTCTAACATTTAGCTCGAACCTGCTTTCCAGTAAGCTAAGCCCACTATTCCATGCCCTGGATTCTGTAATGAACAGGTTCTGTTGATTTATTTTGAGAAATTTGAAGACTGCTATCATACCCTCCCTTAGTCATCTTTTCTCAAGACTGAGCATGCCCACCTCCTTCAATCTCTCTTCATAGGGTTTAGCTTTATCATCTTCACTGCCTTTGAACCTGTTCAGATATCTCTAAATCCTTAAAGTGTGGTGCCCAGAACTGGTCTGATCAAAACAAAATAGAATGGAACGTGGAATACAACTGCATTTCACTGTTGGCTCGTATTCAGCTAGCAATCAACTACCAATATCTTTTTCTCCAGAACTAACTTGCCAATCAACATTCTGTAAGGTGTCTGTAGCTTGAATCATGTCAACTGGATTTCTATTTTCTCAGTGGAAACGTTTCGCTCCTTATCCAAGGAGCTTCTTCAGTCTGAGCAAAGTTGGTAAGGGAATCCTTACCAACATAACAAGGATTCCCTTACCAACTTTGCTCAGACTGAAGAAGCTCCTTGGATAAGGAGCGAAACGTTTCCACTGAGAAAATAGAAATCCAGTTGACATGATTCAAGCTACAGACAATTCCACCTGGATGACTGAGAACCTTCATAGACATTCTGTAAGGTGCTTTGCCAGATGCTTTGCTGAAGTCAGAGATACAGTACATAGTGTCTATAGTGTTCCCACAATCTATGAAGAAAGTTGCCCAAACAAAATATGAGACAAGATTAGTCTGAGAAGATTTGTTATTGACTGATCTGTACTTTGCTGTCAAACCTAGTGAAGTGAATCACACGTAATAAAAAGGTTTGTTTAATCATGGTTTGCTGAATAAGCCACAATGGTTGGGTTACACAGCACACTAAACAGAACTCATGGCTTAGCTTGAAATGTGAACATAGCCCACTGTAGTTTCTTAAGTATTTATTTATTTGTTTGTTTGTTTGTTTGTCCAACTTCTATCACCGCCCAGTTAGTAGCAAATAATAGTTTAGTGTGATATGTGCACCAGGTCAATAGCACAATTAACAACAAAGTGCTTTGTTGTTGAGAGGAACTTATGAACAGAAGTTAGATACAATAGGATTCCTGTCCTAATAGTGTATAGACTGCAGGTTTATGGAATTAATAGAGTTCACAGGAAAGAACTCAGATAAGTTAGTTCTTCATATATTACTTTATTCATCAGTATGTAGGTATAAAATTTTCTTGCAGAAATAATTCTAGAAAACGCACCATATGAAAAAAGCTGCAATCCTATAGATACATTTAGCGTTGTGTTTTGAAACTACAGGTTCTATAGAAAGAAAAATGTAATGTTTCTGATGGGTTATGGAAATGGGAAATCATGCTTTTTCTTTGTTTTCAATTTTAATCTGCCTTTTGGTTCTGTAATTTTTTTATCCTGCTATTGCTTACCACTTTCTTCATTTTATTTTATTTGCAACCCACAAATGCATTTTTACTCCTCACACGTTCAGTATAGATCCACCATCTCTCTTCCTTCATCCCAATTTCTCTTCCCCTCCGTTGCCCTCATTTTTGTTGTTGGGGGGAATTGCTGAGCTCTTCCATTAGCATCAGATTTTGATTCAAATCTGAATACATTCTCCAACTGTGGAAAATCCCAGGCAGTGCAGAATCATGCAGAAATGTTTCCCATGCAGCATGTACTAGATTCCGAGGTACTCTGATCCAAAGCACATTTCTTTCCTTTGCACTTAAGTCTGATGATTTCAGTGAATTACTTGCTAGTAACTGCCCATAGGCCTGTAGCCTAATGTATTCATAATGCCAACAGAGCTAATCTGTGCTTTTTGCCAAATAAACTTCCTCTTCTGTTATCATTCTTCAGTGCACAGCCCCCACGTTAAATCCAGCTTGCTATCAGGAAGCATGAAAAGTATGTGGAGGGCGATGGCAAGCCCTGCGTTTGATTTTCAGGGTGATCCAGCTCAGCAGGGAGGCACTTTCATTTTAGGACCAGGTAAGGTGACTATAAACTTACATCTTTCTGCTGGCTAGGCAATCTGTGTTATAGTCATCAAAGCATAAGGCCTGGGAAAGGGTTGAATATACCATATATAAGACCTAACCTATGGGGGCTACCTGTGCCTGATGAGTTCCAACAAGAAAGAAGCTGGTCGTGTAGTGCCTCGTGGTCAGTCGTGAATAGAACTACTGTAATTCTAGCAGCCTTGATGCCCTGAACAGGGAGGAGGTGTGGCAGTGATTGTTTGTGAGACCTTAGCTGTGTCCAGAAGCACTATCATGGAGGTGGTATGATGCCTGTATTACATTAGGCCTTAGGGACACAATGAGGTTGCTGCTGGTGTACTGACTGCACTGCTCCCCAGTAGCAGTTCTTGATCTCATTTTGTGACTGTTGGTAGGAAAACCCCCCCCCCCCCAAGATTTTTATGGCTCAGGAACTTTAACTTTCATGTCCTGATGGGAGAGTCAAGATGTGCTCAAGAGTTCAGGAATCTAGGCTCTAAGCATACAAACAGGCACATGTTGGAATGGCCTTTAGCTCAGAGCAGAGGCCATGTGATCTGGTAATGGAAGACATTGTCATCAATCCTTTCCTGTGGTCAGTCCACTTTCTGGTCTGTATGCACATCATTGGCATGCTGAACTTCACATGGGCGATGGACAGGGTAAGAACATCTACCCAGGTGCCTAAAGGACCCTCTGGGTCTTTGCAGGACACTTGGGGAGTTCGCCAGTGATTATTGTAAGCAGTTCTGCTATGCATTCCACAGATCTCTGGAACTTGGAGTTGGCAAGGGCACTGGATTAGATTGTCCTTCGGCAACCTTTCATCCCCCACAGATCACAGTAGACTCCTTGGTTTACCTAGGAGCTTTGGGAAATTAAGCAGGTAAAGAGATGCCTGGTCAAGGAGAATGAAGAGTGAACATAACCATGCATGATTACATACCCATGTTCAGAAGTATACCAAAGCAATAAGAGTGGCAAAGTGTGGTTACTTCAACACTCCTGTTGTATCTGCAGACTCAGGCCCAGCAGCTGTTTTCAAGGTTACCTGTTCCTTTCTGCAGGTAACAATGAGAAGCTCCTGCAGGTTGCTGTGAAATTTTTGCAAGGTATTTTGCAGATAAAATAGCTTGAATTTGCTCAGAGCGGGACTCACTGGGCATGGTTTAGTGAGGTGGCTCAGATAATATCTGCTGAGGTTACTTGGGATTTTATTTTGATCTTGTGGAAGCTGAGAAAGCAGAAAGGACCCTTTGTGGCATGAGCTCTGCCACCTTCAAGCTGGACCCATGTCCTGCCTGGCTGATTCGTATGGCTGGGCAGAGTGTTTGTGATTAGATTTGAAAGTTGGTTAATACTTCTGTGAGGGAAGGCAGTAGTGTCATCAGTTTTGAAAGAGAAGGGAGTGTCTCCTCTGATCCAGATGATTTTTATAACTACTGACCAAAATCCAACATTTCCTTCTTGTGGAAGTTCTTGCAAAAGTTGGTGGAGCTTTACTTGCAAAGAATTCTAGAGGAAACAGATTTTCTGAACTCTTTTCAGGAAACAGCACTGTTGTTTTGGTGGATTACCTTTGTTGGGGGCTGGAGGGAGGGAATGCACCCTTCCTCGTCCCGTTAGACCTCTCAGCAGCATTTGATACCATCATTCCTGGTATCCTTGTAGAGTGCCTGCAAAGATTGGGGATTGGAAATGCTCTTTTACAGTGGTTCCTCCTTCCTTAGCAAGCAGCTTCACTTGGTATGCATGGAGGAAGAGACAGTCATTTATTTTGGGTTGTCATAGGGCTCTTTCCTCTCCCTTATACTATTTAACATCTACATGAAGCTGTTGAGAAAGGTCACCCATCATTGTGGGGGGATATATCATCACTATGTTCCTGGTGTTGAACTGAACATTGCCATCCCACACGGAGCCACGGATGCTGTAGAAATCCTGACTCAGTGTATATAGCAGAGCTTTCCAAACTGTGTGTCGCGACACAAAAGTGTGTCGCCACACACAGTGTGGTGTGTCGCCACACCACCCGGAAGCGGCGGCGCACGCGTGCACGGCGGCCGCCATGCACGCCCCCCGCACCGCCGCACGCCCCCCCCGCGCCACCACCGTGCGCGCACCCCGCCGCACGCCCCGCCGCACGCCCCCCCCGCGCCGTCACCAGCGGCAGCACTTTGGAAAGCCCTGGTATAGAGGCTGAGAGGATCAAAACAAGCTTAGATTAAATCCCTGCAAGGCAAAGTTGCTGTTGATTAGTGATAGTCGTGGCTCCAGTTGTAGTTCTTGATAGATTCATACTTCTCCTTTCTGGACTCATGGCTCCTTCTGGAGCAGGTGGAAGCCATGGCTGTTCACCAATTGCTGGCTTATCTGGTTTGGAACACCCTGCCAATGGCACCCATGGTACCTCATGATTAGATTACTGCAACACACTCTACATGATGTTGCCTGGAGAGATGACCTGGATGAGTCAGTTGATTCATCTGTCTACTAACCAAAGGTAATAGATTTAGCCGCCCAGCATGTAGCACAGACCCTGCACTGATTACTGATTTGTTTTCAGGTTCAGTTCAGAGAGCTGGTTGCCATCTTTAAAGCCCTACCTGGACCATCTTTCCCATCAAGATCTGGCATGGCCTGTGCATTCTTGCAGGGCCATTTTACTGAGAATCCCCATCCCATGGGAATTCAAGGGAGTAGGGGCCCAACCACATGCCTTCTCTGTAACTGCCCCCATGATTTGGAAACCCGGTCTCCCGAAATACAGAATGCCCTTACTGTACTCTTCTTTCTTTTTACAAATGGCTTAAGACCCAGCGGTTCTGCCAAGTACTGGGCCTAATGGTCTGCAGGCTGCCTTTTTGATAGAAGATTAGTAGTTGTTTGTTTCTCTTCTATTACTGTATATGTACATTTTTGTTTTGTTTTTGATTTTCTTTCCACTTTTTACTACCGTATTTTCCGGCGTATAAGACGACTTTTTAACCCAGGAAAATCTTCTCAAAAGTCGGGGGTCGTCTTATACGCCGGGTGTCGTCTTACAGGGCGGGTCACTTCCCCGCCGCAAAGCTGATCCACCCTCCGCTCCCTCCCTCCCTCCCGACCCCCCCACCCCCCACCCTGATCCATCACCAGGGAAAGAGAGCGAGAGGGAGGGAGGCTGAAATGACTCAGTAACTTTTGCGCTTGGATCTGCTTTTTCAAACCTCCCCCCATCATCACCACCACCCTCTCCTCCTCCTTCGTGGTTTGTTCTGCTAAAGCTTGGAGATGTATGGGAGGGGGGCCGGGTGGAAAATCTCAGCACCGATCAGCTGTGCCCCGGGGATCAGCTGTGCGGGAAGTGGAGTTGCTCAGTACTCACTCAGTAACTTTTGCGTTTGGATCTGCTTTTTCAAACTTCCCCCCATCACCCTCCTCCTCCTCCTCCTCCTCCTCCTCCTCCTCCTTCTTCATGGTTTGTTCCGCTAAAGCTTGGAAATGTATTCTTCACCCCTCTGCCTTGCCCAGGTAATTAAAGCTTTCTTTAAATCGTTAAAGCTTTCTCACCCCTCCCCCCAATATTCTCCTTCACACACACACCCCACGCTGCTGCGCTTCGCATTACTACGGTATTTGCTTTCTACTCTGCTTCCCTGTTTCCTCCCTGCAGTTTTTTACTTTCTACTCCACTTCCCCAACACACAGCTGATTGGCGTGGATATTTTCCACCCCGGGGCGGAGCAAGCTGCAGGTTTTGAAGAGGGGTAGTCTGTAGCTTGAATCATGTCAACTGGATTTCTGTTTTCTCAGTGGAAACGTTTCGCTCCTTATCCAAGGAGCTTCTTCAGTCTGAGCAAAGTTGGTAAGGGAATCCTAAATATGTTTCTACCCAGGTGTAAGGTCACACAGCTACCTAGAAACATATTTAGGATTCCCTTACCAACTTTGCTCAGACTGAAGAAGCTCCTTGGATAAGGAGCGAAACGTTTCCACTGAGAAAATAGAAATCCAGTTGACATGATTCAAGCTACAGACAATTACACCTGGATGACTGAGAACCTTCATAGAAGAGGGGTAGTCTTATACGGCGAGTATATCCCAAACTCTATATTTTAAGTGGAAAAGTTGGGGGTCGTCTTATACGCCCAGTCGTCTTATACGCCGGAAAATACGGTAATTCTTAAATGAGCATTTTACTACTGTGATAAATAGCATTTAATGGGAGGAAGGGAAACAAAAGTGAGACTGCTAAGATTTCCAGAGGATCATCCTTCTGCCTTTGTTGAGCTGATTGCTACAGACTTGCTGCTTTCTAAGTCCATAGGACACAATTTCCACTATTCAATTTGAACATCTCTTGATGAGACTATTTCATCCAAGTATAGCTTTCTGCTTACACTGAAATAGATTAGATTACTAGTAGTATTAACATTAATTTATGAGTGTGTAATCCCATACTAAAATTATGCCAACTGCAAAGCTACAGGGTATAACCAATGCTCCATTATGCCAGCAGAATTCTGAGCCACAAAGTCTATGTTGGGGTCACTTCCGTGGATAAGCTACTAGAACACTATTAGTGCTGCTGCTGACTGTGGAACAGATATAAAATGGTAGATTATGAGTAAGACAGGAAATTACAGGTAGTCCTCACTTACCGAGCACAATTGGGAATGGCAACTCCGTTGCTAAGCAACACGGTCATAAAGTGAAAAGTCATGTGACCAAGCCTGACTTACGACATCAGTTCATCAGTTCCGGCTGCAGTCGTTAAGCGAATCATTGTGGGTCATTAAGTGCAGTGTCACATGACCACAACTTGCGACTTCCTGCAGGCTTTCTCGTTGACTTTGCTTGTCAGAAGCTGGCTATGAAGGTCACAAATGGTGATCACGTGACCGTGGGACGCTGCAACCGTCATAAATGCTGCCAGTTGCCAAGCGCCTGAATCACGATCGTGTGACCGTGGGGACGCGACAACGGCCACAACTTCGAGGGCCGGTTGTGAGTCTCCTTTTTCAGTGCTGTTGTAACTTCAAATGGTCACTGAACAAATGGTCGGTAAGCGAGGACTACTTGTATGTTCCATATTTTATAACCTCTCCCATCTTTCTTCTGCCACTAATTCACCTACCCGCACCTTATATTGGCGCAAGAGTTTGTAGTGCAGGGAGGTTAGTGGTGGTGGTACAGGCTCTGCCTAATAAATTGCTTTCTTCTGTGTTTGAGTGGCACACGGACACAGTCCCTTCAGTGACTTGGCTGGTGAATTTTCATCAGTCAAAATGTTCTACTTTCATTCTTGGCTAATGGTCAAAGAGGTGGGAGAGCCTAAATGGTCTTGGCTGATCTTAAAAATCTAAGCAGGCTATGGTCTAGTTAGTGCTTGGATAGGAGACTACCAGGGACCTCTGGAGCTGTAGGCTAAAAAGGGAAATTGAAAAAAATATCCCAGAAGAAAGCAGTGGCAAATCACTTCTGTGTGTGTGTGTGTGTGTGTGTGTACGCACGCGCGTGTGCGTGTGTGCAAGAGGACTATATATCTGTAGTTATCAGGAGACAAGCTCTATTTGAGAGATTTTACCTTTTTTTAAACAACCAATTCAATGACCTTTATACTGATGTAGCCGCAGCTCCTTTCCATCCTTACTCCCAAGCATAACAATAGGATTTCTTGATGAAAGGGGTATTTTGTCTAGTTTCAGTGCTCAAAGAACATAGTCCATATTGGTCAGATAACATGCTGATGCTAAACCAACGTTTTGTGGAGATAAAGGTGTTAATGTTATTTGTTTCCCATTTGTTCCAGGTAATGAAATACACTTTGTGCACCTTGACCAAAACAGGTTGGATCATGTTCCCATTAATACTGTTCTGCAGCTTGCTGGAGTTCAAACAGTAGATTTTACCTACAGATCTCGGATTATTGATGTATGACTTTTCAGAAGAAAAATCTGGCTGCCAAGATAAGTGATGTATATCAACAGTCCATTGTGGTAATTTACCCATAATGAGGTTACTGTGAAATTAATAAAATAGAAATAGCTCCAGAGTAGATTAATTTTTACAGGCCAAAAAAAGGTCTTTAAACTTAATATTGTGCCTAAGGATACAATAACTCACTTAACAAGAAAACAAGCCATTAAACCTTCTGCACAAAATAATGATTTTATGGAGGATGTGAGTTTATTTCAATCACACTATTTCACTTCAAATTTAACTGTGTTTTTTTTAATGATTGAAACGTATGGATAATATTAATCAGTCTTCTTGCCTCTACAGTATTTAATAAAGAAAAGACCTCAGATCAAAACAAAAATGCATATTTCAGGGAGTCAAAGTGGTGTGAATGTTGATCTGAACTCTGTAAACTAGAGGGTAACTGAGAAAAAAGTGCTTAGAGAATTAATTTCATGGCAAACTCCTGACTGCGTAATCTTCATTTTTAGGCATGACAACCCACCAATCTTGAATTAAAAGTTATCTGCAAATTTCCCTGCAGTATTTTGTTAAGGTACATGCAACAGAACAATCAGTGTTGCACTCAACTAATGTAAGTGTTTTGGATGACAGTTTCCACACTTTTGTTCACTTTGATCCCCAGAGTTCAAAAGAGGAAAGATCGATCACATACTGCAGAGGTGGGAATAACCTATGCAAATGTTACACAACTGAACCACAGTTAACCAGAAGTCCTCAGCAATGATAATGCTGCCCAGAGCCACCAGTTCTAGTTCAGAAACATTGGCTAAACTATAATTATGAAGAATCTATAGAGGACCATAGATTCTCCACTTTTGATATCCTAAGGTAATTTATGAGGACTAAGAAAAACTTGCAAAATTGAAGATGAAAAATGTGTATAATATGTGGATCTAGTGTTTTATTTAGCCTGACATTGGCAACTATGTAAAAATCGGCACATAATTGGAACATAATCATTGTTAGGGCAAAACACATGTACAGTATATGTATGTGTTCTATAACTAGCAGTTTTCATAGCTGCTTTAGCCAGACATAAAATTTTATTAAAAGATCATTTCTTTCAATATGTTGTAATCCTCCCCACTCACCCCCCAAAAACCCCCTAGCAACAGACAAATTTTACAGGGGACTTTTAGACTAAGGATTTTCTCTAGCAACATATTTTATGTAATTTAGCCTTTACCAAGCAGTAAGTGTAAGGGACATGATCAGGTTCACTAAAAAAAAGTTGGGGACCCCAGTGGTAAATCATGGGTTAATTTGAGCTACAGTTTACAATACCATTAATCTACACAATCCCTAAACACCCTACTCAAGGATTGATTTCCATGAGGCTTGATAGTTTATTTATTTCTTGGGCTTATTTTCTGCTTTATATTTTCCCAACAACAACCCTATGCAGTAGATTGGGCTGAGAGACAGTGACTTCCATGGCTGAAGATGGACTAGATTCTGGGTCTCCCAGCTTCTAGTCCAGTACCTTAACCACTATACCATATTGGCTCTCTTCTGATGTTTGAGCGTTAAAAATAAAGGTTTGTTCTTTATTCCCAAATTATGTGCTTAATCATTTAATGTGCAATCCCACCCAGAACAGATAATTTTGTCACTGATCAGACATTTTCTGTCAAGGGCACCTCGGCATATATATCTTAAAAATATTAGTCTATTCTTTATAAAAAGAATTTGCATCTAGTCTTTATATTCTTTATATCCTGTTTAACTAACTCATTGGGTGAGAGCCGACCTGGTCTGGACTTGGAAGCTGAGTTGAACCTGGATAGTACTTGGATAGGAGAGTACTAGGGAATATTGAAAAGTTGGAAAAGCATGCTGAAAAAAGCAGTGGCAAACACTTCTGTATTGTTGCCAAGAAACTACATAGCCATATCTATAATGTCCCCAGAGATCAAGCTTTTATTTGTTTAATAACTTTGATAGAAAAGAAACAAAGCTCAATACCAGCATAATTGCTGGATGACCTCACTTTCCAGCTTCATATTGAAGTTAAAAGATTGATTGATTGATTGATTGATTGATTGATTGATTATATGCCATCAAGTCGGTGTCAACTCTTAGTGACCATATAGATTTTCTCCAGAATGATCTGTCCCTAATCTGGTCCTTCAGGTCTTCCAATGGTGCACCCATCGCCACTGTAACTGAGACCATCCTCCTTTCTGCTAATCGTCATCATTTTCTCTTTCCTTCCACCTTTCCCATCATTAGAGAGTTCTCCAAGGAGCTAGGTCTTTGCATAATATGTCTAAAGTAGGATAATTTGAGCCTGGTCATTTGTGCCTCGAGTGAAAACTCTGGGTTGATTTGTTTGATGATCTATTTGTTTGTTTTCTTGGCTGTCCATGTTATTCTCAGGAGGTTTCTCATGAGGACAATGAGATGTTCTGGGATTCCCATTTTTCCAAGGACATTCCACAGCTTGACAAGATCAACCTAATCCAAGGCCCTTCTATAACCAGTGAAGCATATATTGACTTCTTGTTGGTATTCTTTGGCTTTCTCAATTATCCAGTATGCATCAGCAATAATGTCTCTTGTTCCTCTGCCTTTTCTAAAGCCAGCTTAGGGCTCTAATCTGCATTGGACGATCCTAAGCATTATTTTGCTAGCATGTGAAATTAAGGATATTGTATGATAGTTTGCACATATAGTTTATTAAGTCCCTCCCTCCCTCCCTCCCTCTCTCTTTGGAATGTAGATTGGCCTCTTCCAATCTGTTGACCACTGTGGTGTTCTCCAGATTTGCTGGCATAGCTTTACTGACTTATCTTCCGATGCTTGCATTATTTCTGTGGATATTCCATCAGTTCCTGTAGCCTTCCGATTTGGTAATGACCAGACTGTTCATCTAACTTTATCTTCTAGTACTAGAGGTTTTTGTAAGTAGGGAATATCTTCTGAGTTATCTTGGATGTTGACATCTCTACTATATATTATTTCAGTACACTCCTTCCATCTTTCTTTGATTTTTTTTAATCAGTTACTATCTGTCCATTGACATCCTTAAGCGTACCAATTCAAGGTTGGAACCTTCTTCTTTCAGAGATCTTTTGAAAGACTTTCCTTGTTTTTCCATGTCTGATTCCATCTTCGATGTCTTTATAGAAGTTGTTGTAATAGTTCTCTGAAACTCTTTGTTAAGTTCCTTCCTGAGATTTTTATCTTTCTTGCCTCTGGCTTCTCTTCTGTTCTTGGCAATTTCCACAGTTTGTTCTGACATCCAGTTTGCCTTTTTCTCTTTCTTCCTTTTTGGCAGTCTCCTTTCACATTCATCCTTAACAACTTATTTAAGTTCGTTCCATAATTCCTCTGGTTCTCTATCAGTGAGGTTCAGGACTTTGAAGCAATTCCTGATGTTCTCCTTGAAAATGGTAGGTATATGCTCAAGATCATATCATGGAAACTGGTTGGCTTTCTCCTCCTTTTTTAGCTTAACTTGGAATTTGTACATGAGCAGTTAGTGATCTGTTCCACAGTCAACACCTGGCCATGTCTTTGATGCTATAATTGAGCTCCTCCACCTCCTTTTAGCAATAATATAATCAATTTGATTTCTATGTACTCCATCTGGTGATGTCCATGTATAGAGGCATCGTTTTGGTTGTTTGAAGACAGCTTAGCTGTGAAGAAATCAGTGGAGTGGCAGAAATTGATAAGTCACTCTCCTGCTTCATTTTGGTTTCTTAAGCCATACTACAGTTTCCAACTACATTTTCCTCTTTAATCTTTTCAACTTTGGCATTCATGTCTCCATTCATAAACAACACATCTTGCTTGCATATTCTGTCAATTTCAAATTGAATTGATCATAAAAATCATCAACCTCCTCTTCATCTGCATCAGTGGTTGGAGCATAAACTTGTATGATTGTCATATTGAAGGGTTGTCCACAAAGTCTAATTGATATTATTCAGTCATTGATTGCATTGTAGCCAAGTCCTGTTCTTACTATACCCTTCCTAACCATAAAAACAATACCTTTCCTGTCCAATCCCAGTCCATCTCAATTCACTAATGCCTAAGATGTCTATTTGTAGTCATTTCATTTCATCTTTCACTGTGTTCGCACTTCTTACGTTCCATGTTCCCACTGTAATTCTATCTTGGCAGCTTTGGATTTTCTTTTCCTGTGTGGCAACATCAGCAATTAGACGTCCCAAAGGCCTTAATCTAGCCACCTCATAAACACCATTAGTACTCTGAAAGATCCTTGGCTCTTCCTCAGTAGCATGTTGAGTGCCATCCAACCTGAGGGGCCCATCATCCAGCACTATATCATAAGTCATTTTATATTTTCTACCAATGTGGTTTTCTTGGTAGAAACGCAGGAGTGGTTTTCCATTGCCTTTTCCCGCACAGTATGAAGTGATGCCTTTGCCATTGTCACTAAAATGATCAACCAAGGAGAGTACAACACTCCCACCAACACAGGCAGGACAAGCCAGGGTATATAAACAGAGAGCAAGTCCCACTCCCTTTTCACACTGAAGATGTTGCCTAGCCTGGGCAATGAAACGTCTGCAAGAAAACAACAAGGCTCAGAGAGCACCAAGGACTCCACAATGATAATCTGCCTCCAGCATCTTTCTGTATCACTGCTCCTCAATATAGCTGCCTGCTTGCTTTAGCTGGGCAGCTGGGATGACCTTTACACCTTGGGTGACCCTGCTAGGAATTTATACTCTTGGCATACACTCCCAGCATTCTTCGCTCATCCCTCCCAGGAACACCTCCCCCCTGCTCACCACAATGAGGCAGCACAGCAGGACTGGGGGGGGGCGTTAAACGATACAAGGGACAAAATAAAGATGGCATAACATCAATCCTATGTCGAATGGCAGTACTCCAGTCAGTACCACCACTGGAACAGATCTTGCAGGCCTGTACAGAATGCCCTTCTGCAACTGATTGGAAAGATCTGGTGACCAAGACTATAAAAGCAACTTATAGGACTGAGAGTTTTTGGGATAACCAAGATGTAGATGCCAGATCTGCTCTTGGGAAAACACAGCTAAGGGTAAGGTATGACTGATCACGGTTGTGACTGGCTAGTCAGGCATTGGAATGCTGTACAATAGAAATTTCACAGGCAACTGCTGCTTTTTTCTGATCTTTCAGCTCCATTCCCCACATGTGACCTTCCTATATGGATGTTCCCCACAGAAAGTTCTAGGCTGAATTACACTGCAAGAAATGTTAACTTTTTAAGATTAAGATTCTTACTTGAACAAATTAACCCAGGAGTTTTTCAAAGTTTTTCAGGCCACGGAGCCTGTTACTTTAAAAAAAATTCCTGGAACTCTATTCAAGTTACTCTAATAATAGAAAATCAGCTGCATTCAAGTGAGTTTTTTCCCCCTTCGTCTCTGACAGAGCCCCACCAAGTTCTCTTGGAACCCTAGGGTTCCACAAAACACTGTTTGAAAAATCTGTAGCTTGAATCATGTCAACTGGATTTCTATCTTCTCAGTGGAAACGTTTCGCTCCTTATCCAAGGAGCTTCTTCAGTCTGAGCAAAGTTAGTAAGGGAATCCTAAACATATTTAGGATTCCCTTACTAACTTTGCTCAGACTGAAGAAGCTCCTTGGATAAGGAGCGAAACGTTTCCACTGAGAAGATAGAAATCCAGTTGACATGATTCAAGCTACAGACAATTCCACCTGGATGACTGAGAACCTTCATAGACATACTGTTTGAAAAACCCTGGATTAACCTTTAGCTAAATTGGTGGAACCAAACCTACCCTTTGCAGAATCTTGTTTTCACTGTGGCACTAGAAACAGCTGCCTTCCTAAGGACCTACTGTCCTGACTTTCTTTCTAGTGAAGGTTCTTAATGGACATAAGGGCATAAAAATGATGGGCTTTAGAAATGTTAGAATGTGAATATCCAGCAGATGGCACACTTACCTCAAAGGGAAGCCACAACAGCAAGTACATGTACTGTATGTGGATGCTTCCACACACCCCAAAACAGGGAGGGAAACTGAGGAAGAGCACAAATGCTAACATTTTAGAGATGCACCTTTTTGTAAGGCAAAAACTCCATGCAAATTATGAGGCGTGTTCAAAAACAGTTTGCCTAGACTCAATTATACTTTTCTAATTGCTCTTTCCTCATATCTGTGTAATCAGCAGGTGTAGCTTTAAGCAAGGGAAACTCTAGAACTATTCATATTTTCCCTCTAGTTTTATTGGACAGGCAGAATTTTTGCCTGTCAACAGCAACAACTGTTGGAATCGTTTTCAATGAGAATTCATGGAGGCTATTGTATCTGGGATTGAACCAACACTGCAATGTATGCTCTATCTTATCATTACTAGTCATTTTATTACTTTGTTGTTGTTTTTTAATCAATTTTCAGTTCTCTGTCCGCCTGGTTCTCTACCTATCCAGCAAAATTTAAGGCAATTTAAAAAATGTAAAACCGAGAAATTCACAGTTATAGGCTAATGCTTATTTTAACTATTCAGTACAAGCATGTCATGAAACAGGATAAAAACCAGCTGAAAGCTCCCCTCTGGTGACAGCCATGGAACTCAACAATTTCCTGGAAATCATTAATCAGTTCCGTGCTAGTTCCTGCCAATTTACATGCAGAAAATAAGCCTACAATTCTAGTTCTTCTGCAGAACTCACTTTTAACATACCGCCTGCTCGCAAGAAGAGACTCATCTCCGTGTGAATTGTGGCTTTCCAGATGTTTAACAACTTCTTTGTTTCTGCCCTCCAGGCGGGCAACGAAAATAGGATATGAACTGTGCCTCCTCTATACTATGCTTAACTATTTATGTAGTATATTACAAAGGCTCAATGTATTTTCTCGCTTTAGAGATGGCAAGCGCGTTTTCATCCGGTGAGACATGGGGCCCCCGCTCATAATGGAATATATTAATGTGTCGGGCAGTGGGGGGCACAACGTCGTGATAAATTTAGTCGGAGAATGCAGCCGAGGTACAGGCACTGTTAGGACTAGTTCTTTGTGACGCAGGTGCTCAGGTATATCACTATGACATCACTCTGTCAGAGGCTCTGCGATTGTGACATCACACTGCCGCGGCCCAATGAGAAGCAAGCGTGAGGGGAGGCCGAAGAAGAGGGAGAGGTGGCTGAGAGCTGGAGCGGCGGCGGCAAGTGGCAGGTTGGGAGCAGATCGGGGGCGGCGCTTCGGAAAGCGACCGCAGCTGCTTCCCTCCTCTTCTTCCTCCTCCTCCTGGTCCTGCTCCTCCTCCTGCTCTTGCTCCCGTTGGGCTGCTTACACCCCTACCGGGGGCGAAGCGGCGGGGATGAGCCCGGGTGCCCTGCAGCCGCCGCCTCCTCCTCCACTACCACCGCCGCCATGAAGCGGAAGACCTCGGGGGTGGGGGGCCGTCGACACTCGGCCCCGGCTACTCTGCCGGCCACGCCGCCGCCGGCAGTCAAGAAAACTCGAAGCTCCGCCACCCTGCCGATCCTGGGCGAAGCAGAGGAGCAGTCCCCCAGGTCCCCCAGGCGCGATATCTGCCTACAGATCACAGGTGAGGAGCAGCAGGAGAAAGGGGCGCTGCGGGGATCGTGGCGACTGAACCCCAACTAGCGGGGCGGTTCACGGGCGTGTCTGCGGGCGGATGATTTCTCCGTCTCGTAAGTGTGGAATTCGGGGCCCCTTCCGATCCTAATTCCAGTAAACAACTCGCGTTGAGTTAGTTTCCAAAAGTGCGTCTTGGTTGCTCAGATGTGGGGCTTTGATTGTGGCAAGTTGTTTGCAGTGCTCGGGGGTCGGTGGCGACCCATAAACAGGCACGAGCGTCTGGATCCGCTTCTCATTTGAGGTGCCTCCGAGCCTTTGCGGTTAAAACTGGAGGAAAATCTCAGTGAATATATTTTTGGGAGAAGGTTTCTATTCCCCGTGTCTGTCCCTCTGAAGAATTGCTGTAATTGTCTGAGACAAGTATAATTTCCCCTAGTACTCCGATCATATCTTATCCTAATTACTGGTCAAACCTTGGAAAATAACTTCATGACTCGCGCATAAAGATGCAGTTTGAAACAGACGAACATTTCTTTCACTTTTCCTTGTGCTACCTTCTGCAGGATTGGTGTACAAGTGTGGGGAGACTGCTTTTATTTTTTGCTTAATGGATCTATTTTCCTGGCTACTGTTTTGCAAAAATATTTTATGATTCAATACTGACTTGGGCATCTAGATTGTTTTTCCAGTGGTTCCCATTGTGTTTGAGTTGTGTTTACTGTGGGAAATGTGATGGAAAGTATTGTACCACTGCTTGGAGTAATAGTTCTGAGCCTTTTCAGAGATTATTCGACATCAGATATCAGCATGGACGATCTAAGTAGGCAGCTATGGTGTCCTCCTCCTCTTCTTTGTATTTTAAATTTAATACATATTTCTTAGCCTGCATATTATCAGATATTTTGTGTCTTACACAACATTAATGTATAATATATGAAATATAATGCATCACAGTGTAAAGATTACTTTTCAAATAGGATGCTAAAGAAAAACTAAATACAACTGCTTTTTAATAAGCAAAATTACTTTCCCATTTTTTTAAAAAAAGACTTAGATATCATCAAATTCTGCCCATTTTATTTCTGTAGATAAACTATTTAGGAATTGGGTCAGGGAGAAGGAGGATAGGATGGGACAGGATGAATCATGGGCTAAATTTGACTTGCCGGACCTCCTGTCCTCATCCAAGGCTTCTACTTGGACCACTTGTTCCATCCCCTCCCCATCTTTGTCCCCAAGTATTTGCATACTGTTTTGTTATCCCTAGTGAAACAAGAAAGATATGTGCAAAGGCAACTTCCTAAAAACGATGTTATGTTGATTAGTGCTTTCCAACCTATTCACTATGATAGATTGGGACAAAAAACCCTACCTGAATGAAAGCAGCCTTGACTATTCAGTTGATTCAAATTAAAACCTACAGTGGGTGTCAGCTATCAATGTGTTACCTATTATGTGACAATGGAAGTCTATGGGGGGGGCTTGCACTTGCTTTTTCTTTTGGTCCTTCCTACTGAGGGGTCCCATCCACTACTGGCATGATCCCTCTTATCCAAGAAGGTAAACCAAAAGGGAGAGTAGGCCTCAGACTGAAAGGTTTTCAGCTTTGTAGGCCTATATTCTTAAATGAAGGCAGTTCACCTCACAAAAAGGGCTTTTTGATACCTGAAGTTAGTTACTCTTTCAGCAACAGATCCCTGCAGTAGATCTCAAGCCATTCTAAATGACAGAAGCTCTCTGGGTTCTTAAAAATGGTTAAGGGGACTTAGAAAGCCCTTGCAAAAAAATAAGGAAAGGAGACAACTCTGTTTGGTACGCTGGTTTCTATACGATTGTCTGGATTCAACTCCAGATAAATTGTGACCATTGTGGCCAGATCCCTACAGGATAATTATGGCTCTAACTGAAAGACTGATTTTGGTTTTAGTTTTCAAGTCAATGAACTTCCTTGTAATGTGTTTACCCCGAAGAAAGACAAGTCTGAAATTTATATATCACCCCACTTCCCAAAGGAATCATCTGCCTGTATTATTACCATACTTGTCACCAAAGTTAAGTCTTGAGTAAATTATTTCTATATATGTCTAGAGCCAATTTGTAATTGATTTTTTTCTTAAAATATAAATTCTTTATTGCAAAGTTTTGTAGACTATGCATAAACTCTATAACTTTGAGTATTTTCAGTTAATATAAAACCAGATTAAGATCACTGTTTGTTTAAAAATGCATAAAATTGTCTAAAATCAATTATTTGATTCATTCTTCTTGGTAATTTAAATAATTTATTTAAATCAGCCGTTCAAGTTGCCTTGATTTAATCCAACCTGTGCACGACCTATGTAAAGTCAGTATTGCTCTGAATCTTGACATAAAAAGCATTATGTGTAGAGAAAAACTATCCAGACTAGATTATTACAGTTGAACACAAAAGAATACTCAATCAAAAAAGATGATTCATGTTTTCTTATGGCTATTTTATGACATTTTCCCTTGCCCCTTTGAAAGCAGTCTTTAACAGTTAATCTTTAACTGCTAATAATATAAAAAGGAACTATAACTGGCAATAATATAAATATGATAAAAGGAAGTATATATTATAAATATGCAAATTCAACAGTTATATTGCAGTTAATAAATC
The DNA here is from genome assembly GCA_023362775.1 of Charina bottae. Classification (NCBI taxonomy): domain Eukaryota; kingdom Metazoa; phylum Chordata; class Lepidosauria; order Squamata; family Charinaidae; genus Charina; species Charina bottae. The sequence goes on along the minus strand of JALMGJ010000002.1, from coordinate 214,774,544 downwards.
AAAGAAGGTGGCACTAACAAAACCTTAACTATATTTTAGTCTTGTTTTTCATTTCCAAAATTCTTAAAGCTTAATATGTATTGTAATTCTGGTCCACAGAATCAGCTTCATGTTTTGGTTGTTAATTGGGGATATGTTTTCTCTTATTGTCATGTAACACTTTCCTCATAGTGTAGCATGCCATCAGTATTACATATAATTTTACTATTATAATTGAAAAATATATGCACCCTATACTGTTATTTGCTATTAGTTAAGTAAGATAAGACTTGTATTCACAGTCAAATCAGACCTCTTTTAAAGCCCTTTGTAGTTCCAAGCTTTTGCAGTGGAAAATAGAACAGTCATATCATAACAGAGGTGCCTCAGAACTTAATAAGCAAAAGCTACATTGGCTGGGCTCACACATCATGTTTGGTGACAGTAGTTGGGTTCATACATCATTTAACCCCAAATCAAACTACAGATTATGGTTTACTTCAGTGTGTGAACCAGCCATTTCATCCCAGAACTCACCAATTTTATATTATTAAACATTTCCCAAGCAGCCCAAATGGTAATCCTTTACAAGCTCTTAATTTTTAAAAAGACATGTTTGTTGCTTCTTCTGCTATATTATGGGAGGAAAACATCTCTTCAGAATTTAAAAACTTTTGGTGACTGGATTACAGTTTAGCAAAAGATATTTATACTAAAATATTTTAAATTGCTTGGGTAATGCATGGAACAATCCTTAGAAATATTTTCAGAATGTAACTTGCTTTGTCAAGAAATAGCTGTCCATCCATAGAAATGGAATAGTAGTCACTAGCTCTGTAGGGATACTAGGAGGATGGAAGATAATTGTAATGCGCATGTGTGTCTGCTGAAATGTACTTGGCAAACCTGTCCTATAGAACAGCGGTCCCCAACCTTTCTGGCACCAGGGACTGGTCATGGAAGAACATTTTTCCACAGCGGGGGGCGGGGTTTGCAGGCGGGAGCCAATTGCGCACACTGGGGGTGGGGGTTGCAGGTGGGAGCCAATTGCATGCACTGGGGGGTGGGGTTTGCAGGCGGGAGCCCCGTGGCCCACTTCCTAACAGGCCACGGCCCACTAGTGGGCTGTGGCCCACAGGTTGGGGACCCCTGCTATAGAAGATTAAATAATTCACTCTGAAGGACTGCTTTGACAAAAGAACTCTTCAGTCTGGAGTTTCTGTGCAGGAACACAATATTCTAGTAGTACAGCATTGTATCAGTGGTGGTGCCACAGAAATGTCCACCATCAACAGCTGTCCACATGATACATAAACTATTAGTAGAAACAGCATGATAAATACAAGGTGGCAGATCATCATCCTTATAAATAATATGTGTACAATATATGTACTGCATGTACCCAAATTCATTAATCTTAGCTTTAGAAAGCTAATATTACCAAATTATTGTTGTAAGCCACCCAGAGTCATTGAGAGTCGGGCGGCATACAAGTTTAATAAATTATTATTATTATTGTTGTTATTATTATACACAACAATGTGAAATCACAGCTGCCAGTTCTTTATCTGGTGTTGGCCTTCATTCGCATCAAGTTCTTCCCAAGAATCTAGGATGTCGTAATGTATCGGCATAGTAATATGTGTGGATCCTAGCAGTGTGGCCTTTTGTAATTGACAGATGGAAATTTTGTCAATGCGCAGATTTTCTAAGTGCCATCCAAGGCTTTTTGGTATGGCACCCAGTGTGCCGATAACCACTGAGACCACCACTGCTGGATTATGCCATAATCTTTCAACTTCGATTTTCAGATCTTGATACTTTGTGATCTTCTCCAATTCTTTGTCTTCTATTCTACCATCTCCTAGAACTGTCACATCAATTATCCTCACTTTCTTCTTTTCAACCACAGTTAAATCTGGTGTGTTATGCACCAAGTCTTTATCAGTTTGTATTTGGAAATACAATATTTTAACTTGCTCATTTTCGACTACTTTTTCAACTATATGTTCCCACCAATTTTTCATTACTGACAAATGATAAGTTTTACAGATTTTCCAGTTATTCATTTTGGCCACTGTGTTATGTTGTTTATAGTCTGTCTCTGCTATCTTCTTGCATGAGCTGAGTATATGATCTACTGTTTCTTCTGCTTCTTTGCACAATCTGCACCTTGAATCATTTGATGATTTTTCAATTCTGGCCTTGATTGCATTAGTTCGAATAGATTGCTCTTCAGCAGCCAAAATCAAGCCTTCAGTTTCTTTTTTTTAATGTTCCAGTTGTAAGCCATTGCCAGGTTTTATCTTTATCCAATTTCCCCTCAATCTTCTGTAGAAATTGACCATGTAATGCTTTTCCTTGCCAGCATTCTGTTTTTATTACATTATTTTGATATTCACGTTTTGTTTCCTGTACATTCAGTAAGTTCCAGTTTTTAACTTGCATCAGTGCTTGTTCTTGACTGTCTTTTATATAATCAGCCAATGCATGCTTTTCTTTGACAGTGTGTTTATTATTATTATCATCATCATCATCATCTTTATTATTATATGGATTATTATTATTATTATATGGACAGAGGACCTGGAAGTCTGAATCAGAAGCTTTGTGGTTTGCTTATACAGATTTGTAAAGTGGGAGACACAGAAAGCAGGAAAAATGCAAAAGAGAAGCTATCTAAGAAGGCATAGAGGTAATGTTAATTACAATGCAATGTTAATTACAGCACAACGTATTTGAGAAACATATGTGCCTTCAATGGCATTGTATTATATATTTCTATTTGAATAAGCAGAAGCAACTGTGAGAAATAATACTAGCAATTGTTATACCATAAGCCATTGTCATAGTCTATTTATTTTCCATTTTTTTAACAGTTATTTAAAAGTACAACCAGGAAAAAAAGGAATAAAAAAGAAATTTATAGGCTGTGTAAAATTGAACAAGAATTTTCAAAGTAACATTAGATTAATACTACATAAAAAGATAAAATAATCAGTTTTAATTATTACTGAAATCAAATCAATAATCATTAATTAGCAAAGGTATAATAAGAATCATCAATCAGAATAAATAAGTTTCTAATTTAATCAAGTCCTGTCCTTACTAAAATAAATATTTTAAAGCCTTATGTCGAGAGAAGCCCACACTTTGGATGCAGAATTATAGTCCATAAATGGTTTCCAGATTAAATTCCATATCAGGCTTGTTTTTTTAAATACAAAGTCATTTGTATGAAATACAATACAATGCATACTCCCATACCTTAGTCTGCCATTCTTCTAAATAAGCAATTATGCCTAATTTTCAGTAAGAAGCATAAAGTATCCTGACAGCTGTTATCATATACAGAGCTAACTCTGTATACTTCGTAGGAATATAAGGCTTAGTAATGTTTAGTAGAAAAACAGCTCTCAGGAAAGAAAAGTCAGTATTCCTACGGTGAATCAGCTTCCATTGTTGAGCTTCATGACATTGCCATCAAGCGTGAAAAAAATTATCCAACATGACGATCGCATTTCCAGCAATATTTTTAATATGAATTATCTATTTGGACAATCAGCAATGGAGTAATATACACCCCCCAGAAGTGAGATTAGCTCCATCCCTCTCAACATTCTGCAAGTCCCTCAAGACCTGGCTATGTTATTAGGTCTGGGGGTCCCACCAGGGAGATTTTGCAATGGTTAATATCATCCCCTCTTGTTTTGTATGCCTTTTTATAGTTACTTTTTAATTGTGATTGTTTTTAAGTATTTATTGTTTTTTAACTAAATGTTGTACGCCGCCCAGAGACATTTTATGTGAGATGGGCAGCTATATAAATATGATAAATAAACAAACCAGTGGGGAAAATACCTTGTACCAGTTTTCTCTAATGTCATATTTGCAGTAAATTTGATATTTATCTTCCATTGGTATTCCCATTATTGTATATCAATTGTCATGTAAGCCCCAACAGGTGCTCTGAATGTTGTTGATGAGTTTTCCAAATTCAGTCAAATCCACGTTGCTTTTTGTAATTCCTTTTGTACTATACTATTCATTGAAGATGCTGGAACCAATGAGGTGTTTTTGGCTATTCCAAAGAGAAAGTCTCACAAGATTTCATTTTTTATTCAAAATTAAATATTGATGTCTATATGAATTATCTCTCAGTGGATCAATTTTTTAATACATTCATCTTCATGAAAATTATCATAGGCTTTTCAAATGGTAACATATTTGCTCCATTTAGTTATGGAGAATATTCTGTGTGGCTAAGCAAATCACAGCTATTTATAGAGAGGTCCAGATATTTTACAGAATGTGTATGGTGGTAAAGGACTTCCGGGTAAGAAATGGTGAACGGAATACGGCTCTACTAAAAGCGGAGCCAACGGCCACGGTGGAAATGAAGAGCAGGCGAGTAGACCAGCTCTTCGTAATTCCTCTCTGGACAAGGAAAGGACTTGAGATTGCCCACAAGTGCTCCACACAGTTGCTTCTTGCAAAGAGACTACAGGACAGCGGTATCCAGTGAGTTTAGAGCTCTGGGAGATGAGGGAACAGCCATCTTGCTCAAACCACAGTCGGTGCCTTTAAAAGGACACTAGGTTTGCATACTTCCTTTTCTAACCACTTTCAGAAATAGCTTATTAATTGCTTTTCAGCTATTAGGAACCTTTGAATCGACATGTCTGAAAACACCAGATGAGTTTCCTTCAATTGTTAGCAAAAGAAGTTTTAAATACAAGTTTAAGGATTTTTAAAAAATTGGGGGGAATAAACAGCAAAAGGGCGATTAGAACTTGGTTTTGGAAAGTTACAAACAGACTAAGGGTCCAGATGGATTTGAAATAAGATTTTGGAATTAATTATAAGAATCTATTTATGGGAAAATACTTTTGTTTTGAATTCTTTAAAAAAATGATAGGATGGGAATTTGAAGGTTGTACACTAGAGGGAACTAAAAGGAACTAAAGATTACAATTAAGGGAGAAGAACACTTAAATTTGACTTACTAATAGAGAATGAAGCAAAATATTTTAACATTGGACATATTGACATATTTGTGAACAACGGACCCAGAAATAATTTTAGGAGTGTCTGCCTCTATAGACAGACTGTGTTTAAAAGATGTTATGGAAGAGGAACAAGTTTTACCTGACAAGATTGAGACTGATCTGAAAGTGGATTTAAAAATGACAGGCTACAAGAATAATATGGAAAAAGATGCTACACTGGACATACAAAAGAAACCGGCTGATGCCTTAATAATTAAAAGGGATGTACAAATAACAAAGCAAGAGAGTGACCTGGATAACTTTCCTATATTGGATTTACAAAAGAGGCTTGTTAAAGCTTTGAAGAATTTTGTGAGAAGGGACAAAGAAAAAATGAAATCAAGTTCTAGGACATTATTTGAAGGGACTAAAGATCATGATTGTTAAAAGTAAAACAAAGGAATATAAAATTGGCTTATCTGATCAAGGTTAAAATAGATATGTTATCATCTCTGGTAACCCTTAATGCAGTGCTTTCCAAACTGTGTGTCACGACACAACCCGGAAGTGGTGATGGTGCGTTGCTGTGGTGCATGGCGGCAGCAGCGGCACGCCATCAGCGCTTCCAGGTTTTACCGCAAAACACGAGGCCACCGCCGCGCACGCCCCTGCGCCGCCGCCATTGGTGTGTCGCCAACGGCAGGAGTTTGGAAAGCACTGCCTTAATGGATTTTTGCAGATCAGGACTGAAATGACAAGGTTTTAAGGATCTGTTTATAGATAAGAGATGGGATATGGGGAAAAAAGATCATTTGTTTATTTTAAGAGAAGGTGATAAGGTACTAAAATTGTTGATACTTGTTGTGATGGAAGTCACTTCTTTATATATTTCTTTTCTTTTTCTTTACTATGTTCTTATTTTTTCTTTTCTATTTTTTTCTTTTCTGTACTATTTTTTCTTTTTATTTCATTTTTTTAGTTTGTATTAGTTTTTATAATTGCAATTGTAATTTTTAATAAAATCACTGTTAACAAAAATAATGTGTATGGTGATGTGTGACAGGTAGAGAGAACTGCATACATTCAGAGCCATATGCAGCCTCCAAAAATTTCAGGTATGCATCCTATCCCCTTAAAAAGTTGTCACAAGTTGTAATTTTTAATGTAATATTAGGAGAAAAGTGTTAAATACCAAACTGGACAATAATCATGTTTACTGTTTTTTAAGACTTACCATAGATGTTTTCATATTGCTATATTAATGTAAGATGTCCAGAGTCACTTTGATTACAGCAGGATATAAATTTATTTATTTATTTATTTATTTATTTCTAATTCAATTTATATCACCGCTCCATCTCCCCCTAGGGGGACTCTGGGCGGGTAAATGGATTAAATAAGAGGCGTGGTGGCTCAGCGGGTAAGACGCCAGGCTTGTCGATCGGAAGATCGCAAGTTTGGAGGTTCGAATCCCTAGTCCCGTGTGACGAAGTGAGCTCCTGCACTAGCCCCAGCTCTTGCCAACCTAGCAATTCGAAAGCATGCAAATGCAAGTAGATTAATAGGTACCACTTTGGTGGGTAGGTAACAGCGTTCCACGTGCGTCATGCCGGCCGCATGACCGTGGAAGTGTCTTCGGACAACGCTGTCTCTTCGGCTAACAAAAGGAGATGAGCACCGGCCCCAAGAGTCAGACACGACTGCACAAATGTGCGGGGGGAACCTTTACCTACCTTATTAACTAAAATATACTTAATTGGAATTATTAATTTTTGGCCTTGCATCACCTATTATTTTTTAGAGTTTCAAGCCTTTGGCCACACTGTTGAACAGTTCACAGTTGTTGTTGTTGTTAGATTTTTATCCTGCCTTTTTTATATATAATTCAAGGTGGTGAACATTCCTAATACTGCTGCCTCCTATTTTCCCCATAACAGCAACCCTGTGAGGTGGGTTGGGCTGAGAGAAAGTGACTGGTCCAAAGTCACCCAGCTGACTTTCATGCCTAAGGTAGGCCTAGAACTCATAGTCTCCTGCTTTCTAAGCCAGCACCTTAACCACTACACCACACTGGCCCCGGATTGATGATCTACTTTAGATGTAAGCAACAAAAATTGCTATAGGCAGATGAGGTGGTTGAAAACAGACGGGGGTCAGTTTCTGGAGCAAAGTAAGGTGCTCAGAATGAGGGGAATTATAGATTTATAGTGTTTCCTAGTTGGCCTGTTATATTAGAGAACTACATTGTTAGAACTTAGCACATAAGATATCCTTTATCCAGAAATCTAAATGGAATAGGCCTGCTATTAGGCCAGAGCACTGGTGCCATTTGTCCCAATCTGAGATACTTTACCTTTAACAACTCAGTATAAGAGTTCAATGAACACCAGTTTGTTGAAATAAATAGAAATGTTTCCACTGATTTTTATAGATCTGGATTGCAGGAACCTACCGGAAGCCTGGGCAAGGGAAGGATGGGAGAGTGGATTATATTGCAGGTGATGGAGCTATGTTTTCAGCATCTTAAAACTAGAAAGCATGTGTATTAGACTAGCAATGCCCATTTAATAACAGAAGAAAACAGGGCTCAATTAAATTCTAGCTAAAGTTGCAAGTGAACTGCAAAAACTGGTGGTTCTTACTGAAAGAAAAAAATTGAGTGCGGTATATTTTTTTAACATCTAATAGCACTATTGGCCCTCAGGAAAACAAATGTAAACATGCAATCCTATGCATCGTTAATTCAGAAATAAGGTCCATAAACTCTGTTTGCTTACTCTCACTTAAGTGTATACAATATTGAATCTAAGTTATGTTGTTTAATCATGCACATTTCCCATTACTTAATACAAAGTATTCCATTACTCAAGGAAATTGCTCTGCGTTGTCTGTTCTGATTATTGCACAGCTTTTTCATTTTTTAAAAAGAACTTTATTAATTTTCGAAGTATACCTAAAATACAAAATAGAAAATACAGAAAAGCTAGAAAATAGAGCTAAAGAAAAAAACTATAAAAGTGCAAATAGACAGAAAGCAAAAACGGGAAAAGTGACTTCCGACTTCTCCAATACAGATATAGATAAATTTACAAGTATAATCTCTTACCATTAATTAACCCATAGTAACATTATTTCTGTTAAAACAAACCATTTAATCATTAAAATCCAAAGTCAAAGCTTCGTTTTTTTTCCACCACAAGCAAGTAATCTAGAAGTGATTGCCAAGCAGATATAAATCCAGAAACGGAGTGTTCTCTAATTAATGCTGTTAATTTAGCCATTTGGGCCAGATCCATTAATTTAACTTAAGTGTATACAATATTGAATCTAAGTTATGTTGTTTAATGCACATTTCCCATTACTTAATACAAAGTATTCCATTACTCAAGGAAATTGCTCTGCATTGTCTGTTCTGATTATTGCAAAGCTTTTTCATGAAACATTAAACACTCTAACTGCAGTTATTACTCTGCAAATATTGATAATTGATTTACAAAGGTGCAGCAGTCTCTCTTAACATGCATTGAATTTAAAAAAGTTATTTTTAACTAGAATGATCTATTGTAGTAAGGAAGTAAACATACAACAAAGAAATAAAATATATCTTATGGGTAAGATTTCATCATTGTTTTAATTACAGGTAGTCCTCGCTTAGCAACCACAATTGGGACTGGCAACTCCATCACTAAGCGCCATGGTTGCTAAGCAAAACACATGACCGTGACGGACTTACGATGTCACTTCCCATTTGGTCGTTAAGTGAGTCATCGTGGATTATTAAGCGAGACATCATGTGACTGCCACTTGCGATTTTACTGCGGGCTTCTCCATTGACTGTTTGTTGGAAGCCAGTTGTGAAGCGCACAAATGCGATCACATGACCGCGAAACGCTGCAACGGTTGTAAACACCTGCTGGGTGCGAAGTGCCCAAATGTTGATCAAGTGACTGCGGTGATGCTGCAGTGGTTGTAAGTGCAAAGACCGGTCATAAAGTTACTTTTTCAGTGCCGTTGTAACTTCAAACAGTCACTAAACTGGGCAGTCGTTGAGTGAGGTCTACCTGTATTTGGCATAAGTACTATAGTTATAGCTATTAAAGCAGTGCTTTCCAAAGTGCCGCCGTTGGTGACACACCAACGGCGGCAGCTGCGGCACGGGGGTGTGCACGGCGGCGCGGGGGGCGTGCACGGCGGCAGCAGCGGCCTCACTAAAATGCGGAAGCACTGATGGCACGCCGCTGACTGTGCACACTGCCGCCCCCACGCCGCCGCCGCACGCACCCCCGTGCCACCGCTTCACAACACACTAAACTGTGTGTTGCAACACACTAAAGTGTCGCGACACAGAGTTTGGAAAGCTATGTATTAAAGGATTAAAACTACTGATTTATAGCATTAACACAGTGACTCAGTTCAAATACCAACTATAACGGGGTTTGACTGGTTTTGCCTTTACATGATACAGGAATCTATCCATTGTGGTTTGTAAACCATGACCTAGCATTAAGTGTGTGCCAGTCACTCTGGTTTAGTCAATAAGTTGGTTAAACAATATATGAATATTGACAGTGGACTGTGGTATGTAATTTAGAACAGTAATTATATATAAACCATATTGGAGCTGTGAAATAAGAATAGTGATATTATCATCTAAGAAATGGTTGCAAATATGGAAGAGACTGGGATGGTACCTTGCTTTAAGATGGAGTGTGTTATGCTACGTCCAACTTACTGTAGGCAATGAAGAACAAGCAGATACCCATGCATTAGGGATTATTCCACTCCACTGACCAACCCTCCTGGGCAGAATTTCCAGATTCACACAACATGTACCTTTGCCTGCCTGAACTTAATCTTTCAGAAGTCTTCCAGGAATTGTTGTATTTTAACACTTTGCCTTTTAAGAGACCCAGGTATCCCCTTCAAGATATATCAGCACAGTCTGCAGTGCTAGCTTGGTCTTTTCTTTTTCTGAAAGAAAGGAGGGCAAAGATAGCGATCACATTTCATGCTACTCTATATTGGCGGTGCTCAGGTTCAGCTGTCATCCCTGTGAAATCCAAAGGCTTTTCCGTTAGTAGTGACAAGGCTCATCTGACCCTTCGTGTAACTGTCAAAGGACAACAGTTAGTAAGAGTGGCTTTTCACAGAGAAGTAACAGTCACCTAAACTATGACAAGGCTTACATAGCTTCTGACATCTTCTTTCCCTGGACTGGTTGGCACTTTGGCCAACCAATGTGCCTAGCTGTGCCTTGCAGCATGTGCCTCATGTCTTCCTGTAGCTGGGTGCAAAGCCTGGCACTACTACTGGGAGGAGCAAGATTTGATCTTGTTAGAGAAGTATGTCGTATCTGTGAAGTGCAGAACTTAGAAGTCCCCCAGAGCTCAACTGCAATTGTTATTTTATTTATTTATTTGTTTATTAAATTTATATGACCGCCCATCTCCCCCAACGGGGGACTCTGGGCGGTTTACAATAAAAAGATTAAAATACAATATACAGTAAATAAATATGACATCATAGATATAAATATAAAATCCAGTCTGGCGAATTCATCTTAAACAATAAGTAGGGTATTATGATACTAACCACCCCTAGGAGGAACTATTACCTTTTCCTCCCATGCTAGGCGGCAGAACCAGGTTTTCAGATTTTTCCGGAAGGCCGGGAGGGAGGAAATCCGCCTCAACTCTGGGGGCAAATATTCCAAAGGCCCGCCTCCTGGACCCTGTTAGATGGAATTCTTTTATTGATGGGGTCCGTAGCAAGCCCTCTCTGCATGATCGGGTGGGGCGGGTCGATGTTATGGGGATAAGACGGTTCCTCAGTTATCCTGGTCCCATGCCATGTAGGGCTTTAAAGGTAATAACCAACACCTTGAATTGGACCCAGAAACAAACTGGCACCCAGTGCAGCTCGCGGAGCAAAGGTGCTATGTGTGCTGATCTTGGTGCACCTAAGATTGCCTGCGAGGCTGCATTCTGTACCAGCTGTAGCTTCCGGATATTCTTCAAGGGTAGCCCCATGTAGAGCGCATTGCAATAGTCTATATGAGAGATGACAAGGGCATGAGTGACCGTTCGGAGGGCATCCGAATGTGATGTACTTTAAAAAAGACGACAAAATTACTGGGTTTCTTACAGAGCAATGGGTATATTAACAGATTGCACCCTGAAACTCCTCCACACTCTACACTTAGCATCTTAAATATGCTACAACTAACTTCCTATTACTGTACTACTTTTTTGACAAGGAAGAGAGCCTCAGGCATGCATAAACAAACAAACAAACAAACAATATTTTCTGTGTATTCAACCATTATTGCCTGCCAGATTATTAAAATAGTGAGAAGTACATGATAAAATTATGCAGAATGTGAAAGACATTATTTTAAACAGTTTTATTTTGGGGAACTGGGACCACACCCAGTTTTCTTCTCCTACCACTCCACAAAATGAATGGAAAAATTTCCATCCTTCGCTAAAGTGTTCCTGAAATCTAATAATTAAGGCTAGAGATCTGGGCTGCAGAAAATCAGATGACCACTAGATGGCAACAAAGAGATTTTAAAAAGCTAACACTCTGCTGCCCTCTAGTGGTCATCTGGAGTTTTGCAGGCCAGATCTTTTAATATTTATAGTCCATTGAAACTGTTTTTTCAACACAAAATGAACTACTGTGTAAGCAAAGCAAGGTGGCTTACATTATATTATCCAAAAACTGTTTTCTGAATGATCAGTTAATTGATAATTAATGCTGTAAATACATTTCCATTTCCCTCTGACCACTATTTACACATTTTTGTGTTACCTGAAATACAGAATGCATTAGGTGAAGTGAACTCCATTCTATAAAAGTTAATGCTGTAATAAATGTTAGTCTTTACACTGTAGTAAATGGGGATTCTGAATGCTTTGTTCCACCTTAACATCACCATTTGCCATATCAAGCTTCAGTGCATTTCTCTGTATGTCCCCCATCTCTCTGAATTACTGAATTAAATGTTAAAGCTGAAGTTATGACTGGAAAGCATAATAACATATGCCATAGGTCTGTTACCTTATGATAAACTGACTATTCTTGTATTATACTTTCCATTGCAGTAGTAGAAACTCTTCTGTATGCAACTTCACATTTAGAGTTCATGGAGACTAGAGCTGGATGAGTTTTATAAAGTATTAATACTGGCATTGGGAAAGTTATCTACCTGTGAGCATTGTTGGAAGTAGAAAAGAAAGCATTAGATTTATTCTGTGGAAACATCTGCATGCTACTGAAACACATCTGTGATTGAATCTGTGATATGAACTATCCTATAAAACTACGACATTTGCACTGCAGTTTTGCATACCATGATACCCAAAAATTACTTTGTATTCAGGTATCATTATGAACAGTTTAAAGCCCTTCGTGTTATCATTACAAGAACTGTATCTGCAAGATCAGGATTACTGACCCTATTCTGCAGATAGGGCTTGAGCCTGCCCATAGTTGGTTTAGTGACAGTTCTAGCTCAGGCTGTAATCTTAAATGCAAAAAACAAATTCCTGTTTGATTTTGCAGAGTTCTAAACAAACAAATTTAGGATTGCCCCATTTGTCCTTCCCCTTTTAAAGCCCTTGAAAAATAAGTAATTTTTCATAGAATACCTACCACTTTTCATATAGGCTGGTCAGACAGCAACCTGTATAACATGTTACCAGTGCTTGTTCAACTATTGAGAGAAGCTGGGTGGCTTAGTATGGCCAACAAAAAATTCAGAAAGTGCTTGTGGTGTGCGGGCAGGCACCACTTGGGCGCAGCGAGAGTTAAGATGTGCCCTGTGACCATTTTTCAAGCGCCTTTACAATTCGGCTTGGTTCCACACGGATATTGTCGACGTTGCCAAGCGCAATTGCGGTGGAGTGGGAATGGTTTTTTGCCAGAATGGCATGAGAAAGACACGAGACGGCCAGGAAAGAATGGAGGCCGGCCTGCCAGGCGGTGATCAAAATCTTCCTCCCACAAGGAGCTAGGCTAGGCCGAGGTTTCCGGGAGGCTGCTGGACTGGGCAAGGGCCCTTCCTTGCAGTGCGGAGGGTGGCAGTGGCGGGTGGCTGGCAAGGAGGGACTCTGCTTCCTTCGCCAGCCAGTGGCCGCTGCTCGGCGTGAAGGCTTCGAGAGCCGCGTTATTGACTGAAGGAAGGGGACGCGTTAATGATCGTTGGAAAACCGTAGTCAGCGTCCTTTGGCACAGAAGCAGAGGAGCTGGCGCCGCGTTCAGAAAAGCGAGTTGGGGCGCCTGGCGCGCGCTCTTCTTGACGCCCCAGGCAGGCAGGCAGGCAGGCAGGCCTGGCGGTCCGGCGTTTGGAAATTACTCCTTGGGCTGAAGAAGGGGCTGGCATGGGGGGCTCAAGAAAGCGCGTGAGAAGGGCTGGCGGCCCCCTCGAGACTGCCTGCTGAAGGAGGGAGCCGCGGTAAAGCAGAGGGGAAGGGCTAGTGGAAAAGAATTGTGGCGCCTTTTTCGGAGCGCTCCTTGTCTTGGTGTTCGCCTTGGCGCGGGAAAACGCTCCTTCTTCCCCTTGGAAGCTAGAATAGGGACGTTGCGGTTAGTACTGGGAGGAAGGAGAGAGCCTTAGGAGTTTCTGTAGGCGGCTCCAAAAGTCAGGAGCGACCTCCGCAGCAGCCATTTCCAGCAGCTCCGTGCCCCTTCTCGCCCAATCCCTGGTTTCTCGGTTAAATGTTGATAAACAGAGATGAACGCCGCCAAGCGCTTGCCTTCCTGCGTGGAGTTGGTTAAAGGTAAGGCAACAACGGAGCTTTAAAGAAAATGCGGGGAGGAGAATGGTTTCCCCGCGTTGTGCGTTTAAAATTCCGACGGAGCAGGCAGAAGTTTTCAGCAAGTGGGGAGGGAGGCCAATTAACTCATTTGGTGGGGATTTTCAGGCCTTTTCTTGATATATACTTGATAAGTGGTTTAAAACAAAACAAAACCGCCGTACAGCAGGCATGTTGCATAACAAAGAACTTTTCTGCCTTTGTCGGAGCTTAATCTGTAAACCATTTAAATCTTTGGAGTAAGTGGAAATGATTGTGTCTGTAGAGTTGTTAGTCTCTTCGCCAACAGTCCCCAAATTGCAAACTTCCAGTAATTGGTGGTGTTTGTATTAGCCTCTTTGCCCACACATATACAAATTTTTGTGCCATTTTAATTAAAATAAAGTGTGGGCAACAAACACTCTTGAATTCTTTAGGACTTCCACATTTTGCGGTAAGATATGTAGGCTTAAGTCTTTTTCAATAAATAGTCTTGTGATTGTACTGTAGGGTTGTGACATAAGCATATAGAGCCAGTTTAGTCTGGTGGTTAAGGTGCTGGGCTAGAAACCAGGAGACTGAGAGTTCTAGTCCCGCCTTTAGGCATGAAAGCTGGCTGGGTGACCTTGGGCCAGTCACACACACTCAGCCCAACTCACCTCACAAGGTTGTTGTGGGGAAAATAGGAGGAGGAAGGAGTATTAGGTATGTTCGCCGCCTTGAGTTATTTATAAAAAGTAATAAAGGCGGGATAGAAAATAAATAAAATATTTGCATGGAAATAAATTCATTGCGAAATAATAGGACATCTTCTTAAGTGTTATTAGTATAGTGTTAGGCTAGTTGTTTTACAGATGTAAGTAATCATGTAGCAGTTAATTGAACTTTTTTATTCAGAAAGAATTAAGTTAGCATTGTTCAGTTTTGGTTTTTGTGCAATGTACAAAAGCTTCTTTGCTTTCAAAAGAGAGTTTTAAAAATATCTCTCATCTTTATCTTCTTTCCCCAGTTTGATTTCAGAGCTTTTCCAACCAATTAGAGATGAATTATGTCTTATCTATATTTCCCCCCAGACTTTTAACTGATTTTTTCCTCTGTTTAAGAAATCTAACAACTGTCACTAATAGTAGTAATTTAAGATCTTTGACTGCATATGTTACATAAAAATTAGTCATGGATAGAACAGAATTGCAGGACTGTGCCCCTTCTACAACTCTGCTTAGAGACCATGTTAAGTTATTCACCTCATATTTAGTGTCCATGAGTAACATGAATATATCTGCAAGAGAAAGTCTACACATAGTACCTACCAGCAGTGGGCTTTCTTCATGTTTTGGAACTAAGAGTCCCCAAACATGGAAATTGCCAAGATTGGAAAACACTGTGTTGAGATCTATATTGTATAACTCCATTTCTAACGTGTGTTAGGAAGTGATGCCAGTAATTTCAGCAATGGGCCATAAATACGGCTGTATTAACATGTACTGTTCCTTCACATGATTCACTTGTGTGAATGGCTTTTTAATAATTAACTTAATGTGGCACAGAGAAGGATTGTAGTTTCAGTGATGTAGGTTAGACTTGTTTTTGACAACTCAGGATATGAATTTGAATTTCTCATATCCAAATTTAACAATTCATCCTCTGCTCCATACTGAATAGTTATTAATGCTTATATTGCCAATCTTCTGAAAACAGCATCAGATTCTGAATGGAAGTTTTTATTTTTGCAGTTGTAACTTGGCTAAAAAAATAGATAAATCTATCAGCACACTTTCTACAATTGTCTTTGTGTTCATTATAAATACTAGTTTGGTGTTTTTGTTTGTTTTCAATTTCAGATCGTCTTTATTTTGCCATTCTGTTCCATAAACCAAAAAGCGGTAGTTCAAGTACACACTATTTCTGCATAGATGATGAATTTGTGTATGAAAAGTAAGTATATAATATTATTCCCTTGTTCTGCAAGTCAGAAATAAATATGCATATATAAAATGCATTGTGAAGCTTTCTGATAGAAAACTAGATATCATATTTATTTTATCATTGGCCAGCTGTGGCCAGTCAGACACCTTTGATCCTAGAAGCAGTATATACATCGTGTCTAGTAACCTCATAGCCTTATTCTCCATAAATATGACTCACCTAGTCTAAATTGTTGTCCACCACTACTTGTGACAAGGAATCATGCCATGATTTTTTCTATAACTTACGTGTGTGTGTGTGTGTGTGTGTGTGTGTGTAAATTTTATAAATTTTGAGTCAGTCTTGACTCCTGGTGATAGCCTGGACAAATCCATGCAATTCTCTTGGTAATATTTTCAGAACTTTTTTGCCATTGCCTTCTTCCCATTACTGCCCCAAAGTTACCCGGCTGTGGTTTCTAGCCTTATGCCTTTAACCACTACACCAAAACTAGCGCTCTACACAGGAAATTACTTACTATTTTTTTGTCCTGAATTTTCCAGCATTCAGTTTCATTGGGTGGTCATGGTATATATCATCTCAGTTTATTCAAATAGGTTGATTCAGTTCAGTAATTGAAACTGAAACAAGAAGCTTGATTGATTTGCTGCTTTGAACAGAAGATTTATTCAGTTAGGACATAGTGTTCCAAACTGTGTGTCGCGACACTTTAGTGTGTCGCAACACACAGTTTGGTGGGCTGCAACACAACGCGGAAGCGGCGGCGGGGCGTGCATGGCGGCGGCGGCCGTGTGCACGGCAGCGGTGCACCATCAACGCTTCCGTGTTTTAGCAGAGGCCACCACTGCCGCCGTGCACACCACCACCGCACACACCCCCGCGCCGCCACCATGCACGCCCCTCTGCCGCCGCCGCCATTGGTGTGTCGCCAACGGCGGCACTTTGGAAAGCACTGAGTTAGGAAATTCAGTCAAGTTTGCTTTGAACTGAATCTTCCTAGAGTCCTACTTACTAGTATTATGATAGGAAATGCTTATTGAAAAACTACTAAAATGTCCTAAAGTAGATTTTCAGATTTCTCAAAATATCTGTAGTGCTGTGAACATCATTAAAAAAGTCTGTCCTAGAGGGTGTTTTTTGTTTGTTTGTTTGTTTGTTTGTTGTGCCTTCAAGTCAGTGTTGACTCCTGGCAACTGCCTGGACAAATCCCTGCAGTTTTCTTGGCAAGATTTCAGAAGTGGTTTGCCATTGTCTGCTTCCTAGGGCTAAGAGAGAGAGACTGGCCCAAGGTCACCCAGCTGGCTTCATGCCTAAGGTGGGACTAGAACTCATGGTCTCCTGGTTTCTACCCTGGTGCCTTAACCACTACACCAAACTGGCTCTACCTGGTTGCAAAAAATGAGGTGATGAAGTAGGAATACAGGCTGAAAATACTTGCTCTCCCAAAATATAGTAATGTGCTCACTACAAAGATAGCTTTAAGCTGCCTGACCTTTCTGAAAAGCAGAGTATCCACTTGCCCCAGCATATTTATTTACTTTTCTAATTTTTAAATTAAAAAGCAAAGGTCAGAAGGACTTGGCAGGAACCTAGGGAGTGTCTTGAAATGCCATAGTGCATCACATAGTTCAGAAGAAGTAATTTTGTAAAATCCAGTTGGAACAATTAGCAGCTAAAATTGGTGGTGGTGAAAAGGAAAGGAAGAAAGTAATATGTTAATATAATAAGGAAAAGTATTTTTGCTTCATTTCATTGGGAATAAATAAAAGGAACAATAAATAGTGATTTCTGTTTCTTTTATCTTACTGCTACTGAGAATGCACAGCCTCTATGTTGCGAACACTGTTTAATTTTTATTATGAGATTGATTGAAATTTGTTTAAAGCTTTTGTAGTGTGCACATCATTTTTATAAATGAAAATTATATAGCAGTAGAGAAAGCTTATTTGAAATAGAACTCATTATATTACAGCAAGAATCTAGCATCTACATCCATCAGTGTTTTCCAAGAACTGAAAAATGGAATGCTGGAAGTGGGGAAAAGCATTTTAAATTGTGGGTCTAACTTAATGATGTCCTTCCTAGAGATACCAGGCAAAAAAATTTTTTAAATTCCCAGGAGTTTAAGAACGGTTAAGATCTTTTTCTTGGAAGCAAATTGATATATTTATTTTTTTAACTCTATAAATACCTTGATGTTTTAAATTTTGCATTATTACATTTGTTTACTGATCTGAAGCATGATTTAAGTTGAAGCAACATGATTCATGTTGAATTGAAGAATAAACAAAGGTAAACATCCCTGTCCTCAGAGTCTCCATTGAGTTGAGCTTTTACTTCTGGTAACTTCATAGACATTTCTATGTAGTTTTCTTGACAGGAAAATGGAAATAATTTGCCACTTCATTTTTCCAGGATGTTTTTTGACTTCCCAGTCTAGCTTACAACTTAATGTAATACCTCAATGGTATCCCATCCAAGTATTAATCAGATCAAGTCCTTCTTTGTTTCCAAGCCCAAAAAGGTCAGTTGGGCAGTACATTTTCTAGTACCAAGGCTAAGCATGCTTCTTTGATTAGTTATTGTGGCTAAAATACTTGAAAGATCTACATTCCATGAATTTACACTGGGAAACTTGTGGCCTACCAGGTGTTCTAGAATTCTTAGCTCAAGCCAGAGGTTAACGATAATGGCAGTGGATATCCAGTACATCTGGAGAGTCCCAAGTAGGAACAAGTGGCTTGGACAGTGCATCATTGAATGAAAAGCAGTTGAAATAAAGAGAAGGAGATGTTATGTTGGTATACAGCATTCTCATTAAAGGCCTGTGGAGAATCCTCCAGAAGTTACAAATAGTAATCCAAAGCACTAAAT
The DNA here is from genome assembly GCA_023362775.1 of Charina bottae. Taxonomy (NCBI): domain Eukaryota; kingdom Metazoa; phylum Chordata; class Lepidosauria; order Squamata; family Charinaidae; genus Charina; species Charina bottae. The sequence continues at coordinate 214,755,979 of JALMGJ010000002.1, read as the reverse complement.
ATGGGAACATATAGCCTTCTTTATTGCAATTATTGCAAATGAAAATAGAGTTGCAGTGCTATTTATGCTGAATAGACGCAAAACCATTTCCTATCATCTTTCCATGGTATCTCACCATAGCATTAGGGAAAGTTATTTTCACAGAGCAACAATTTTGTATTTACCTTGAGATGGTTGAAATACATGACTGGGTTAAAGCTACAGACTTCAATTCATTTTAATGATATGAATTGGTTGAATTGCATTGGAAAAAGCCTGCAGTCCAGGGGAATTGGTATGTATAAGTGTCACTTTTATGCATAGGAGATCTGTCTAAAAGGTTTTCTCACAACGTTTCACTGTGCTAAGGGCAAATGGTTGTTTAGTTTTCAAGCTCTTCGGGTCTTTTGCTGCCAGAGCTTAAAAGAAATTGCCATCTATGTGCCTAAAATGTTTAGATGCTGATTTGTCTTCCTCTAGGGCAGTCTTCCCTATTCTACTTCCCTCCAGTTATTTTGGAAGTTCTGGGAGTTGAACCCAACACATGTGAAGGAATCAAATGGGAAATGCTGCCCTAGGTTTAGAGCTTTCTCAGTTGTGAAGTAAATTAGCTGTTTTCCCCTAGATACCACTAGCTAAGAATTTTCATGTTATCCCTTGCATATTATTCACAGAAGATGTATCCATCATGAATGGGAAGCAAAACTATAAAGTTGTTCTAACTTGGCTATTTCATGATTGGTCTGGCTTTGTTCCCAGCTATCTTATTTGGATGTGTTGATTGTGGAATTCTGAAGAGAGCACCTGCATTTAAGCATCTGTTCATCCATAAAAATTTCAATCAGGATATGTGTACTCTGTTTCTCCGTGAGTCATGGATATGTTTCTTTGTATTCCCCTGGAGATCAGGATGGTGCAAATGATGATCTGGCTTTGTAATCTCACATTTGGCAACCCTAGCCCAATCACATTGGTTGTCCCTTTGGTGCCTCTCTGTCAGTGTAACCTGCCATAAGGTCCTCTGAATAGTGGGTAGGTTATAAATATTTTGAATGAATGAACAAATTAATACATAAATATTGGTTAAAAAGAAGTCAGCTCAGAGTAGAAAAGTATTTAAAGATACAGCAGACTATGTCCTATTTAGCCATGATGAGCATTCTGATTTTGTCTGCATCTGTAGGCACTTTTTCAGTTACATCCAGTGAAGAACTGGGTCAGTTAAAACATCAAGAGTAATGGCTTATAGATAGAAGCAAGGTCAAATCAATGAATCAAGCAGAGTTGAGTCAATCAGCTCTCTTTGTGGGCTGATACCTTAGGCTTATATGTACTCTTAATTGTCTAATCTATTTGCAGCACATTATGTGTGTACTCTTGAGTTAGTCACCTTTACTTTACCTTTTAATTTAAGATGTGCCTACAAAATATTGTATTACAAGTTCTAAAATGGTTTCACCATTTATTGACTTTATAATCTAGGAGACAGTGTAGACTTATTTGACAACGTATGTAAGGCTTGCATTTTTTCCCATCAATAATTACAGCATGTTTCAACGGTTATTTAGAAAGAGATTGGGGGGAAAATATGATGCCAGTTATAATGCCTGCTTATTATAATTTAAGCAGTGCAGTGGGAGTATGTAGAGAGAATGTGGTTTTTTTTAACAGACATTTCAATAAGGTCTTTTTTTTTCCTTCCCTATCCTTCTCTTCTCCTTCCCCCTCCCCTTTTTCCAAGCTTCTATGCAGATTTTGGCCCACTCAATCTGGCAATGATTTACAGATACTGTTGCAAGCTAAATAAAAAATTAAAGGTAAAATCTAATAGTTCAGTCATTCTGAGTTTCTTTATAAAATGTTAGAGGGAGTGAACATTCTTTTCTGTTTGTCCAGTATGAACTTTTTAAAATTACTTCATACCTCCATCCCAGAAGAAGTATTAAAATCTTAAGATTTATTTTGGTACTCATGTTGTTACCCTAGTGAAGGAGAGTATGTTTGCCAGAAGGGTAGGAAAATAAGTGTGATAAGTTTTACTTTTTTTATTTCAGAGTACAAATAATTGGGAATTCATAATTTGGCTAATGATTAAAGACAGAAACACAGACATACAAAACTTTAAGTCCTTGTAATATCAGGAGCAGAAGAAACTTATTAAGAAACTATGGGGTTGATCTCCCCTCCCTTCCCTGGAGTGCATTGTACTGGTTATTTATCAATGTCTGGCCCTTAGTTACAGAAGCACATTTCTTTAATATGTATTATTTTAACAGCTTAGGCGTATTCATGGTTTTTCACATTCCTGAAGATGGTAGTACTGTCACATTTTAGTCAATTTATTATATAAAGCATAATACTGAAAATACAGTCCGAATATTCTTTGGGGATGTGGTTTAATGTATGATTAAATAGCAGCAGTGAAATCTGTTCAGTTTTCATGATTTCTTTGAAAGTGAAATAATTTTTACTTACTGTTTGTTTTTATCAATTGTGTCATGATACAAATAAATAGCTTGTACTTTATCTGTCATTTCTTTTTCATTGTAAGTAGTCACATGTAACAGCTGACTGAGCTATATGGTAACTAGCCAGTTATTTTCAGGCATGTATGAATCCAGTAGTCTCAGTAATGATTGACACTATCGTGATATGTGGCATTGTGAAAACCATTGGAACTTCTAAAATGCAGTAGTATCAATAAAACACAATTCAAACTATTTTCCAGATGATTCATGCAGCTTCCAATTACTTAGTATTAATCTGTATAATATTAAATTAAATAAAAAAGCCTATTTGGCAGATGTCTGTGTAATAAAGTATGTTGTAATTCAGCTTTTGAAATTCTATTGAAATATGAAAATCAAAAACTTTTATTCAACTTGTAGCTGTAGTCTTGAGATTAAACACTTTACAGTTGATGAGTTGTCAGTCTGGAATTTAAAATATTATGTGGTAGCCTAATTCTTGAATTCTCTTATTCAAATTCCTCTGCAAAACTGTTTCATAGTAATTATGCTTTCAGTGATTTAGTTTCCCTAAGAGCTGGATGTTTTGTAGATACATGTCTTCAGGGATATGGACATTGTATGTTCTAGGTTATGTTGGTATGTGTCTGCACCCCTTCTGCTGTAAGTGAATAATGATTTCTCATAAGCAGGAAAGGAATTATGCATCTTAAAGCACTGTGTAAATTAGTTGGAATTGTTAAACCAGCAAAGCTGAGAAACATTGCTATATAGTAACTTCATTCTATAATTGGGTCAAAAATATTGAATGAGCCAACCACTCAAGTGTGTTGGAACCTTCTAAATTATTTCATTAAACTAGGTGTTATCTTAAAACAGTGTTTCTTAAAAATTTTGCGCTCAGGACCCCTTCCCACTTTTAAAAATTATGGACAACCCCAAAAGAGCTTTGTATGGGTTATATTTATTGATATTTACCATATTAAAAATTAAAATTGACTCATTTGTAGAATATTTATTTATTGAATCGTAAAAATAACAATGTTTAACCCATTAAACATAAATAAAATATTTTTCATGAAAAAATTCTATTTTTAACAAATAAAAAATAATAATGAGAAGAGTGACATTGTTTTAAATTTTTGCAAATATCTTTAATATCTGGCAAATAATTTTGATTTTGTGGACCCCTGAAAGGGTCTTGGGGGGGGGCCAGGGGTCCACAGACCACACTTTAAGAAAAATATTAATTCTAATGTTAATTTTTCTCTTGTTATCCCTTTGTTATGTATACGAGTCCAAATGCCATGTTCTCTGTTTTTAGTAGATGTTGTCATGGAACTATCGCTGTGTTACTTCTTAAAAAATGCAGTATCTCGGCATGTTATCTAATGTATTTGGACTATTTAAATTCATTAATTAATACATTTAAAATCCAAGGAGTCCAATTTATAACTCTGTTCATTTCTTGATGCAGTCCTTTACCATGTTAAGGAAGAAGATTGTTCATTATTGTGGTTTGGATCAGAAAAAGCAAGCCAATGCAGCCTTCCTCATAGGCTCTTACACAGTAAGTATTTTAACATCTAAACTGGCAAGGCTCACAAACTTGACTTTTATTCAGTGTCGGAATTGGAAATAGCTTGCAGCTTATCTGCTTTTATACACAGTGTATGAGTAGGAACATATTACTTTGTGTTTGAAAGATCAAAGAGTTATACTCCTATGTTCATTTTCTTTCATCAAAAGGGCCTCTCTCTGTACAAGTTCTCTAGATTTTCAAAGTTATGGAACTTATTTAAGTAAAATAAAAATGAAATTGAAAAACAAGATTTTGAAATGGCAGACACAGAGTGGACTCAATCTGAGTGACAGATAGTAAAGGGGGGGAAAGGAGCAAAATGATTGTTTGAAAGCAAGGGGGGGGTCAGAGAAGTGTCCCCAAACCAGGAAAAAAAAAAGATAAGCCCAGTGCTAGTGGGCATACCAGGGGCTAGAAAGACTGGGAGAAAGCAATCCCAGTTTGGTTTCATGGCCCACTGCCCCATGACATTCATTGTTTAAAAAAAGAAATAATGGCATATTTTGTATAAACGATCTTATCTTAGATGTAGTTTCTGTGAAGTGACTCATGCTGATTTTGATAGTCTTCAAGTACACAAGATTGAGATTGTAGCCTTATTTTAATTTCCATCTTTATTAATTACAGCCACACCTCAGTTAGCAACTACCTCAGTTAGCGACTTTTCACAAATACAACAGTAATAAATGGTAATGAAAAATTCATTTTCCGACCAATGCGGACATTTACAACCAAATTTCATGTGCCTAGCAATAAAAGTCTTCAGTGTGAAACTGATTAAAGTCTGATCTGTTTCAGGCAGCAGCTTGAGCCAGTGGGAGGGTTCTAATCAACTAATTAAGGTCACAGAGCTGAGCTTATTCACTAGTGATTTGCAATTTTTTAGGGAAATGCTGTGCTGCAGAGAAAAGCAGCTCAGGAAGAGATAGCTTGTTTAAGCTATCTCTGCCCTGTGAGGAGGCAAAAAAAAAAAGGGGGGGGAACGGGTCAGGCACAGGACACTGTACAAGAGAACTTCTATCTGAATGAGACCGGCAGCAACCAGTGATCTTTGCAGCGTCTGTCTCTCATAGTCACATGTTCTCTTAGTGACCATTTCACTTAATGACAAAGTTGCTGGAATGCTAAATGAGGAGAGGGTGTAGTTATAATTTTTATGTAAAAAGTGCTTTCATTCATCTAACTGCAGGGATCAACCAGTGAGGGCAGGATGGGAAAGTGAGTGGGCTCCTTACCTGGAAGACGTTTGCTCATCATGATCCTTTCTCATGCTCCCTGCACAGAATACACTTTTTTTTATAAATAATTTCTATTAAATTTCAAAAAAAGAATAAAAACTACAAGAAAACAAACAACTACAAAGAGAAAAAGAAAACTAAAAAAGTGTAGAAACAAAAGAGAAAAAAAATTTACAAAGAGGTGTGGCTTCCGACTTTTAACAGCAAGGATATAGAAAATTTTCATAATCAATCTCTTACTCTATAATCAACCAAAACACCACATTATTTCTATAAGTCATTCCACTTTAACACATAATAAAAATAACTAAGTACAGTTGCTCCTCCCCCTTATATTAAAATAAAGAAAAAAGAAAATTCATATAAACCTCTTAAACTTCTTTCTCCCCTCCAAAAGATAAAACGTATTTAATTATTCCTTCCTACCACTATTCTATACTTTTCTGTCGTCTATAAGTAGAATCAAATTAAAAAACACGTAAATTGTCTGCTATTATACTTAATAATACAACAATTATTTATAATAACAATTATAATAATCTCAATATTCAAAACAGTGAATCCAAATCTTCAAATCAAATTCAAATCAAACAGCCCAGCTGCCCCCCTCCAAAATTCCAGATTCTTTTCATGGCATTCCACCAGGAGATCGTCACTATTTATAACTTGCAGATCACTCTCTCCCCTAGATTTCTCCAACTCCATTATCCAGTCTTCACCCAGCATCTTGATAAAGATCCCAATCTTAGTCTTAAACAAAAAACCTTTCTATCACTCTTAAATTCCTCAATTTCATCCTCCACATCCTCAACCTGATGGCACATTTTAGATCTCATATTTTCCACAATGTCCTGGATGTCTTGGATAGAAGTCGGAAGAAATCTGTTTAAGATCCTGGTGAAGGTCAGAAAGTATCTGTTTGAATTCCTCCATTCAAGAGGAAGGAGGTGAACCAGCGCAAAACTACGCCGCCCACCCCCAACTCCCTAAGCCGTCCCAAAAGGATACCATGGTCGATGGTATCGAAAGCCGCTGAGAGCCAGGATGGATGCACTACCTCCATCCCGCTCCCGCCAGAGGTCATCCGTAAGCGCGACCAATGCAGTCTCCGTCCCAAATCCGGGTCTGAAACCTGACTGGAAAGGGTCTAGATAATGGCGCCCCCTAAGAGCTTAATCAGCAAAAGTCAAAGATAATCAAAAGTTGTTTACTTGAAGTGAGAGTGAATTCTCAAGGGAAAGTGAACAGAAAACTGAAGGTTCAAATCAGTGATTTCAATGTATAGGAAAATACTAATATCTTCAAATTTAACACAAAAATAATAGCAGAAAGATAATTGCTTACTCTCGGTCTCTAAAATTTCCTTCGGAAGGAAAACGAAAATCCAAAACTTAAAAAAAAAATTAATCCCAAAAATAACGTTAAGCACCAAGAGGGCTGGCTTCTCCTTGCTGTAAAAAACCTCTCTTGGGGTACATATACTTTAAAAAAATGCAAATTGGTGATTTAGAAATGGGGTGGCCGTTCTTAGTGTCCCTTTAAGGCTACAGCGTGGCTTGGAAATGATGACATCCCCGCCTCCTGGGAGCTCTTACCATTGACTGCGAAACGCTGTTTGCGATCTCCTGGTTGCAAGCCACCGTTCTGGAGGACAAATGGGATGTTCTTCTTGATCCGGAGAACGGTTCTGGGCTTCAGGAAAGCCTGCCTCAACCCGAAAAAAAGCCGCCACGCTGCCCACTTGGCCCGCCGAAACAGCGGGCACAGCCACTCAGAACGCCATTCCCACTGGAAGCCCGCAGAATACATGTTAAGGCGCACACATTTTATGAAGAGTAAGTGACATGGTCCACTGATTCTAACCTGAGTATCCAAGAATAATAGTCCTTATGAAAGTCCTTGCTATTCAGTGAACCAATTATATTAATTTGCGTTTGGAATTGTAATTCAATATTTTTCATAAAATCATTCTTGCGCTATCCATGCATTTGTTAATAACACAAAAAAACCTGTTTTAAGTAAGATCCAAGCACAGTAGTGATTATAATTATTTTCTCATATCCATGAAGGGAGATAGGTGTCATGGCTTTGAAGACTGCTCCTGAGAGCCATATGGTAGGTACAGCTTTGTTCAACTCAATCTAGTATGTTACTGTGCAGTGTAGCACAAACAGAGTTTTTATTCAGAGAACCACACTATTCGCACTTGCTTGTTTAATTATCCTGCAGTACACAGACATTCTTTCAGTCCAATTCAGTTATTGCTAGCCACTGGGAGGGAGGATAGAATCCCTTTTTTTATTAATTATTTTTGGGCCTCAATGTCTTGATCTGTGACATAATATCACCCAAGGGGCTAGGTTTGGCTGAGTTTGGGTGGATTGTAAAATTTAAATAGCAGAAATCATGCTATCATAAAATAGTATCTTTTACATGATCTGGTGCTTTGTTAATGAGAGCTGCATGCAGCCTATGCGCCACTGCTTGTCCACCTCTAATTTACAACATCTAACATTATCAAAACTGATTTATCACTCTGTTGTCATAGCAGAAGAATGTGGATAAAATCATCTTTTTTTTAACAGAAGTACAACCTCATTTGTTTTCATTGCAATTCCAAATGTATATTTATTATAGATTTCTCTGAGCTGATATTCTAAAAGGAATTTAAATATTTAGTTAGCTAGATTACTTAATCCAAAAAGATTGTTTTAAAATAGTTTAATCAACTAAAATGTTGATATAAATTAATTGGATAGTACATTTTATGTAAGTGTTAACATGAAAACTTCAACTGTAGTTATCTTAGAGGTTTTCTTACTTTTGTGCACATAATGAAATACCTTTACTAGGATAAGTAATATATGTATTATAAGGTGTAAAATGTTACACATATATGTAACATCTTAAAGCAAAATACATTTTTCTTCAAACCAGTGGTTTTATTCATATAAAATATCTGCATGACTATTTAGCTGATTGAGGATATAATTAAAAACTTGTGATTTTTCTTGCTCATATCAAAATTATCATGATATATAATGCCTTTCTAAGCTACTGGGAATTTCTTCTTTTTAAAAAAATGTTTTAACAAATTTATTTCCCCCTGGTGTGTGTGTGTGTGTGTGTGTGTGTGTGTGTGTGTGAGAGAGAGAGAGAGAGAGAGAGAGAGAGAGAGAGAGAGATCAATTGATCTGTCTTTTCAAGTTGAAGATTCAAATGCCTTGGGCAGACTACAGGATAAGAATGAACAGTCTGCGTTATATTTTATTTTTGAATTCTAGTGCTCTGTGGCTCTTGCCCTTAAGGATGGAAGTAGTTGTATTTAAGGTAGAAAGAATCATATTGCTCAATGCTAAATCTCTTTTTCAAAGAACTTGTGATGGTTGTTAATAGCCTTGCAGTTCTAGTCTGTCTCCACTGTTTGTGTTTGAAGTTTTGATAGATGTTTGTAGAGGGCATGTTGAAAACCTTTAGTAAGATTGCAAGGAATATTAAATATGAAGATTTATGTTAACTTTCTACTTGATGTGACAGCTCTGACCACAGAGCTTTTAACCATTTTTACAATGCAAGTTCTGGTCTTAATTACCTGGGTTACAATAGCATAGAATTTAATAACTTATTTAGTGGCTATCACCTGAATGTTAATATTTTCAAACACCTAATTGTAGGTAGGTAATATTATATTATGTAGGTAGCTAATGTTATAGGATATCTTTCACAATAGGTTTTCCAAGAGTTTGTATAAGTCTTTTGGTAGTACATTAATTTTGTTTAAAATCCATTTAGTACATTCTTTCAGTAGTATATTACAGTTGATGCATTTTTCTAATTGTTACTGCGTTCCTCAAAATATAACTGACAAAATTAATATTTTCCGGTTTTACAATGCGTTGCAATTATGAAATATATTTTTTAAGTTTGATTTTTAGAAATAAACAAGTTATATACAAAGTCGTCGTATGTAACACAATTCAGAGAAAGTTAGATAAGCTTTGAGGTCAGCGGCTCTTATGTGTTTAATTGGTTTTGGGGCCTAGTTCAGAATGTCACATGCAAGCTTGGGCAAAGTTTTTGCATAATTGTATCAATAACACTTTCTGAAAATGTGAATGCGGGACCAAGAAAGTGCTGCTTGCTTCTTCTGCTCCATCAAGGTTATGAAGCATTGTAATGACAGGGATTTTTATTTTACGGATGTTTCTCATCTTCCTTATGACACACCTATTTTTTGTTAAATCCTGTCCTTTACTTTCCTACCACATTCAGGAAGAATTTCATACACGCAAAATGTTTAGCTACATAAAATTCTGCAGCAGAAGAAAGAGGTGTTTGAAATAACATAAAAGGATTGCAAAAATCCTTAAGACCCTATAGATTTTCTTAGTAATCTGGTTTTGAGTCTTTTTTTTAAACATTTCTCATCTCTATGTAACATTGACATTTCTTATATACGGAGCTGTATTGAAGTAATTAGAATGTATAAAGTTGGACTTGTGCTGCTGGAATGGCATATAGGAAATTTTGAGGAAATGAATAGAAGTTGCAATTAGAAATAAGACGTCATGGTTTTTGTTTTGCTTAACATTAATATGCCAATTTTGTCTTAAAAGGAAGCACTGTGTGGGAAGAAACTTAAAATTCTTCAAATTATCACACTAAACTTCTGCAGTAGGTGCTTTCAGTCTACTAATATTACAAGGATTAACAGAGAATGTCCTTCTGTCTCCCTTTATGTGTCTTAATTTAAAAATAGCTTCTGTGTGTCTTGTCCTCTTTCTTTGCCTTCTGCCTCCATCTCACTTCTTCCTTCCCGACCCTGCATTAACTTAGTAACAGTGTTTCTTTTTCTCAGGCTTGGCACTAATTATGTTTGGAGGGCAACCGTTCTTGGGTGCTACCCCCAAGAATTGCTGTAATTCAGGTGATCTTCTCCAGGACTCATCTCTGTGTACTTTATTTTCTCATCTTCTTCCTTCAGGGTAAGCAGTTTCCTTGACCTCTTGTGCTCCCCCCCCCTTTTTTTTTTCTAAAAATCCTTCCTAGGTTTCAACATTTCTAGTTGTAACCCTGTTTTAGATGGCGCTGTTGAAGCAGAAACATCATCTCTGATGTAGCTTTCAAATATTTAACTTCTTTCCCATTAGTAGTTTGAAACTAGATGAAATTAAATATATGCCATTAAAATCAGTTTTAATTTCTAGGTTAATGCATAAAAAGTAATGCCAGAATTATGTTTCATGTTCAGTGTGTAGGTTTTCATAGGCATCTCTTTATTTTACTTTTTTAAAAACGTGTTTTTCAAGTTTTATGTGGCTGCCGGTATTTTTCTTTTGCTTCTTATACTGTTCTCTTTCTCTCTGAGTGTGTATTTCATACAATACTCTTCTGTGTATTTTTCCAAGGGATGATATATTACCTTGTCTTTATCCTGTATTAGATGTCAAGGTTTACTTTCCACTGTACATGGTTTAAGAAATTTCTGTTGCCTTTAATTTTGTATTATTAATTTATAAGTTACAGTTTGTTCACTGGCTTAGGATTGTGATTTTGTAGGGATAGCCTCTTTTTTATCTTTTTTATAAACTTATGAAAAGTTGCTTTTTAAATTAAAAAGAATGTAAACTGCTGGAGACTTAAACTGTCCTAAGACCAGCAGGTCTTTATTTCTGCTTTCCCTAAAAATGTGCTTAACTTTACAGGTCTTCCTCTCTCCCACACTTCAGGACAGCTGTTTTAACTTTAATTCAACTTCATTGCATGTTTTCAACCAGAATATGAATAACAGGGATTTACATATGTTTATAGAACATACGCTACTTTGGATGCTGCAGACAAACTGTTACTCAACTGTTAACCTGGTTAAGGGTGCTTCCTTCCTTCATTTGAGTTCAAGATCCTTCCTTCACAATAATTCAGTGTTACATCTCCATCAATATTAAAAGTAATTGAATTGGAAGAATTCACTCCTAGGTTGGGGAAGAGAAAATGAAATCCATGACCTGTTCTTAATTTTTTTAACATGTTTGCAGCCACCTCTCATTGTGCCTATGCTGAATCTTTGAATAAATGTCAGAAGAAAATAAGGATTCTGTTTCTTGATATCACTCAATGAGAACTGTGAATATAGATATAGATATAGATTTGTGTTGCAGGTTAATCCAGTGCTGTTAATGAAAAACTTGTTCTGAAGATTTGTATTGCTTATACCTAGCTGTGAAAAAAAAAGCTGTATAACAGTTAATGATTGTCAGTGATTAATTTGGTGGAATCCATTGCTAAAACATTGTTAGAATTAAATAAATTTGGGCTAATAAGTATCTGGGAAGGAGACTGAGCATCATGTGTAATACAAATTGGAATGAAATATCTTCTTCGTAGTAAATGTTAGTTTTGCTTATATTAAGTAAATGTTTTAAAGAATATTAAATACTATTTTATAAAAAATATAAAGCATCTCAAAGAAATTAACTACTGAAATGCAAGAGTTTTTCAGCTATAATACATGGCTTTCTTAATTTACAGGTAGTACTCGAGTTACAACCATTCGTTCAGCAACCGTTCTAAGTTATGACCGTGCTGAACAAAGGGACTTACAACTGTTCCTCAAAGTTCCTGCCATTGCAGCGCCCCTGCGGTCACATGAACAAAATTCGGGCGCTTGGCAACCAGCTTGCACTTACGACCGGTTGCAGCATCCTACGGTCATGTGATTGCCATTTGCGACCACCGCTGCCGGCTTCCTACGAGCAAAGTCAATGGGGAAGTTGGCAGGAAAGGTCGCAAGTCGTTTTATGACTGCATTGCTTAGTGCCAGCAATCCCAGTCCCAATTGCAGTCGTAACTCGAGGACTACCTGTATGTACTATATTCTCTCATATTTTCTTAACAGTCCTCTATCTTCCCCTCAGAAACTATAATCCTCCTTACAGAACCAAGATGAGAGTTTTTTACTTGCTGCCTTTCTCCTCTCTGTTTAAAAGTAGTTAACTGTTTTTTAAAAGTAGAATCCAGGGAACAAATTTTTCTTAATTGCATCCATTGTATTTGCCTAAGTGGAGAATATAGTACCGCTTGGTACAGCTTTGCTTGTCTCTAGGGAGAGGAAGCATAAGACTGCATTTTGCAAGTTAATTGCATTTATCCAGCATGGTAAATACAGCAGGATTGAGCAGCATCTTTGTCTATTTTGCGCCTGGCAGGAAAAGGAACAGCAAACAATTCCATTACAGGCTGGAATATATGAATATGTGTATTCACATTCTTCCTGCATACAGATCACTCAGATTTGCTGTGGAGCATAGGATTTATGTACTGTAGAAAGACCATCAGTGTGAAAATGATATTTCATACAACATTCTGAAATCTGAAGAGAACTGAATGGCTGTCTTAAGCACTATACAATAAATTAAAGGCTGTGTATAAGTCCTGTAGAATGTGTTGCAATGCACCTACTTGGAGGGGCAAGAAGGCAATTATAAAAACCACTGTCTTAGAAATCACCTCATTTTTTTTCTCAGAAACTTTTTTTTATTAGATGTAAATACCGCCTTTTTTTCAAGAATTCAAGTGATGTACATAGTGCTCCCTGCTCCTTTTCCCCCTATGGGTAGGATAGGCCAAGGAGTGTGACTGGCCAAAGTCATCCACTGAGCTTCTTCAGGTGAGGTTGTTTTCCTACTCCCAGTGCAGCATTTTAACCACTGCACCCTAATTCTTCCTCCTCTATGCTCCCGCTGCATCTGACATTAAAACCACTCATTTTAACTTACTTAACAAAATTGGCAAAAGGGTTTTCAAATAGCTTTGGGTATGGTGGGAGACATACCATTTTGGGGCTACAGATTATGCAGCCCAACATGCTAGTAAAGGAAATGTAGTCCTCCCTTAACCACAGTAATTGGGACCAGAAATTCTGTCACTAAGCAATGCGGTCATACAGCGCAACATCATGTGACCGCGCTGCTTAGCAGTGTCAGTCCCTGGTTACCGTTGTTAAGCGAGGACCTCACGCGATTGCAACTTCTGACTTTCTGCCAGCTTCCCCATTTACTTTGCTTGTGGGAAGCCAGCAGGAAAGGTTGCAAATTTTGATCATGTGACCATGGGATGCTATGACAGTCAGAAATCTGCCCCAGTTGCCGAGCATCTGGATCGGGATCATGTGACCACGGGCACTGCGACGGCCAGAATTTCAAGGACTGGTCATAAGTACAGGTAGTCCTCGCTTAACGTCCACAATTGGGATCAGAATCTTGGTTGCTAAGCGAAGCAGTCATTACACAAATCCAACCTGATTTTACAACCTTTTTGTGGTGGCCGTTAAGCGAATCATCACGAGCATTAAGTGAACCACGTGGTCGTTAAGTGAATCACGTGGCTCCCCATTGATTTTGCTTGCCAGGAGACAGCAAGGAAGGTTGAAAATGGTGATCACGTGACCACGGGATGCTGTGACAGTCATAAATGCAAACTGGTTGCCAAGCACCCAAATCATGATCATGCGACCGCAGGGACAGTGCAACAGTCATAAGTGTGAGGACCGGTCGTAAGTCGGTTTTTACAGCACCTTCATAAGTCCAAACCATCACTAAACAAATGGTTGTTAAGCGAGGGCTACCTGTACCACTTGTTCAGCGCCATTACAAGTTCAAACGGTTGCTAAATGAGTGGTCGTTAAACAAGGGCCACCTGTAGAATACAGTTGGAATGAAAGGTATATTTTCTTTTCATCTTAGGGCAACCTCCTCAATCTAGTCCTCAAAATTCCTAGCCAGGAGGTCAAATGAAACTATTACTCTTGAAATTTGGTGTTCAGAAATAATGCTACATGTTATTTTATAAAATATTCCCCACCCCCCATTTTATATGAATGCAGATCTGCTTGCAGGTTTCTACAAAGTATTTCACATTTATGTAAGGCTTCCTCGTATTTGAAGTACTAACTAACATTTTATAGTTATTGTCAGTATAGTTTTTCAGTGCGGTTTCTAATTACAAGATTTTCTTGAAGCTGATCTCTTACATTAACTACATTAATTAACATGGCCTGTGAATCTCCCCTTCAAGATTTGTGGTAATAGCTAGTTGTGCTCATGAGAGTGTAGCATCTATTCATCAAAACAAGATTTGGATGTTCTTGAAACGCGGCCTGCCATTTTAATCTGTGTAATGGATAATTACTTGGTGTACAGCTATATTGTCTTGGGAATGCTAATTGTATAATAAAGACTTGCAGCCATAGAATTACGTTTCACCTATAATTTTAGCGTTTATTTCACATCCTAGGAAAATACAATCATTTTGGGAGACAGAAAATTTATATTACTCAGTTTTTAGAATGTTGTTAGCCTAAAATTGAGGTTGAAATTTGTTAGAATTTGCTAATCAATGAGCTATCTTTTTCTTGCTTTCATTTATTAGCAATCAGAGTAGGTATCTGAATTTTATTATTTTGTTTTTAATAGTTACTGTTAAATGGATGATATGAATACCTGGGTTGATGGGGAGTGATTAAGTAATCACAGTACAATATAAAGTCTTTAACATGTTGCCCGAAATCTTCTGTTTATTGTGCTATTAAGTAAACAATACAGATAGACTTAATGGAAATCAAATCTTTTATGACTGGCGGGGGTTCTGTATCACTTGGGCTAAAATGATATAGTATGAGTGTGGTGCAGTTTCTTCTGAGTATTCAGGTACTGGTAAAAGCAATTAATATAAAATAGTGTTCAAATGAATGCATTAATAGTAACTGGATAACTACAACCCTGGATCTGGCTGCTTAAGTGCTAGAATGTTGTGCTTCTTCAAACCTTGATTTAACAATTCTTGTTTATGTGTGAAATAACTGGCTTTTTTGAAGCATGTTTGTGGTTTGTGAAGCAAATGTTAAATGAATGAGTAATTAATTTTTAATTGTAGATTTCCTACAGTGACACTTTATGGAGCTTGAAAAGTATTCATATTTGTATGACTTTTTGTTCAATTTCAGTTACCTTATTACTGACCTCATGTTGGCCAATACGTTGCACTTTCAGTTCTGTGCTGCAGCGGAGTGTCTTGCTTGTTTAGGGGGTAGAAATATAGATAATTTAATCATGAATTCCTTAAAAGTGCTATAAGAATGTTTTTCCTTTTCTTTCTTGAAACAGATAATATACCTGAGAGAATCTCCGGAAAGTGTGTACAGGCATTTATTATTCGGGAATGCGTCATATCTTCCTTTCAGGTAAATAAAAGCATGCAATTGAACAATATCTACTTAAAAAAAAAATTTTTTTTGCACTAAACCCCTGACCCTTTGGAATATGTAGATCAGTGTTTTCCAACTTGGCATCTTTGAGATAAGTGGACTTCAACTCCTAGTATTAGCAATGGCTATGTTCGCCGTGGATTCAGGGAGTTGAAATCCATATAATGTATTAAGGTTTTCTGTGACCAACTATATAGTGGCTACATTTTTTATGCTGCAGTTGACTAGCTAATCCATAAAATACGCTGTCTTGCAGATGAGCAATTTATACCTTGGTTAATTCTTAATTTGTGTGTATGTGTGGGGAGGGAGTTGTTTTTTTGGTACTTATGTGAACTTGGAAGGGAAAGTGAACCAAGAACAAGAGAGAGAACCATAAATAATTGGAGTGCCCCTAATTGCAGTTTGCAACGGTGGCTTAGCATAATGAATAAGCAAAATGTAAGCCATTATTTCAAATTGGCTTATTGCTATAAAAAATAATGATTTATTTGGCAACCCTCTTAGCACCTCATGTTAAATTTAAAATATATCAAACAAACACATTGTGACTTCATATAATACTTGAACTCAGATCTATAGAAAGAGAGACTCCCTGTTCTCAAACATACACTCTAAAAGATACAACTCAACAGGTAAAAGAATTGGATGGGAAAAGGAAAAGGGGAATAGTCAGACACGGATTCCTAATATTACAAGGCTATTAAATCTATTCTCCAGCTGATGAAATGGGTTTGGATGATGGAAAGGTCTGATGGAACTGTTTCTCAAGATGATAGATGGTACCCATTTTCTTCTCTCCCTCTTCCACATCTCGGTGGAATGGAATTTGTTTCTTCTTTTTGGATCAGCAGCCTTAATAAAGGTCTGCACTTTATTGAATAGAGGTTATGCCCATTATGTGCTCTGCTTTACTGCTATTGCTGTTTGATGTGTCAGATTTTATCATTTTAACAGCCTTATTTACAAGCCCACTCTAGCATAATAGGTTAGTGTAAGATTCCAGAAAAGCAATAAGTGGATGCTCAAGAATTGGAGAACAGCTGGTGGTCTTTTAGTCCTTACTAAACCACTTAATGTTGATGCAGTGAAAGTGAGTATACAGAAATATAGCCAAATGAGAAACATCAGCTGTTTTGTCTTGCAAACTGAATTTGAGCTCATATATGTACTCCTTACAGGGATGCTGCATTTGGTACCTGCAGTTTTCATCTAACTCTGCTTGACTGTTTCCATGCAATAAAAAAGGTTAGTAAAATATATTTCAGGTCAATGTAATAAATAAAAACTATCTTTATTTAAACTTTTTGTAATCCTGAGGAAATTTTATCTTTGAAATTAGACAATTCAGGGAAATAAGTCAAAACAAATTCTGAGGTGGTTTCAGGAGTGAATATGGAAGAAGACCCCCTCAAATCTTCTGTGGTCACCTTTCCTGCCTCTTGAGTTCCATTCTATACTATTCAAGCATTCTGACCCTCAAGATTTTCATGGTCCAGTTATACTGGCTGCTGTCTACATTTAACTTGACTGTGATGAAAGCTTCATTGTAAAGCTGAATAGCACTTAAGCAGCAGGCTTGCTAGACTACGGACGTTGATGTGCAGCTCATTTGGAAGGCTTCTGGTAGGAGTATTTAAGTAAGAGAAGTTACTATACTGATGATTGGTAAATAAAATATTTAGAAAGAACATGTTTATCATCTACTCTACCAGGTTTCTACATGTTAAATTCATTCTCTTACGGATTTTAGGCATTGCAGTATGGTTTCCTTGATTTCAATACATTTGATGTAGATGAATATGAGCATTATGAGGTAGGTATCATTCACCTTTCTAGTAACTACTTACAGTTACTGTTGAGACTACATTTGCATAAAATTGGCATGCATTACTTACAACTCTTGAATTATTTTTTAATAAATTTAAATAAGTGGAGTGGAGAAAGTAAATAACCAAAAGATGTTTAGATACACTTAAAACTGTCACACGATCGTGTGAGGTGGCTTCTTGGCCTTTTGGCTAAGATCAAAAGTGTGATAGCATGTGGTCTATAATCCCAGATGAAATTGGAAGTACATGTTCTTATATACTACAAAACCTTTACATTAGCATTTCTTACCACCTTCGCTTTGTTCACCAAAACAAATACAATCTAATGCTAAGGATATATCAGAAACAAAGTGAAAAGTTGTGTTGTTTTCTTAACAGAGGGCAGCAAATGGAGACTTCAACTGGATAATACCCAAAAAAATCATTGCCTTCAGCGGACCTCACTCAAGAAGTAGAATTGAAAATGGTACGTTTAAATGACAAAGGGCTTTATGATGTGCCATAGGAAACTACTGTATACAGCAGCCTTTCTAAACCTTTTGACCCTGGAGGAACCCTTGAAATATTTTTCAGGCCTCGGGGAACCCCTGCACATTCAGGCTCAAATATAGGCCAGAAGTTACAAAATTATTATATTCATTTCATGGGTAGACCTGTGTTCTTAAACTAAAAATAAAGAATGAAACTTACCTCTTTAATGTGAAGTTGACCGAATTTGAAATAATTTTTTTAATAAATTGTGATCTCCCAGGGAACCCCTAGTGACCTTTTGCGGAACCCTAGGGTGCCACAGAAACCTGGTTGATAAACCCTGGTATATAGAATCAGACTGTTGATCAGTCTAGTAGCTGCAGCTGCCCCAGATTTAAGGCAGAAGATTCCCTTAATGTCATTAATTATCAGAATGAATATTTTTGGGGAAAACACTCTTGTATAGATTTGATTGCTCTTTTTCCAGTGGGTTGCACTTGACATAATTTTCTGCATTTGTTTTTTTCCTTCAAGGGTATCCACATCATGCTCCTGAGGCCTATTTTCCATACTTCAAAAGACATAATGTTACCACTGTAATCCGCCTGAATAAGAAGATGTATGATTCTAGAAGATTTAAAGAAGCAGGGTTTGACCATTATGATCTCTTCTTTGCTGATGGAAGTATACCTAATGATACTATCATCAAAGCGTTTCTGAATATTTGTGAGAATGCTGAAGGTGCTATAGCAGTTCATTGCAAAGGTATAAAAGAGAGGAATTCAGATCATTAATGTCTCACTGTTTATAACTGCGTTCATAACATGTCTTACCAACCACTGTCGAACTCATCAGACTTGGCTAACTGAATACTGCCTCAGGATGTATTTTTAATTGGCTTGATCAAATTAGATCATTTCACCCAAAAAGCTGAAATTACTTATAGTAGAGGATACTTTTTTCTCGTTCTTAGAATATAAGAGGTTATTCTGTCTTGGCCTACAACTACTGTGGCCTCTTGCTACAAATCTAATGACCCTGTCTTTGCCATTATCTGTATGGAAGCATGCTAATCTAAGATGCTTGAGGCACATGTTATAAAATGTTAATAATATGTTCTACTAAAAGCCTAATCTTCCAGTGGATTTCATGTGATTGTTCCAAGTATTTTCAACCCAACTTATCTGCATAAATGAGTGATAACGTAGAATAGATCCAGGATACTGCTTATGAAAAACTTTGAAACTCCCCAATGGTTGCATATTGTTTTTGTCATGTTGAATTAGCTTAAGATTTTAGGTTTTTTCCTAATAACAAATTAAAGCCCCTTAACTTTTTGAAAAACAGTTTTTGAGGTTGTCCTATTTTTAAAACTTTTAATTGAAGACCTCCTTATTAAGGCCCAAATAAAAGTAAATTTCCTTGTGTTTTTATACAGCTGGACTTGGCAGAACTGGTACACTTATAGCCTGTTATATTATGAAGCATTACAGGATGACTGCTGCTGAAACTATTGCCTGGATTAGAATTTGTAGACCTGGCTCTGTGATTGGAACTCAGCAACACTTCTTGTTGGAGTACGTAAACATTTAAATATGTATGTAATATTGGGATGATTAAGTGTTAAATCTAGTAATTGTTTGCTGTACCCAAGCTGCACCTCTCTAACCTGTTTGTCCTCCAGATATGTTGTCTGGCCTTGCCATTGATGATGGGAATTACAGTCCATCGTATCTGCAAAGTACCAGGTTTAAAGAAAGCTGCTCTAGGCTGTAGCTTCACTTAAATTTATAATAGTTGTCCTATTTTCATACATACACACACACACACACACACACACACACAGTAAGTAGGTGTTGGTGTACCCATATACAGGTAGTCCTCATTTAGCGACCACAGTTGGGACAGGCAACTTGGTCATTAAGTGAAGCAATCACTAAGTGAAACCGCAACTGTGCTTACTTCAGCTTCCCTTGGCTTTACAGACCTGTGAAGGTTGTAAATGTGAGGATTGGTCGTAAAGTTACTTTTTCATCACTGTCGTAACTGCGAATGGTCGCTAAACAAGGACTACCTGTATATATTATTCATATTGTTGTATGTGTTTGTATGTTTGAACGATATAGCCAGGTAGAGAGTTACTAGTTGTTTGCTTTTTAAGGACATTGAACATTCTTATCACTTTAAGATCTGAATGGAATGAGACACTGCATTATAAACAACCTGCAATTTTTTGTATTTTTATAAAATTTGTGATCAGAGTTATGGAAAAAACAAGAGATAAGTTTGTAGTAAAAACGTTGCTTTATTTAAAACAGAAACATAGGAACAAACCTTGAATCTTCTTCTTTAGCCAAAGCATGGCATGGTTGATTAACATAGCCATTTAGATAGCAGAGAGCAGAATGCAGAGTAGGGAACAAAAGGACAAAAGGCATTTACATTTTAAACCTTAACTTGATCAGCATCTGAGTGGACAGAATCCAACATGTGACCAAAAAACACCTAGGCAACAGATTCCCAATATGGGCAAAGCTCTAACAGCTAATTCTGATTGGTCAAAACTCTCAGACTGGCCGGCACCTGAAAGGCAATTAGCATTCCTGAGTGGGGGGTGAACATGTGCTCTCTGAGCCCAAACAGGAAAAGTTTTGAGGCCTGGCTTTTTTAAAAACTCAGCCACATATTCTACAGACATAAAAAAATATATACAACACAATTGCCACTGTTTAGTCAGAATTACCCATGTCTCTATTCAATGGCTGAATGTGTCTTACCTTATTAGGTTAAAAATGCTGGGTTCGCATATCATATTAACCCATAATGTTGTTTGTGTATTTGTGGCTTAACAAGTTATATGAATCCAGTCATTGTGTTTTCTAAATCATGATTTATAACTTAGCATAATGAGGGAAAGGACATTATGGTTTAATCAACAAAGCATGCATAACAAGTTCATGGCTTAGTCAGTATGTTAGCCTAAATTATATCTATAGTTGCAAGTGTATCATTCCAAACGGTCAGTTGTGCTCACTAAACCTGTTCTCTTTGAAAGCCATTCCATTAATGCGTAATGGAAGTAAAATTTAGCATATGTTTTCAAAATTACAAGTTTCATTAGGTGTGCCTTTGTCTTTCCTGGTAGATCTTTTTACCCAAAAGAGCCATGCTTCCGATTAGGGATGAAGGTAGTTTTTGCTGAGCCTCTCTGCATCCCACCAGCCTGCCTCTCATACTGTCCCAATAGCTCAAAATTTTGGAAGAGGCGCAAAGAGCTATGTGGGGAAGGAGGATGAGTGACAATCATGGCTTTTTCCATTAGCAGACACTTCTGTTAGAGCAAAAGCCCTTCTCCAGATGGAAGACAGAAATAGTTGCATGCAACCCAATAGAGCAGGGCTTTCCAAAGTGCCGCCGCTGGCGACACGCCAGCGGCGGTGCGGCGGCACAGCAGGGGCGCGTGTGCGCGGCGGCGACACAGGAGGGCGTGCAGCGGCAACACACCAGAACGTGCGGCGGCGCGGGGGGCGTGCGGCAGCACGCGCATGGCACCGCGGGGGGGCGGCGCGGGGGAGTGTGCGGCGGCGTGCACGGCGGCAGCGGGTGCCGCTGCCACCGTGCACGCACGCGCCGCCGCTTCCGGGTGGTGTGGCGACACACCACGCTGTGTGTGGCGACACACTTTTGTGTCGCGACACACAGTTTGGAAAGCTCTGCAATAGAGGAATCGTATGATTTCTAGGAAACATACAATGCTAGAACTAGAACTGATGTTGTATCAGTGCCCATGCAACTATTAATGCCCCATACTGAAACAACTTGATTTGAATTATAAATATGGTCATAAATTAAAATTAGCTGGTTTCTAACTTAGTTTCTCTCTATTATAGGAAACAGTCAGAACTTTGGCTGGAAGGTGATATTTTCCGTTCAAAGCTAAAGAAGACTCAAAAGCTTGCAGTTACAAAAATCCTTTCAGGAGTAGATGACATTTCAATTAATGATTCAAAAAGTCAGAATGCCAGCAGAAAAGATTCTGAACCGGTAATCATCCGCATGGTGTGCTGTTGGAAATCTTAGGACTGTTTTTTTAAAAATGTGGGTATAATAAAAGCAAGAGTGGTTGGATTCATTTGTATGCTGTTCCGTATTTCTGTTCCTGTTAAGCATTCCAAGAGTAGAGAAAATAATGAACAGATGAGCCTGTTGGAAAGGACATTCTGCAAGGGAAGTATGGGCATAATAGTACTTTTTGCCAAACTGCCTCTTTTCTGCTGCTCAGGTTTACCTTTTGTCTTACTGATTTGACAGCCACATTAACAAAAATTAAAATAAAATGCTCAGAACACTTTTGTAAGATCTGTTGACGCTGGGTAAAACAATCCATTCCTATCGGGTACTATGCTAAATATGATTTTTCAATAGTAAGACTTGGAAGATTTATTATAAATAATTTCAATGGCTTACTGTTTATTTACAGTACAGTGATGAAGAAGAAACACACACAGTAACACAAGGGGACAAGCTCCGTGCCCTTAAAAGTAAAAGGCAGGCAAAAGCATATTCAGTTCCACTAACGTAAGTTAATTTTTTTTTTGATTTTGTAAATAAAAACACTTTTTTAAAAATTCCGTTTGATTATGTTCCATGTTACTTATAAAAGCTCATTCTAATTTGTATTGTCGAATACAAATTAGCACAGCCCGGAAGACCCACAACAGCCATCTCATTCTAATTCCTTGCAATTGAATCACAAGCCTTCTCGTTATCTCATTTTGTTATCACCAGATTCTTTTGTCTGTCACTAAGAGGTACACATGACCTTTCTCAAATGCTTCTTTAAACTGGATATTACACCAACATCTCAAAGCTTTTTTGTATTTTATTATCAATGTCAATAGTATTGAAAAAGACTCCTAGAGGAAAGGTCAGACTCATCATTTTGGTCATCACAACCTTCTTTCTAGGGATCTTTGTTTAGGAAGCTCTTGCCAGTACAAGCCCTTGTGCTGGGATGGGTTGTGCTCTATCTTTAAATGTGTATTGTAAGTTTGTTTTATTAGGGTTAGAAAAAGAAGCATAACTGGTTAAAAATGCCATGCTTTTAACATAAATATTTGAATATTGAAAAACGACAGTTTCCTCAGTGCTACATTTTGTGTGTACATCTTAATATATGTAAAACAGATTTAATCTGTTAATCCACCGAGAGTACATGTAATATTGGTAGGTCATGTTGTATTCAAGGTTGTTTTTGTGCGTTTTCTTTAAATAGTACTTGAACCAGTCTAGGATTAATTCATACTCTAAGGTGAAAATGAGTTGCAGAATCATTGCAAAGGTACTCCTTAAAAACAGCTGGCCTTTGCTCAATGAGCAGAAAACATTTTCTGTAGTGAAAATTAATAGATAATTCTTTTCTTTTAAAATTGCAACTGGCTGAAATGTACCGCTCATCTGCAAAATTCTTGATTTTCCCATCCCCTTTGACTTCATGTTCATCTCTTCCTCCCCACCCTCGCTCCTTTTTAGATGTCTCCTAGCTATACTGGCCTCTGCTCTGAGTAGCATTGTCATCTGGTGGATTGTGTGTGGCTCCCTTCTTCCCAACCTGCTATTCTGTCTAGATGGTTTAAGAACGTAGGTCCATCAGAACCTCCCTTGGGAGAGCCACTGTGTAAGTGTCCCTATTACATTCTCTTCAGTAGCTCATTTTCTTGCCTTATTCATAAACGCATTACATCTAGCTTTTATTGCCATCTCCCGCCCCCCCACCTCCCACCCCGTTCATTTATCTTCTCTAGCTACTTTTACAAGCAAAGGGGGATATAGTACAAAGGATGATTTATCTGTCTTAGAATTTTCCTTTGAGAGGGGAGTCTCTTCTTGTCTGTGTGCTGGTCCAAATATTTTGTGCAGAAAACCTTTATGTGTGGTGCTATGTTGAATGTATGGCGGGATAGCTTCCTTTTGTCAGCATGTGAAAGGAATTAAGTCTCTTTCTGGAATCCTTTGAGGTTGGACCTGCTGACTTGCTTGTATTTTACATTTATATTTTCACTCCATAAGAGTGAAGAGCTGTAGACAAGTAAGCACTTAGTCTAGGCATTCAGTGCTACAGTTCTGTTATACACTCACTCATTTAGTGACCACGTTCCTTTCCAATGACCAGGTCATTAAGCAAAATGGTCACTAAGTGAACATGAGAGAGGGGGTGAACATCACTGGTTACTGCTCTCATTCAGATAAAGTTATCTTGTAAAGCTACGGTAGTGTTACTTTCACTCTGGCATGCATTGTCAGGCGCATGAAATTTGGTCATAAATGTGCACATTTCTCAGAAAATGAATTTTTTATTACTTTCGTATTTGCGAATGGTTGCTAATCCGGGTAGTTGCTAAACAAGGAGTGGATAATGTTCTTTTACTTCCCCTACTCCCCCATCCCCATGAATACTTTAAAGTAATGGGAGCATTCCAATTAGTAAATAGTACAGGTAGTCCTCGATTTACGATAGCAATTTGGACCAGAATTTCCATTGCTAAGCGTGATCGTAAAGTGCAACTGCGTTGCTTAGCGACGGCAATCTTTGCAGTCCTGGTTGCCATTGTTAATCAAATCCCATGGTCGTTAGGTGAGGCAACTTCCTGCTGGGTTCCCACACCAAAGTCAGTGGGGAAGCTGGTAGGAAGTTGCAAGTCCCAGGCCTGCAGGCAGGTAGTGGCTGCTACCGGGTGGGGGAGGGAGAAATGGGGTGCACAGGGGTGTGGGGGAGGGTCAGGGAGGGTGTGCGAGAGGTGCAGTGTGGGGAGGGTGTGTGAGAGGCGCCACGCAGGTCAGGGAGGGTGTGGGGGTGCACGAGGTTCTGGGGGTGAGCGAGAGGTGTGGCACAGGTCAGGGAAGATGCATGAGAGGTGCTGCGCAGGGCAGGGAGGGTGCGTGGGGGTGTGCGAGAAGCACAGCGTGGGTCAGGGAGGATGTGCAAGAGGTGTGGGTCGGGGAGGGTGTGGGATTGTGTGAGTGGCCGTCGCGAGCTCAGAGGGGCTGGGGGAGGGTGCGCAGGTGGGGGAGACTTACCCAGCAACTTGCAAACTTCCCTGGCAGCTTCCCCATTGACTTTCTGGGGAAGCCAGCAGCGAAGGTTGCAAATGGTGCTTGGCAACCGGTCATAAGTGCGAATGGGTTGCCAAGCACCCAGATCACGATCATGTGACCGTGGGGGTGCTGGGACAGCCAGAACTCCGAGGACCGGCTGTAACCACATTAGTTCAGCACCATCGTGAGTTGGAACAGTCGCTGACCAAAAGGTCGTAGGTTGAGAACTACCTGTATTTAGCTGTAGGCAAAGTAATTAAATTAATGGAAAAGGTAAACATTGTTTAGATTGCTGCTATTCTAGGCCATCAGTGGGCAGTCTTTTCAGTCTTGAGGCCATATAGAATACTGAGTGAGGGGTCATGGCCAGAAGCCGATTAATATTTATTGACTGACTGACTGACTGACTGACTCACTCACTCACTCACTCACTCACTCACTCACTCACTCACTCAGGTTTCTGTGCTGCTAAATTGCCATAGGCTGTAAGAAGTTTACAAACCATCACAGCAAATGTTAAAAATTTAAAAAATAATCAAATGCATAAGCACCCCCCAAAACAGCAGGTAAAATCCCATGGTGTTAGGCAAAATATCCACATTCCCAAATACCTTCCCAAAGATCCAGGTCTTTATTGCCTTTTGGAAGCCTAGTATGATGGAGGAGGACCAGATATCCAGGGTAAGCTGTTCTAAAAAAGAAGGCTCATCCCCAAGGTCAGCGGCATCCCACAAAGAAGGGACCTTCAGAAAGCCCTTATTACCTGATTTCATTGAATGAACAGATTTAATCCGGAGAAGATGGTCTCATAGGTATCCAGGTCCGAGCCACGAAGGGTTTTAAAGGTGACAGCCAGCATCTTGAGTTGCACCTGAAAGCTAATTGGCAGGCATTGGAGCTGTTGAAGTAGTGGTATCACATGGACAAATTTTGATGTACCCACAAATACGCAGGCAGCTGCATGCTGTACCAATTGAAGTTTCTGAATGATCTTCAGAGATAGCCCATGCAGAGGGAATTGCAATAGTCCATCTGCAAGATGATTAAGTGACTGTGTACAAAATGTCCTGATCCAGAAATGCCTGCACTTGGTGCAGTTGAACAAAGAATCTGCTACCCAAAGTCTCCACGTGCTGTTTCAGCAGGAGCTATGAATCCGGGAGAATTCCCAAATTGCCAGCCAACTCTGTTCAGGGCAGCGCAACATTATCTAGTATTAGAATATGTCTAGATTCTGTTAGCCATCAAATACACAGCCACTCATTCTTGGCCCTGAACCTGTTTTTCTCCATTAATATGTTTCCAGCCTCTTCCATTCTGCATACATTTCCAACTCCCCTACACTCATACGTTGTTGTCATAGATATGTTTATACCCTTTCGTTTTTCTGCAGTGTCCTGCTGCAGATAATCTTATAGCTTAAATTTCCTGACATTAATTTCTCAATCGAAGACAACAAGGCTCAGAGAGCACCAAGGACTCCACAATTAATTTATCAGCTACTCAGTGGGACACAGGAGCCACAATTGTTACGAACAATGTGGCCTCTAGACACTAGGTTGCTCCCCCACCTTGTAAATGCTATCTATCTATCATCTGTCCCTTCCTTCCTTCCTTCCTTCCTTCCTTCCTTCCTTCCTTCCTTCCTTCCTTCCTTCCTTCCTTAACATTGTTTCTTCTTGGCTCTAATTTGGATGGTAATGAAATATGGTTAACAGAACAGTATAATTATTTGGATTACATTAGGCATATTAGGCATTGGACATTATGCCTCCTAGTGATTCTTTGGAATATTTCACATTTTTCTATACTTGTCTTAGAATCAGAATCTTGTGTTGACCAGCTTGTGTTTTGTTGTAGTATTTAGCTCTGAACTCCTCTCTTTTTATGATCTCAGTGATCATATGCTCTAATTCAGAACAAGATCATATTTAGCTTGAGAAAACTGCCCATCATTTTATTTCAAGTATTATTACTGAAATATAGCACAGTCTATATTTTTATTTTAAAAATTGCAAAATATGTGACATTTTTACTGTATATATTGCCATATGGTGCTTGAAACACTTGTGTCATCAAGGTTCCTGGGGATGAATAATTCCATTTTTCGTTCTTGACTATAACAATAATAAAGTATTCACTCCAGCTCAGTGAGATCAATTATTGGATGGTGACACATGTTATCAAGAGGATGAGTCATTTACTCATTAAACTATTCTTTGCAATTTTCATTACAGTGATAGTCATGCAGTAGATATTGCTCATCTGAAAACTAACAGAATGTGTGGGATGAAATACTGTAGTTTATTGTTGGAAGAAAACCATCTCCAATTTCCCTTCCAAATGTGATTTTTGTGGAGGAAGGTCTAATAGCTAAAGTATGCTGATTGATGTTTTTTAAATAGTAAGTTTAGAGATAGATTTTCCCTATATTTGAAGTGATTATCAGGACCTAGAAATGAAATAAATATCAATAGAAATAAGCATGAAGCTTTTCTTTTTTAACCTAAAACTGCCTGTCCTCCATTCATCTGGATTTTTTTTCTGAAGAAATTCTTGCTTTCTACCCATTTAATTGTTCCCATAAATTGTTCCCATGAAATAGCCTTCCACAGCAAAATATTCTGAAGTGTATTGAATAAAAGGGGATGGTATAGTGAGCATATACTGTACAGTTAAGGAGTGAAGGAAATTAATTTTGTAAAATATGCTGAAGGGTTGTTTTTTTTACCATTCCTTTCTTGTGGTTGGAAAAAAATAAAGGAAGAAAGTTCTTCCTGCTTCTCAAGTTGAGGATAACATAAAATAAGATAATGCGATAGCAAGGTAGCAATGACCTTCTTCTAAGAGAGTTAGTTAGTTAGTTAGTTAGTTAGTTAGTTAGTTATTAATTAAATTTCTATGACCGCCCATCTCCCCCTCAAGGAGGGGCTCTGGGCGGTTCACAGCCACAACAACATCATTAAAATACAATAAAAAAACAATAAAAATATAAATACAATAAATATAATAAAAACCAAGTGGCAGGTGGTTCACACAGTGAAGCTGAACATATTTAAAATATTTGAAAATATTAAAATAATTGTTTCACTGAATAGTAAGACCAGCCTTCCTCAAACTTGATGCCTCTGGGTGTGTGGTCTTCAGATTCCAGAATTCTCAGCTGTGGGCATGCTGGCTGGAGAATTCCAGGAGTTTCAGTCAACACATATGGAAGGTTCCAATGTTGGATAGGCCGGGTTAGATTCAGAATGGACATTCTGCAAATGAGGAAAAAAATCTTCACATTAGCAGAAAGAATCAAGATTCAGTGGTGCTTCCATTATGGGAAAAAATGATGATTTTTTGCCAATTCTACCTTCAGCCCTAGCACCCTTTTGCACATTTTTGAGGCAAATTTTGGGGTGCATAGCAGGCTGCAAGTGGGAGGGGAAGTCATCAGAAACTGCTACTCTTCCATCTGCCTGTAGGGTTATTGAGTTTGTGATTCTACTCCCATGAACTGTGAAAACTAGGGAAATCATAGTGCCTTTTGTCTGGACATTCACAGTTAATTTGTTATCCGTCAACTGGTGATGTATGGCGGATGGAAACTTTTACAAGTACTTAATTTTTTTACAGAATACTACTCATTCCAGATTTCAGCTGATGCAAATGTATCTTTGTTAATTACCCTACTTTCCACTGATATTTTGGGGGGAAGGGGGAATTTTTCCGGAAAAGTTTAGTATAAACACTACCCTCATCGCTTACAACTTTCAAGAGTACAGCACACCAACTCATGTTGCTTTCTGTGAAATATGTAAATAGGTAATGAGTGTGTGTTGATGCATTTGTCTTCTGGCACACCATGAAGAATCTCAAGGGTTTTTCCACTCATCAGTCTAGATGAGGGGTATACAGGTGTGCATATAGCTGATTCTTGATCTTCTATAACTCTTTTTGATACATTAAAAAAACCTTATTTCTCTCTCTCAGAAGCCCTAAACCACATAAAGTTGGAAATACTAATGCTTTCATCTTTTTCCCACTCTTTTCAGAGTAATTCTGCAATCCAGTGTTCAGAAAAGTAAACAGTCTGAACCTAGCATTTCTGACAGTACAGGCCTTACTAAAAGAACTACCAGGTCTACTGCAAGAAAAAGCAGTTTTAAAAGGTGAGAATTACTGTCCTGAATTCCAGACACTGTCAATTAATGAAGGCTGAATTTTTACACTTTCATGATTCATTTAAAATTTTTGGCTGTGGTGCTAAACCATAATTTAGACTAGTAAAAAGGAACCACAAGCTTACACATTTCATGGTAGGCACAGAAAAGAAGTAATATGTAGGCATAAGATTGCTGATATGAATGCAAAGCTAAATCATGGTTTAATGTTACATCTGAATCAGTTCAGCATAATCTTTACATATGATTGGAAGACTGAGTATCTGAACCATCTAAAATTAATTTGGAATTTCTGTATCTTGTTAAAAGATGTGAAAGTTTTGTGAAATTTGTAGATTATCATCCTTCCTTACAAAAGCAAGTCTAATAAAAAGGTGTTAGAAAATATTCTTCCAAGGAACAGTTTAGAGAATGAAATAACTCCCTTTTGAGATGAGATGAGATGAGATGAGAGGAGATGAGATGAGATGATACTAATCAGGAGAAGTATGTGTATTTTTAGTTGAATGACTATAATAATACAATTTCTTACGAAGAGCTACTTCCAGTGCTTTGTTAGTAAACTATTCATGGAAAAGGAGTTCATTCTTTTGCCATGCTCAAGAGTTTTTGATAATAGAGGTAGGTGAAAAAATCCCGACTGATGGTAGATGCCTTTCTCTCAGCAGGCACCAGTTTTGGGCTCTGCTCAGATACTGCAGCACCTCGTGAGAAGAAGCATTCTGTTCTGTGTCAAGTAGAAAACAGAATGTTTCTTCCAAAGCTGTGACATAGGCATCTAAAATACTGTAGGCTGTGTATGTTTTTTTCCTTTCTAATCCTTGTTTTGCCTCTATGAAAATTTATGCAAACCTAAATTGACAATTCAGTTTGTCAATAATTAATAAATTAATGGCAAAATCCAACATTGCATAGATGAGTCTCTGCAGTGGCATTTCCCTTCTTCCCTAAATACAATTCGGGTAGTCCTCGATCTATGATCATTCATTCAGCAACCATTCCAAGTTACTTGTTGATCAAAGTTTTTATTATTTTTTAAAACAAAGATAAAAAACTACAAAAAACAAAAAACACTACAAACAAAAAAAAACACTAAAAGTGTAAAAACACAAAAGAAAAGACTTTTAGAAAGTTACATACGTACAGGTGACTTCCAGCTTTCAACAGCAAGAATATACAACAATTCCCATAAACAAACCCTTTATATCAAACCATAATCACATTATTTCTATAACTCCCTCCATTAACACATATACAAATCTCTAATACAATTGCTCCTTCCCCTTACATAAAATATATATATAAAAAGGTAAAGGTTCCCCCCGCACATTTGTGTAGTCGTGTCCGACTCTAGGGGCCGGTGCTCATCACCATTTGTTAGCCGAAGAGCCAGCGTTGTCCGAAGATGCTTCCACGGTCATGTGGCCGGCATGACGCGCGTGGAATGCTGTTACCCACCCACCAAAGTGGTACCTATTGATCTACTTGCATACATATATTTAGATTTCTACTTCAAACTTCCTTCCCTCTTAAAAAACAATCCGTTTAATATTTTTTTTGTTTCTACTACTATTCTATATACCTCTATCTACACAATAGGCATCAAATTATAAAAACAAATAAATTGTCTGCCTTTATAATAATCTTAACCCTATTAAACCTAAAAAACAGTATAAAACATTATTATATCTTATCAATATCCTTTAAGTTTTACAAATCTATAATCCTATAAATCCTAATCCAAATGATAAGAAAAGAAAAAAAAGAAAAGAAAAAATCATATTAGTCTCATTATCAGTCCAATTAAATATTCTTAATTTTTGACCCCTCCTCAAAATATACCAGGGCATTTAAATATTTGACCATTACACCAAAAGCATTTTTTTTTACAAAAATCCAACAACCCCCAAAGATACAAACTTTCCAGCGAAAGAGAAAAAAAACTCCCCCA
The DNA here is from genome assembly GCA_023362775.1 of Charina bottae. Classification (NCBI taxonomy): domain Eukaryota; kingdom Metazoa; phylum Chordata; class Lepidosauria; order Squamata; family Charinaidae; genus Charina; species Charina bottae. The sequence goes on along the minus strand of JALMGJ010000002.1, from coordinate 214,724,933 downwards.
TAACATTCTCTTCTTTCCCATAACATTGATTGAAATAATCCTAACATTTCCCCAGCTTGGCAGTTCCTTGTGCAGTCTTAAGGTTAAACAATCGTTTTAACCCCATAAACACCAGTCCAGAGTTTTCAGCTGAAAATATTTCAATCTCCCTCACAGCAGTAAAATTGCCATCTTTTCCAACATCATTGTCTTCTTCCATCATAGTATTTTCATATAGTTCCATTTTAGCTAGAATCTCATCTCAAATGTCCCAGACAGTCTGTATAATAACTTGAGAACCCTTTGAAAAAATATCTTCTTGCTGACAACGTAATTCTCTGAAATCTTCTTTAAAATCTTCCATTGTTCAAACAGTAAATTATAGTACACCCTAAAGAGTTAACTCACAAAAAAAGAGGTTAATGAATTAATCCAAAATTAACCAAAGAAAATATACTAGCAGACAGCTCTACGAAAGTAAACAAAGCCAAAAGTTTAGAGCAGTGCTTTCCAAACTGCGGCCGGGCAACACACCAATGGCAGCGGCCTCGTGTTTTCCACTAAAACGCGGAAGCGCTGATGGAGCATCACTGCCGCTGCCACCATCCACACCGCCGCCATGCGCGCCCCCGCCGCCACTTCCGGGTTGTTTCGCGACACACTAAACTGTGTGTTGCGACACACTAAAGTGTCGCGACACACAGTTTGGAAAGCTATGGTTTAGAGTGAGAAATCGAAAACAACATGTAGAAAAAACACTCCAACCTTCAAATTCAGCAACAAAGATAGCAGTGGGAAGGCGAAGTTACAGCTCTCAATATAACCCAGATGGGGAAAAAAGCCAAAACTTTTTTTTATATAGTTATAAATCTCCAAAAATAACTATATTCACCAAGAGATTCTGCTTTTTCTTACTATAAAAAGCTGCTCTTAAGGTACAAAACTTAAAAAAACAAATTGGGTGCTTAAGAGATGGGAAGGCAAGACTTATTTCCCCTTTAAGGGGGTGCATACGTGGGTCAGAAAAAAGATGAAATCCCAGCCTCCCGGCGTAGTCTTACCGCTTGGTCACAGACGCTGTCCATGATCTCCTGGCTACAACTCACTGTCTGGAGGACAGATGGGTGGATTCTCATCATTTTCCTTAATCTGGAAAAACACTTGGGGCTACAGAAAAACCTGCCTGTGCCCAGAAAAAACTACCACGCTACCAGCTCTTCCCACGTTGCTCGTAGGCAAAGTTGTTCAGTCTGCCATTTCCCACAGGAAGTCCAGCAACTGTTCCAAGTTACGATGGCACTGAACAAATGGTGGTTACGACCAGTCCTCGGAGTTCCGGCTGTCCCAACACCCCCATAGTCATGTGATCACAATCTGGGTGCTTGGCAACTGATTCACACTTACGACTCATTGCAGCACCCCGCGATCACGTGATCACCATTTGCAACCTTCCCTACTGGCTTCCCCAGAAAGTCAGTGGGGAAGCCGGCAGGGAAAGTTGCAAGTTGCTGGGGTAAGTCTACCCCACTCATGCAGCGTTCCCCAGCCCCTCTGTGCTCGCACCACGCCAACTACTTGCACACCGTTGGTCACCCTACCCGACCTACGCCTCTCAAGCACCCTTCCCAACTCGCACCTCACCCCCTCCCTGACCACACCATGCCTCTCGCACACCATCCCCAACCCTCCCTCACACCCTCGCGCACCCTTCCCGACCCACCCCCGGCACTCCCTTGCTCCCTCCCCCATCCGGTAGCAGCCACTTACCTGCCTGTGAGCCTGGGACTTGCAACTTCCTGCTGGCTTCCCCTCTGACTTTGGTTGTGGGGAGCTGGCAGGAAGTTTCCTCACCTAACGACCGTGGGATTCAGTTAACGACGGCAACTGGGACCTCAGGGATTGCCATTGCTAAGCAATGCAGTCACATGTTACAACTGCATCGCTTAGCAATGGAAATTCTGATCCCAGTTGCCATCGTAAGTCGAGGACTACCTGTACAGAGCATCTCTTGGCCCTCTGGAGCAAAATTTTAGGACATGAAAGTGATTCAGGCAGAGAAGGTTCTGCTGACCAAAAGGCTTTAATTCAGCCTCTTTATTTCTTCAGCCATCTAAAAGTTCATGCATGGCAAAGAATCAGAAAGAGTTATTGCATTACTGCTAATTAATTTAACGGATAGATAGAGATAACATAATTTAAAGGATAGATAGAGATAATAGATAATATTCAAGGTTAGAAAATACATCAGGTTCACACACACATTTAATATGTATGTAAATACAATTATTGATCAGACATTTTGAAAGGTGTCGTTGCAGAAGAGATTTTTAGTAGTCTGGATTTGTATCCCACTACCCAATTCCACAGCTAGGTTGACCTTTCCTAAACAAAGGTTTAATTTTTCCATTTGAAATACTGAGAAAGCCTTTTACTGCTATTACTTCACTTGGGTAGTACTTCCCATGGTGCTAAGACAGCAAATTTTCTCAGTCACCAAACAAAGATAGGTTTGGTCAATATGCCTATGTTCATGGAATTTGTTAGTGTTTCACAAAATCTTGCCTAACTAGGCATTTCAAATTCATGATCCATTATCCATTATCATAGATCATTTGCTACTTAATCAGAAGGTTGTCAGGGATTCATTGTTCATTCTGACATTTTTAGTTATCTTTCTGAATTTATTTATTTAATTTTGTTGTTGTTGTTCAGTCGTTTAGTCATGTCCGACTCTTCGTGACCTCATGGACCATAGCACGCCAGGCCTTCCTGTCCTCCACTATCTCTCGGAGTTTACTCAAATTCATGTTCATTACATCGGTGATGCTATCTAACCATCTCATCCTCTGCCGTCCCCTTCTCCTTTTGCCTTCAGTCTTTCCCAGCATCAGGGTCATTTCCAGTGAGTCCTCTCTTCGCATTAGGTGGCCAAAGTATTTGAGCTTCAGCTTCAGCATCTGTCCTTCCAATGAGCAGTCAGGGTTGATTTCCTTTAGGATTGACTGGTTTGACCTCCTTGCAGTCCAAGGGACTCTCAAGAGTCTTCTCCAGCACCACAGTTCAAAAGCATCAATTCTTCGGCGCTCAGCCTTCCTTATGGTCCAACTCTCACAGCCATACACATTGTTGTTTATTCGTTCAGTCGTTTCCGACTCTTCGTGACTTCATGGACCAGTCCACGCCAGAGCTTTCTGTCGGCCGTCACCATCCCCAGCTCCCCAATGGTAGAGTCCGTCACCTCCAGAATACCATCCATCCATCTTGCCCTTGGTCGGCCCCTCTTCCTTTTGCCTTCCACTTTCCCTAGCATCAGCTTCTTCTCCAGGGTATCCTGTCTTCTCATTATGTGGCCAAAGTACTTCAGTTTTGCCTTTAATATCATTCCCTCAAGTGAGCAGTCTGGCTTGATTTCCTGGAGTATGGACTGGTTTGATCTTCTTGCAGTCCAAGGCACTCTCAGAATTTTCCTCCAACACCACAGTTCAAAAGCATCTATCTTCCTTCGCTCAGCCTTCCTTATGGTCCAGCTCTCGCAGCCATAGGTTACTACGGGGAATACCATTGCTTTAACTATGCGGACCTTTGTTGTCAGTGTGATGTCTCTGCTCTTAACTATTTTATCAAGATTTGCCATTGCTCTCCTCCCAAGAAGTAGACGTCTTCTGATTTCCTGGCTGCAGTCAGCGTCTGCAGTAATCTTTGCGCCTAGAAATACAAAGTCTGTCACTGCCTCCACTTTTTCTCCCTCTATTTGCCAGTCATCAATCAAGCTCGTTGCCATAATCTTGGTTTTTTTGAGGTTTAGCTGCAACCCAGCTTTTGCACTTTCTTCTTTCACCTTCGTCATAAGGCTCCTCAACTCCTCCTCGCTTTCAGCCATCAAAGTGGTATCATCTGCGTATCTGAGATTGTTAATGTTTCTTCCAGCGATTTTAACTCCAGCCTTGGATTCCTCAAGCCCAGCATGTCGCATGATGTGTTCTGCGTACAGGTTGAATAGGTAGGGTGAGAGTATACAACCCTGCCGTACTCCTTTCCCAATTTTAAACCAGTCCGTTGTTCCGTGCTCTGTTCTTACCGTTGCTACTTGGTCGTTATACAGATTCCTCAGGAGGCAGACAAGATGACTTGGTATCCCCATACCACCAAGAACTTGCCACAATTTGTTATGATCCACACAGTCAAAGGCTTTAGAATAGTCAATAAAACAGAAATAGATGTTTTTCTGAAATTCCCTGGCTTTCTCCATTATCCAGCGGATATTGGCAATTTGGTCTCTAGTTCCTCTGCCTTTTCTAAACCCAGCTTGTACATCTGGCAATTCTCGCTCCATGAATTGCTGGAGTCTACCTTGCAAGATCTTGAGCATTACCTTACTGGCATGTGAAATAAGTGCCACTGTTCGATAATTTGAACATTCTTTAGTGCTTCCCTTTTTTGGTATGGGGATATAAGTTGATTTTTTCCAATCTGATGGCCATTCTTGTGTTTTCCAAATTTGCTGGCATATGGCATGCATCACCTTGACAGCATCATCTTGCAAGATTTTAAACAGTTCAGCTGGGATACCGTCGTCTCCTGCTGCCTTGTTATTAGCAATGCTTCTTAAGGCCCATTCAACCTCACTCTTCAGGATGTCTGGCTCTAACTCACTGACCACACCGTCAAAGCTATCTCCAATATTATTATCCTTCCTATACAGATCTTCCGTATATTCTTGCCACCTTTTCTTGATCTCTTCTGCTTCTGTTAGGTCCTTACCATCTTTGTTTTTGATCATACCCATTTTTGCCTGGAATTTACCTCCGATGTTTCTAATTTTCTGGAAGAGGTCTCTTGTCCTTCCTATTCTATTGTCTTCTTCCACTTCCGCACATTGCTTGTTTAAAAATAATTCCTTATCTCTTCTGGCTAACCTCTGGAATTTTGCATTTAATTGGGCATATCTCCCCCTACCACTGTTGCCTTTTGCTTTCCTTCTTTCTTGGGCTACTTCCAGTGTTTCAGCAGACAGCCATCTTGCCTTCTTGGTTTTCTTTTTCTTTGGGACGTTTTTTGTTGCCGCCTCCTGAACAATGTTGCGAACTTCTGTCCATAGTTCTTCTGGGACCCTATCTACTAAATCTAGTCCCTTAAATCTATTCTTCACCTCCACTGCATATTCCTTAGGAATATTAGTGAGCTCATATCTAACTGATCTGTGGGTCTTCCCTATTCTCTTTAGTCTGATTCTAAATTTTGCAATAAGAAGTTCGTGATCTGAACTACAGTCAGCTCCAGGTCTTGTTTTTACCGACTGTATAGATGTCCGCCACCTTTGGCTGCAAAGGATGTAGTCAATCTGATTTCGGTGTCGACCATCTGGTGAAGTCCATGTATAAAGTCGTCTTTTAGGTTGTTGGAAGAGAGTGTTTGTTATGCACAGTGATGATAAATTTTGTCTTGGCAAAATTCTATCAGCCTATTTCCCGCTTCATTTTGTTCTCCCAGACCATGCTTACCTGTAATTCCAGGTGTTGTTTGACTACCCACCTTAGCATTCCAGTCTCCAGTAATGAAAATAACATCTCTTTTTGGCGTATTATCCAGTAGGTGCTGCAGATCCTCATAGAACTGACCTACTTCTGCTTCTTCAGCATCTGTGTTTGGGGCGTATATTTAGATCACTGTGATGTTAAATGGCTTACCCTGAATTCGAATTGAGATCATTCTATCGTTTTTTGGATTGTATCCAAGCACTGCTTTAGCCACTTTATTATTAATTATGAAGGCTACTCCATTTCTTCTGTGGTCCTCTTGTCCACAGTAGTAGATCTGGTGGTCATCTGATGTGAAGTGGCCCATCCCAGTCCATTTCAGTTCACTGACACCTAAAATGTCTATATTTAATCTTGACATCTCACCAATAACCACATCCAATTTGCCCTGGCTCATAGATCTTACATTCCAGGTTCCTATGGTGTGTTGATCTTTAGAACATCGGATTCGTCGTTCACCACCAGCACCGTCGGCCGCTAGCCGTCCTTTCGGCTTTGAGCTAGCTGCGTCATCACATCTGGGGCTAGTTGAACGTATCCTCTGTTCCTCCCCAGTAGCATTTTGACCATCTTCCGACCTGGGAGTCCCATCTTCCGATGGTATACCGACATATCTTTGGTTGTACTGATCCATTTAGTTTTCATGGCAAGAATACTGGGGTGGGTTGCCATTACCTTCCCCAGGGATCGTATTTAGTCTGACCTCTCTGCCACGACCTTCCCGTCTTGGGTGTCCCTTCACGGTTTAGCTCATGGTTTCATTGAGGTGCTCAAGCTCCAGCACCACGACAAGGTAACGATCTCCTTTGCTGGAGGCCATACACATTACTACTGGAAAAACCATAGCTTTAACTATACGGACCTTTGTCGGCAAGGTGATGTCTCTGCTTTTTAATATGCTGTCTAGGTTTGCCATAGCTTTCCTCCCAAGGAGCAAGCGTCTTTTAATTTCATGGCTGCAGTCACCGTCTGCGGTGATCTTGGAGCCCAAGAAAATAAAATTGAACATTCTTTGGCATTGCCTTTCTTTGGAATTGGAACGTAAACTGACCTTTTCCAATCCTGTGGCCACTGTTGAGTTTTCCAAATTTGTTGGCATATTGAGTGCAGCACTTTAACAGCATCATCTTTTAGGATTTTAAATAGCTCAGCTGGGATACTGTCTTCTCCGCTAGCTTTGTTGATAGTAATGCTTCCTAAGGCCCACTTGACTTCACTCTCTAGGATGTCCGGCTCAAGGTCAGTGACCACACCATCGTATTTATCAGGGATATTAAGATCTTTCTTGTATAGTTCTTCTGTGTATTCTTGCCACCTCTTCTTAATCTCTTCTGCTTCTGTTAGGTCCCTGCCTTTTTTGTCCTTTATCATGCCCATCTTTGCACAAAACGTTCCCTTGATATCTCCGATTTTCTTGAAGAGATCTCTAGTCTTCCCCATTCTATTGTTTTCCTCGATTTCTTTGCATTGTTCATTTAAGAAGGCCCTCTTATCTCTCCTTGCTATTCTCTGGAATTCTGCATTCAGTTGTTTATATCTTTCCCTTTCTCCCTTGCCTTTTGCTTCCCTTCTTTCCTCAGCTATTTGTAAAGCCTCATCAGTCAGCCACTTTGCTTTCTTGCATTTCTTTTTCTTTGGGATGGTTTTAGTTGCTGCCTCCTGTACAATGTTACGAACCTCCATCCATAGTTCTTCGGGTACTCTGTCTACCAGATCTAATCCTTTAAATCTATTCCTCACCTCCACTGTATATTCATAAGGGATATGATTTAGGTCATACCTGAGTGGTCTAGTGGTTTTCTCTATGTTCTTCAATTTAAGCCTAAATTTTGCGATAAGAAGCTCATGATCTGAGCCACAGTCAGCTCCAGGTCTTGTTTTTGCTGATTGTATAGAGCTGCTCCATCTTTGGCTGCAAAGTATATAATCAATCTGATTTCGGTATTGACCATCTGGTGATGTCCATGTGTAGAGTCGTCTCTTGTGTTGTTGGAAAAGAGTGTTTGCTATGACCAGCGTGTTCTCTTGACAAAACTCTATTAGCCTTTGCCGTGCTTCATTTTGTACTCCGAGGCCGAACTTGCCTGTTATTCCGTTTATTTTTTGACTTCCTACTTTAGCATTCCAGTCCCCTATGATGAAAAGGACATCTTTTTTTGGTGTTAGTTCTAGAAGGTGTTGTAGGTCTTCATAGAACCGGTCAACTTCAGCTTCCTCGGCATCAGTGGTTGGGGCATAGACTTGGATCACTGTGATGTTGAATGGTTTGCCTTGGATTCGAACTGAAAGCATTCTGTCGTTTTCGAGGTTGTACCCCAGTACTGCCTTTCCCACTCTTTTATTGACTATGAGAGCTACTCCATTTCTTCTAAGGGATTCTTGCCCACAGTAGTATATATAATGGTCTCCTGAATTAAATTCGCCCATTCCTGTCCATTTTAGTTCGCTGATTCCCAAGATGTCGATGTTCAATCTTGTCATCTCATGTTTGACCACATCCAGCTTACCTTGATTCATAGATCTTACATTCCAGGTTCCTATGCAATATTGTTCTTTACAGCATCGGACTTTCCTTCCACTTCCAGACACATCCACAACTGAGCGTCCTTTTGGCTTTGGCCCAGCCGTTTCACTCTTTCTGGAGCTACTCGGAATTGCCCTCCGCTCTTCCCCAGTAGCGTTTTGGATTCCTTCCGACCTGAGGGGCTCATCTTCCGGCGTCATATCTTTTAGCCTTTTGATACTGTCCATGGGTTTTCTTGGCAAGGATACTGGAGTGGTTTGCCATTCCCTCCTCCAGTTTTGGACCACGTTTTGTCAGAACTCTCCATCATGACCTGTTCTTCTTGACCTGACTTCATTGAGTTACGCAAGCCCCTTCGCCACGACAAGGCAGTGATCCATGAAGGGGATTTAATTTTTATCCCGCCTTTATTATTTTTATAAATAACTCAAGGCGGCGAACGTACCGAATACTCCTTCCTCCTATTTCCCCCACAACAGCAACCCTGTGAAGTGAGTTGGGCTGAGAGAGAGTGATTGGCCCAAGGTCACCCAGCCGGCTTTCACGCCTAAGGCGGGACTAGAACTCTCAGACTCCTGGTTTCTAGTCGAGCACCTTAACCACTAAACCAAACCGGTTTTTCCTGTTACCATTGATGCATCAATATGTAGAATTCTTTGCACTTTAATATTTGTTCCATTTCCATCATGACTTAATAAATATCAACTACACAGAACCTTCAGTTCTCACACTTTTTGCTGAAACTATAGAATTATGAAATCACAAACTTGGAAGAGGGTATTTAGGCCATCAAGTCCAACCTCCTGCTCAGTGCCAGGATCCAAATTAAAGTATCCCAGGCAGATTATTATGTAGCTACACATCCAATGAAAGGGAGCCCATCATCTCTTGATAACTTGTTCTGCAGCTGAACTGTTTTTACTGTTAGGAATTTTTATCTCCTTTAACTTAAATCTATTGTTCCATCAGGCTTTGATCTTCTTATGATAACCTTCAGGTATTTGAAGAGTGCTGTAGTATCACCCTCAGTTGTCCTTTCTGAAGGTTATACATACCTAGCTCCTTCAATAATTCTTCATAGGACTTCATTTCTAGTCTCCTGGTGATCTTCATTGTCTTTCTCTGAACCTTTTCCAATTTCACTGAACCCTTAAAGTGTGGTGCCCAGAATTGGACACAGTACTTTAACCATAACACAATAGAATAGAATAATTATGGAGCCACTGCTAACTCATATTCATTTTGTTGCACTTGGCTCTATTAAATTTCAGTCTGTTACCTTTGGCAATTTTCTCTAACTAGTTCTCAGATTTTAATACCCTGTCTTCTAGGGTATTAGCCATCCCACTCAATTTTGTATCATCTGCAAATTTGATAAGCATTCTATCCACCTCTTCATCCAAATAATTAGTGAAAATACTGAAGTTTATGGCACCCCACTTATTTGATGCAGAACCAGTTATAAGCCTTCCCTGAGTACAATTTTTGAGCCAGTTGAGTATCTAGTTAATTCTTGTCATGCACAGCATGGCATGGGGTACTTTATCAAATGCTTTGCTGAAGTACAGGTATATAATATCTACAGCATTCCCACAATCTATTAAAGATAAAAAAATGAGAAGATACTGACTTCTGGTAATTAACGTATTGTTTTAAAAATGGTTACAGATCTATTTTTTAATTAAGTACCTTCCCAGGTGTCAATATCAGACTCACTGGTTTGTGGTTGGTTGATTCTTCCTCTTACTCTTTATGGAGATAGGGACATTTGCCCATTTCCAGTCATCTGGCATTTTATTTGTCCAAAATTTATCAGAGATAATACATAAGGGCCCAGCCAGACCATCAGCTAGTTCTTTCAGGAGCCAGGATGCAATTCATCTGGTCCTGGAGATTTAAATATTCACAGTTTCCTGATAGAATGAAAAGTTATTTTGCTGTTGTTGAAGACTGTAGCAAAATAAGAGTAAGAAAGCTCTGTCTTTGTATTATTGTTACCATATGTGCTAATGTTTTGCCTTCCTTGTTGAACAAAGATACTTTTCCTTTTATTTTGAACCTACCCCAAAAAAACCCTTTTGTTGTTCTTAGCATTGATTGCTAACCTCAGTTCATCCTGAGCTTTTGATTGCTGACAGCATCTCTACAGATCTAGGCTCCCTATCTGTGATACACTTTTGTGTCTTGGCCCTCTTTCTGTTTTACAGTATATGTGTTCTTTTTTATTTTCAATCTACACTAAAATTGCCACGCTGGTTCCTTTTGTTAACTTCCATTTTTTTCCCCTTGGACTGCTTCAGATATATCATGCGAGTTGCACTGTATACATATATTATTCTTTTTGAGTGTTTCCAGTAGGTTTATATCCTAATTTGTTCCAAATGTGATAGTTTTCAGTGTAATGGAAAATTGGCTAACTAATCCAGTCTGTTGACTAAACATCCCACTGCAGCATCTCATTTTCAGCTATAACTGTATTTTTTGGATTTAAGGCACCAGGGATAGAAAATTTTTAGATTACCATTTTTGTGGAAGAAATTGATTCTCTGCATTTGGTAACTTCTTAAAAGACACAAAACACCATGCCTTTTTATTATTTATTTATTTATGTGGCCGCCCATCTCACATGACATAACTCTGGGCGGCGTTCAAACACAACATTCACAGTGAAATAACTGCACACTTTAGGGCCAGTCTGATTTAAATGTATGCTTACAGTTTTATAAGCTTTCCTCACATATAATTGCAACTACGTTAATCAAAAAACCCTATCAGTGTCAACTTCAATCAGTGCAATGAATCACAGCCATTTTTAGTAGAAGATTCCCCACTCCTGCTGAAAGACTTGTGCTGCTTTTCAGTCTTGAAGGAAAGTTACACATTTATTTATTTATTTGTTTATTTATTTATTTGTTTATTAATTATTTAAATTTGTATTACCGCCCATCTCCCCCAACCGGGGGACTCTGGGCGGTTCACAGTAAAACAAATTAAAAACATAAATATAAAATTAGAACATCAATAAAATAAATATAAAATCCAAGTGGACTAGACATGAGTAATAGGGCGGGCTTCATGGCACCAGCCACCCCCAGGAGGAACTAGTAGCATTCCCATCCCAAGCAAGGCGTCAGAACCAGGTCTTCAAGTCTTTCCGGAAGGTCGGGAGCGAGGAAACAAGCCTCAGTTCCAGGGGCAAGATATCCCAATGGGCGGATGCTACTGCAGAGAAGGCCCGCCTCCTGGACCTCAAATAGATGGAATTCTTTTGTCGATGGGGTCGGTAGCATGCCCTCTCTGCATGATCGGGTGGGGCGGGTCGATGTTCTGGGGGTGAGACGGTCCCTCAGGTAACCTGGTCCCATGCCATGTAGGGCTTTAAAGGTGATAACCAACACCTTGAATTGGACCCGGAAGCAAACTGGAACCCAATGCAGCTCGCGCAGCAAAGGTGTCACATGAGCCGATTTTACAGCACCAATAACTGTCTGCGTGGCCGCATTCTGGACCAGCTGAAACTTCCGGGTACTCTGGTAACCCCATGTAAGAGCGCATTGCAGTAGTCTATATGGGAGATGACAAGGGCATGAGTGACTGTTCGGAGGGCATCCTGGTCCAAGAATGGGCACAACTGACGCACAACCCAAAGTTGCGCAAGGGCCCTCCTGGCCACGACTGCCACCTGCTCTTTGAGCAGGAGTCGTGAGTCCAGGAGGACCCCTAAGTTGCGCACCGGTTCTGAATGGGGCAGTGCCACCCCATCGAGGACCAAAGATGACAACTTCTTGGATCCCAAGAGGCCATCAATCCACAGCCACTCCGTCTTACCAGAGTTCAGCTGAAGCCTGTTGTTCCCCATCCAGACCCCCACAGCCCCCAGACACTGAGATAGGGCGGTGACTGTATCACTAACTCAACCCGGGATGGTGATATACAATTGAGTATCATCAGCATATTGATGATACCTCATCCCGTGGTGGCGGATGATATCACCCAGCGGCTTCATATAGATGTTAAATAGGAGAGGAGAGAGTACCGAACCCTGCGGCACCCCACACAAGAGGGGCCGAGGGTCAGATCTCTCCCCTCCTGTCACCACCAATTGGGAACGGCCCTGGAGGAAGTGGGTGAACCAGCGCAAAACTACGCCGCCCACCTCCAACTCCCTGAGCCGCCCCAAAAGGATACCATGGTCGATGGTATCTAAAGCCGCTGAGAGATCTAGGAGCAAGGATGGATGCACTCCCTCTATCCTGCCCTCGCCAGAGATCATCCAGAAGTGCGACCAGTGCAGTCTCCGTCCCATATCCCAGCGTGAAACCTGACTGAAAGAGGTCTAGATAATCCGTTTCCTCCAGAATCATCTGGAGTTGAAGCGCCACCACTTTCTCAACCACCTTTCCCAAAAAGGGAAGGTGGGAGACAGGACGAAAATTGTCCAAAATAGTAGGGTCCAGGGATGGTTTCTTGAGGGGGTGCACCAGCACTTCCTTGAAGGCCGCTGGGAACACACCCTCTCTCAAGGATGTATTAACCATCGCTTGGACCCAACCACATGTCACCTCCCGGGCCGATTTTACTAGCCAGGAAGGGCACGGGTCTAGTTGGTCTAGTTTTCCAGAAGCTTTTTTAGAGAAGAGGGGGTTTTTTTTAGGTGTCTATGATTTTATGGATTTATATTGTTCATAAACCACTGGGATTCTTACAAAGTTGGCAGTGTAAAACTATTGTAAATAAATAAATAAAGTGGGTTCTGTGCATTTGGAAATCTGACTAGCCTTGCATCAGCTACAACCTATAGCAAGTTTTTATGACTTGAACAAATGCAACTGGCTGCTTAACAGCAGATGGTGAGGGAGCAGGCTGTTCATTATTACAGTTTTTCTTTCTTATATCCTTTAATTGTATATCAGTAGGTATATGGCATAAATTCATATGCCTACATTCTGGGCAACGGCTCATCTTTTATACTTTTGTCTGTAGATGTATGAATTCTGGTCCGTATATGAGAAAATGCTACCGAGTATATATTGAACAGCACACCTTTGCAGCTGCATTGAAAGAACATTCCAATGCTACATTTTGCTATATGACTTAACCTACTCTAGAACATGATGAATCACCCAATAGATGGTTTGGAGAGTAAAGTGAATTTTGGATTTAAGCATATTATTGTGGTGAATTTCCAAATTGTGTTTGCTTTTGCTTCCCAGGTCCTGAAAAAAATCATACAATAAGAGGGTAGCAAAAGTTAATTGTTAGATTTCTCTATATACACTTTTATATGACAAGTCAGAATTGACATTTTATGCTACGGTCTTCTGCGGCATTGCATTTCAACTAGGGTCTGGAAAAGAGATGGGACCTCTGGCTCATTTGATTTACAGGATCTTGAATGAGGACCCGAGTAGAAATTAAGTGTGAACAATCTTGTTTGGAGAGACAAGGACTCCTAGCAGACAGCTGGTTGAAAATAGGCAGCTCTGGCTTCCTAATGCTGCTTTTGGGAGTGCAGAGGTCTTCCCCTCAGCATTACCAGACTGTTTCTGGATAGGCAAAGCTCTCTGCAGGAGGAGGATGGGAATCACCCCAGACCTTCCTATGTGGGGTGCTTTTCTTCTGTGTGATCATCTCAGCTGACTCCATTACAGAGAAAACAGCTTTTCCCACTGAGATGCTGAGAACAGTTGCCTCCAGCCTTAGTAGAGGAAGATGCAGTGAAGAGTAGCAATTGACTTGATTGTGTGCTTTACCTCTGGTTTGGCGGATTAGGAATGTATTTGCAGACTTTACACATTGCCACATTTTTCCTAGCAAGAGTTTACCTGGAGATGCCCAAATCAAGTAAGCAGTAATTAATCTGTCAACCATGATTTAAAATGGGCTTACAGAACACTATTTTAGATATAAAGAAATTGAGAATTAGCACAAGAAGCAAGTAACTTCATATTTGGAAAATTGTTGAAAATTAATTATTCTTTTGAAGCTTCTGTTATTTCATGTAACACTTACTAGTATTCTTCTTTTTTCTCTTTCTCATTCTCTCTCTCGAATTTAAAACTAAAGAATACCATTTCTTTCTGTCTAGAAAGGAGAAAAAAATAGCACTCATCTTAAAACTTGAAGTATTCTTGAACTTCCTGAAAGTATTGTATAGCATGTATACAGTATAGCATTGTATATAGTATAGAATGTATACTGTGTATAGTATTGTATACTGTATAGTATAGAATGTATACTATGTATAGTATTGTATACTGTATAGTATAGAACCGCCCAGAGTCCCCTTTGGAGGAGATAGTGCGGTAATAGAAATTAAAGTATAAATAGAATGCATAGCATATAGTATAGAATGTATATATTATAAATGTGTGTGTGTGTTTATATCATATTGGTCCAAAAAGCTATAATTAACCAAGGTATCGAGACATTCTGAATTTATTCAAATAGATTCCCATAAAGCAGATAAATGCAGATAAAAATGGGATAAAACATGGAAACATAAATAGGCACTGAATGGGTACAGTCACACAGACATTCCATGTATTATTGATTTGTGCGGTGTCATGCAACTGTGAACGCCAACCTCCCTAGAAAAACTTGGTGCATTTCTTTCAAAGGAGATAGTTGTCTTCTCCTACCCAAACTAATTTATGAGTTTAGTCATGGATAACCTTGAATGTTTACTGATGCTTAGAAAAAAAGCTCACTCTTGTTGAAAGGGAAATGCTGTGTTAAGATAAGATAGTTTGGTTGATGTCAACTTAGAGATTCTCTCATCCATTAGGGGCAGATTAATGTAGCAAAGTGCTTTAGAGGTAGTATGACTGCTGCATGGGGGTTGTTCACAAGTAGTATTAATATAAGATGAAGCCCTCAGAGGTGTATAGATGCATCAGCCGGTTCTAAAAATGGGATCTTAAGCTCATGGAACAGAATTTTCAAGAGTACTTAAGTAACTCCCTCCCCTCTTTCTCTTGAAATTGGCTGGAATCCTATACTACAAATGAAAGAGTCATCCCTTGTTGCTTCAGTTAGCACTTTAGGGAACGAGATACTATGTTGACACGATGAGTGGAGAGAGGATGGATTTTAAAAGAGACTTGACGAATAGGAGCAAAAACACAGTAAGTGTTACCCTATTATTTAAATAGTAAGAGCTCTATTTCACTTATTTTAGCATTTTTAAAATAACAGTATAAAAAAGGTATTTTTAATTTTTTATTTACCTTTCGAAGGCCACCACTTGCTTCTAACACTGTCAGTTGCACTTGACTTCCAGATTTAAATTGGAAGCTGAATGAAGTGACAGAGCATCACCTATTTAATCCTAACACTTAAAACAATATTTTCTTTACTTTTTTTCTACTTTTCCCACAGTCTGATGCCTCAGAGGGAAAGAAGGAAAAGGGATGCTTTACAACAAATACACTTATGGTACTTTGATCCCACTGCTTTCTCTTTATGAATCTGAGCTTGTTTTCCAATAATGTAATCTGAGAGGCAGACCTTTACTGTCGAGGTTGTATTATTTTCAGAAATTTAGCCTTTGAATCACCCCCTCCCTCCCTCTAATGACTTTTTGGTTTATTTGCTGGCTTAGTTTTAACTGGTTATTATGATGGCTAAATTGTTCATTTCTAATTGGTATTTATATGTACATCTTATGAATCTTATCTCCCATAAACCTCTTTATAATTTCAGCACTTCCCCTAACCCAAGAACCAGAAGTGTGCTGCGTTGAACAATGAGAATTCAAGAGAATGCAGAGAGGAAAAAAGGGACATTGTTTTCAATTAAAACATTGAAGATTGATTTTTTTTTTCTTTTAAAAAGTGGTCTATTTCAACTCTTGTATGAGGGTGTTAATTTATTGTCACTACAACAATGATTTTTTTACTGCTTTAATAATGGCCTGTAAATTTTAGCCTTTTGTCTAATTATCTCTTTTATCAAGATAATTTTTTTTTGTAAAATTCTTAGGGACAAAATGTGATGGCAATCATTTAATCTTCTGTCCAACATAAAGAAGTGATTGGGGGGTGCATATATTATCTGTTTGGTCTATAAATTTTCATCCCAAAGTGGTTTTCTCTTATGATGGAAATGAAGAAATTGGGAAGGTGTCCTCATCTTCCCTTCACCCCCCAATAATAGGATTGCTGTTTGCATACATTTACTATCCTAATTGTATTAGGATTTTTATCATATATTTCTAAATTACTATCCACCAAAGAGTGCTTTATTTTCATAGATTTAGTTCCTAGTTTTGCAAATTATACCACTGCCTGAAGTGTTACTTACTACTATTAATTAACAGGAATAGCTGGGAAGAATTGCAACAAATGTGTGCTGTTTTAATACCACAGTCTTAATTGTTAAGCTACTAGTGAATTAAAACCTATTGTACAGCTGCTACAAATAATAATTGGACAAAATGCACTAGCAAAATAAGGCTTTTCAGATCCCCTCTATGTACTTATACATTTATCCCATTCTCATTAAAAGGAATGCTAGCACTGCTTGCAAATCATCTCCCCTTGCCCCGAGATCCTGTTCTCAGACACCACCCTTTCCTAGCATTAAATATTGCTGGGTAGTGGTTCTACTAATATTCAGACATTCGTTTTAGCTCTATCTGCAGAAATTAGGGATTGAGTCGGTGTTCTTCTGTATGCAAAGTATGTGGCATATCAGTGTTTTGATTCCAATGACATGTCGATATGTTGGATAGGGGAAGGAGTTGCATTTGCCATTTCTCTATGTCTACCATGTCAAATTCATTAAAATTATGAAGTTATAATTACTTACCTACCTTTCAGTGCAGAAGAGGCAGCAGATCTGTACTGAAATCTAGAGAAAGCATTGTGGACTATAATTATTGCCATTCTTAATCCTCAGAAGCTAAGCGAGAATAGTTGTAACAATTATCTTGTCCCATTTAGACTTCAGGAGTTGTTGTTCAGGAGTTATCAAGTGCTTCTCTGCACCTTTGTGATTATGCTCTTTCCAGTCCCTATTTACCCAAGGAAATTTTTATTAGTTGTAGATAATGCAGGTCTCTTATTGAATCTTAGCAGCTACACAAGAGACCTTCTCCAGGATGATCTGTCCCCAACCTGGCCCTTCAGATCTTTTATTGATGCACTCATTGCTATTGTAATTGAGTCTTATCTACCTTGCTGCTGATTGTCCTCCTTTTCTCTCTCCCCAGCATTATAAACTTCTCAAGAGGACAAATTCTTCACACAATGTGTCCAAAATATGATGATTTGAGTGTAGTCACTTATGCTTCAAATAAGAATTCTGGATTGATTTGCTTTATGATCCATTTATTTGTTTTCTTGGTTATCTATGATATTCTCAGGAGTCTTCCAGCACCAAAATTCACAAGTGTCAGTACTCTTTTTATCCTGTTTCTTCAAAGTCCAACTTCTGCTTTCATAGAATGTCACAGCCTACATGATCTGATCTTTGTAGGTATAGACACATATTGTCATTAGAGTATTTTTCATAAGGCCTTCATTGCCAGCCTACCAAGTGCTAGTCTGTGGTTAATGTCATGACTGTTGGTTCCTTTACTATTGATAGTCGATCCTAAAAAGCAGAAGCTATCCACCATTTCATTGACTATCTTCATTGTCAATTTTAAGGCTGATCATTCCATCTGTTGTCATTAGTTTGGTCTTCTTTAATCTTAGTCCCATTTTTTCACTGTGCTCATTGACTTTCATTATTAGAGTTCACAGATCATTTGCATTTTCAGCATAGTACAGGTTATTGATGTTTCTTCCTCCAGTTTTAAAACCACACTCATCTTCTTCCAATCCAACCTCCCTTAATATATATCCAACATGTGGGTTGAATAAATGAGGATGTCATAGGTTTTCGGTGGGGGGGGGCTTCCTTTAACTTCCTTTTTACCTTCCAGCTCAAAAGCCTCCTGGCTGGATGCCTCCCCCCTTGTCCTTTCTTTTGCTGGCCCACACAATTAACTAAAGGGAACACTGCCCTTTTAATATTAACTAACCAGGTTCCACACTTCAGCAACAACTACAGTAAAAAGGAACCCTGGAATAGTTTTCTACAGGGTCTCTAATTAGCTTCATGAGAACCCTCTCCTAAAGGGCAGACTAATCTTAATTTGGGGCACCAACCCCTATGTTCCTAGTTTGGGGCACCAACCCCTACTGTTCTTAGCTTGGGCACCTACCCACAGCCTCTACCTGGGCACCAACCCAGATGTTCCTAATTTGGGCACCAACCCAAATGACAAACTTCGCTGCCACTACCCTATCTCTATAATCCCACAGCCCTAGGGGAAAGCTGGGGGGCTCTGGGCCAAACCTTGATAACCTCCAAGGAGGACTTCTCCCTTCAAGCCCCAACCTTGGGAATTTAATCATCTACACACTCCTGATAGTAACAAGCCAAGTGGTTAGGCAGGCTGGGTAGAATCCCATTTCCATATGCATGACCACAACACCAATATGTAAGATGTATATATATTTTATTAATAATTATAATTAAGACCTACATACCAAAATAGTAATTTTAAAAACATAGTATGCAAGACGGCAGTTAAAAATAATAAAAACTATCTCCTTAAAACTTACTATAGTTCCTTAATCTGGATACGCTGTTATTTATCCATTTCCAGGCATAAGATAAAATACATTTAAGCAGGTTGCTGAAAAAATACTAACCCTTCCAAAACATCCTGTTGTTGCTGACGACCTTGAGAGGAGAACAAACTGTCTCTCATATCCTTTCAATCATTCAAGTTTTCCACTCTCCTTTTCCTTATTTTTATGAGGCAACCACCCAATCAAAGCTCGACCAGTGAGGCTTTCAGGGCGTTGCCCAACGAGCTACCCCCTCCCCCTCCCAACTGAATGCAGCTGCAAGGGGTCATTAGGATATCTTTTATTGGCCTGGATCCAGCAATTCAAAGGAGAAGCTGGCCAAACTTACTCCTCCGAAGTAAAGGATCCCACACTCAGCACTTGTTCTTCGGGTTGTTTCTAATAACTACTTGGCTTGCTGGCAGTGTCTCCAAATGACCCAAGATAAGGTCTAGCAACACGCTTGTTCTTCACAGAGGAGTTTACAGCCTTGTCTCACGCCTTTATCAACCTGGAACCAGTCAGTTTTACTATGTTCTTTTGCATTGTGGCTTCCTATTCTGTGTATAGGTTTAGCACAAGAACAATGAGATATTCTGGGATTCCCAATTTTCTAAGGCCATTCCACAGCTTAATATGGTTGACACAATTGAAGGACTTTTTATAATCAATGAAATGTATATTGACTTCTTTTTGATATTCTTCGATTTTCTCAATTATCTAGAAGGTATTAGCAATAATGTCTCTTGGTCCTCAGATTTTTCTAAAATCCGCTTCAACATCTGGCATTTCTCTTTCCATGTAGGGCTGTAATCTGTGTTGTAAGATCCTAAGCATTTTGCTTCCATATGAAATCAACAATATTGTATGATAGGTTTGCATGCTCTGTTAAGTCTCCTTTGGTGTTGGCATGTAGACTGCCCTTGTCCAATCTGTTGCCCAGTATGTCATTCTCCAGAGTTGCTGGCGTAGTTTGTTTAGAATCTTGATTGATTCTTCTATTGCTTGCCTTATTTCTATAGATATTCTATCAATTCTAGTAGCCTTCCAACTTGGTAAATGACTGGAATGCTGATCTAACTTCATCTTCTAGTACTAGAGGTTTTCATGAATAGGGAATGTTTTCTAAAGTATCATGGATATTGACATTACTACTGTATAAAATTTCAGTGTACTTCTTCCAGCTTTCTTTGATCCTGTTTGCATCAGTTACTATCTGTCCATTGGCATCTTTTAGCATACCAGTTGGAGGTTGGAACCTCCTTTTGAGTTCAGAGATCTTTTGGAAGACTTTTCCTTGTTTTTTCTTGTCTCTGTCCAGTATCTTTACAGATATTGTCATAATATTGCTTCTTGTCTCTTCTAACAGCCCTCTGAACTTTGTTAAATTCCTTCCTGAGGTCTTTATCTTTCTGGGCTTTAGCTTCTTTTCTCTTGGCAGTTTCTGCCATTTGTTCTGACATCCAGTTTGGTTTCTTCTGTTTCTTGATTTTTGGCAGTCTCTTTTGACAATTCATCCTTAACAGCTTCTTTAATTTCATTCCACAATTCCTCTGGTTCCCTATCAATGAGGTTCAGGGCTTCAAAGCAATTCCTGATGTTCTTGAAAATGGCAGGTATATGCTCAAGATCATGTTATGGAAACTGGTTGGTTTTCTTTCATTTTAGCTTGACTTGGAACTTACATATGAGCTGTTTGTTATCAGTTCCATAGTCAGCTGCTGGCCATGACTTTGCTGTTATCACTCAGCTCTTCCACCACCTTGTACCAGTAACTTGGTCAATTTGATTTCTATGTACTTCATCTGATAAAGTCCATGTATATAGGCATTGTTTTGGTTGTTGGAAGAATGTGTTAGCGTGAAGACATTAGTTTGGCAGAAATTGTAAGTTTTCCTGATTTCATTTCAGTGTCTTAGACTATACAATCCTATTACGTTTTCTTCCTTAATTGTGGAAACTGGTTGGCTGTTACTGCTTCACTCCCCCTAAAATAAGTGTGCTGTATACAGACTGCATAGAGTTTCCAATTTGGAATTCAGGTAAACCTAAAACCTCACTATGAACTCTTTTATCATAATTTTTAATGGGTTGTAGTTACTTACTTTTTTTTTTTTTGCCTTCATTGCTGATTTTTTAAGAAGAATCCAACACAAACCAATATTAGTCATGACACTTTTTTAATAAGGAAATTTACTATAGATCATTCTGTGCAGACATTCTCCTACAAAATTACACCTTCAATATTTGGTATTTATTTTTAAAGATTTAGGTTGCTTACACAGGAGCTTCTTTGCCATTCAGTTAAATAGTTCAACATCTACTTAACAGCAATTGCATTGTAGACAAGAGTTCTTCACTTATAATTATTGGAATATATGAACAGTATTAGATTGGTTTAATCTTCTGTTCCACTTCATCCACCATGAAACTGAATGCCACATGGTTACTGAAGGACTTGCTCACATACTCCTTTCTTAACAATTGATTTTGGTCATTTTTATAAAATTTAGCCTATATTTTACAAGAAATGGTCCAGGATCAAGCTTGGTATGGATTTTGTTGTGTCAGAGGTATTTCTGCATTGTTCATGCTATTTTAAGTAATACAGATACTGACTTCGATCTTAATAAATATACCCTGCTTAGAATGTTGGCAAGAGACTTTTCAAGTTGAAGTGATTTCAAATCAGCTAAATTTAAATTTGTTCTAACAGAACCTCAAAACAATGTAATGTTTTTCAGCCACACATTCCTAATAATAGCTCCCATCTATGTACTATGTATTTTGAACAATCAAATCAGCCTCATTGTTCAACATTTGAGATTCCATTTTATATTTGTCCTGCATCCTAATTCAAGCAGCAAGAGTCAAATTATTTACTACATTGTTTAATTTGTGTGCCTCATGGACTAAAGTTCATATAGACATTTGGTACATTAACTGAGATGGCTGTCACTTTCATTAGTATTGATAAACTACTTCCACCACTTATTTCTGTATCGTGAAGGACAAAAAGATCACTTAAAATGTTATCTCATGGAGGAAATCTACTATAAATTTACCTTAGATATTTTGGTCCAGAAGCTGTACTAATACCAACAGTAGTTATTTGTTGTGCGTGCACAGAATTGCAACATCTGCTATTTTAGATACGAGAACTAAGATTTCTTGAATACACAAATCAACCATGCAAAGCCATTCTTAAATGGTCACAATCGTGTTGAGCCAGTCTACCACTGAAAAACCAGTGCTCCCACAGAATGTCATTTTTTGGTAGAAAGGCAAGGTATAAGTTACATACATTATACCACCTCTCTTAGATTTAGTTCCAGGTACTAGAAACACTACTAGTATCAGGCCAGAAAAATATTCAGTATTTAGGTGTTTTAGTAGTCAAAAGATATATTTAATTTTTTTTAGGCTTGTAAACCAAAGAAGGCTCCCAGTTCTTAAACTTTCTTTGTAATGGATAAGCAAAATAAATAGTCTGAAAGGTTCACTTACATGGAACTATTGAGATTCCATACTGGTTAGCACAATTTATTTTCCATCAATTTAAAATAAAGTTATACCCAAATATTCATTGCTGTATTGACAGCCAAGCTGTGGAAAAGCTTAAAATAAAGGTTTCAGAGTTACTACTTGTAGGTCCCAGTTACGAGTTTTTAGGTTTTGTATGTACTGTCTTCAAAACTTGTACAAATAATTTGTCCAAACTCTGTGGTATAATCAATACTGCTCAGATCAAATTATTTTGTTAATGTATTTCAGGGGTAAACTTGATACTGTGTTTAAATTTTAATTTGATAGTATGTATTTTTCATCAGTGTAATTGGATTATATAAATCTGGACTAACTTGTAAGAGACATGTGTACAAATAAAATCTATTGCTTATATGAGACTTCCCAAATGTGGAAAATACTTAATTGGGGGCTGTGTTGCACATCTGATTCAAAGGAAAGAAGGTGCTTCAGCTTATACATGGGTGCACAGATAACGCCCTTTAGCAGCTCCTTAAACCAAAAGCTGTCTTTTCGATGAATTATTACTCAGCTGTGCAATCCCAGGAAAATATACAGCTACTTTAAGAAGTTGCCAGCAGGTACTACTGTGTATTCTTTGTCATTTAACCCCTTATATAGTAAGATGTTAAATAACAAAGAATACACAGCGGTTAAGACGCCAGGCTTGTCGATCGGAAGATCACAAGTTTGGAGGTTCGAATCCCTAGCCCTGCATGCGGAGTGAGCTCCCGCACTAGCTCCAGCTCTTGCCAAATGCAAGCAGATGAATAGGTACCACTTTGGTGGGTAGGTAACAGCGTTCCGCGCGTCATGCCGGCCACATGACCGTGGAAGCGTCTTTGGATAACGCTGGCTCTTCGGCTAACAAACGGAGATGAGCACCGGCCCCTAGAGTCGGACACGACTGCACAAATGTGCGGGGGGAACCTTTTTACTTTATAGTAAGATGGGGAACTGGATAGAGCTACAGAACAAAGTACAGCTTCCCATGCTTGTGACCTTACAGGCCAGATGATGTCTTGGGGGACACACTCTTTGGTATCTTTTAACCCACAACTTGACTCCACCCATTCATCCTTTGTGAGATAGCACTTCTAATGTTCTTTTTTGCTGAAAAATCAGCTTTGTATATCAAATGAACTTAAGCCACGTATTAAGAGCCCCAATCAATGAACATGCCAGGCATGACCACCTGCAGATCTAAACCTGCCAGCACTCCTGCAGAAGCACCAACGTGATTGGTGAAAAGCCTTGGGGGAGAAGCTGAGTGAAGTCACCAATTGATAAAACAGTACAAAATGAGCTTGGATGAGACATTTTGCACCCTGATACAAATACCCACATTCAACACCACAAACAAAAACTGCTTTACCACGGGTCTTTTAAAGATATAAAGTATGCTTTTTATCTGTGATGTAGAAAATGTTCAAGCTAAAAGCAAGCCAACACATTCAGAAGATTCTACAATGATGAATGAATGCAATTGAACTTGGTGTGGCAGGTGGGAGATACAAGTACCAGGTTTATGGTTTCCCTAAAGCAGTGCTTTTCAAACTGCCGCCGTTGGCGACACACCAACGGCGACCGGGGCATGCACGGCGGCAGCGTGGGGGAGCTCACGGCGGCAGCGTGCGCAGCGGCCTCGTGTTTTCCGCTAAAACGCGGAAGCGCTGATGGCGTGCCTCTGTCACTGCCGCCATACACACTGCCACCACGCGCGCCCCCGCCATGCACATCCACTTCTGGGTTGTGTCACGACACACTAAAGTGTCGCAACACACAAGTTTGGAAAGCTATGCCCTAAAGTGATCTTACTTAATGCTCCTCTATGAAGAATTACTACTCTAATCAAGTCTCCCTGATAAACCGCCCAGAGTCCCCTCTGGAAATGGGGGGAGATGGGCGGTGATATAAGTTAGAAATATAAATAAATAGTTTTCCATATATATGAAAATCAACTAGTGAGAAAGCAAGCCAGTCCATAGTTTGCCACCTTTTCTTCCAAAACACTATTCATTCTATGATTTATTTGCTGCTTACCTCATTCTTCAAATAAACTTTAATTTCCAAATTGTAACTACAAAAATCTAGTTTGCAGCTTCCAGTATTAAATGATTAAAAAAATGATGTAAAAATAGCACCCCTGACCTCAACCAGTGAGAGCATATTGTTTTATTTCCCAACTTCTGAATTACTATCCAGTAACTTAAGTATGGCAAAGGTATATTTCACTCAGTGAAATCAGAAAACAGGTAGTCCAAACATCTATGGTTTGTTGTCCCCAAACAAACCATCTTGTATGGCTTACATTTGTGATAAAAGGGACAAAGACTCATCCATCTGTACCTGTTTGACACCATCACCCTGAATTTTTATTTGAAATTCCTCATGTATGAAACCATAAGCCTTCACACAGTTAATCCAAAAACAGTGGTACTGGAACTTGCCTCCAAATCCACTGGGTATGTCTTAACACATAGAAGTGCAAAATTCACACACAAAAGTCATTTCTCTGTGTAGACTTGGATGATTCTCTTCTATAGCAACATAGTATCTTCTCCACAGCTATTTTTGGAGGTGTCATTGAGTGCTTTCAAGACAAAGCAGGAAAATCCTCAGGGTCATCTGGGTTTGGAGCAGTGATGTGCATCTAAAAGGAAAAGCACAAAGCAAAACCAGATTAGTTAGATAAGAGCTAGCTATTTATCTGTTTACTAAGATGTACATAATTTTGGCTTTGTTCATTACTGTTGCTTCAATACTCCAACTACTATTTACTGTTCCTATCCATTTTAAACCAGAGGTTTGATTAATATTGAATAGGGTGTTTGTTTTTGCTACGTCCTTTGATTCATTAGATCCAAGTTTTTAAAAATTCAGGGACTCAGAATTTACATTCAATGGATCCAAGTAGTTTCTTATGTAGGAGTGGGGCCTGCAGCAAAAAAAAAAAAAGGCAGATTTTTCTACAAATCTTGTGATTTCTGTTGCCCTCTTTGCCCATGGACAGTGCCATTTTGATTAGGTGGGAGTATAAATTGAATTACTACAATGAAGTGGCCAGGGATTAGAATTCGCACATGTAATTACCATCACTTCTGGTCTTGGCCCGGAGTCCTCGACCCTTCGGACACGCCCACGACCTCCTCGTGCTCCTCTGGCTCCTCGTCCAGGACGAGGCAGATTCCCAAAGTTAATGTCCAGCTGAGAAGTGATGTCATTTGCTGCTTTTCGGGGAAAGTGAGAATCATCCTCAAAATCTTCCTTCAGCACCTGTAACAAAATGTATCCACATTTTTAAAAAGGCATGCTTAAATGCCAAAAACAGCACTTAAGACTTGCTAGAAGGTGCAGAAAAAGAACATTGGTTAAAGATTTCTAAAGATTATTTGATTATTTATTTAATCCAATAATTAAATTATTGGATTATATTATTATTTAATCCATGTTTTGTCCCAATGGATCTACAAAGTATCTTACCTACTGAATTTCAAATTCAAAACACAACACATATAACAAAAAAGTAACCAGTTCATCAAAAGGTAAAGGTTCCCCCCACACATTTGTGCAGTTGTGTCCTACTCTAGGGGCCGGTGCTCATCTCCATTTGTTAGCTGAAGAGCCAGCGTTGTCCGAAGACTCTTCCGTGGTCATGTGGCCCGCATGACGCATGCGGAACGCTGTTACCATCCCACCGAAGTGGTACCTATTAATCTACTTGCATTTGCATGCTTTCGAATTGCTAGGTTGGCAAGAGCTGGGGCGAGTGTGGGAGCTCACTCTGTCACGCGGGGCTAGGGATTCGAACCTCTGAACTTGCGATCTTCCGATCGACAAGCCTGGCGTCTTACCCACTGAGCCACCACACCCCTTTTCATCAAAGGTTCATCAAAGGAAAGCAGCAAATAGTAAAAAAAAGGGTACCTTGAAAAGAAAAGAAGCCAGCCATTTTGAAATAGAAACGAGTGAATGTCACAACTTTAATGCCACCACTGAAGCAACTATCCCAGGGCATCAACTACCATATTAAAAAAGGCAGAGAAATCAAAGCAAGGACTCTTAAGGATGATTTTGAAGTATGAACAGGGAATAGACAAGATGGCCCTTGGATATCTTCTGTGGTTGCTAAACTCAGTGAGAAGTATGTTGAGATCGTTAATACTAATTATCCAGCAGGTTCAATGAACTGCTTTCTATGCAATATGGAGAGAACAAGGTCCAGCACACCTCTTAAGATCTCGATTTTTTCCAAGCAACTGGTTCTTTATAAAAATTGCAGAAACCAACACTATTTTGCTGAAGATGCCATGCTGAATAACTTGTGTGCCCAATGCTCTGTTTTTATATACTTTTTACAATACATATTGGAAGAATATAATTTGTATTAATACAATGCTTTTTTTCTTTTCTTTCTAAGTCCTTCACTACAACAATAGTTTGAAACAGTTGTTCAAACAGAAGATAATTAACTTAAATCACCAAACTACTGTATTTATTTATTTATTTATTTATTTATTTATTTATTTATCAAATTTATCACCGCCCATCTCTACCACAGTAGACTCTGGGCGGTTTACAACAATGTTAAAATTAAAGTTAAAAATCAAAAATCATTAAAATACAATAAGAAATACAATAAATAAGAATATAAAAATCCAGAGGATGGTAGGATCTTAAAAGGAGGTCATTATTAAACTAACCACCCCCAGGAGGAACTACCTCTACCTTTGTCCCACGCCAGGCGGCAGAGCCAGGTTTTTAGGGACTTCCTAAAGGCCAAGAGGGAGGACGCCTGCCTCACCTCTGCGGGCAAGATGTTCCACAGGGCGGGCGCTATCGCAGAGAAGGCACGCCTCCTGGACCCTGCTAGATGGAATTCCTTTGTTGACGGGATCCGCAGCATGCCCTCCCTGCATGACCGGGTGGGGCGGGTAGATGCAATTGGGATGAGACAGTCCCTCAGATAACCTGGCCCCATGCCATGTAGGGCTTTAAAGGCGATAACCAACACCTTGAATTGGACCCGGAAGCAAACTGGTACCCAATGCAGCTCGCGGAGCAGTGGTGTTACATGTGCTGATCTTCTCGCACCCATAACCACTCGAGCGGCTGCATTTTGGACCAGCTGAAGCTTCCGGATACTCTTCAAGGGTAGCCCCATGTAGAGCGCATTGCAATAATCTATATGAGAGATGACAAGGGCATGAGTGACTATTCGGAGGGCCTCTCGATCCAGGAAGGGGCGCAACTGGCGCACAAGCCGAAGCTGTGCAAAGGCCCTCCTGGCCACGACTGCCACCTGCTCTTCGAGCAGGAGTCGTGAGTCCAGGAGGACCCCCAAGCTCCAGACTGAGTCTGAACAGGGTAGTGCCACCCCATCCAGGATTAAAGATGATAACTTCCTGGAGGCCGAGGGGCCATCAATCCATAGCCACTCCGTCTTACCAGGGTTCAGTTGAAGCCTGTTGTTCCCCATCCAGGCCCCTACAGCCCCTAGGCACTGAGATAGGGTGTCCACTGCAACACTTACTTCACCCGGGATGGAGATATACAATTGAGTATCATCAGCATATTGGTGATACCTCATCCCGTGATGACGGATGATCTCACCCAGCGGCTTCATGTAGATGTTAAATAGGAGAGGAGAGAGAACCGAACCCTGCGGCACCCCACAAAGAAGGGCCCGTGGGTCGGATCTCTCCTCTCCTATTACCACCGATTGCGAGCGACCCTGGAGGAAGGAGGTAAACCAGCACAAAACTACACCGCCCACCCCCAACTCCCTGAGTCGCTCCAAAAGGATACCGTGGTCGACGGTATCGAAAGCCGCTGAGAGGTCCAAGAGAGCGAGAATGGATGCACTCCCTCCATCCCGCTCCCGCCAGAGATCATCCATAAGCGCGACCAATGCAGTCTCTGTCCCATATCCCGGCCTAAAACCTGACTGAAAGGGGTCTAGATAATCCGTTTCATCCAGAATCCTCTGGAGTTGCAGCGCCACCACCTTCTCAACCACCTTTCCCAAAAAGGGAAGGTGGGAGACAGGACGAAAATTGTTCAAAACAGTGGGGTCCAGGGAAGGTTTCTTGAGGAGGGGGTGCACCAGCGCCTCCTTAAAGACTGCTGGAAACACCCCCTCCGCTAAGGATGCATTAATCATCCCCTGGACCCAACCACATGTAACCTCCCAAGCTGATTTCACCAGCCAGGAGGGACATGGGTCAAGATGGCATGTGGTGGCGTTTACAATCCGGAGGATCCTGTCTACTTCATCGGGCCCAACAGGATCAAACCGTTCCCAGATAACAGGGTAAGTACGAACCTCTGGCATCTCTCCAGATTGTGCTTCACGCTTAGAGTTAAATTTGGAATGAATCAGCGATTTTGTCCTGCAGATGCTCAGCAAATTCTTCCGATCGGCCCTGTAGATGGGTCACCGTATCTTCGTGACCCAAAAGAGATCTAGTAATCTTAAATAGGGCCGTCGGGCGGCAATCTGCGGACGCAATAAGAGAGGAGAAATATTCACGTTTCGCCGCTCTTACCGCCACAAGGTAGGCCCTAATAGCGGCTCTAGATTGTGTCCGGTCAGATTCAGTCCTCGTCTTCCTCCAGCGGCGCTCTAGACGTCTCTTAACCCTCTTCAAAACCCTCAACTCCTCCGTGAACCACGGGGAGTGACGGGTCGAACGAGGCAAGAGAGGCCGCATAGGCGCGATCCTGTCCAGGGCCCCGGCCGCCTCCTTATTCCAAGCTGCGGCCAGGACCTCCGCCGGACCGTGCATCAGATCTTCGGGTATAACCCCCAGCTCCTTTTGAAACCTCATTGGGTCCATCAGTCGCCAGGGGCAGACCAATCTAATAGGTCCTGCCTCCCTGCGGAGTGGGGAGGCACAAGAGAGCCTCAGGGTCACCAGGGCGTGGTCTGACCATGACAATGGGGATAGATGTAACTCTCCCCTCAGATCACATTGCCACTGCTCAGACAAGAAAACTAAGTCCGGGGTGAGGCCACTGTCCCGAGTCGGGTCCCGAATAATCTGTGACAGGCCCATGGTTGCCATGGTAACCATGAACTCCCGAGCTATCTCAGAGGTCCGTCCCAGGGAAGGCAGATTGAAATCCCCCAAGACCATAAGTCTGGGGAATTCCACTGCCAACCCTGAGACGGCCTCAAGAAGCTCGGGCAGGGAGGTTGCCACGCAGCAGGGAGGCTGGTACAGCAGCAACACTCCCAACTGCTCTCGAGAACCCAACTTGAAGAACAGGGTTTCACACCCGGCCACTTGTGGAGCAGTGCCCCGAAGGTCATCAGAGACTCCCGGATGACAACCGCTACCCCTCCTCCCCTGCCCCGCTGTCTCGGCTGATGCCACACTCGAAACCCGGCTGGGCACATTTCTGAAAGGGCAACCCCTCCTTTTGGGCCCAGCCAGGTCTCAGTGATACATGCCAGGTGTAGACTGTATATGTTACTCCTTTTGTAGAGCAAACTGCTTGCCCCTTTTGAGCTGAAAGGTGGGAGATTTCTGGTAACTTCATTCTTATTTTTTCTATCACCCAGTCCTCTGCAGCTTTATGAGTCAAGTTTTTCTTCAGACAAATTAGTACAGATTATAATTCAGAACCACCTGTAATTACACTTAACAATCTAAACACCACATTGTATTCCCGGATCACATGAATCACATTTCTATACGATTACAATAAAAATAAATAATAAACACACTTTAGAATGAAATATGGTTAAAACTAATATATTATCAACAACTTCAACATAAACAGTGCATCAAGAGCCAGACAAGGTTTTTTAATATAAAAAAATCCCTGGAAAGATAGAGGACACTATAGAGCAGAGCTTTCCAAACTGTGTCGCCACACACAGTCTGATGTGTCACCACACAACCCGGAAGCGCTGATCATCATCAGCGCTTCCGGGTTTCCCCGCGGCGACACCAACGGCGGTGCGCAAAAACTGAAAGCGGCAGCAGCGCTTCCGGGTTTTTGCGTGCTGCCGCAACGGTGGCACTTCCGGGTTTTCCCGCAGCGACACACCAACGGCGGTTGGTGTGTCGCCGCGGGAAAACTTTGGAAAGCCCTGCTATAGAGACAGGCTCCTAAGCAAATCTTTATGGGCAGGGAATTCTAAAGAGAATAGAACTGCCACAGAGAAATTATGCTCCCTCTATGACTCATTTCACAATGGTAGTGAAACACAGCACAAAAACCATTCTCAAGGGATAGCGATTCTGAGAGGCTTTCTCAAAAAACTGCCCCTTGATAAGTTAAGAAAGCAGCTGCTGGTACATGTCCACTCATTGCTCTTCATTTAGGCACTGAAACACAGGCACACCTGCAGAGCAAAGCTTCAAAAATGTGAGTATTTCTGTTTGCAAATTTTTGATCCATAGTCTACATCCAAAGTGATGCGCAGAAAATAGATGTGACCAAATAAAAATGGACCTTTGTTCTAGAGGAGAATATCTAGAGGATTCTTCACAAATTCACCTGAGTGGGAAAGAAAGAGGTTCAATCCAGTCTAGCATTTATGTAGCCACACTACATAAATGCAGCTCTGTGTAGTTAATATATGCACAGTGTTTCATCCTTTCACATGAACACAATGCAGTCTGAGTGGAATCCATTGCTTATTCT
Source organism: Charina bottae (assembly GCA_023362775.1). Taxonomy (NCBI): domain Eukaryota; kingdom Metazoa; phylum Chordata; class Lepidosauria; order Squamata; family Charinaidae; genus Charina; species Charina bottae. The sequence goes on along the minus strand of JALMGJ010000002.1, from coordinate 214,694,085 downwards.
CCCTTTCTCCCCGCTGAATATCCTGCTAAATGAAAGAACGGACTCAGAAACAGATTGTAAACTAGAAATTGAAACTGAACAAGTAATAATCAAGAACCGCAAATTAGAAACAGCAGCAAAAATGTTTCTCTAATCACTATAACTGAAGTATAGAAAAAAGAAAAATTAAGTCGGTGTTCTTGACATTTTAAAAAATGGACTGTGGCTGAGATAAGTTCTAATAGCGTTTTTTAATCTATTCAGTCCCTAGGTATAAATTTCAATGTAGTACAGCTAGAAACGTTAACACAGAGTCGAAAGGAGGAATCCCCTAAATTCTAAGGTAATGCTTACATCATCTCTATATTTTGACTTGTGAATTACCACTGCTTTGGAAGGAACAGTGGTTTCAGGCTTCCGGATGTTGAACTCGGGCTTTGGTCGATTTTGTTCCTGAAGATTTTTCCACTCATCCAACGTCATCTCTTGAACTACTTCTTCCACTGGCTCTCCTTCAGCAATTCTAAGGGTTTATAGTTGTAAAGTAAAAAAAACCATTAGCCTGTGAAACGCCAGTGAGGGAAAGGCAGAATACAACTTAAATGAAGGCAGCTACTTGGATTTCTATAGAACACTAAAAGTGGTTCCTTTCCACACAATGGTTTGCCAAGCTTGTAGAAATGCAACCTGCAACTAGGTGCTGTAGCTTGGAAAGCTTCTATCCAATGTTCCAACCAGCCAGGCATGCCCTCTTCAAGCACATTCCAGTCCCTATCCACTCCAGACCAGATACTCAGTATTTTGTCGTTCACCGTATGATCCGTCTGCATCAGGCTATTTTGGTAGAGTTGGGAGATAAAACTTTTCCTCAATAAGATGCTTTTTTCCCCTCCCCCATTTTTGTAATTTTGGGTCTTTTCTAAGCATGCTCAAGACATGTCATTTCTCAACAACCTCTTGATAACGCAAGCATAAGAACCTAGCTCGTATTATATTAAAAGGAAAATAAGCACTTTGAACACAGTACACAGCAAACCACGTTCTGGAGTTGATCAACACATTCAGAATTTTGAAAGCATGTGGGGACTCTTAACAACACAATTGCCATAGAAGGAAGGATTATTCAAACACTAGTTGGTTTCGTAGACATAGTTAAACACAGAAAGTAAAGGGATGGGGTTGTCCCCTTCCTCCTAGCTCCTAAGAATGCATCTTATCACCTCAACTGTTTTCCTGGGCAGCTGGACACATTTCCTAAGGAAGCAGTCATCTGAAGCCAGAGGGAGGCAGATCAAGATGATGCCAAAGAAACCACCACTTTGCTTTGCAGCATACCAGCTTCATTCAGAAGGAAGGAAGGAAATGAAAGCAACGTAGAGGAGCAAGCCTGGCAAATGTCCATAGTGCACCATGTTGCCTATAGCTGAATTAGCATAGCATGTACAAATGTTTGCAACCTAAAACGTGCTTTCTTGCTAAACATACGCTCTGTTATTGTGCCAACAATAGTAAAAGTTAAGCCTAAGAATGGCCTATTTAGATCAGTCATTCTGGTCTACATTTTGTTAGGTGTATATCAAAAATTCCCCTTCATGGATCACTGCCTTGTCGTGGCGAAGGGGCTTGCGTAACTCAATGAAGTCAGGTCAAGAAGAACAGGTCATGATGGAGAGTTATGACAAAACGTGACAAGTTCGGCCTCGGAGTACAAAATGAAGCAGGGCAAAGGCTAATAGAGTTTTGTCAAGAGAACACGCTGGTCATAGCAAACACTCTTTTCCAACAACACAAGAGACGACTATACACATGGACATCACCAGATGGTCAATACCGAAATCAGATTGATTATATACTTTGCAGCCAAAGATGGAGAAGCTCTATACAATCAGCAAAAACAAGACCTGGAGCTGACTGTGGCTCAGATCATGAGCTGCTTATCGCAAAATTTAGGCTTAAATTGAAGAACGTAGAGAAAACCACTAGACCAATCAGGTATGACCTAAATCATATCCCTTATGAATATACAGTGGAGGTGAGGAATAGATTTAAAGGATTAGATCTGGTAGACAGAGTGCCTGAAGAACTATGGATGGAGGTTCGTAACATTGTACAGGAGGCAGCAACTAAAACCATCCCAAAGAAAAAGAAATGCAAGAAAGCAAAGTGGCTGACTGATGAGGCTTTACAAATAGCTGAGGAAAGAAGGGAAGCAAAAGGCAAGGGAGAAAGGGAAAGATATAAACAACTGAATGCAGAATTCCAGAGAATAGCAAGGAGAGATAAGAAGGCCTTCTTAAATGAACAATGCAAAGAAATCGAGGAAAACAATAGAATGGGGAAGACTAGAGATCTCTTCAAGAAAATCGGAGATATCAAGGGAACGTTTTGTGCAAAGATGGGCATGATAAAGGACAAAAAAGGCAGGGACCTAACAGAAGCAGAAGAGATTAAGAAGAGGTGGCAAGAATACACAGAAGAACTATACAAGAAAGATCTTAATATCCCTGATAAATACGATGGTGTGGTCACTGACCTTGAGCCGGACATCCTAGAGAGTGAAGTCAAGTGGGCCTTAGGAAGCATTACTAACAACAAAGCTAGCGGAGAAGACAGTATCCCAGCTGAGCTATTTAAAATCCTAAAAGATGATGCTGTTAAAGTGCTGCACTCAATATGCCAACAAATTTGGAAAACTCAACAGTGGCCACAGGATTGGAAAAGGTCAGTTTACGTTCCAATTCCAAAGAAAGGCAATGCCAAAGAATGTTCAAACTACCGTACAATTGCGCTCATTTCACATGCCAGCAAGGTTATGCTCAAAATCCTACAAGCTAGGCTTCAGCAGCATGTGAACCGAGAACTACCAGAAGTGCAAGCTGGGTTTCGAAGAGGCAGAGGAACTAGAGATCAGATTGCCAACATTCGCTGGATCATGGAAAAAGCAAGAGAGTTCCAGAAAAACATCTACTTCTGCTTCATTGACTACGCTAAAGCCTTTGATTGTGTGGATCACAACAAACTGTGGCAAATTCTTAAAGAGATGGGAGTACCAGACCACCTTACCTGTCTCCTGAGAAACCTGTATGCGGGTCAAGAAGCAACAGTTAGAACCGGACATGGAACAACCGACTGGTTCAAAATTGGGAAAGGAGTACGACAAGGCTGTATATTATCACCCTGCTTATTTAACTTATATGCAGAGTACATCATGAGAAATGCCGGGCTGGATGAATCACAAGCTGGAGTTAAGATTGCCGGGAAAAATATCAACAACCTCAGATATGCAGACGATACCACCCTAATGGCAGAAAGTGAAGAGGAACTAAAGAGCCTCTTGATGAGGGTGAAAGAGGAGAGTGCAAAAGCTGGCTTGAAACTCAACATTAAAAAAACCCAGATCATGGCATCTGGTCCCATCACTTCCTGGCAAATAGAAGGGGAAGAAATGGAAGCAGTGACAGATTTTATTTTCTTGGGCTCCAAGATCACCGCAGACGGTGACTGCAGCCATGAAATTAAAAGACGCTTGCTCCTTGGAAGGAAAGCTATGGCAAACCTAGACAGCATATTAAAAAGCAGAGACATCACCTTGCCGACAAAGGTCCGTATAGTTAAAGCTATGGTTTTTCCAGTAGCAATGTATGGCTGTGAGAGTTGGACCATAAGGAAGGCTGAGCGCCGAAGAATTGATGCTTTCGAGCTGTGGTGCTGGAGAAGACTCTTGAGAGTCCCTTGGACTGCAAGGAGGTCAAACCAGTCAATCCTAAAGGAAATCAACCCTGACTGCTCATTGGAAGGACAGATGCTGAAGCTGAAGCTCAAATACTTTGGCCACCTAATGAGAAGAGAGGACTCACTGGAAAAGACCCTGATGCTGGGAAAGACTGAGGGCAAAAGGAGAAGGGGACGGCAGAGGATGAGATGGTTAGATAGCATCACCGATGTAATGAACATGAATTTGAGTAAACTCCGAGAGACAGTGGAGGACAGGAAGGCCTGGCGTGCTATGGTCCATGAGGTCACGAAGAGTCGGACACGACTGAACGACTGAACAACAACAACAACAACAACATATCAAAAATTACACTACAGTTTTGCTATCTGCTCCCCGCATGTCTTCTGAGATCAAACATAATTTGGACACATGCTCTAACCTGATCTTAGCAACCCTGGTACATCATCTCCCACATCTAGCAGGCTGAATTGTTTAGGACTTAGAATACGCCTTCCATTACAATGCCCTAGCAGCCTTCCTCAACCTTGGTCCATCTCAATATTTAGAAACTCTATGATCACTTATTGTTGGCCATTCAGGCTGGGATTCATGAGACCTATAATGTATAACTTCTAAAGACAGAGAAATTTTCCACAGTTTAATACAGAGCTTGTGCAGAATTATGGTTAAGGTGCTGAATAGGATCTTGGGAAACAGAGATTCAAATTTTCACTTGGTTGCGAAACTCAGTGGGCGACTCTAAGCCAATCACTCTTTTTTCAGACTAATATACTTCACAGGGGTGGTGTCAGAGAGATAATACTGGGGAAGTCTCCAATGTGCTTTAAACTCTCAGACAAACGGTGTGATTATAAACGCAACAAGTGAATAAGCATGGAACCTTGCCACTTAATTTTACCATAGCAAATTCAAGATGTGTGATCAAAACCAGTCTCCATTTATGTAGGGGATAGCTCACGTTAGAGATAGATCCCTGTCTTGAAATAAATCCAAGATGGTTGCTAGCCTACAAACATTTTACTAGCCTCCCTGCCTCATACCTCAGGTATAAACAAGGCCAGACATTTGTCAAACAAAAGAAAAAAAGAATCAATTCTTATTCCAAACAAACTATGAGACCAATATATCCTGATAAATATATACGTTTTCTAGAAAAGTATCCAATTCCTCATGACCCTGGGTGGCATACAGTCTAAATTTAAAACAATATGAGGGAAAAATATAAACATTTGACAGCTGTGGTGACCATTCTGTTGCCAGTTCAATGCTGAATTAATTTATAGGGAGAGCAGTTTTCTACTGGGACTCTTGCTATTCCTTCGCTTAAATATTCTTTAAAAACCATATTGTTACCACATGGAGTTCCATGATGGCAAAAAAAAGGAAATATAAATGTAGATTAAAGCAAAAACAAAAATTAAGGTATCAGTGGGAGAACAAATGAGATAGGAAAATCAAGGAAATATTTGTTTAAAAACTCATCTCATTGTAAAAAAAATGATAGCTTAGATCATAGCTCTCCAAACTGTGTGTCGCGACACAGTACTGTGTCGCCTGCGGTGTGCAGGTGTGTTGCGTGAAAACCCCGAAGCACAGATGGCGCGCTGCCGCCGGCGCACCTTCAGCGCTTCCGGGTTTTGCGCAACACACTTGCACAATGCCACCACGCACACCACTGTGCCGCCGTTGGTGTGTGTCACCAACAGGAAAAGTTTGGAAAGCTCTGGCTTAGATGAAGATTAACAGAAGCATACAGTACAGGAAGAAATATACAAACAGAAATGAAGCAGACAGTTCCCATATACTGACAGGGATTCAATTAGCACACAAAGTCTGGAGCTTATATTGATGTTCATGTTATTTGGCATACTATATTACAAGTAACATAAACTCAACAGCCACCCCACCCCCCATTTTATAGCTACATACAATAGACACTCAGAATAACTTGTCTATACCTTGTACCTCATTCATTCATTTAAAAGCCATCCCAATAAACTAGAACTCTAACACCGACTTCAGGCAGAAGTTAGAACTTTTCCCACAACTGAAAATAAAAATGTCTCATTCAAAGCTGGAACACAGAGGGTTGACTCAGGTTTCTTATTTACCCTTATTTTTCATTCAGCAACAAGAAGTAACTAGACCAGAGCTTTCCAAACTGTGTGTCGGGACACGTTAGTGTGTCGGCTGCAGTGTCTGGGTGTGTCGCGGCTGCTGCTGCCTCTGAGCCCTGCCAGGATTCCGCGCAGGTCCTAGTACCTGCCTTGTGCCTGCCTGCCTCCAAACCTGCCCTGCCAGGATTCCGCGCAGGTCCTAGTGCCTGCCTTGTGCCTGCCTGCCTCCAAACCTGCCCTGCCAGGATTCCGCGCAGGTCCTAGTGCCTGCCTTGTGCCTGCCTGCCTCCAAACCTGCCCTGCCAGGATTCCGCGCAGGTCCTAGTGCCTGCCTTGTGCCTGCCTGCCTCCAAACCTGCCCTGCCAGGATTCCGCGCAGGTCCTAGTGCCTGCCTTGTGCCTGCCTGCCTCCAAACCTGCCCTGCCAGGATTCCGCGCAGGTCCTAGTGCCTGCCTTGTGCCTGCCTGCCTCCAAACCTGCCCTGCCAGGATTCCGCGCAGGTCCTAGTGCCTGCCTTGTGCCTGCCTGCCTCCAAACCTGCCCTGCCAGGATTCCGCGCAGGTCCTAGTGCCTGCCTTGTGCCTGCCTGCCTCCAAACCTGCCCTGCCAGGATTCCGCGCAGGTCCTAGTGCCTGCCTTGTGCCTGCCTGCCTCCAAACCTGCCCTGCCAGGATTCCGCGCAGGTCCTAGTGCCTGCCTTGTGCCTGCCTGCCTCCAAACCTGCCCTGTCAGGATTCCGCACAGGTCCTAGTACCTGCCTTGTGCCCTGCTGTAAGAGTGTGTCGCGAAATGATGCATGTCTAAAAAGTGTGTCACCAACATGAAAAGTTTGGAAAGCTCTGAACTAGACAATATAAAGTTGGGATCCAGAATATAAATTACAAGGAAATTAATTTTTGAGCCATTTAAATTTTGAAAAGTGGTCAAAATGACATGCAAATGCAGCCTTCCTCAACCTGGTACGTACTGGATACCTTGGATTCCATTTTCCATAATTCCCCACTTCAATTGTTTGCAACAGTTCTGGAGGGCAACTGAGGCTGGAGAAGGTGAAGTAAATGTACTATGCCCTCCAGGGAAACCTGTGCCTTGAACTTTTGTTAGATTTCTCATTACCAAGAAAACCTTTAGAACAAATAAACCAGATTCCTGATTTCAGATGCCAAGAAAATTACATGCATTATAATTTTATATATATCTACATTAACTATATATATGAACCATAGTTTAGATAAGGAAATAGACATGCAAACAACTGTTAGGTGTCTGATGGAACGATGTGCAGCCACTATTATGAAAAATCATCCAAGGGCTCATTCTATTTAGCAAATTCTAATTTCATAATACGTAACACTGGATTTCACCACACAACTTCCTTTCAGTTCAACACAGCCACGTGAGGCAAGTGGATCACATAGCAAAGGATGGACAGGCAACAACTGCAGGGATCCTGTGAAACAAATAATCAGAACAACGCTAGAGCAACTGGAAAGTGCCCATGCATTGGCTGGCCAACAAAGGACACTCAAAAGGCTTCACTGGACACAATGTTCTGCTTGCTGAACTCATCCTGTGTGGAAGAGTCCTACCTGGCTTTCTCAAGGCTCATATATGGTATCCTATCATGGTTTAACAGATACTACATTTTGCAGTCTATCCAAGAAAACTATGGCCTACTAGTTGGTTGACAGCATAGCATACTAGCTGGCAAAGTCTGATATAAAACATTTTACTAACCATCTGTGCAAACCACAACATATTTTTCAACCATTCCAACAACTCCTAAAGATTAGTCCACAACTGAAATCATTACAGCATTGTTATAATGCACCAGGATCAATTCCATTTTCTAGCAGCCATGCTGAAATCGGGTCCACTTGGCACACAGTTGGATTAAACTTCCAAGCAAAAGGCCAGATCTTCTGATAGAGATTTAAGGACAACCAAAGCAATATTCTCAAAACCAGTCCATACTTCATTGGAGGTTCTCCCTCAGGTGCTCCTGGGGTCTCTTCAGTTTCTGCAGTCTCTTCCATAGGAGCAGTCTGTTCCAGCTCACTGTAGAAATATTAAAACACAGAGTGAAACCACTTGAAACACAAACACTACACTAGCCAAGATTCCTCATATGGCCTAAACAAAAAGGTAATTCCTCACCCTTCCATAACTACAACCTCTACATCACCAGGCTGGGGAAAGCTGCTTCAGAGCCTAGGGATTGGCTCACAGAATATAAATGTCTGCAAATAGCCTGCTGCATTATGCACTGTCTGAATCTCAGGAATAGTGTGTCATCAACTTAACAGAGGCTACACAAATCTCATCACATAAAAACAGAAAATACATGCCTACTCTTCTTCCTTAGCCCATTCCTGTGGCACAAAGCCAACAAGGAGATACAAGCATTTAGCTTCTGTCATCGATGCCCCCTTTTTCAAGACATTCACCACTGACCAATAGAGGTAATTTTTCTATTTAAATTTGAACCATTTCATTTTTCCACAGTTATAGTGTATACAAATTTTTACTTTCCCTTTGTGCATTGCAATCTTTCATAGTGAATTATTTGACTGGAATTTAAGAAAACCATCCCTCTTCAGGGTCTGGGGTAGAGGGTTTTTCCGGCTCCTGCATGACAGAACATTTAACAAGAACCCACACATACAAACGTAACCACAAGGCTGTGTCCTTTTATTACAGGAACTTCAGGTTTTTCAGTGAAGCAAGACCAGACATGCCTTTCTGTTCAAATTGTAGCTTCCAAAGGCAGAGGAAAGGATACATAGATTAAAGCTGAATAAAGAATCCAAATGCTAGTTTCTTTCTCAGCTCTAATAATCCTCTAAGACAAAAAGAGACAGATGTGTCTCAGTTCTGCCAAAGCCCCTTGAAAAAGAGGCCTTAGGGAAAAATAAATTTTGCACCGCTTACTGCAGCAAGATTAGTCTAGAATGTTTCAAGTTAGAAAGAGATGCAAGAGGCTGTGGGGGCAGGGCAAAAGTAAAGGAGGAACTGCCTAAACTCAGGTTGGCCCTAAGGTGAGTTTATTTAAGGAAATTCACAAATAACCATTTTTCATCCCTTTCCTTCCCCAGTGGTCATCATGCGTCACATTACGTCACCCCAGACATCTCACATTATTCAGATGTGCGCTGAACTTTCTGAAAAAGACTTTTCAAAAGGATAGGAAAGAGACAGGATACTTCTCTTCAAGTCAGCTTCTGATAGTTAAAATAAGTAACTTATTTATTTATTATTCAAATTTCTATCACCGCCCATCTCCCCCCTAAGGAGGGACTCTGGGCGGTTAACTTGAATGTTATGTGAGACCTGGAAATGATGTTCTCAATAGTATCAAGTCTAGGAAAGTTACAAACACATATCTCATACCTCAGATCATCCTTAGCAGCTCCCCAATTACGTGGTCCACTTCCACCCCTTTTATCTTCTGCACGGACTCCTCTATAGATAGAAATGTCAGTCTTTTTAGAAATTAAATCATGTATATACACAGAACTACACAAGTTTTTACCAATTTGAGATCACTCCCCAACCAGATGTGTAGAATTCCACCCTCAGAATTCTGCAGCCAACATAGTTATTTCTGAGAATTCTGAGAGCTGAAGTCCATATCTGGAGAGCATCCAGACTAGAAAAAACTGAGCTACAAAATATTAAATTCTACAAAAGCATTAGCATCCCCACCACTTTCACTCCGAATCCTTATTATGGGAATATTATTTATTTTGTAAATATATAACCCACCTTTTGGGCCAGCTGATCTCGAGGACAGCAGCCAAAACTTATTAAAAGTTTCATTCAGTAATTAAACAAATGCATGTAAAAGAAATGGAAGTCAACCAATTAAATCTCATAGAACAGCAAAGCCGATTTTCATGCCAAACTCCTGCCTGAATATTTTGTTTATTGTCAAAAGGATAATAGGACAGGGAGCCAGCCTCACATTCCTTAGCAATGAGTTCAAAATCCAAGATTGATTAAGAAATTGCAAATGCACATACAAAGCAGCACTTACGTTTTGTCACTCCCGCTCTGCCGGTCAAATTCCCGTTTCCCTCTTTGATCAAAGCCATTGAAGGTCCTGTTCATTCCACCACCTCGGCCTCTGCCCTGCATTCCACCTCTTCCTCCCCCCCGACTTCTCACTGACCTTTCCCGATCAAAGCGCTCTATCGGTCTGAAAACGAAATGAATGATCCTTTAGTTGTTTACTAAATCAAAGATAATATTACTGCACTTTGGTCCTTAAATCTGTTGTCATTATCTAGAATCCTGAAAGTCATTCTCAAAAAGCTATTTCAATATTCCAAACCCAGCACTGGACAAGTTTGTAATTTCAGTTCAGTTCAGTTCAGTTCAGTTCAGTTCAGTTCATTCATTCATTCATTCATTCACTCATTCTACACTTGAGAGACTCAGCAGGTGACAATCATAACACTAAAACATCCATGGTACAATTACAGAACAGCAAGCAATAAAGAGCCCCCCCCCATTAAACCACAGATAATAATAAACACCCAAAAAGCAATAAAAATAGATGCCAGTTTTAAATAGAAATTAAATCAATAATTATGCCAATTCCAAAGAAGCTCCCAGTTCAGAATGGTGCCACAGACCTCTACCTTTAGAACTTTCAATCTTAGATAAGGGATGCAGAATTCCATTCTAATTGGAAACCATTCCTAGACTATAATTTAATACACAGATTTGTACCAATCCCAAACTTAGATTTTTCTACTTATATATAGAGTTTATACTTCAACTTTACAGGAAAATATACTCCTGGTATTGATTCGATTTATTACAGCTTATAATTTTAGTCAGTGATTTATACTGTGTTAATATGGCTCCTAATATATATTCTTAGGTTAAAGCTTAATAGTGATTTTTAAATTTTTAAGTGATATAATACATTTTATAATTTCATACATAATTATATATTGGAAAACTGTAATCTCCATGACATTTTAGATCCCTTGTTTAGTTACTTGAATCTTACTTTTTGTATTTTACCCTGTTGTATTTTTTACATGACTTTTTACTGTATCTCTCATTGTTAACAAAATGTTAATTTTTTGTGCAATTTGTTCTTTGATGAACAGTAACTAATTTTACATTTTCCAGAGTTACAAAGTATAATAATGCCTTCAACAGCACATACCTTTCTAGTGTAAACTCTGCTTGCCTTTCCATTTCATGAGGACAGTATTCCCTGAAAGGTTTCCATTCAGCTTTATCTTGCTTTATATCCGCACCTCTGTTCTCATTCCAACCCTGTTGTTCTCCTCTTTTTGGAGCTCGCTTTTGGCCTGTGGAAAACCAACATATTTAGATTAGTGGCATTAGTTACATTTAAACAAATTTCATTGCCTCACGTTTACTATAATTACCCAATCCTATTGTCTTTGATGTTATTTCCTTTCTCTTCCAGTCAATGACTTTGATCATAAGGCAACTCAGCCAAAGTGATAGAGAAGTTCCTTGGAAGTCTCAATATATTAACAAGAAAAAAACAGCTATCTGTTGCTGAGACATTAGTGACCTTAACTTCACTATAAAAGCAACCCTCGCTTAACTATGTAATTGGGACCAGAATTTCCATCGCTAATCAATAGTCGTAAAGTGCAACATCATGTGACCACATTGCTTACCAATGGCAATCCCTGCAGTCCCCGTTGCCATTGTTAAGTGATGTTCATAGGTTGTTAAGCAAGGACCTCCTTGCAACTTCCTGCCAGCTTTCAACAAAGAGAGTGGGGAAACCGGCAGGAAGTTGCAAGTCCCAGGAGGCTCACAAGCAGGCCAGCAGGCTGGTAAGTGGGTGCTGCCAGGTGGGAGAGGGAGTGTAGGGGTGCGCGGGTGGCCGGGGAAGTGTGGCACAATTGCTGGGAGGCTCAGGAAGGGTGCGCAGGGGTGTGAGAGTGGCCAGGGAGGCACAGACCAAGTACAGCAATGCTCAGGGACAGTACGTGGGTGGCAGTGAGGTTTGGGAAGGGTGCGGGGAGGGTACACGAGGGCATAGGGAGGGTGTATGAGGGGCCAGGGAAGCGTGGAGTGTGAGGCTCGGGAAGGGTGTGTGGGATGCATGAGAGACTCAAGGAGGGTGCGCAAGGTGCATGGGTGGCCAGCAAAGTTCCGGTGCGAGTGCAGAGGGGCTGGGAGTGGATGCATGGGTGGGGAAAACTTACCTGAGCAGCCTTCCCTGCCAGCTTCCCCATTGACTTTGCTTGTGGGAAGCTGGCAGGAAAGGTCGCATATGGCAATCACGTGACCATGAGATGCTGCAACCGTCATAAGTGTGAGCCGGTTGCCAAGCACACAGATCGCAATCATGTGACCGCAGGGGTGCTGGGACAGCCGGAACTTCAAGGACCAGTTGTAACTACCACTCGTTCATCACTGTCATAACTTCAAACGTTCGCAGAATGAATGGTTGTTAACCAAGGACTACCTGTATATATAATGGACAGGCTTCAGGCTTGTGAACTTTATTTTTTCCTAAAATCATAAGGATCCAACCCTGGGATCTTGGTGCAATATCAGTTCAATATCCATTTTTGTGTCCCAGATTGGAACAGAGCTTGAGGCCCTATGATGCAGAATCTATTGTGGATTTCCCTAAGAGTAGAAGATAACAATTTTGATCAGAAACAAAGAAGTCAACCGTGCTAGATTAAAGCAACATGTGAACAGTTATGGAACATTCAAAAAGATCTCTGAATTTGCCAGCATACTGTACTCACAAATTAGATTTCAATGAAGCAAAGCTTTCAAGTCAACTTTAGGCCAACATTCAGACCATGACTGGATGCAACTATTACAATAGTACCTGCTGTCTCTTAAAAAAAATGAATGGGGGGAGTAACTTTGCATTGTAAATTTTAGTGAATCTGGTTGCACAGCTGATACCAATCATATTATCACACTATATACTTTTAACTTATACCAAGTTTCCATAATTCTGATGCACACTGTTAAATTCAAAATAGGTAGAGTACTCTTCCAAGGTGCAAGCATACATTTCTATATCCAAACAAAATCAGTCTCTTTAAATGACTGATATTACAGGAAGATATTTGCAAAAGGAATTAAAGGGAAGAAAGCAAACAAACCAAGTGTTAAAAATAAAGAGCAACATGAGACCCTGCCAACTATCAAAAGCCCTTCATCAATTCTGTTTGTGTTAACCAACCCAACATTGTACTGAAAAGTTTATTTGCACAGAAGTTAGAAAATATTCCTAGAAAAATACTCAAATTAAATTAGTATTAGAGGTTCTTTTAATTCAGGTTTCCGGGATTCAGTTTCATCATGTAACCACTTAGCTTGAAGCTTTGCAAAAGACTCATTTTGAGTGAAAGGATGAAGGGAGTAAATTTCACAGAATCAGCATAGTAGTAAATAACTTGACCAAAGTTTGTCAATGCATTTCTCCCATGAAGAAAGTTTCCAAAATCCAAAAGTTTTAACTACAGATACATTTAGTATATCCAAAAACAATGCTTTGGTGGAGATTCCAGATAGCTATTATTAATCAGAGTGGAATGCTGAAACAGATGGCCAAACAGGAAACTTCAATGTAAGGCATATATACAGACCCCCACACTATGAAATGTGCTTCCTTAGAACACCTACACAACTGCTTTTGTAGTCTGTACTCCTTTTTTTAGAAAAATTGTTGTGCACATTCCGATAGCTCTGTTTAGCAGCACAAGTACTATAATAATATTTAAAAGAAAATATCCTTGTCAAAATGAGTGGCATTGCACTGAAAGTAGAGTGGCACAAAATGTTTCATGCAATGGATCTGATTGGTTTGGCTTTGGATTCTCCCCTGTTCCCTATACAGTATGTATTTCCCTTCTTTCAAATGTAAATTTGAGTATTTTCATCTGAAGTGAACACCTAACTAACTAGTCACTTCTGTCATTTTGTAACACATCCAGCAAAGTATTTTCTCTGTGGTAGAATCACTGCTCACAAGAAAAACAAAGAGCTTTATGGAATTTTAAGACAAATTTATTACAGCATAAGGTTTTACAAAACTTGACAACAAGCTTGTCAATCTTTACAGGGCCACAAGATCCTGTTCCTTTATAAAGAGACTGAAAAGACTGCCCTCTCTGGAAAACAAATATTGGATGCAATCATTATTAAAATATTAAACCTGAGTATGTCCTTCAACGAGAGCCAGTTTGGTGTAGTGGTTAAGGCAATGGGCTAGAAATCAGGAGACCGTGAGTTCTAGTCCCGCCTTAGGTACGAAGCCAGCTGGGTGACCTTGGGCCAGTCACTTTCTCTCAGCCCTAGGAAGGAGGCAATAGCAAACCACTTCTGAAAAACCTTGCCAAAAAAACTGCAGGGACTTGTCCAGGCAGTCTCCAAGAATCAGACATGATTGAACGGATTAAAAAATAATGTCCTTCAACAAAGTACCTCACCCACTTGCATTGTGTCCCAGTAGATTCCTAATGCAAAGCAGCAGCAGCAGCTACAGCCATTCAATGCTTTGTGCTCTCTGTACATCATCTGTGTATGTATGCGTGTGTAAAGAAGACACACTACCACTACACAGCTATCCTAGCCAAAGGGTCTTCTATGCACATGCACCCAGAAGACCTGAAAAGGTTGCAAATTAGCAGGGCCTTTGAAAAGCTCCTCTGGGCCTTCATCCTGACAATCTAGAGAGGAGTTTCACTCACTCACAAAATACCCTGAAGAATCTGCTTAGGCCTAAAAACTTGGAACTAAGATTTTTCTAGACTACTCAAGGAAAGTCATGAGGTGACAAGCACAATATGCTAAATCCCAGAATTCAAACGTTACTACTTACCCTTTATGTGAGGAATATACAATGCTTTTTGGAATAAGGACAACTTACCAAGCAAACCGTGGGTAAGACCAGAACAAAAAGCTAAATACTATTTGATTTCACTGAATCACATTGTTGGAAGGGGCCACTTAGTCCATTGAGTTCAACCCTCTGCTCAGTGCAGGAATCCAAATTAAAGCTTCCCAGACAAATGGTTTTTTAGTCTCTGCTTGAACGTATCCAAGGAAAGGTAGTCGAGCATCTCTCTTGGCAATGGGTTCTACTGTCAAGCTACTCTTACTGCTAGATTTTTTTTCCTAACATTCGACTGCAATAAGCCTTCCTGTGAATTAAATTCATTATTTTGAACCATGCACTGTGCATGTCAGGAAACAAATCCTGATTTTCTGTGTAACACTTGTTCAAGTTCTTGAAAAATACTATTTTATTCCCTTTCAGACATATTTTCTCAAGGTTAAACATGTAGTTCCCTTAGTGTCTTCTTGTAAGGCTTCACTTCCAATCCACTGATCATCCTTGTTGCCCCTCTCTGCACTTGTTCAGGTGCTCTGAATCTTTCTTAAAATGTAGGCCTCATGAGTTGGGTTAATACTACAGTACAACTGGAAGCAAATTTAATTTACATTTAAACTGATCTAAGAGTACCAATATGATTGTTCTCATATAGTTCATCAACTTCTCCTGACATATTCAAAACTACAATTTTTAGCTTAGAGCTCAAGCTGTGCACTTCTGCCTTAACAGGTGGATATTGGCTATGATTTTAAAACTTTAAACAAACAAATTATTCTATCTTTTTAAAGCTATCTGTATGGATAGTTCACTTCACCAGTTTGGTCTAGTGGTTAAGGTGCTCGGCTAGAAACCAGGGGACTGTGAGTTCTAGTCCCGCCTTAGCCGGCTGGGTGACCTTGGGCCAGTCACTCTCTCTCAGCCCAACTCACCTCACAGGGTTGTTGTTGTGGGGAAAATAGGAGGAGGAAGGAGTATTAGGCATGTTCGCCGCCTTGAGTTATTTATAAAAATATTAAAGGCAGGATAAAAATTAAATAAAAACTAAAAAATTAAAGTGGGTGTTTCCGCTAAACACATAGCAAAGATGAGGTCACTGTTTCAGAATTATATCTTCCGAATATCCATTCAAGTCATTACAATGCTCCTGTAGTAACAATAAAGAAGACAGAGAAAATATATTTCTACTATATAGGCTTTTATATAATTTAATGGGGTGGAGCTCCACCCCAAGTTTCACACATACTGTATGAAAAATACTGAAAGACAACAAGAAATTAATACTGCTTTGGCTTCCGGTAGGAATGGTGGACTGAACGGCTGTGCTGAGCTGACAACGCGGTAACTTTTTTCGGGCTCAGGCAGGTTTTCCTGAAGCCCAGAAACATTCTCCGGATCAAGGAGAATACCTGGAATCACCCCATCTGTCCTCTGGACGGCTGCTTGCAGCCAGAAGATCGCAAACAGTGTTTCTCATTCGACTGGTAAGAGCTAGCTGGGAGGCAGGGACTTCATCACTTTCCAAGCCGCGCTGTAGCCTTAAAGGGACACTGAGACCGGCCACCCCATTTCTAAATCACCAATTCGTATTTTTTTTAAAGTATATGTACCCCAAGAGGCTTTCTACAGTGAGGAGAAGATTGGATAATGGAGTTGGAGAAATCTAAGGAAGAGAGTGATCTGCAAGCCATAAGTAAAATCAATCTCCTGGTGGAATGCCATGAAAAGAACCTGGAATCTTTGAGGGGGGCAGTTGGGCTGTTTGATTCTTTCAAGAGAAAAGCTCTGTGCATATCTTAGGAACATGTAACTGCTCTGGTTTATTTTGAAGTGGGATAAGGGTTGAAGAATGTTCATCTGGTTTGCTTTAAGGATTTGATTGATGCTATTTGCCTTTAAAGATTTGGATTTACTGTTTTGAATTGGCTTTATTTTTTGGGTCTATTAAGATGAAATTATTAAAACTGATGTATTAGGGGGTTTATCTGGTTTGCTTTAAGGATTTGATTAATGTTATTCCCTTTTAAAGATATGGAATTACTGTTTTGAATTGTCTTTGTTTTTGGGGTTTATTAAGATAGGGAATATTAAAATTATTGTACTATTAAGAGCAAGTTATTCGAACGAATGCAATCAAGGCCAGAATTGAAAAATCATCAAATGATTCAAAGTGCAGATTGTTCAAAGAAGCAGAAGAAACAGTAGATCATATACTCAGCTTGTGCAAGAAGATCACACAAACTGACTATAAACAATAACATAACACAGTCGCCAAAATAATTCACTGGAACATCTGTAAAAATTATCATTTGTCAGTAAACTGGTGGGAACATATAGTTGAAAAAAGTGCCGAAAATGAGGTTAAAATACCATGGGATTTCCAAATACAAACTGATAAAGTCTTGGCGCATAACACACCAAATTTAACTGTGGTTGAAAAGAAGAAAATGTAGATGACTGATGTGGCAAAACAGGGGATAGTAGAATAGAAGACAAAGAACTGGAGAAAATCACAACGTATCAAGATCTGAAAATCAAAGTTGAAAGATTATAGCATAAGCCGGTAATGGTGGTCCCAGTGGTTATCGGCACGCTGGGTGCCATACCAAAATGCCTTGGATGGCACTTAGAAAATCTGGGCATTGACAAAATTTCCATCTGTCAATTACAAAAGGCCTGGATCTGCACATATACTACGCCGATATATTATGACATCCTAGGTTCTTGGGAAGAACTCGATGCAAATGAAGGCCAACACCAGATAAAGAACTGGCAGCTGTGATTTCACATTGTTGTGTATACAATAATAATAGTGTGACTGCTGCATTTAGTTTAAAAAACTGCCAAGAGGTGTTACATGGTTTGCCCACCAGCAAACTCTCAGAAGCACCTTTTCCCTATCAAATCCAAACAACTGTACAGCCCTACAAATTATTGTTATTTTGTGACAGAAATTCAGTGCTGCCACAATAAAGCGATTTCTGTAGGAGGATAGGCAGCACACAGTCTCCTGCTTCTAAAAGCAAAGTGGCTGGGATGCTTCACTTCAACAGCTGATCTTGTGATTTCACTAGCTATTGCCACCTTCTATGTACCAGGAGAGTCCTAAAGGTGACATAATAACTAAGAACAACTGTGGTACTTTGAGGTCACTACTATGGAACCAAAGGCCTCACGGAGATGAAGCCAAGCCACCTCATACAGGCCTTTAAGTATAATCTATGGACATACAATCTTTCTGCTTGAAAATATATCTGAGAGTTTAATCCATGTACAGTCAGGACCAGAAATATTGGAACAAGGGTAACTGTTTTGGCAGTTGGCCTCTGTACACCACCACATTGGAGTTGAAAGGAAACACATCCAGATGGGAGCGAAGTCAGGACTTTCAGCTGTAATTCAAGGGGTGTGACAAAAGTGGGGCACCAACCATTCAGGAAGTACAGCCACACCCATCATTGGTGGCTCATAAGTAATGGAACGAATGGCTGACAAGCAGCTGCATGGCCAGGGGTGGCCTGTTTCTTGGGTACCCCATGACCAATCAAGTAGATAAAAGGCCTGGAGGTGGTTCTGAGTGTTACATTTGCATTTGGTAGCTGTTCACTGGAACTCCCAACACGAGGTCCAAAGAGGTGTCCATGCGAGTGAAGGAGCCATCATTAGGCTGAGGAAACAAAATAAACCCATCAGAGAGATAGCAAAAACATTGGGAGTGGCCAATACAACAGTTTGGAACATCCTGAAAAAGAAGGAATTAAATGGCAAGCTCAGCAACAGCAAAAGGCCTGGAAGACCACGGAAGACAACTAAAGTGGATGACCACATAATTCTGCTCATGGTGAAGAGGAACCCTTTCACAACATCTAGCCAGGTCAAGAACGCTCTTGAGGAGGTAGGCATGTCATTGTCAACATCTACAGTGAAGAGACGGCTTTATGAATGTAAATACAGAGGCTTCACAACAAGGTGCAAACCACTGGTAACGCTCAAGAACAGAAAGGCCAGATTAGACTTTGCCAGCAAACACCTTAAAAAGCCTGCCCAGTTCTGGAATAAGATTCTTTGGACTGATGAAACCAAGATTAAATTGCACCAGAATAATGGGAAGAGAAAAGTATGGAGAAGGAAAGGAACAGCTCATGATCCAAAGCATACCACATCATCTGTCAAACATGGTGGAGGCAGTGTTATGGCATGGGCATGTATGGCTGCCAATGGAACCGGGTCACTGGTGTTTAGTGATGACCTGACTGCTGATAAAAGCAGCTGAATTCTGAAGTGTACAGGGCTATACTTTCTGCTCAGATTCAGCCAAATGTTGCCAAGCTGATAGGACGCCGCTTCATATTGCAGATGGATAATGACCCAAAACATACAGCAAAAGCTACCCAAGAGTTTCTCAAGGCAAAGAAGTGGGATGTTCTTCAATGGCCAAGTCAGTCACCTGATCTCAACCCAATAGAGCATGCTTTTCACTTACTGAAGACAAGACTGAAGGCAGAAAGACCCACAAACAAGCAGCAGCTGAAGGCAGCTGCAGTAAAGGCCTGGCAAAGCATCTCGAGGGAGGAAACTCAGCATTTGGTCATGTCCATGGGTTCCAGACTTCAGGCAGTCATTGACTGCAAAGGATTTTCATCCAGGTATTAAAGGCGATCCTTATGTTTGTAATTATGTTGGTTTGTTCCATTACTTATGAGCCACCAACGATGGGTGTGTGTGTATGCCACTGGCTGTACTTCCTGAATGGTTGGTGCCCCACTTTTGTCACACCCCTTGAATTACAGCTGAAAGTCCTGACTTCACTCCCATCTGGGTGTGTTTCCTTTCAACTTCAATGTGGTGGTGTACAGAGGCCAACTGCCAAAACAGTTATCCTTGTTCCAATATTTCTGGTCCTGACTGTATGTGTATTGTATATAAAATACCACACATTTCTGTGGTTCCTAAGGCACTCAGGACCACACTGCTGAAACTGCACACTCCTGCTCAACCCAGTACAGTAATTCAGGTTCAAGCCAATGGTATGTGGATAATAAATACTTATGGATTTTACTGGTCCAGAGAGCACTATGCTTCATTATAATTTGCAACGGAAGAGAGAACGAGCATCAAAAATATTTCTGGCATATTTCTTATGGCACACACCCTACTACTTGTCTCCTTTTTAACCTATTTCATTCATACATTTAATTTGGTTTTTTATAAATGATAATCCACTAGAACCTATATAGAACCACACACACAGGGAACTACACTTGGAGGGCCGGAGGAGGCGGGCCTTCTCTGCCATTGCGCCTGCCTTATGGAAGATCCCCCCGCCCCCAAGTGAGGTCAACTCCATCCCTCCTCATTTTCCAGAACTCCCTCAAGACCTGGCTTTGTCATCAGGCCTGGGGTGGTCAGGGGACAGGTGAGATCTTGAGGTGGCTCCCTTGCTGACTGAATCTCTTGCTCTCGCTCTCTCCCTCTCTGTGTATGTGTTTTAACTTTTTTAATATGACTGTGTTTGACATGTTTATTGTTTTATACTTCTTTGCTGTACGCCGCCCAGAGTCACTTCTTGTGAGATGGGTGGCCATATAAATTTGATAAAATAATAAAATAATAAAGGCAGGGCAATAAATAAATAAATAAATAATAAATAACCTGGAATAACTTCAGCATAGCCAGTGGGAGAAGGCTGGGGAAGGATATGGTGCCCAAGAGGGGAAAGCCAGTTTTAAACAATGATTAAATGAATGTATGAATCTGAATTGCGTGAATGTCATTTCAAAACAGAAAAGCATCAAAGTATTGTGACACTGTTTCCACTAAGCAAGCTGATATCCCTTTTACGGTTCGGTTTAAGGATGTGGGGAGCCCCAGCCAGTTCATATGTACAAGAGTCTTGAAGAGAGCCAACCCAGCTTGCTGGAAAGCGCCTTTCCGCTGACGAAGCGATGGGCGGGGAGGCTTTCACTATCTCTTGGCGCCGACTAGCCCTGTTAATTAGTCTGTAGGCGGAGGCCGAACACAATGGCAAGTTAGAGCCGCCCTTCGCTTTCAGCACATGCACCACCTGCGGTAAACGCCACTGGAAAAAAAAAACTCCCCGCCAGACGCCACAATAGCTCGCGCCTTTACGCGGATGACCCTCCCACCCCAGGCCGGAGACTCGCCCCGGCCCGTCCAGAGAAGCCACGAGCTAGGCGCAAGGTCAGCAGGTGGCTGCTGCACCCGTCCCTGTTTCCATGCCAAGCCCCTGTTCGTTCGCGGTATTTTCAGGCGGGAAGCGCCGACAACAGAAAGGCAGAAAGAGAGGGAAGAATGCACGTGCGTCCGGGTCCGGCAAGGGCCAGGAGCGGCGCGAGCTTCTAGGTCAGGCACTGCGACTGCCCGTCTCCAGACTTTTAATAACTCATACGCTGATTCTACTTATTCCTTCTCTTGTTCTCTGACGCATCGCTTTGAACAGGCTGGGAGAGGATTTGCTTTAATGAACGCCCAATTTAAGTGTGCCGTGAAGCAAATGAAGTGAGTTTAATGGAAATTAACGAGATTTACTCGGGAAAAGGCACATCTAATGCTGCAATGCGAGTCACGGACTCTACGGGCAAGGGAAGCAATCAAAGGATGCTTATTTCCAAGTAAGCTCGCCGAATTCGGTCTGCACCATTGGCCACTTTCCCACTCCCGGCTGAAACAACTGCTTATGGTCCACGCAAGCCCCCTCCCGCTTCATACCAGGTGCTGGGGGGCTCTCCGACTGCAAGAACGGGGAGCCTTTTCGCTCCTTCTGGGATTCTCTTTTGACAGCGGTGGCAGCAGCGACTCCTCCAGGGCCGGGCTTTCTGCCGGTTGAAACAGCCGCTTCTTCGCGCTTCTTGCTCTGCTGCTTGCGCCGCTCTGCCTCGCGGAGGATGTCGAAAGGGTCGGACTCGTCGTCGAGCAGCTGGTGGAAGCGGTTGGCGACGGCACAGCCAAAGTTCTCCTGCATAGTTGTGGCGGCGGCCACGGGGCTGGCCAGCGCGCCTTTCATTGTCGTGGCAGCGGCAGCCGCAGCAGCAGCGGCGGCAGCTACCCCTTCCCGACTGCGACAGAAAGAAGCAAGTCCTCCTCAGCACAGCCCAAGTAACCACGCCATGGCCACTCGCCCGCCCCGGCCGACTGCACTGCCCAATCGACGCGCCAGCAATGCCTCCAGCCCTGCCTGATCAACCAATCCACACGCTCCGCTGCTTATCGCCCTACCCAATAATGCGCCTCACAAACGTGTAGAGTCATTGACCAATTAGCACCCGCAATTCCGCCTTAGTCAACCAACGAAAACACGGGATCCCCTCCGCTGAACAATTTCCCACGCCGCTGTCCGATGACGTAGAGCGTCTGTGGCGTCACGTGCTTGAGTATAGGGATTTTTTTTCCAGTACAGTATTATCAAAGTTCTGTCTAGGGGGAAAAGGATTTGACTGCTGCTTAACTACTATGGCCACACTGAAACTAATAGTGAAACATCAATAAATCACTCTATGTGAAGAAACTGACTGGTCCAATGGCTGAAGGTGGTCTTGAATCTCCCCAACAATTTAACGACATTGCACCCTGGCTCCTATGCAAATACGGACATTATATTAATGTGCAAGTGTGAAGAGCAAAAAAGTACAAATATTGTGTTAAAGTTAGAGCAAGATTAATTAAAAACACAGTTTTATGCAAACTTCCCACATTATTAAGCTGTGCTGTTTCAGCTTTTGCTTTAGGACTTCTCTATTTGTAACAGATTGGCAAAATAAAATCCATAGCCTTAAACTAATCAAAAGCATTTCATGATTTGTTTTTTGGACCTAACAAGAAAAGTTCAGGAAGTAATTTTTAGCAAGATTATTATATGCACAGAGATGGAAAGATTTCACGCTACCCACTATGGAGGAATGTTTGGTGAAATTGTTAGATCTTGCCGAGATGGATAAATTAACTTCTTTGATTATAGAAAAGACACTATCTAATTTGTGATATATGGCTTTGATGATTAGAGAGGATAGATTATAGAAAGAAGAGTATTATGATGTAACTTTAGAGAGGTTAAAATATAATTGTACTTATAACTGCTGTGAAGAATATTGGAAGCCATTTCTTTATATCTTTTTTCTTTCTTTTCTGTTTTTCTTCAACTTTTTTTCTTTTCTTGCACTGTTCGCTTTCTCTTTGCTTTCTTTTTCTTTTCCTTCCTTCCTTTATATTAGTTTTTATCTTTTTTAAAAGTTTCAATAAAAATCAAATAAAAAAACAAGCAGGTGGAAGATTTTAAAAAGTAATTTTTAGCCATATATGATTTATTTGAAAGGATATTAAAAATGTACATAATGAGCTTAACTTACCAGATATATACAGACACTATGGCAACTTAATACTGTAGACATGTCCATGTATTTTCCTTGTCAATACGATTGAAGAAGCTTGCCATTCCCTTCTTCCAGGATTGACTGACTGACAGATACCAGTTTATCCTACAACCCTAGCATTTCTTGCTAGTCATATGTTTAAGTAATAACCAGATCTGATTTTGCTTAGCTTTTTGAGATCAGCCAAGATCAGTTAGACACTTAAGCCAAATATCCCCTTTTATTATGCCAACCAGCTTGCATGAGATTTTTTCATTTATACAGTGAAACCTCAATTTAAAAACCTGTTGAGAGGAAGGGGTTTCCATTAAAACCGAAGGTCCATTAAATTTTAAAGGTACTTTTGTACATGCTTCTTAAGCCCATGTACCATTTTGCATGTGCTTAAAAGTATGCATCAGGCCTCCTGGTTCTTCCAAACCAACAAGGCTTGGCTCTATAGCTGCCATCTTGTCCAGCACCTCCCTCAGTTGCTATGGAGACAGCCAGGAAAAACCTGGTTACTTGCTCTAAGGGAGCAAAAAAGACTTGTGCAGCCTCCAAAACATCAAGCCTAAACCGCCTCACTGCATTGTGAATGGAATTTAAGGAAAGCACCTTCCCACTGCTATTGCACAATCTTTTCACTGGCTTTACTGCCTCTAATTTTCCCACTGGCACACCCATTCTCGTGATCTTCACAGAACCATTAAAAATGCTAGTTGATTTAATGGAATTTCTCCATTATTTATTTATTTATCAAATTTATATGGCCGCCCATCTCACAAAAAGTGACTCAGGGCAGCATACAACAATTGAATGAAAAAACAAATATATAAAAAACAATAATTATAAAAATATAAAATATATTATTAAAATTTAAAATATACAAATCACAAGGCACAGAGAGAGTGAATCCTAGCCGCCCAGAGTCCCCAGGTATAGAGGAGATGGGCGGTGATACAAATTTAAATAATAAATAAATAAATAAAAATATATCAACCGTAGTGGAGCCATCTAAGAATGTCTCCGGTTCCCTGGGACCCCCAGGCCTGGTGACATAACCAGGTCTTAAGGGACTTCCGAAACATTAACAGGGATGGAGGTAACCTGACTTTGGAGGGGAGGGAGGAGAATGTTTCATAAGGAAGGCGCCATGGCAGAGAAGGCCCACCTCCTGGAACCCACCAAATGTAAGTCCCTAGCAGATGGCACACGCAACATGCCTTCTCTGCCAGGGACGGGCTGATGTAATCAGGCAGAGGCAGTCCCTCAGATAACTGGGTCCCATATTTGAAGTGAATATCTATTATACCTGAAGTATCTGAAATTGTAGCATGTTAAATTGAGATTTTATTACATAACTATTTATATCCTGCCCTTCTGAGGTTAACATGCAACTCACAGCAGTTATCTGCAACCAGAATAATAAAAATACAAAAACAGTTTGTTTTTTTAAAAAAGAAAACAGAAGGATTAAATATATTTTTATATTTATTTGTTAAACAAATGCCTTCCTGAACAAAAAGGTCTGATAAGCTACAAAAAAACATCAACACAGCATCCAATGGGAGGGAGGGTGAGGAAATGTGAGTCATGGCATCACAAGACAAAGTACATGATCTACCTACTTACATTTGAAATCAAATACAAAAGGCTGGGGTTTGCATTGTGATGTCACTGCATGACGTAATTTCTTCATCATTGAGATGACCTGTGGATGCCTATAGCATCAAAAAACCTATGTGACATAATTGAGTGTGACTGGATAAATATGTGGATAGATTGAAGACTCATTGTTACCCCTGGGTTGGTGTACATGTACCCATAAGGGGGAAGACTTCAATCAGATGGTTGTGGCTGCCATTTTTACTCCTCTACAGACACCCCTGTCTTGTTTCCAAGTATCAGTCGGAGAGCAACAAGTGGTAAGTCTCCATGTCCTGCTTTCAAGCACCCTAGAGCAGAGCTTTCCAAACTTTTCATGTTGGTGACACACTTTTTAGACATGCATCATTTCGCGACACACTCTTACAGCAGGGCATCATTTCGCGACACACTCTTACAGCAAGGCACAAGGCAGGCACTAGGACCTGTGCGGAATCACAGCAGGTTTGGAGACAGCAGGGCACAAGGCAGGCACTAGGACCTGCGCAGAATCACAGCAGGTTTGGAGGCAGCCAGGCACAAGGCAGGCACTAGAACCTGCATGGAATCCTGGCAGGGCTCAGAGGCAGCAGCAGCAGCCCCGACACACCCAGACACTGCAGCAGACACACTAACACTAACGTGTCCCGACACACAGTTTGGAAAGCTCTGCCCTAGAGGCATGATTGGCCAGTATGAGAAATAAAATGGTAGAGTAAGATGGTCTTTGGCTTTACTATCTTGTTAGAAAAAAGTAGTCTTTTTGTCCAATACTAGAGAGCAAAATGACTAATATGAGAAAAGGTGTCAATAAAACGTTCAGGATCTAACTCCTTATAGCTTCAAAGATCATTATAAAAAATTTAATTTTAGTCCAAAACAGGTAAGTAATCAGCATAGTGTTGGCAAGGCAAACTTTAATATGATCCTGCAAGCACACAGCCAGCTGGTTGTTTTCACTCTGACTCAGTTGCAGTTTCCAAACATTCTTCAAAAGTAGCTCTAAACAGAACACATTCCAATAATCCAATTTTTATGTAACCAGGGCATGTGTCAGCATGGTTAGATCTTATCTCAGACACATTCCGGACAAAGTCATTTAAGATGACTGGATGAGAAATGTTAAGTGTGGATAGCTGAGCCAAAAGGATGTCAAGCACCTCACTTCATGCACTAGACAAGGATTAGATAACTTTACGGGTCCGTGGGCACGTTTCAAGATCTGAGCACATTTGTATTATTTATACAGAATACCTATGAAGACGGGAGATTTAACTCCAGTGTCTTTCAGATACTCGACTCCTTTCGTAAACCGAACGGCTTCTGGAACTCATGTTTACCGTTCCCGCACTCTGCTCTTTAAATACATCACATGATAAGAGATCAGATGGTGCTCCGCACAGCGCTCCTAGGAAGCTAGGGTGAGTTGGTCTTTGCAGAAGGCTGGACGCCAAACATCGCCTCTCACTTCGAAGCATGTTTGCAGCATATTTCACCACCAGCAAGAGAAAGGGTTCCCTCCAGCCGGGACCCATCGCTAATAACCAGACCGCTCGCATGAGGAAAGATGGAGGCCGGCTTTGATGAATACCGGCGGCCCACCCTCCCAGACAACTTTCGAATTCTGTTGGCTGGCGTCAGAAAATCTTAGCCAATGGGTGAACCCGAATACTCCGAAGCCCCACCCAGAGAGTCTCTTTTCTAAACTGCCCGCCTTTGAACCGAGGATGGTCGGCTCTGCCTTTCTTAGCGATTGGCTGGAAGTGCCTGTCACTCCCCTGACGTCTACAGCTGACTCGACGATTGGTTCCACCCAGGCGCGAAATGTAACGCGGGAAAGTCTAGGGCTCGGTAGTGGTGGTCGGGGTTACTGCTGTGGATGGTGAGAAGCCGTGATTGTTTCAGCGAGACGGGCAGAGACTGCATGGGATTGGCATCTCCACGAAGGAGTCTTCCTGCCATGGACACCTGAGGCATTCGTTTTTGGCCACCAAAGAAAAAGCCAAGAGAGGCGCCCGCGGGGGTACTGGCGGTACCAGCGCCCGCGGATCAAGAAGCAAGTATCTCGGACTGGTGCAGGATGTCTGAGCGGCCCGGCCCTCCGCCCGTTCTCGTGTGTTCGGGAAACTCCCCGAAGCGCGTCTTGGTCTCGGTCATCAAAACCACCCCAGTCAAGCCGCCGCTCATCAGCAGCGAGGATCCTGCTCGCGTCTCCGCGCCGCCGCCGCCGCCGCCGCCACCCATCCCTACCAGCCCGGGCTTCAGCGACTTCATGGTCTACCCCTGGCGCTGGGGGGAGAACGCGCACAACGTGACCCTCAGCCCTCCGCCCGCCGCATCTCAGCCTCTCCGCGAGGGAGGAGGCAACGGCGGCGGGCCTCGAGGTGCTGTTGGGCGTTCTGCCGGAGAGGATGAAGAAGCGGGCAGCCCAGACAGCGGCATTGGGAGCAGCGGGCACTTGAGGGTGAGTGAGGGCGGGAGGCGGCGGGGTTGAAAGCAGAGGCTGCTGGCCAGAGTGCGGGGAGGACAGCGCGGGCAGCGACGGTTGAGGAAAAGGTCTTCGGTTTAAAAGGATCCTTATTTGGAGTCTGAGGGCCCCCGCCCCTCGCTCCCGAGCGTCTCGCGGGGTTGCAGTTAAGTCACTTCCGCGGGTGATTCACCCTCCCAATGACGACACCTCCGCGCGCCAAAACCAGACTTTTCTTTAAATGTCGGCCGCGAGCTCTAGTGCGCGCCAGGCGCTCCCGGTCCTCCAGCGACGCAGGTGACGCGCCGGCTGCAGGGCTGCCCGCGCCCTTGGCCCCCTTTGCTTTCCCCTGGTTTACAGGGGCTCATTTACATTGTGGGTGGATGCGCTTCTTCCTTAAGGATAACGTAAAATGTGTGATAGTTAAGACAGGCTGTTAAAATCTTCTGGGGGGAGATGGGCGGTGGCAAAATTTGAAAAATAAATAAAATTGCCGCCCCCTGAAAATTCCTTCTGAAGAAATACGGGAAAAGCAACAAGAAGCAGGGTGTCATCTCAACCAGATATTCTTTTTCTTTTTTTAGTATTCTAAAAGAATCTTAATTAAAAACAGTTATGTACCAAGAGGGCCGCAGGTTCTTTAGCATCACAAGGACTAAAGTAGGTTTATTTGAACAGTACCATCAACAGATAAGTGTCCCCTGAATTAGCAGTGCATCCCAGATAATGAACTATCTGCACTCAATATTCTTTATGGCTTAGGAAATGAGAGTTATCTTTTCTTCCCTATTACCCCCTCTTCTACCCCCACTCTGTATAGTAGTTTTTGAGGGGGGAAATCTATTGATAATAGACTATTAATTTACTAGGATGGTATTAGAAGAGGTCGACCAAGAGCAGAGACAGTCCGAGATCTAATAAATGAGGGAGAACATTCATCTAGCAGAATACGTTGTAATGTCTGCAACAGAGTTTTTCCACGAGAGAAGTCTTTGCAGGCACACAAAAGAACTCATACTGGTAAGTGGAATGGATAAACATGTCTTAATAGACACAGTAGTGTAGATTTATTCGACTTGTCACTGAACAATCGTAGATGAGAACTCATAAACTTCAAGAGATTAAGATCTATATTGCCATGTTATGTTTTTGTTAGACTCCCATGAACTATTAATGTGTCATATGTGGATTGTGTTTTTCCATTGATCTTGATAGGGAGAAGCATTAATCCCACTGAATTTCTTCATTCCTTAGAATTTTCAGCCATTAAGGAGCTAGCTAAGTACTTCTAAACACTATTACAATAATTAATGTTGTACTTAATATATATTAATATGTCAACTAAATGCATGTGATTAACTTTTCCTGATACTTATTCTGTTCAATCCGTTGAACCTTAATTTGGAATCTTGTCCCTTGCTAAGGAAACTTTGTATATAAATACAACATTTTTTTTCAAGAAGGTATGAAACTGGTAGGAAGTTTGTTTTGCTGTAAGTTTTTAAACTGTCTAGAAAAGGACTATAGTCAAGCAGCATACTTGCGAAAAAAAATTTAGTTTGTCTCAAATTTTTAGCATCCTTTCAAAGTAATAAAATAGAGTTAAAAGAATAACAACATAAATCAGGCAAGTTCTGGCAAATTTTATAAAAATGAGAAGGACTTAGTTTATTTTATGCAAGAAATCACTGGAAGAAGCTCAGAAGATGAATATGATTTTTTTCCCCTTAGGTGAAAGACCTTATTTGTGTGATTACCCAGAGTGTGGGAAAGCTTTTGTTCAGAGTGGGCAACTTAAAACACATCAGCGTCTCCATACAGGAGAGAAACCTTTTGTCTGTGCAGAAAATGGTGAGCCATGAGGAAATTGCTTTCGCTCAACCTGTTATGAATAACAGTCTTGAAAATAAGCCAACAAAAATTCCTACTTTTCATCTTTTTTTACTAGAACCAGGTATCCTGTGTTTGGCCACGAATAGCTTGGAAACACAAGATAGCTTTTAAGCAGTATAGTTTAAAAATTAAAAAAACTTCTTAACTATGTAAGTTGGCAAGGGGCAGAGTTCAAGGATAAGCTCACCTTTCTGTGCTCCAGCAAAAAAAAAAATAACCTGACCCTGGAAGACAGAGAAATTCCTCTCTAATATCCCCCTTACTCATTTGTCTTCTTAAAGATAGATAGAAAGGATTCTATTTATTTAGGTATGCAAGAGGATATAAATGTGATTACACACAAGAAGCTGGGAAATGAGCTTCATATTTATTTATTTATTTATTTATTAGAACATACTAATCGGAAATAAAACTTTTATATATATATATAAAATGATTGTGCGTGATCTCTTTTGAGCTGAAGGTTGCAACTGACCTTTGAGTGGTATGTCAGGAATCAAACTCCAAAAAGTGAGGAGAGAACAAAGATAAAAAACATAGCCAGCACAAAAACTAAATTTCATTTAATTTTAATGTAAGTTAATTTTAATGTAAGTTTAAATTAGATTCAGCTGATATGATTACTTTTAATGTATATAATTCCCTTATTGTCACATTCAAGCCTACAAATCAACAAAGACTTTTGGTTACATTAAGGTGGCCACAGCCAAAGTTGGGGGAGCTCTTGTAATCCTGAGACCATAGTTGTACACTTCTGTTATAAAAATATATTAGCTTTAAACATGGGTAATTATGCAATGGCTTTGTTTCTGACGGATATTTTCTTAAATTAAGGATGTATAAGCAGATTCACACATGCAAACCGTCATTGTCCCAAGCATCCGTATGCAAAATTAAGACGAGAAGAACCTACAGATACACTGAACAAAAAGCAAACTGCAGACAACAAAGCTGTTGCTGAATGGCTGGCAAAGTAAGTATTCTACATAAAATATAGCATTAAGAATTGAAACAATTTAATTGAATTAACCCTAACAGTCACATGTTAACCGACTGTCCTGTATTCCATGCAACACTGGACAGGATGCTAATAAAAGCTTCCTATTCTTTGCTACCTTGGGGTGGGTGGGTGAGGGCAGTTGCAATTCTTGTCTTAGCTTGGGAACTAGTTGGCTTTAATATTTCAGTGATGGTTTTGTAATGCTCAGTTTTATCTTTTTTTTTAATAAGAATTTTATTGAGTTTAAAGCAAAGACAAAAAACTACAAAAAAGCAAAAAACTACAAAAAATAAAAAAGAATAAAAAATTATAAAGTGAGAAACACAAGAAAAAAGAATTTTTTAAAGATTACATAGAAAGGTGACTTCTGACTTTCAACAGGAAGAATATACAGCAATTTTCATAATCAATCCCTTACTCTATATTTATTTATTTATTTGTTTGTTTGTGCAATTTATCCCCCACCCATCTCCCATACAAGGGACTCTGGGCGGGTTACAACAAATAAAATTTAAAAACACTACAAAATATCTAAAAACACAACAAGCATAAAATAAATAAAGTCCAAGATGGATTTGGAACCACAGAGTAGATCAGGGCTTTTCAAAGTGCCGCCACTGGCGACACGCCAGCGGCGACGGCGCGGGGTGGGCGCACGTTGGCGGCACGGGGGGCGTGCAGTAGCGCGCACGTGCATGGTGGCCGCCGTGCACGCGCGCGCCGCCGCTTCCGGGTGGTGTGGCAACACACCACGCTTTGTGTGGCGCACACTTTTGTGTCGCGACACACAGTTTGGAAAGCTCTGGAGTAGATCATGGTGCTACGGGGCCAGGCAACCCCACGAGGCACTACCACCTCCGTTGTCCCAGGCCAGGCGGGACAAACCAATATCACATTATTTCTATAAATCTTTCCATTAACACATATACAAATCACTAATGCAATTGCTCCTTCCCCTTTAAAAAATATATAGTAAAGGTAAAGGTTTTCCCTTGCACAGTCATGTCCGACTCTAGGGGCTGGTGCTCATCTCCGTTTGTTAGCCGAAGAGCCAGCGCTGTCTGAAGACGCTTCCGTGGTCATGTGGCCGGCATGACACACGCGGAACGCTGTTACCATCCCACCGAAGTGGTACCTATTTATCTACTTGCATTTGCATGCTTTCGAATTGCTAGGTTGGCAAGAGCTGGGGCGAGTGCGAGACCTCACTCCGTCACGCAGCGCTCGGGTCTCGAACCACCGACCTTCCGATCGACAAGCCTGGCATCTTAACCACTGAGCCATCGCGCCCCCATAATAATATAATAAATAATAATAAATGTATATTTATATAAATTTCTAAATCAACTTCCCTCCCCAAGACATTTATTTGTTTCCTTCCCACCGCTATTCTATATATTTCTGTCCACTATAATAAAAGTCAAATTATAAAAACATATAAATTGTCTACTTTTATAATTAATAACACTACAATAATCTTAATCCAATTAAAACTAAAAACCAAGCAATTATTATACCTTATGAATACCTTATTAGTCTTACAAATCAAACAAACCTTTAAAAAATCTAATAAATCTTAATCATTAAAGAAAGATGAAATCGTAATAACCTCATTATCAATCCACTTACACATTCTTAATTTTGCCCCACCTCAAAGTATACCAGGGCATTTACATATCTCCCTATTACACCCAAGGCATCTTTCTTGCAAAAATCAAAGCCCAACTGCTCCCCTTAAAATCTCAGACTTCTCAGCAAAAAAAACTCCCACAAAACTGCAGCTCAGACTGTCGCCTTAACCACTCACCACCAAAATATAATCTTCATCTGGCATTATTTCAGTCTTACTATCAGTTCCACCCTTATAAAAATCTTCATCTTCTTCCATAACATCTTCAGCCAGATAACACAGCTTAGAAGTAATTTCTTCTCCAAAGTCCTGAATAGTCTGCAAAATGGGTTGACAACACTCTAAAACAGTGCTTTCCAAACTGCCGCCGTTGGCAACACACCAACGGCAGGGGCACGCGCGGCAGCCTCATGTTTTCCACGGAAGTGCTGATGGTGTGCCGCCATGCACGCTGCCGCTTCTGGGTTGTGTTGCAACACACTAAAGTGTCGCAACACACAGTTTGGAAAGCTATGCTCTAAAAAGATCTCTTTAAAGGTCTGCTCAGGCTCATAACAGGTCTCTGAAAAAGCCTCCTCATCTTCCATGTTTCAGGCAGTAAATTATGGCACCCCCTAGATACTTGACTCACGCAGATAGGAGTTAATAGGTTTTCGCACAGCAGCGGTGTCCTTATGTGTCACATGAAAACCTGGCAGCGCGCCGTCAGCCCTTCCAGGTTTTCTCACGACACACCTGGGCCCCGTAGGCAACACAATACTGTGTTGCGACACACAGTTTGGAAAGCTATGCTTTAAGGGCTGCAACACAGCTTGGAAATTCCCGGCGAAGTCTTACCAGTCAATCGCGCACGCTGTCCATGAACTCCTGGCTACAACTTGCTGTCTGGAGGACAAATAGGTCAATTCCAGTGTTTTTCTTGGTCCAGAAAAACATTCTGGGCTACAGGAGAAACCAGCCTATGCCCGAAAAAACTGCCATGATGCCAGTTCTGCCCGCAGAGCTTGCAGGCAAAGCTGCTCAGTCCACCATATTCCCACCAGAAGCCCCTAATGCTCAGTTTTATCTTTACAGGTATTGGGAAATGAGAGAACAACGCACTCCTACATTGAAAAGTAAATCTATTCATAAGCCTGACCAAGAGCAGCAAGATCCCATGGAATATCTTCAGTCTGAAGATGAGGAAGAGGAGGAAAAAAATACTGCTCATTCATCCCTTTGTAGCCGCCTTCAAGAACAACGTGAACGCTTACATGGGGCACTGGCACTTATTGAGCTTGCAAACTTGGCTGGAGCCCCACTGCGACAGTAATAGAAGAACTGGAGCTGTGGTTTAACAAAATGTACTGAGTTTTGTTACTTAAACCAGTTCGCTTCTGGCATAAGCTAAGCACCTTATTGGCTTCCATAGGCTGCTATTATGTAGAATTTATGAAGAATGTTGTTACCCTAGAAAATGGGGTAAAAGAATTGCACTTTTTATATGGTAAAGCTTTTAAAGTATTTTGTAAATAGGAGATTGTGTGATGCAGTGTAGAACATGATCATCTTACAGAAAGCTAGATTTGCAAGGTTAGGGCTGTGCTTTTAATCACAGTTGTATGGAAGTACAGTGGATATAAAAGGTCTACACAACCCTGTTGAAATGCCAGGTTTTTGAGATGTGAAAAAAATCAAACCAAGATAAATCACTTCAGAATTTTTTCCACCTTTAGTATAACATACAAGCAGTACAATTCAATTGAAAAACAAACTGAAATCTTTTAGGGGGAAAAATAAAAAACTAGAATAACGTGGTTGCATAAGTGTGCACACCCTTAAACTAATACTTCGTTGAAGCACCTTTTGATTTTATGACAGCATTCAGTATTTTGGGGTAGGAGTCCATCAGCACGGTACATCTTGCCTTGGGAATCTTTGCCCACTCTTCCTTGCAGAAGTGCTCCAAATCTGTCAGATTGCGGGGGCATCTCCTGTGCACAGCCCTCTTCAGGTCACCCCACAGATTTTCAATTGGATTCAGGTCCGGGCTCTGGCTGGGCTATTCCAGAACTTTGATCTTCTGGTGAAGCCATTCTGTTGTTTATTTGGAGGTATACTTTGGGTCGTTGTCATGTTGAAAGGTGAAATTCATCTTCAGCATTTTAGCAGAGGCCTGAAGGTTTTGTGCCAAAATTGACTGATATTTGCAACTGTTCATAATTCCCTCCACCTTGACTAATGCCCCAGTTCCAGCTGAAGAAAAGCAGCCCCAAAGCATAATGCTGCCACCACCACGCTTCACTGTGGGTATTGTGCACTTTTGGGGATGTGTAGTGTTGTTTTTGCACCAAACATACTTTTTGGAATTATGCCCAAAAAGTGCAACCTTGGTTTCATCAGACCATAACACATTTTCCCACATGCTTTTGTCATACTTGATGTAGGTTTTGCAAAATGTAGCCGGGCTTGGATGTTTTTCTTTGTAAGAAAAGGCTTCCGTCTTGACACCCTACCTCACAGCCCAGACATATGAAGAATATGGGATATTGTTGTCACATGTAGTACACAACCAGTACTTGGCAGAAATTCCTGCAACTCCTTCAATGTTGCTGTAGGCCTCTTGGCAGCCTCTCTGACCAGTTTTCTTGTTTTTTCATCAATTTTGGAGGGACATCCAGTTCTCGGTAATGTCACTGTTGTGCCATATTTGCTCCACTTGTTGATGACTGTCTTCACTGTGTTCCATGGTATATCCAATGCCTTGGAAGGTATCAGTCAGGAGAAGGGTACAAAAATATTTCCAACAATGAGATCCCTTTGATGCTTTGTAAGCTCTTTGCAGACCATGGCTTTTGCTGTAAGAGGCAACTGAGTAAATGTCAGAAAAATCCTACTAGAACAGCTGACCTTTATATGGGCTTGATCAGAGTCACTTTAATTGATGGCAGGTGTGTACTGACTACTATTTAACATCAGTTTGAATGTGATTGGTCAATTCTGAACACAGCCACATCCCTACTTACAAGAGGGTGTGTACATTTATGCAACCACGTTATTCTAGTTTTTTATTTTTTCCCCTAAAAGATTTCAGTTTGTTTTTCGTTTGAATTTTACAGCTTATATGTTATATTAAAGGTGGAAAACATTCTGAAGTGATTTATCTTGGTCTGATGTCTTTACATTTCAAAAACCTGGCATTTTAACGGGTGTGTAGACTTTTTTATATCCACTGCAAGTCACTGCAATCAGTGAAATTTGCCTCCATAAAAACAGTGTTTAAAGTTGGGATGCCAGTCATTCTTTGTTTCAGTTCTCACAGGAAGCACTTTCTGAACTTGTATGGAATAATGGTACATTCAATGAAAAATAATAGTTTTTTAAAAAAAAATTGGATGTAATCAGTGATGTACCCGTGCTGTTTTGAAGATATTTTATCTAATATTACTGACAGATGCTAGAATGTCTTAACTTTATGGCAGCATAGAAGAAATTAGGTAAATTTTCATTTAGAATCTTCTCTGTGACTGCTGACATGGAGGCTGACTTTGCTTTTATGGACAGATACCTTAAAGGTCTTTTGGTTGAGCAGCACTTACTGTTCCCAGTATAAATATGGGAATATATGCACATTGTTGGACTCTTCTATAACAGTGATTACTCTTGCAAATTCTAGGCATTGTGGTAACACTTCAAGTGTGGGTTTCTATCAGAGCTCTTAAACCCTGCAACAATGGTGTTTGTGTTTTGTTCATGGGGATATTTACAGGGTAGCATTGGTTTTTAAGTGTATTTTAGAATTTCACTAGCAAACACTAAAATACTGCTTCAGAACATTTTCCCGCATATATTTTTTTGCATGATGCCACCTTATTACTTTACCTGAAACTTACAAGCCAAGTTTGTTTTCACTAATTGTAGCTTTCAGCAGTAGTTACAAGTGTGGGGTGTTTAGGCTGTATTCTTTCCCTAAGTGAAGGTATAGTATAGCACTTAGTGCTTTTGATCCCTGAAAGGAAAACGAAAGTTTTAGTGGAATACATTAGAAATAGTTTTAAGTAATTTATCATATGACAGGTGTGTGCCTTGCTAGCTGTCTGTACACAAAAAGAGTACAAGTGCATTATATAGGCTAACATAATTCTGATTTTAGGAAGAGTAAAGGCTTCTGGCATCAACGATATTTATCTAAATAACTTTTTTCAATGATGCAAGCTAGTACTGGATGAAATTTCTTCCTAGTTCCAGTTATACTTTGATATATCCTAGAGTTACATATTAATATTGGCAAATGGCTATAAAACAGAAAGGTAGTGCAGTTTATGAATTTGAATCAAAGTTTTACTTTTGGGGTTAGGTTTTTCTGACACCTTCATCCTTAAAACAAAGCACTTCAACTTTGACCTTTGGGCTACATTTAAAGTTATATTGAATCATTTAGAAAATCAATGTAAACTTTGATGCTTTCTCTGAATCTGATTTAGCAGCAGAGAAAGGCATTTGCACTTCATGGAATCCAGTTGATACCATTGTATGAGTAAATTTATGATTATATTGCCCAGCTATGAAAACAAGGCCTAGTTTGATGATGCACAAACATTTCCCCCCGAATTAATATTTTATTTACACTGAGTGCATATTGAAAATATGTATTTACTTAAAACACATTTGGCCTAGCTATAGGCAAGTCAAGCTGCTTTACCAATTATGTATAAAATACATCTTTGGCGGGGGGGAACTCCAGATAACCATTTGTAAAAAGTTGGGTTTTAAAAAGTAAAAGTTCAAGAATTCTCTGCTGTGTATGATTAAGCTGTACTTGTGGCATGAGTTAAAATGCTGTAATTCTAATAAGCTTTGAATAAAATGTTGCCTGAATTTTAAATTTATATTCATGGTAATGGCATGGATTGTCATTGCGGTGTAGGGGCCTGTGTGTGTGTGTGTGCGTGTGTACATGCCTTTGAGTCATTGTTGACTCCTGTTCCTGCACTTTTCTTGGCAGGATTTCATAAGTGGTTTGCCACTGCCTCCTTCCTAGGGCTGTGAGACAGTGACTGGCCCAAAGTCACACAGCTAGCTTCATCCGTAAGGCAGGACTAGAACTCAAGAGTCTCCAGTTCAGGGCTTTCCAAAGTTTTCCCGCGGCGACACACCAACCGCCGTTGGTGTGTCGCCGCGGGAAAACCCGGAAGCGCTGATAATGATCAAGGGGGCGTGGTGGCTCAGCGGGTAAGACGCCAGGCTTGTCGATCGGAAGATCGCAAGTTCGGAGGTTCGAATCCCTAGCCCTGCGTGCGGAGTGAGCTCCCGCACTTGCCCCAGCTCTTGCCAACCTAGCAATTCGAAAGCATGCAAATGCAAGTAGATGAATAGGTACCACTTCGGTGGGTAGGTAACAGCGTTCCACGCGTGTCATGCGGCCACATGACCGTGGAAGCGTCTTCAGACAACGCTGGCTCTTCGGCTAACAAACGGAGATGAGCACCGGCCCCTAGAGTCGGACACGACTGCACAAATGTGCGGGGTGAACCTTTACCTTTACCTTTATGCAAAGCTTTGGACGTGTGTCAGCATACTTTATTTCACGAACAAATTACCTAAATACATTTCCTCTGTAGGGAAATTCTTCCTATTCCTTGTAGCTGTCTTTTTGTCTGTCCTGGAATGTTTGGTCTAGTGGTTAGCAATGGGCTAGAATCCAGAAGACCGTGAGTTCCAGTCCTGCCTTAGGCATGAAAGCCGGCTGGGTGACCTTGGGCCAGTCGCTCTCAGCCCAACTCACCTCACAGGGTGGTTGTGCGGAAAATAGGAGGAGGAAGGAGTATTTGGTATGTTCCCCGCCTTGAGTTATTTATAAAAAAATAAAGGGATAGAAAATACGTACATACCTACATACATACATACATACATACATACATACATACATACATACATACATTTCCTCTGTAGGAAAGTTCTTCCTATTCCTTGTAGCTGTCTTTTTGTCTGTCCTAGAATGTGGCAAGTATAACTTTCTTGAGATAGTTATAGAGTCCCCTATTCGGGGAGATGGGCAGGGATAAATTAAATAAATAAATAAACTTTCTGTATTCCAAATATTTTTGGAATTCAGTATTCCAAATGTTGACACCATCAATATAAATTGGCATTCTGATACTTTGTGCATTATTGCTTTCCTTATTTCTAACTAAATTTGTTTTTTTCACAATAGTAACAATGTAGACAGTTTTTTTTTAAGGGACAAAAATATTTTTTTCAAACTGCAGCCAATTCAGAATCCCTCTGCATATATTTGAATAAAGATTGTTATATTATGTTGATATTAAATGTGGTGCAATCCTTCATTCACAGTCTGAATTGATCCAGATTCTAATTAAGGCAAGGTAAAAAAAAGGTAAAGGATTCCCCCCGCACATTTGTGCAGTCGTGTCCGACTAAGCTAAGTTAGCAAAACTGGTTTTCATCATAGGAGTAATTATTGTTACAGATTTATTCACACTTTATCCCCAATGTTTAGAGCATTCATTATTACACACAAACACACACAATTTGAATGCCCTTGTACCTATGTCTGTGAAATTTAGCACATATTTATATCTAACACAGTTTTCCTGTCAGTTTCATTGCATTTTGCTGAAAACCCAAAAAAGTTCCAGGCGTCTGCACATTTGGTTTTCTCACACTAAAATATTGGATAACAGAATTCCATTTTAGGGAGCTCTATTTTTTTTCAATCTCTTATGGAACCAGGTATCAAATTGAATTGGTTTAGATCTGGAATGAGTAGAATAATTGGGTCATTGAATTAGGTTGCATGTTCTATGCGCACCCCTTGTTGTTCAGTCGTTTAGTCATGTCCGATTCTTCGTGACCTCATGGACCATAGCGCGCCAGGCCTTCCTGTCCTCCACTGTCACCTGGAGTTTACTCAAATTCATACTCATTACATCGGTGATGCTATCTAAACCATCTCATCCTCTGCCGTCCCCTTCTCCTTTTGCCTTCAGTCTTTCCCAGCATCAGGGTCTTTTCCAGTGAGTCCTCTCTTCGCATTAGGTGGCCAAAGTATTTGAGCTTCAGCTTCAGCATCTGTCCTTCCAATGAGCAGTCAGGGTTGATTTCCTTTAGGATTGACTGGTTTGACCTCCTTGCAGTCCAAGGGACTCTCAAGAGTCTTCTCCAGCACCACAGTTCGAAAGCATCAATTCTTCGGCGCTCAGCCTTCCTTATGGTCCAACTCTCACAGCCATACACATTACTACTGGAAAAACCATAGCTTTAACTATACGGACCTTTGTCGGCAAGGTGATGTCTCTGCTTTTTAATATGCTGTCTAGGTTTGCCATAGCTTTCCTCCCAAGGAGCAAGCGTCTTTTAATTTCATGGCTGCAGTCACTGTCTGCGGTGATCTTGGAGCCCAAGAAAATAAAATCTGTCACGGCTTCCATTTCTTCCCCTTCTATTTGCCAGGAAGTGATGGGACCAGATGCCATGATCTGGGTTTTTTTAATGTTGAGTTTCAAGCCAGCTTTTGCACTCTCTCCTTTCACCCTCATCAAGAGGCTCTTTAGTTCCTCTTCACTTTCTGCCATTAGGGTGGTTTCGTCTGCATATCTGAGGTTGTTGATATTTCTCCCGGCAATCTTAACTCCATTAAGTTAAGTTAAATCTTAAATTAAGTTAAGTAAAATACTGCTGAAGCCTAGCTTGTAGGATTTTGAGCATAACCTTGCTAGCATGTGAAATGAGCGCAATTGTACGGTAGTTTGAACATTCTTTGGCATTGCCTTTCTTTGGAATTGGAACGTAAACTGACCTTTTCCAATCCTGTGGCCAGTGTTGAGTTTTCAAAATTTGTTGGCATATTGAGTGCAGCACTTTAACAGCATCATCTTTTAGGATTTTAAATAGCTCAGCTGGGATACTGTCTTCTCCGCTAGCTTTGTTGATAGTAATGCTTCCTAAGGCCCACTTGACTTCACTCTCTAGGATGTCCGGCTCAAGGTCAGTGACCACACCATCGTATTTATCAGGGATATTAAGATCTTTCTTGTATAGTTCTTCTGTGTATTCTTGCCACCTCTTCTTAATCTCTTCTGCTTCTGTTAGGTCCCTGCCTTTTTTGTCCTTTATCATGCCCATCTTTGCACAAAACGTTCCCTTGATACCTCCGATTTTCTTGAAGAGATATCTAGTCTTCCCCATTCCATTGTTTTCCTCGATTTCTTTGCATTGTTCATTTAAGAAGGCCTTCTTATCTCTCCTTGCTATTCTCTGGAATTCTGCATTCAGTTGTTTATATCTTTCCCTTTCTCCCTTGCCTTTTGCTTCCCTTCTTTCCTCAGCTATTTGTAAAGCCTCATCAGTCAGCCACTTTGCTTTCTTGCATTACTTTTCCTTTGGGATGGTTTTAGTTGCTGCCTCCTGTACAATGTTACGAACCTCCATCCATAGTTCTTCAGGCACTCTGTCTACCAGATCTAATCCTTTAAATCTATTCCTCACCTCCACTGTATATTCATAAGGGATATGATTTAGGTCATACCTGTTTGGTCTAGTGGTTTTCTCTACGTTCTTCAATTTAAGCCTAAATTTTGCGATAAGAAGCTCGTGATCTGAGCCACAGTCAGCTCCAGGTCTTGTTTTTGCTGATTGTATAGAGCTTCTCCATCTTTGGAGGCAAGGTATATAATCAATCTGATTTCGGTATTGACCATCTGGTGATGTCCATGTGTAGAGTCGTCTCTTGTGTTGTTGGAAAAGAGTGTTTGCTATGACCAGCGTGTTCTCTTGACAAAACTCTATTAGCCTTTGCCCTGCTTCATTTTGTACTCCGAGGCCGAACTTGCCTGTTATTCCGGTTATTTTTTGACTTCCTACTTTAGCATTCCAGTCCCCTATGATGAAAAGGACATCTTTTTTTGGTGTTAGTTCTAGAAGGTGTTGTAGGTCTTCATAGAACCGGTCAACTTCAGCTTCTTCGGCATCAGTGGTTGGGGCATAGACTTGGATTTCTGTGATGTTGAATGGTTTGCCTTGGATTCGAACTGAAAGCATTCTGTCGTTTTTGAGGTTGTACCCCAGTACTGCCTTTCCCACTCTTTTATTGACTGTGAGAGCTACTCCATTTCTTCTAAGGGATTCTTGCCCACAGTAGTATATATAATGGTCTCCTGAATTAAATTCGCCCATTCCTGTCCATTTTAGTTCGCTGATTCCCAAGATGTCGATGTTCAATCTTGTCA
This sequence comes from Charina bottae, assembly GCA_023362775.1. Classification (NCBI taxonomy): domain Eukaryota; kingdom Metazoa; phylum Chordata; class Lepidosauria; order Squamata; family Charinaidae; genus Charina; species Charina bottae. The sequence continues at coordinate 214,653,156 of JALMGJ010000002.1, read as the reverse complement.
TCTCATGTTTGACCACATCCAGCTTACCTTGATTCATTGATCTTACATTCCAGGTTCCTATGCAATATTGTTTTGTTGTTTTATAAAATTTGTGATCAGAGTTATGGAAAAATATTGAGAGACACGCAAACTGAAAGCTTGCAGTAAAACGTTGCTTTATTTAAAACAAAAGAAAAAGAAAAACACTCAGCCAGTAAAACCACATGGCTGATCAGCATAAGCTACTTACATTGAGATAGCAGAGCAGAGTAGAGAGAGAACAAAAGCAGAGATAACACTTTTAAAGCTTTTTACAATTGCAACTTGGCCATACCTAAGTGGACAGGATCTGGCATGTGACCAAACACCTAGGCAACAGATTCCCAATATGGGCAAAGCTTAAACAGGTAATTCTGATTGGCTCAAACTCCCAGACTAGCTGGCTCCAAAGCAAATTATCATTCCTGAGAAAGGGGGGTGAACATGTGCTTTCAGAGCCCAGAAAGAAACTTCAAGGCTTGGCTTTTTTAAAAACTCAGCCCCATATTCTAAAGACATAAAAAATATATGCAACATATTGTTCTTTACAGCATCAGACTTTCCTTCCACTTCCAGACACATCCACAACTGAGCGTCCTTTCGGCTTTGGCCCAGCCGCTTCACTCTTTCTGGAGCTACTTGGAATTGCCCTCCGCTCTTCCCCAGTAGCATATTGGACACCTTCCGACCTGAGGGGCTCATCTTCCGGTGTCATATCTTTTAGCCTTTTGATACTGTCCATGGGTTTTCTTGGCAAGGATACTGGAGTGGTTTGCCATTCCCTCCTCCAGTGGACCATGTTTTGTCAGAACTCTCCGTCATGACCTGTCCATCTTGACCTGACTTCATTGAGTTACGCAAGCCCCTTCGCCACGACAAGGCAGTGATCCATGAAGGGGATGTGCACCCCTAGTACAGGCCAATTGCAAGGTAAAATGGAAATATATAAAAATATGGTTACATGGATAGAATCTTGTCTGCATTTACATGGAAGTAAAATTTAATTGAAATAAATTCTTTAACTTTGAATTAACAGGAACTGGATCTGATTGCCTGGATGTATCTTTTCATAAATAATTTTTGTCAACCATTTTAGCCCTTCCAGGTAAACCAGACAGGAAACATGACTAGATTAACTAGTTCTACTTGTTGGGAATCTCAGGAATCAACTCAGCATTGTCTCACAAGCATAAAGGGGCTTTTCTAGTAAAATGTATCTCTACTGTGTTTGTGGGACGTGCCTGAGTCACCTGACTTCCGCTTCCTGCTCCTTCTCCGACTCGGAGAGAGTCAATCTCCATCTTGCTCTCTTCCAACACACATGTGCACTTCAGGGGGGCCGCTAAAATGCGGGTCCCATCCGAATATCTCGCACGCACCGGAGCTGATTAAGTCTTTTTCCACCGTGAATCTGCTTGTAACCAGATCTACAGAATAAATGTAAGCTATCTTTATCTTTCTTCATCTAACTAACGTGTGAAGACTGCATTCATTTCTGAACACAATTAAGCTTTAAATTTAACCAAGGGTACCCAAATACCCTTGGGTACACGTTTCTTACTCTGCTAGATCTTTGTTTGCTGCTTGGAGTTCTTATTCTAACCTTTAAGAATCCAGCAAGGGTTATGGGTCCAGCATTCCCAGCATTCCCAATACAAGACCAGTACAAACCAGTGCAGTACTGATCTCTTGAAAAGTTTTTTTTTGTTGGCCTCACAGCCACAAAAAGGGAAGCTGCTTTGCTCATTTAAAAAGCGAAGTTCAGAAAACTTTTTTTCTTCTCTCTCAACAATGGAGAAGGAGGAATGGCTTTCCCAGTTGCCCAGACTAACTGAAGATAATTATTCAGCATGGCTGTTCAGATTAAGAATACAGCTAGATTTTGAAGACTGTCTGGATGCTCTGGATTCACCAGAACCAAAACCAGAGGATGGGGAGGAAGCCAATAAACAATGGACGAAAAAGGATAAAAGAGCTAAAATTCTAATTGCTAGTTCTCTTCCAGATCAAAGATTAGCAGAGATTAAAAATATTTCCACTGCTAAGGAAATGATTGAGAATTTGTGCACCTTATATTCAAAAACTGATGATCAGAAGGTGATCTCTTAAGAGAACGGCATGCATATAAATTGGAAGACAATGGAAATGTTAATGGCCACTTAATAAAAATGCAAGCAATATTTGATCAACTAAGAATCTTATGAATGAAAACTTAAAAATGTCTTTTTTGCTGATAAAAGATAAAAGTCCCCCCCCCTGCACATTTGTGCAGTTGTGTCCGACTCTAGGGGCCGGTGCTCATCTCCGTTTGTTAGACGAAGAGCCAGCGTTGTCCGAAGACGCTTCCACGGTCATGTGGCCGGCATGATGCACGTGGAACGCTGTTACCTTCCCACTGAAGTGGTACCTATTAATCTACTTGCATTTGCATGCTTTCGAATTGCTAGGTTGGCAAGAGCTGGAGCTAGTGCGGGAGCTCACTCCGCACGCAGGGCTAGGGATTCGAACCTCCGAACTTGCAAACTTCTGATCAACAAGCCTGGCGTCTTACCCGCTGAGCCACCACGCCCCTTTTTTGCTGAGCATGTTGCCAAATAGATTCTACCCATCTGTTGCCAGTCAAAACCTAGAAGGGAAGAATCTATCTCAACTTCTGGGAGCCATAAGGTCAGAATCTCGCAGGCAAGAGAATCTGCATAACAATAGAGAGTCTAGCAAAGACATGGGTTACCTAGCAACAAAGGGTAAACATGAGCTAGGACCATTGGTGACTCATCACAAACACAAATGGCCTATTGTGTGCCATGCTTGCAAGAAACCAGGGCATTTTGCCAGATTTTGTAAAAACAGAGACAAGAAGGATTTTTCAAAAGGAAAATCGTCTTCTAAAAATGGAAAAGGTCTGCACTCTGTTTTTAAGACTGAGACTGTCCTTAAAACAGATACCAATGAGTGTCCTAGACGATGGGTAATTGATTCAGGGGCCAGCAGACATCTATGTGGCAATAAAAATTATTTTTGTGAGCTAGATGAAAAACCACAAGGAAGCATTACATTGGCAGATGGAAATTCAATTTTAATCCAAGGAAGAGGGAGTGTGCCATTGCGATGCTTCAGTGGAAGTGAACACAAAGATCTCATAGCAAAAGATGTTTTCTTTTGTACCAGGCCTGGAAGCCAATTTTCTCAGTGTCCCAACATTGAATAATAAAGGTTTCATTGTGATCTTTAATGCAAATGGGCAATGTAAAGTCACCAGTGGAGGAAAGATTTATGTTACAGGTTTCCAGAAAGATGGTGTCTACCAGGTGAACTACAAACAGCCCCCACCAGATGTCAGCCTCGCCTATCAGCAGCAAAAGGAGGACAACACCACCACCACCTGGCACAGGCATTTTGAGCACCGTGACTTTGATGCAATACTAAGAATGAAAAATGAAGACATGGTAAGAGATTTTGAAATAAGCAACCATGAAATATGCCAATCAAAGTATGTAATATGCATCAAAGGGAAAGCAACAAGACCAGCCATACCCAAACAAAGGGAAAGGCGGGCAACTAAGCCACTCAAACTTATCCACACTGATTTGTGGGGGCCTCTTCAAGAGACAGCAGGCGGAAATAAATATGTTTTATGTTTCATAGATGATTTTTCCAGGTACTGTGTGATCTACCTACTGAAGGAGGAATCACAAACAGCAGACATGCTGAAAGCATATGTAGCCATGGTGACCAACAAATTCAACAGAACCCCTCAAGCCCTTCAGAGCGATTGAGGAGGTGAGTTCATTTCAAAAACCATGCAAACATACTTAACACAGCTAGGCATAGAACACAGACTAACCACTCCATAGATGCCTGAACACAATGGAGTTGCAGAGAGGAAAAATCGATCACTTATGGACATGGTAAGATGTATGCTTTTAGAAGCAGATTTTCCTGACAAATACTGGGCAGATGCTGTCATGACAGCTACATACTTACAAAATAGACTGCCAACCAAAGCCAACAAGGTAACACCTTTTGAACTATGGCATGAACGCAAACCAAGCGTAAAGCATCTGAGAGTGTTTGGATCCAAAGCTTATGCTCACATACCAAAAGAAAAGAGATCCAAACTAGACCCTAGAGCTGAAGAAGGCATGACTGCGCAGAAACTTCTATGACTGCGCAGAAACCAGCAGCGGCAGTTACCAGCTTGAGATGTTTAGCCCAATACCCAAAGACACAACCACCTCACTGACCCAGAGGGAGATAGCCCAGGCAGAAATTCCACCAGAGTGAGATGATGAGGCCGAGGATGCAGAAGGGGTTGAACCACCAAGTGCCGCTCCTGAACCTGCTCCAAGATGCTCATCACGACCCAACAAGGGAGTTCCAGCCGAGAGACTCACCTACCTCGCAAGGTCGTCGTCGCTAACAAGAGAACCTGCATCGTGGATTGAAGTGCTGCAAATGCCAGCAGATGAAGCCAGCAAGTGGGAGAAAGCAGCACAAGAAGAGCTAGAGGCTCTACACAAGAACAAAACATGGACTTTGACAAAACTACACAAAGGCAAGAAAGCCATAGGTTACAAATGGGTTTTCAAAGCCAAACAAGATGAAAATGGAGAAGTGCAAAGATACAAAGCCAGACTAGTTGCAAAAGGATTTTCACAAAAATATGGACTTATGATGAATGTTTTGCTCCTGTGGTGAAACATACCACAATTAGAATGCTCCTGAGTCTAGCAGCTTCTAGGAACATGAGTATCGAGCACCTAGATGTGAAAACTGCATTTCTGCATGGGGAAATAGAGGAAGAACTATACATGTTACAACCTCCAGGCTTCACCAATCCCGAGACACAGCATCTTGTTTGCAAACTTCAAAAGGGGATTTATGTCCTGAAGCAAGCAGCCAGAGCATGGAATAAGAAGTTAAACCAAGTACTTCTAAACCAAGATGTTGTTCAAGGAAAGGCTAATCCCTGTCTCTACACAAGACACAGAAATGGCAGAGAGGTGTACATTCTTTGTTATGTGGATGATTTGATGATCTGCCACAATAACAAATGAGACTTTGATGAAATCGTTTCCAACCTGAACAAAGAAGTAGAAGTCAAGCATCTAGGCAATTCCAGCTACTACTTGGGGATACAGATTGAAAAGGAAGAAGATGGAAGTTTTCTTCTAAGCCAGAAGCAAAAGATCCTAGAACTGTTGGAAAGCTTAGGACTGCAAGATGCAAATCCTATGCCAACACCAATGGAAACAGGTTTCCACAAGTAACAGGAACCTAGTGATATCCTACCAGAGAACAATGGCTATAAAAGTGCCATAGGTAAGCTATTGTATCTGGCCACCACCACTAGGCCAGACATAGCGGCTGCAGTAAACATTCTGTGCAGGAAAACCAGCACACCCACAGAGAGAGACTGGACTGGTATTAAGTAGGTGGGAAGGTACCTGAAGGGAACCACACACCTAAAACTAAAGCTACCAACCACTGACAATCCAAAGCTAGTGGGGTTTACAGATGCGGATTGGGCTGAGGACATTACTGACCGCAAATCCACTAGTGGGCATGTATTTTTCTATGGGGGTAGGGCAGTAAGCTGGGGAAGCCATAAGCAAGATACAGTTGCACATTCATCCACAGAGGCGGAGTGTGTTTCAGCAGCAGAAACATGCAAAGAGGTTTCATGGCTCAAGCTACTGCTTGAAGACATGGGAATAGAGGAATCTATCCCTATTCAGGTTTACGAAGACAACCAAAGTTGTATTAGACTCTCACAACCAGAGAAGATTAATGGGAGAACTAAACACATTGATGTTAAGTATCATGCAGTGAGAGAACTGGAAAAGCAAGGAATAGTCAGACTAGACCATAGCTTTCCAAACTGTGTGTCGTGACACTTTAGTGTGTCGCAACACACAGTTTAGTGTGTCACGACACAACCCGGAAGTGGTGGTGTGTATGGTGGCGGCGGCAGCGACGCGCCATCAGCGCTTCCACGTTTTAGTGAGGCCGCTGCCACTGCGCGCCCCCCGCACGCGCCCCCACCATTGGTGTGTCGCCAACGGCGGCAGTTTGGAAAGCACTGGACTAGACTATTGTCCCACAAGGAACATGACTACAGACATTCTCATGAAGCCGTTGCCAAGGAGCAGTTACCAAGAACTGCGAAAGAAGTTGAACCTTGTGGACTCTGAGACATGCTAATTTGAGAAGGGGTGTTGGGAATCTCAGGAATCAACTTAGCATTGTCTCACAAGCATAAAGGGGCTTTTCTAGAAAAACGTATCTCTACTGTGTTTGTGGGATGTGCCTGAGTCACCTGACTTCCGCTTCCTGCTCCTTCTCCAACTCGGAGAGAGTCAGTCTCCATCTTGCTCTCTTCCAACACACGTGCACTTCAGGGGGGCTGCTAAAATGCTCGCACGCACCGGAGCTGATTAAGTCTTTTTCCACTGTGAATCTGCTTGTAACCAGATCTACAGAATAAATGTAAGCTATCTTTATCTTTCTTCATCTAACTAATGTGTGAAGACTGCATTCATTTCTGAACGCAATTAAGTGCAAGCCTTCCTTGGGTACATGTTTCTTACTCTGCTAGATTGTTGTTTGCTGGTTGGAGTTCTTATTCTAACCTTTAAGAATCCAACACTACTTTATTGTAAGGCTACATTAACAGAATCTTGCAAGTCTGAAAGTACAAATCTCCTGCCCTCCCTATTTATCGCTTGAGTGGTCAGGGCGGGTCTTTCCTCAGTTTCTTCACTAGACCATTACCCTCTCGTGGACTTCCTTTCTTTTTATGTGATCGTTCCCTAGTCAGCATCTCTTCCCTCTCTTTTCCAAGGTCACCCTCACATTCCATCACAATCATGTCTTAGCCATGCGATTCTAGAAAAATAAAGGTCATGGTCAAATCTAGCTAATTTGATTTATTCGGTGAATCCTGATCATGCAAACCATAACTATAGATTATCATGATGTGCAGATTCAACCAATGAGTCCCATAAGCCATAGCATCTGTGAAGGAATGTAAAGCTGTATTTGGGGAGAGACCTATTAAGGGGAGAAGGGAAGAGTGAGACATTAAGGAGGGACTTGGAGAAGAGGTTGCACAGACCAATGATACAAGGAAGTGTGAGAAGGAAACCCCTGCCTTGATTTTATTTAGTATAAGATGGGACAGAGAGAAACTTGGACAAGCTTTCAAGATTCTCTTAATACAACCTACAACAGTGAAGTAGCATTCCGGGAACCTCTATGGCACAGCTTTCCAAACTTCTCATGTTGGTGACACACTTTTTAGACATGCATCATTTCGCGACACTCTTACAGCAGGGCATCATTTCGCAACACACTCTTACAGCAGGGCACAAGGCAGGCACTAGGACCTGCGCTGAATCCTGGCAGGGCTCGGGGGTGGCAGCAGCCACCGTGACACACCCAAACACTGCAGCTGACACACTAATGTGTCGCGACACAGAGTTTGGAAAGCTGTGCCCTATGGCATCAGTTTCTTGACTTGGTCTACATCAAGGGGTTGACAGCATCTTAGAAGAAAATATAGTTACTGTTGCAGTGATTCAGCTGGGAGGTGGAGAAGGAGAGAGTAGTTTAAATTGTGGGAACAAGGGATATCTGATGTAAAAAAACATTCTGACATTTCTAGCTGAAATGATGGAGGTAGTAGACTTTCCTAACAGCAGTAACTGGTAATAAGATGACCTTCCTGCTAATTTCATACTTGCAGTGGAAAAGAAAGCCTTCTTTTTGCTTGATATTAAAACAGATAGGAAATGGCCGTTTTTAAAAACTACTTCCGGATAGCTGCACGTCCAGCCATGTGACTAGAAACAGGGAGGTTGCTCTGGCAAAAATGCATTTATTTGCCTTTTTCAAAATGAGGGAATTTACTGGAACGTGGAGTATGGTAGAAGAAATAGGCTGACCATATGTCCCGTTTTGAACGGAACAGTCCCGTTTTTTTAGCATTTTTCAACCATCCCGTCGTTTTGACAAAAATCTCAATTTTGTCCCATGTTTTAAACCGGGCGGGAATGGCACGGAAGGAGGATCCGAGCCGGAGCTGCCGATTGGAGGCAGCCCGGAAGAGGAAGCCCTCCTGCCTATCAGCGTGCGGCAAAGGAGGGCGGGGGTTTGCAGGCAGGAGCCAATCGTGCAGACGGGGAGTCAGGGTTTGCAGGCGGGAACCAATCGCGTGGACCGGGGGGCGGGGTTTGCAGGCAGGAGCCAATTGTGAGGACCGGGGGCGGGGACCCCTGTCTTTTTCATGAATACGGAATAAGACATAAGACCCCGTCCTGTTTTGCCATCCCAATGTCCCGTTTTTGTCTCAAGGAAAAATGGTCAGCCTAAGAAGAAAGGTTTTTGTTGTTGTTTTTCCATGGACGTAAGAGGTGGCTGCTAGCAACCACCTAGCAACTTGTTTCCATGTTCTAGATCACCACCACACCTAGCAGAAGGGTGACCTTAACTGTCACCACCTTCTGCTTTCTGGAATGGGGGAGAGCAAGCAAGGAGGAATCCTGTCAGATAACAACAGTCTCTGAGAGATGAAGATCGGAGAGAAACACAGCTTCTGAAAGGGGGAAATGTACTGATGGAGGCTAGTTCAACCTTCCCCAACTTTCTATCTTCCACGTGTGCTGGGACAACTTCCAGATTCCTTAGCAGCAACACAGCTGGAGGACACTGGGCTGGAGTAGGCTGGTCTCGTGCAGGCCATATAGCGACTTAGATGCTCCCTCATGTCCTCCTTGCTCGAACACGGCAGGGAAGCATAAAGCGCGCGCCGATTACGAGGGTTCCAGAAGTCGCCGAATAAACAAAACTTGCACCGGGGGGCGCCCCAACCTCGCCCTCGGCCGACCGGCTTCCGAGGCATTTCCACGGGAAAAAGAGGGGGCGTTGCAGCCGAGTGGGTGGAGACAGGCAAGCCGGGTGCAAGCTTCTTCCTGTTCGGCCTGGTTTCCTTTAGCGAGGAAAGGCTGAAGTTGCCCTTTGCCTGGCCGGCGGGATGGCATTTCGTGTGACCGGCAGTTGGGGACCTGTTGCACAGGTGCGAAACGATGCAAGCCAAGCAGTTGTTTGCCTCTCCCCCTGCCCAGTCTCCGCTGCCCAAGCTGCTCTCCGCCCTTTTGCACGGGACCTGCTCTTTCTTGATCGTTTTGGTAAACAAGAGTGCTGACAGTTTACAGATGGGGCCACAGGAAGAACTTGCTGCGCAAGCCTGCGGTCGGGCTTCGAATCAGCCCACCGTCCACGGGGCAAAGCCACGCCTTCCTTCCCTTCGTCCCTCTCTCAGCGGAGGGTGTTTTTCCCACGGTCTGCTCTCTAGCAAATGCGATCGTGATTGCAATGGTGCGTCGTCTTCATTTCCCGCCTTCAGACGGGACCCCGCTTCTTACCGACTATAAAAGTGTTTCTCAACCGTGGCGACTTTAAGATGGGTGGACTTCAACTCCCAGAATTCCCCAGCCAGCGGAGTTGAAGTCCACCCATCTTAAAGTCGCCAAGGTTGAGAAACACGGGACTATATTGAAGCGTTCTGGGCCACTCTTTCTGCTCCCCCCTTCTCTGGAGGGGTTCTATGCCCTGCCTTGTAGAGAAATACTTCTTTAGCGCGATAGGCATAAGAATGTCCCCAGCCCTTCCCAAACTTACCGGCGTGTCTTTAAAAGGTGCTTTTCGTTGGCGGCCCAAGAAAGGCGAGCTGTCGTCACACACGACCTGGTTCCGAAGGCTCGATTCCGAAGTTCTTGCTCAGCTCATACAATCGAAGCAGGTAGAAAGGGGAATTGGGCAGAGGGAATGCATTCTTCAATCACAGTTGTTTAGCCACGGCCAGGACTATCCAGATCTCAGCTGTAATATTTAGCTGGTGGCAGTAAACAGATACAGAACGTTCTTTCTTGCCATCTAGTGGTTGTCTGGAGTTTTGTTGCCCTTACCAACAGTCATGGCTTTGGGGATTTAAATAAATGTTTTTTAATTTATGTTTACAGTTTTTTTTAAAATTAGATCGGTAAGTTAAACATTAAACCATTTTACTACCAGTCTTACTATTATTGTAACCCAGAAGAAATGCACCTCGGGGTGCTTATAGTTTACTATTGCTTTAATTGCTCTACGATAGCTAAGCTGCCCGATCTCTCGGATGCAGGCACGAAGGCCTGTGATCGGCCAGAAGGAGAAAAATAATTTGTGTTGTTCTTTTGAAGATTAACTACAAGTTGAGAATTTGTACATCGAGGCTGTAGCGGCTGAACGTCAGTGGACCATTGAAAGGTCTTGATGTACAAACAAAGCAGCTCTTCTCTGAGCAGAAGCAGCATTTTGCTAGGAGCAGAGAAATCTTAGGAGCCATAACTTTGCACAGGGAGATGAGGTTCATACATCACACCAAACTATGTATATGTATGGGCTGCAAGCTCTACAAACATTTCTAACTCTTTGCAGCCATCTAGCAGTTAATCTGATTCTTGCAATCCAGATCTTGTAGCCCTAATTTGCATTTTGGTGGTTTAGCACAACACATGAATTCAGTTGTTCAGGGTTGTAATCCATGGTTTATGACATATTGTGATGTGTGAACATGGCCTTTTTGCACAAATACATTTCAGACATGTTGACCCCCCAATTTACCATCCACATTAAGAGCCTGAACCCAGCAGTGGGCAGCAAGGATTAAGCAAAAGACTGATAATAACTAACCCAGGTGAATAAGGGCCTCAGGTTTGGCAGCAAACAGAGAAGACTGGATGGCAGGATTCTGTCTGGCCAAAGACCAAGTCCCTTACAAGCCAGGCCATATTTCCAGACAGGTAATGATCCTATTCAAGATGTGGGAGGGCTCTGTGGCCAGCGTGGTAGGATGGGAAATGTGGTATTAGCTCTAGCCCCAGCAGATGGAGCCTGCAGGCCTTTAGTGAAACAGATTGGCATAAGGTAACAGGTCTATAAAATGGCACATGCATAGAACAGAGTAGAGTAGCTTCTCTGCAGGATAGACTCCTAGAGTTGATTAGCAACAAGCACGCATGCTATTGGCTTTCTATCCTGGTTGTTAGGGAACACTTGTCACTTTATAGTCTGACACTTCACTTGCAGATTTGGTGTGCTATTCCTGCCAATCTGGCTGTTTTTATTGTACAGTATAGCCTTGATATTCAACAGTATTGTATAGCCTTGATATTCAACAACTCTTTTTGTATGTTCTGTATCTTATTTTGTTAATGTTTTGTGTAATTGGAGATACAGGCTTGATTTGCTTCCAAAATGTATGTTGTGGATTGCATTACATACAAGCAATCCAAACATGACTGTATTGCATTGGAGAACCAACAGTTTTCATATTTTCACCATAACTACCCCGTATTAATTTGTATTAGCCTTTATGATTTAACTTTTGAACCCATCAATCTTTTTGTTTAAGCAAGTTGCAGAATTTCCACAATTACAATTTTGATAGCTTCTGATATGTGCATGTTTGCATATATATGCCCTTTCTTTCTAAACTGAAATACACAATAGAATCACACACAGAGAGACACACAAATACACGCATACATAAATGTCACTTTCATTTTCTTTCTAGATTCCCTTCTCCAGTGTTTCTTAGAGTAGGACAGGTATGTTCAGAGATAAAAGAGATTAAGTGATAAACATTCTAATTTACAAATACAGGTTTTCTGTGGTTGAAGGATGAAATGCGAATCATTTGTTTCCTCTTGAGAGTGTTATATTTGCTAATGCCTATCTCAAGGGTTTTTATAAAGTAGGATTGTAACAGGGATGGGTCATCTTCTGGTGACTGAAACTACACTTAGTTTTTGGAGGCTCAGAGACACAGGTGGGCATCATGATACAAAATGAGCAGGGTCAAGATTTTCCTTGGGAAAGGGGAATTTTCTTTATTTTTTTAAACAATGCTACTTTAGGATTTACGTTTTTAAGCATGCTGCTAGTTTTTGGTAATCACCATGGGGGGGGCACAAAAAATGTTTGAAAACACCATGCAGGTTAAGGTGGGGTTCTGTGTCCACTGGTGTAATTTGCAACAGCCTGTTGGGGTCATTAAAAAAGAATGCGGTACAGGTCTTCTTCAGACCAGCAGTGTAAGACCAATAGTCCATCCCAACTGCATATTGGAAATTATACACTGCTCAAAAAAATAAAGGGAACACTGAAACAACACAATGTAAGTCCAAGTCAATCACACTTCTGTGAAATCAAACTGTCCACTTAGGTAGCAACACTGATTGACAATCAATTTCACATGCTGTTGTGCACATGGAATAGACAACAGGCGGAAAGCATAGGCAGTTAGCAAGACATCCCCAATAAAGGAGTGGATCTGCAGGTGGTGACCACAGACCACTTCTCAGTTCCTATGCTTTCTGGCTGATGGTTTGGTCACTTTTGAATGCTGGCGGTGCTTCCACTCTAGTGGTAGCATGAGACAGAGTCTACAACCCACACAAGTGGCTCAGGTAGTGCAGCTCATCCAGGATGGCACATCAATGCGAGCTGTGGCAAGAAGGTTTGCTGTGTCTGTCAGCGTAGTGTCCAGAGCATGGAGGCGCTACCAGGAGACAGGTCAGTACATCAGGTGACGTGGAGGAGGCCGTAGGAGGGCAACAACCCAGCAGCAGGACCGCTACCTCCGCCTTTGTGCAAGGAGGGACAGGAGGAGCACTGCCAGAGCCCTGCAAAATGACCTCCAGTGGGCCACAAATGTGCGTGTGGCTGCTCAAACGGTCAGAAACAGACTCCATGAGGGTGGTATGAGGGCCCGACGTCCACAGGTGGGGGTTGTGCTTACAGCCCAACACCGTGCAGGACGTTTGGCATTTGCCAGAGAACACCAAGATTGGCAACTTCGCCACTGGCGCCCTGTGCTCTTCACAGATGAAAGCAGGTTCCCACTGAGCACATGTGACAGACGTGACAGGGTCTGGAGACGCCATGGAGAACGTTCTGCTGCCTGCAACATCCTCCAGCATGACCGGTTTGGCAGTGGGTCAGTAATGGTGTGGGGTGGCATTTCTTTAGGGGGCCGCACAGCCCTCCATGTGCTCGCCAGAGGTAGCCTGACTGCCATTAGGTACCGAGATGAGATCCTCAGACCCCTTGTGAGACCATATGCTGGTGCGGTTGGCCCTGGGTTCCTCCTAATGCAAGACAATGCTAGACCTCATGTGGCTGGAGTGTGCCAGCAGTTCCTGCAAGACGAAGGCATTGATGCTATGGACTGGCCCGCCCGTTCCCCAGACCTGAATCCAATTGAGCACATCTGGGACATCATGTCTCGCTCCATCCACCAACGCCACGTTGCACCACAGACTGTCCAGGAGTTGGGGGATGCTTTAGTCCAGGTGTGGGAGGAGATCCCTCAGGAGACCATCCGCCACCTCATCAGGAGCATGCCCAGGCGTTGTAGGGAGGTCATACAGGCACGTGGAGGCCACACACACGCCTGAGCCTCATTTTGACTTGTTTTAAGGACATTACATCAACGTTGGATCAGCCTGTAGTGTTCTTTTCCACTTTAATTTTTGAGTGTAACTCCACATCCAGACCTCCAGGGGTTGCTTACATTTGATTTCCATTGCTTTTTGTGTGATTTTGTTGTCAGCACATTCAACTATGTAATAAACAAAGTAATTAATACGAATATTTCATTCATTCAGATCTAGGATGTCTTATTTCAGTGTTCCCTTTATTTTTTTGAGCAGCTTATTTTTCTGATGTGTGATTGTTTTCTATCCCTTTTAGATGGTAACCACTATTCTCATCTTATATGTGTCAAAATTAAATAAAATCATTCATTTTCCTGATCTTGACAAAAGCATCCCTAAAAAGGTAAGAACGACTAACTCCTTGCATGTTTAATATTACAAAGTGAAAAAATGGTCCTAAATTCTATTGCAGCATTACAAGTGATCCAGTGCTGTGCTTGCCTGACCAAAAGATCAGGGCACTGCTACTCTGAGGTTAATTGGTAGCTATAAGGAGTACTGTTGTGCAATTATTATTATGATTTGATATGGATTGCTGTAATTTTAAATGAACTTTGCTAAAAACTATGGTTGCAAATAAACATGATGATGATGATGAGGAGGAGGAGGAGGAGGAGGAGTACTGCATTTTTCCCTAATGTTATCTACTTTATTAGAATTCAGCTACTCTAAAGTCATTCATTCATTCATTTTCATTCATTGGCGATCACTCGTAGCCGAGTAAGATTGTCTTCCAAAGGTAAAATTTTAACGGTGGATCCGTAAGTGGCTATAAAGGCCAATTCTGGATCCGCACAACCTCCCACAATGAGGGCATAGGTTTCCGGGTGGGAGACGGTCATGATGAGGGTTTGCCTGACGTGCCTTCCTTTTAGCTCTTTTCTCCTTTTCGCCCTGTACTCATGCTTCTTCAAAGTCCATAGCGCCATTAATAAAGGATGACCTCCAATTGAAACGCTCATGAGTTAGGGCTTCCCAGTTCTCAATGCTGATATTACATTTTTTTAAATTAGCTTTGAGAGTATCTTTGAATCTCTTTTGCTGTCCACCAATATTCCATTTTCCATTCTTAAGTTGGGAGTAAAGTAGCTGCTTTGGAAGACGATGGTCAGGGATTCGAACAACATGGCCGGTCCAGCGAAGTTGATGTTGGATGATCATTGTTTCAATGCTGGTGGTTTTCGCTTCTTCTAATACGCTAACATTAGTCTGCCTATCTTCCCAAGTAATTTTCAGAATTTTTCGGAGGCAGCGTTGATGGAATCTTTCAAGAAGTTGGAGGTGGCGTTTGTAGAGGGTCCATGTTTCACAGGCGTACAGAAGGGTTGGTAGTACAATGGCTTTGTAAACAAGCATTTTGGTCTCCCTGCGAATGTCCCGATCCTCAAACACTCTACGCTTCATTCGGGAGAAAGCTACACTCGCAGAGCTCAGGCGATGCTGAATTTCAGCATCAATGTCGGCTTTTGTAGATAGATGGCTGCCGAGATAAGAAAAGTGATCAACATTTTCTAGTGACACACCTTTAAGCTGGATTGATGGCGCTGCAGAGGGATTGGTTCGAACTTGCTGGTAAAGCACTTTGGTTTGTTTAATGTTAATCGAGAGGCCGAGTTTTTCATATGCTTCTGCAAAGATGTTTAGGATAGTTTGAAGATCTTCCTAGGAGTGTGCACAGACTACGTTATCATCAGCATATTGAAGTTCTATAACAGAAGTTGCAATTACCTTATTTTTTGCTTTCAGCCTACTAAGATTAAAAAGCTTTCCATCTGTTCGATATATAATTTCTACACCAGTAGGAAGTTTCTCTTCAACAAGGTGCATAATCATAGCGATGAAGATAGCGAATAAGGTTGGAGCAATAACACATCCCTGTTTAACACCGGATTCCACTTTATATGGATCGCTTTGAGAGCCATTGTTATTCAGGATTGTTGCCATCATGTCGTCATGGAGTAACCGCAAGATGTTCACAAATTTATCAGGGCATCCGATTTTCAGAAGGATGGTCCAGAGAGCAGTACGATTTACAGTATCAAAAGCTTTAGTCAGATCAATAAACGCCATGTACAGAGGGCGGTTTTGCTCCTTGCATTTTTCTTGAAGCTGTCGTGCAGTGAAGATCATATCCACTGTTCCCCTGGAAGGGCGGAAGCCATTTTGCGTTTCAGGGAGGATGTCTTCTGATACAGATAGGAGACGGTTTGCAATGATCTTTGCCAGGATTTTGCCTGCTGTGGCTAGAAGGGAGATGCCTCGATAGTTTCCACAGTCTGTTCTATCACCCTTTTTAAAGAGAGTGATAATTATGGCATCTCTAAAGTCTGCTGGAATCTCCTCCCTCATCCAGATTTTTTCGATGAGCTTATGAAGTTGTTGTGTAAGTTCAGGCCCGCCTTCTTTAAAGACTTCAGCAGGAATCCCATCAGGTCCACTAGCTTTGTTATTTTTCATTTGTTTAGTGGCTTTGCTGACTTCCTCCAAACTAGGGGGTACTGCAAGCTCATTTCTTATTTGTTTTTGCGGGATTTGCAAGAAGACTTCATCAGCCACAGTAGAGTGACGATTAAGGAGATTGTAGTAATGCTCTTTCCAGCGCAGTGCAATAGACTCTTTGTCCTTTAGAAGTTTAGCACCATCTACTGAGCGTAAGGGATTTGTACCATGGTTTGTTGGTCCATAGATGGCCTTTATGGCATTAAAAAAGCCCCGTGCATCATGAGCATCTGCAAAATGTTGGGTTTCTTGGGCTTTTTTTATCCACGATATGTTCTTAAGTTCTCTAGTTCTTCTTTGGACTTCTGCCTTTGCACTGGGGTAGATTTTTTTCTTAACGGCACAGTTAATATCTTTTTGCCATATCTGGAAGGCTTTCCTTTTCTTGTCAATAATATGTTCAGTCTCACTATCGTTCTCATCAAACCAGTCCTGATGTCTCTTAGTCTGGTATCCGATAGTTTGTTCACAGGCTGAAATAATAGAAGTCTTCAATTTAGTCCAGTGTTCCTCAACATTTTCAGGAAGTTCCATAGGCAGATGTTCCTTGAGAGTACTTACTCTAAAGTAAGTCAACAGTGTTTCTTCATGTTGTTCATCAGCATATCCCTGCAATACTTATGGAAATCTGCAGGGTAACTAAGTATTTTGATTTTCACATGTTGTGTTGACTTCCAACCATTTCATTTAGACACCTCAGTTTTCAGCCACCAAATTAAAGGTAAATTAGGCACTAAACCAGAGCTTTCCAAACTGTGTGTCATGACACGTTAGTGTGTCGGCTGCAGTGTCTGGGTGTGTCCCGGCTGCTGCTGCCTCCAAGCCCTGCCAGGATTCCGCGCAGGTCCAAGTGCCGGCCTTGTGCCTTGCTGCCTCCTAACCTGCTGTGATTCCATGCAGGTCCTAGTGCCTGTCTTCTGCCTGGCTGCCTCCAAACCTGCCCTGCCAGGATTCCGCGCAGGTCCTAGTGCCTGCCTTGTGCCTTGCTGCCTCCAAACCTGCTGTGATTCCGCGCAGGTCTGTGAGGTTTGTACCACTTACCTGGCTGCCGGCCGACATGCTGGACTCCGAATCAGAAGAGGAGCCAGTCTCCGGAAGCAGCAGGCTTGGCGCGAACCCGACCGAAGAAACGGAGACGCTGATTGGCAGAGGCTCGGAAGGAAGGACGCCTCCACCAATCAGCGCACACCAGAGAAGAGCAGAAAGGCGGGCCGAGCAACGCGAAGCTCGATTGGCCCCTGCTCCCCAATGGCGCGAAAATTGAAATAAAAGACCGGCGCGACGAACCTCGGTTGCCGGAGACAACCGATCATACCCGCGACCTGGACCCTTGCCCGTGACCGATCCTCCCGCCACGTGGACCACCCGAGCCGAGCCGAGAGCCTTGTACCGAGACTATCCCAGCAACCTGCCTAATCGCCGCGGAGGAACCCAATCTAGGAGAGAGATCCACCTACCTGTCATTGCTGAGAGTCGAGCCGCCTCCTGCCACCGCACCTTCGCCCAGCGAACCTCCAGATCCCGGACGTCGCTCGGAGCACTCCTTGTCCCCTGCGGAAGAGGCTACCACCGGGGTAAGCGCCGCTGCATTGCCTGGCCGTTCCGCGACTGCCTGCGCCCCGGATCCCCCACTGATCTCCGAACCTGAACAGTTTCTGCCCACGCCACCGCCTCCAAGTGTCACCTTGGGGTATCCGTCTACCGGGAGCGTAACCAGCCCTCAACTGAGTCCAGCTGACGCCGGTTACCAGTGGGCTGCCTTTGTCAGGCCCCGGTCTACCCATACACCCACCAGCCAAGAACCGCAGCTGAGTCAAGCCAACGCCGGTACCCAGTGGGCTGCCTTTGTCGGGCCCCGGTCTACCCAAAGCCCCACCAGCCAAGCTAGCTCCACGTCTGCTGTTACCTTGTCTGCTACCTCCGGATCGCCGCCAGCTGCAGTCTTGACCACAGAGCCTGCAAACCCCTTGGTCCTCCCTGTTGGGCCAGGAGTGTCAACCGGACTTGTTGCTATCCAGCCTGCAGGGGAAGAAGAGGGTAGTATCAACTGGGCTGCTTGTGTAACTGTGTAAATAAAGTTGATTCCAGTAACGATTTGTCCTGGTTCAGCCTCTGCCCCAGGGCCTCAGCGATGAGTCAGAGGACGAGCTGCCCCTGGCAAACCCCCAGGGGATTGAGCCAGGCGAGGCCCCAGACCCAGACAACGACCCAGCACTGCAGGAGGCAGCAATACCTGAGGCTGCAGGAGAGCAAGCTGGGGATGGTGGTTTGGCCCCACCCTCTAGCCAGCAGCCAGCAACCGAGCATACAGGGGAGCAAGCTGGGGATTGCAGTTTGTCCCCACCCTCTAGCCAGCAGCCAGCTGGATCCCATCAGCCTCCCAGCTCTCCTGAATCCCCCAAGGGGCAGAGGCGGAGGCGTGTGCGCCTCGCCTTAAAGGACAGGAGGAAAAGTGCTCGGCTGGCTGCTAGGGAGTTACGCAGAGGGCAGGGAGAGTCTTTGCAGGACCCAGAGGACAGCTCCTGAGCTCCTGATAAATTACCAACGAAGCAGTGAGGGAGTTGTGGGAGCAACGTTGCACTTTGGCTTCGCGACCACTCTGGTATCCTGTTTCCTGCGTTCCTGACCCTGTTTGGACTATCTTACTCTGCCTGCTGGACCCCTGGACCTGGTTTGGATTATCGTGGCTCGGACTTCTGGAACCCTTGACCCGGTTTGGATTATTGACTACTCCTTTGCTTCACTACTCTGATTATTGGCACACGCTGGTTTCTCTATCTCCCGGCCAGTCTTGCAAAGAAACCTTGGGCTGCATTCCTTCCCTCGGGCTGACTGCCAAGACTCTCCAATCTGTTCTGGAGGCGAGCCAGCACAGTTTGCTCCCACCACCAACAAACGCTGGGAGAGAGGAGGACGGTTTGTTAGCAGCATGACTAACCCAGCTGCCGAGGCTGTGGCCAATTTGGCCGCTCAGAATCACGCTGGCCACACAAGTAGACCAGCTTACGGGGCTTGTGAGCCAGCTACAACTGCAGCTGGCCATGGTGGCTGCCGTGCCCAGCAAGTGTCCAGTGAGCCCTCCTGAGAAATATGAGGGCAAGCCTGAGGACTTTCCTGCCTTCTTGGGACAATGCACGTTATACATGAAGGTACGGGAGAGGGAGTTTGTGTCAGACCAAACCAAGGTCTGCTTCCTTATCAGCCTTTTAAAGGGCCGTGCGGCTAAATGGGCCACCCCGTTCCTGGTGGCTGACTCTCCACTCCTGAACAACTACCCTGCCTTCCTGGCACAATTCAGGAGCGTCTTTGAGGAGCCTCAAGCCCTGGCCAGAGCCAACCGGCAGATCAGGCGGCTGCAACAGGGCAAAGGGTCGGTGGCAGACTACACAGCCGAGTTCCGTCTCTATGCCCAGGATTTGGACTGGAATGAGGCTGCCCTGCGGGACCAGTATCTAGAGGGACTGTCTGAGGCCGTGTTGGACGAGGTAGCCCAGGTGGAACGCCCTACCACCCTGGAGCAAACCATCCAGTTGTGCCTCCGCATCGATGGGCGGCTGGAGGACAGGCGCCAGGCCCGCCGGGGACGTGTTGATCCTGGGCTAGGGCGCCACCGGCCTCCCGCACCTCTGGCTCCCTGGCCCCCAGGTGGCCACAGCCCGACCGCGCCAGAGCCAATGCAGCTGGGGGCTGCTCGACCCCGGCTTACTCGGGAAGAAAAGGAGAGGAGGCGCCGGGCCAACCTGTGCCTCTACTGTGGCGGGCCGGGGCATTATGCCAGCTCATGCCCCGAAAAGCAGTCAGTGCCGGGAAACTGGCAGCCCCAGGTCAGTGCCGGCCGAGCGACCTGGGGCGTGCAGCCTCTGCCCACAGGCCAACAGGAGAGGAACTCCAGCACCTGCTGCTGCCGGTCAAGCTGCGGCTGCGGGCAGGGCAGTGGCTCCTGGCCCATGCCCTAGTGGACTCCGGGGCTTCCCGCTCCTATATGGACAGTGACTTTGCGGCCCAGCAGCAGGCCCGCTCCACGCAAAGGTGGTGCCCATGTCCGTGGAAGCCATTGACGGGCGGCTGTTGCAATCGGGCCCGGTGAGCCAGGAGACGGCGCTCCTCACCATGGTTGTGGGCCAGCACCAGGAGCGGCTGCGCATGGACATTACCAAGATGCCCCGGTTCCCGCTGGTGCTGGGGATAGACTGGCTGGAGCGGCACAACCCCATGATAGACTGGGCGCGTCAGCGACTCCAGTTCCGGGAACCTTGCCCGCACCTGGCTGTCAAGGCACTCCTGGGGGCCGCCAGCGCCGAGGGGACTCCTGCCCTTCCCCCGGAATACCAGGAATTCGGGGATGTCTTTGAGGAGAAGGGGGCAGACCGGTTACCACCCCATCGGCCCTACGATTGCGGGATCAACCTCAAGCCTGATGCTCCCCTGCCCGCAGGCCGGCTGTACTCTTTGTCGGAGCCGGAACAGGCCGCCCTCCGGGACTTTTTAGCCAAGAACCGGCAGAGGGGTTTCATTCGGCCCTCCAGATCCCCGACCTCAGCCCCTGTGCTCTTCGTGAAAAAGAAGTGCGGGGAGCTGAGGCTTTGCAATGACTATCGGGCGCTGAACCGGATAACCATTCGGGACCGGTACCCACTCCCCTTGATACCAGAACTACTGGATCGGGTGCGCCAGGCCCAGCTGCTCACCAAGCTGGACCTGCGCGGCGCCTACAACCTGGTCAGGATCCGGGATGGGGATGAATGGAAGACGGCCTTTGGGACGCGCTATGGGCAATACGAGTATCTGGTCATGCCTTTTGGACTTTGTAATGCGCCCGCCGTCTTCCAGCGCTTTATTAACTATGTGTTTCGGGACCTATTGGACCGGTTTGTAGTGGTCTATCTCGACGACATCCTGATCTACTCCAGGGACCCCGCCCGGCATGTGGAGCATGTCCGTACGGTTCTGCAGCGGCTCCGGGAGCACCGGCTTTACGCGAAACTGGAGAAGTGCGAGTTCCATGTCCGGGAAGTGGACTTCCTGGGCCACCGCCTTACTCCCGAGGGTGTAGCCATGGAACCGGCCAAGGTCACCTCGGTGACGCAGTGGCAAGCTCCCAGGAACCGAAAGGAGCTCCAACGGTTCCTGGGGTTCGCGAACTATTACAGGCAATTTATTGAGGGCTATGCCGCTCTGGCGGTGCCGCTCACCCGGCTACTGAAACCCCGTGAGACGTTCCGGTGGACTGCAGAGGCGGAGCAGGCGTTCCAACACCTAAAGAGCCGCTTCACCACGGAACCAGTGCTGCGACACCCAGACCCCCAGCTCCCGTTCGTCGTGGAGGCGGACGCCTCCAGCTATGCCATCGGGGCGGTCCTCTCGCAGCAGGCCACCCCTACGGAGCCACTGCGTCCCTGTGCCTACTATTCCCGCCAGCTCACCCCTGCAGAGCGTAACTACACCATTTGGGAGCGGGAGCTGCTAGCCATAAAAGCGGCCTTCGAGGCGTGGAGGCATCATTTGGAGGGTGCCCGACATCCGGTGGTCGTCCGGACGGACCACCGGAACCTGGAGCATCTGCAGACGGCCCGATGCTTGAACCAGCGGCAGATCCATTGGTCGCTCTTCTTCACCCGCTTCAGTTTCCGGATCGAGTACATTCCGAGCGCTCAAAACAAGCGGGCCGACGCGTTATCTCGGAAGCCGGAGTACACGCCCACGGCAGACCTGACTGCCTCCCCGACCACCGTACTGGCCCAGGAGGTGTTCGCGTCCACCGTTCCCCAGCCCACATTTCGGGACCGGCTCCGAGAGCAGCAGGCTAGGGACCCCTGGACCCGAGAGCAGCTGGGCCGCCTGCAGCAAGCCTGTGCACCGGGCCCTTCGGACTACGCGGTTGCTGACGGGCTCCTAACGCACCAGGGCCGTTTGTGTATACCGGCTGGGCCCCTACGGGGGGAAGTTCTCGCCTTGTGCCATGACACGCGCCCGGCTGGACATTTCGGGCGCTATAAGACTTTGCACCTGCTGACCCGAGAGTTCTGGTGGCCCCGGGTCCAGGCGGACGTGGCACGCTACGTGCAGACCTGCGAAGTGTGCCGCCGAGCGAAGAACCAGCCGGGCAAACCCTCAGGACTCCTTCACCCTCTGCCCGCTCCACCACGGCCCTGGCACACCCTGTCCATGGACTTTATCACCAACCTCCCCAGGGCCGGCCCCTATTCCTGCATCTTGGTGGTGGTGGATCTTTTCAGTAAAATGGGACACTTCATCCCGTGTGCCGGCCTCCCAACGGCTCGGGAGACGGCGCAGCTGTACGTGCAGCACATCTTTCGGCTACACGGCCTCCCGGAGCAGGTGGTGAGCGACCGGGGCTCCCAGTTCTCCTCCCACTTTTGGAAGGCGCTACACACCCTGCTCGGCACGGAGGTGCACCTCTCCTCGTCGCACCACCCCCAGTCGGACGGCCAGACCGAGAGGGTGAACGGGGTGCTGGAGCAGTACCTACGGTGCTACGTGGGGCACCAGCAAGATGACTGGGCAGACCTGCTACCTCTGGCGGAGTTCGCCTACAATAACTCCCTCCGTTGTTCAACCCAGCAGACCCCTTTCATGACCCTTTACGGCTACCACCCCCGTTTCTTCCCGTCCGTTCTTCCCAGTAGCCCGGTTCCGGCAGCGGAGGCCTTCGTCCAGGAACTTCGGGCTCAGCACTCCGTGCTCCAGGAACACCTCGAGCAGGCTAAGCGGGCCTATAAGGCCAATGCGGACCGGCGGCGGCAGCCAGGCCAGGACCTGCAAGTAGGCGACCGGGTGTGGCTGTCCACCAGGTATCTCCCCAGCTCGAGGCCCTCCAGGAAGCTGGACGCCCGCTTTATCGGGCCATATCCGGTGGTGGAATGCGTCAACCCCGTGGCTTTCCGCCTGGACCTGCCCCCATCTCTCCGGATCCACCCCGTGTTCCACCGGTCCCTCCTGGTGCCTGCCGTCCCTCCGGATCCCCATCGTCCCTCGGTGCCACCCCCGCCACCGGTGATGGTGGATGGCCAGGAGGAGTTTGAGGTGGCCCGTATCTTGGACTCCCGCATGCGGAGAGGGCGCCTCCAGTATCTGGTTGACTGGAAAGGGTACGGGCCGGAAGACCGCTCCTGGGAGCCCGCGGCTCAGGTCCATGCCCCCGCCTTGGTCCAGGACTTCCACCGGGCTTATCCTCGCAAGCCGGGACCCGTAGCTTCTCGGGGAGGGGGCCCTGAGGGGGGGGATAGTGTCCTGGTTCAGCCTCTGCCCCAGGGCCTCAGCGATGAGTCAGAGGACGAGCTGCCCCTGGCAAACCCCCAGGGGATTGAGCCAGGCGAGGCCCCAGACCCAGACAACGACCCAGCACCGCAGGAGGCAGCAATACCTGAGGCTGCAGGAGAGCAAGCTGGGGATGGTGGTTTGGCCCCACCCTCTAGCCAGCAGCCAGCAACCGAGCATACAGGGGAGCAAGCTGGGGATTGCGGTTTGTCCCCACCCTCTAGCCAGCAGCCAGCTGGATCCCATCAGCCTCCCAGCTCTCCTGAATCCCCCAAGGGGCAGAGGCGGAGGCGTGTGCGCCTCGCCTTAAAGGACAGGAGGAAAAGTGCTCGGCTGGCTGCTAGGGAGTTACGCAGAGGGCAGGGAGAGTCTTTGCAGGACCCAGAGGACAGCTCCTGAGCTCCTGATAAATTACCAACGAAGCAGTGAGGGAGTTGTGGGAGTGAGGGAGTTGTGGGAGTAACGTTGCACTTTGGCTTCGCGACCACTCTGGTATCCTGTTTCCTGCGTTCCTGACCCTGTTTGGACTATCTTACTCTGTCTGCTGGACCCCTGGACCTGGTTTGGATTATCGTGGCTCGGACTTCTGGAACCCTTGACCCGGTTTGGATTATTGACTACTCCTTTGCTTCACTACTCTGATTATTGGCACACGCTGGTTTCTCTATCTCCCGGCCAGTCTTGCAAAGAAACCTTGGGCTGCATTCCTTCCCTCGGGCTGACTGCCAAGACTCTCCAATCTGTTCTGGAGGCGAGCCAGCACACGCTTCCGTGTCAGTCTTAGTCTGAACAGGACAAGGTCCTAGTGCCTGCCTTGTGCCCTGCTGTAAGAGTGTGTCGCGAAATGATGCATGTCTAAAAAGTGTGTCACCAACATGAAAAGTTTGGAAAGCTCTGCACTAAACAGTTGTCTATTTCTGCTCTAGCAGGCAAGGTTTGTGATCTATAGTAGTAATGCTGAAAAGTCAACCTCAGCTGTGCCACTGTGGTTGGGTTCACACATTTCTTAAGCTGAAACCATAGAAATCATGGGTCATGACTGGGAAAGTTGCCATGTCATTGAGGTGGAACAGCTGCAGTTTCCACTTCTGTGTTAGTGGGTTTAAACAACAAAATTGCAGAGGCTTGTGACACCCTTTGTGCCCCTTAAAATCCCCCCAATGGGAAAAATTCATCTGATTTTTTTTGGGGGAAAACAAGGCTTAAGGTACCTCTGTAACTTAATTGAAATCCAGTACTAATGCAACAATAGCTGACTCCAAGGGCATCTGTTGGGGTGGTAAAAAAAAAAAATCAAGGGCGCAGGCACAACCAGTGGGTTAAAGCTCCACTCTTTAAATATGCATCACACACATTGCACGTATGTAAAAAGAGGTGGAGCTGCAGTCATGTCAGCCATTTGACTTTTCTGACCTTCCCCCGCCTCCGATGGATGCCCCGGCTGATTTGGTCCAAGGCACAAATTTACTAAACCAAAGATGTTTTGAATGCCATTTTATGGTGAAGGGAAACCCCTAGCCTGTTTGGAAGTAACCCTCATCACCAAGGACTAAGCTCTTGCAGGCAGTGCAGAAGAGCTTAAAGACCGAGAGTGGGGTGGGGGCCCTTTTGGAGAGGGAGGAAAAGGAAGATGGAGAGATGAACACAAGCTGAGAGAAAGCGAAAGGTGGGAGAACTGGCTGCGGGCCTTCTCTGCTCACGCCTGTCAAACTCCCCTGACCCTTCAAAGAGGCCTGGCCTTGAAACCGGCTCCCTTCATTGACTGAGAACTAGGCTCTTCCCTCCAAAAGGGATGCCAGCTGGACAGCAAAGGAGAAGCTCTTGCCAGGGGAAGGGACTGCCTGCACTTTCCCAGCTGAGGCTTGTCTGTCGGGAGGGAGGGAGAGACCAAAGGACACGCACTCCTACTGCAAGACAGTGGCTTATCCATTCAGTTGTTGTAAGTTGTTGTAATTATTTTACCGACTGAAGCTTCAAAGGGGACAGTATTTGTTGTAAAAGCCTGTCCTTGAGAGCTTAAAAGGGCAAGTGTGAATCAATCGGTCTCCCAACTCCTTGGTGGATCCAGTGTTTGTTTTCGGACACTTGCAACCTGTCTACATAAAGGGGTCACTGCCACTCATTTTACCCTTGCATGGAATTTGCATGGTAGAATTGCTAGATGCATCCCACATGTTTATTATTGTTTTCCATCTTCTTCCTAAAATAAACCTAGTGACATACAACTCAGTTGCTAAAACTTTACCCATTATGCATGTGAATTGTACAGTGATAATTGTTTCTGAATAAAGATCAAACCCACAAAATATTGCAGATTGTGGGGCTTGAGATAGAGGGGGCTCTCCAGATAAATTGGTTGGGGAAAAAACCCTCTGCTAATCTAACATTTCAGCTCCTGGAGGTTTTGATTCTACATCAATCCTACACAGCCAAGATGTTCTCAGTAGGTGGCAGCACTTAGCCAAACTTGGTTTATCCCATAAAATAACAATACAGGGTTTGTTAATGCTCAGATGGGAGATCCCCAGGAGATCCCCAGGCCATTGATGAGGCTGGGAATTGGAAAAAAACAACCTGGGTGAAGGAAGTAGAAAACAATTTCCATACTGTTGCCAAGTAAACATCATAGATGTAGCCATATAGTCACCAGGAATCTAAGGAGGTTTTACATTTATTAAGCCCAAGTAAATGCAAATAGATGTAATTCTAAGTCATAATCTTCACCTGCATGTAGTAAATACCAAGAGAAAATATGATGTATGTTCATTTGTTGTCATCATCGTGGGTCCATTATTTTTGTTTTGTAAGTTAAATATAATGTTATTGATGTAAGCAGGGGCAAGGTCATGCCGAGTCAAATATTAACAAGTGATGGTGATGTATAAAGCCTGCTACTTTGTGTGTCTGTTTCTATTAGTGTTGAACAGTAGATGATTTATGATTTAGTTTGAATAATTTTTTTCCGGAGTGGAGTGAAACAGCATAATCTGAATGGTGCATTTATTTTATTACAGTTGTTTCCACTTCCTCTGATTTATGTTGGAAATCATATAAGTGGATTATCAAGCATAGGCAAGCTAAGGTACAGTAAAATCCAGGTGGTAAACCTAAACTGATAGTTTCCTTTTATTTTATTGTAAACCGCCCAGAGTCCCCCCTTGAGGGGGAGATGGGTGGTGGCAAAATTTGACAAATAAATAAATAAGTAAATAAATAAATAAATAAATAAATCCTTTGTTAATTTCAGACTTTTATCCAAGACTGTTAAAGATCGACTATATTTTTGCATGAACACATCTTCATCATGCCAAAGCATTGCTTTGGACATTTCAGTGTGTAAAATCAGTTTACAAGGTAAGTGTTGGGCTTAGGAAATACTACCTTTTCTTCATAAAGAGAGAGTACAACTAGACATTCTACTTTCTATCCACATGTTTTGACATTTTCTTCCTCTCCTTTTGGTGATAGATATGTCCTTGATCTATGACTGCTGAAAATGGGCATTGATCAGAGCTTCAGACAGTGGGCCATTGTGTGAGAAGTTGGGTGGAGTAGTTAAAATACTCAATTATATATCTCCATCCCGGGTGAAGTAAGTGATGCGGTCGCTGCCCTGTCTCAGTGCCTGGGGGCTGTGGGGGTCTGGATGGGGAACAACAGGCTTCAACTGAACCCTGGTAAGACCGAGTAGCTGTGGATTGATGGCCCCTCTGTATCCAGGAAGTTGTCATCTTTGGTTCTGGATGGGGTGGCACTGCCCCATTCAGAGCCAGTGTGGAACCTGGGGGTCCTCCTGGACTCACGACTCCTGCTCGAACAGCAGGTGGCAGTCGTGGCCAGAAGGGCCTTCGTGCAACTTCAGGTTGTGCGCCAGCTACACCCATCCCTGGATCGAGGGGCCCTCCGAACAGTCACTCATGCCCTCGTCATCTCCCATATAGACTATTGCAATGCGTTCTACATGGAGCTACCTTTGAAGAGTATCCGGAAGCTTCAGCTGGTCCAGAATGCGGCCGCACGAGCAGTTATTGGTGCCTCAAGATCGGCACGTATAACACCACTGCTGCGCGAGCTGCACTGGGTACCGGTATGCTTCTGGGTCCAATTCAAGGTATTGGTTATTACCTTTAAAGCCCTACATGGCATGGGGCCAGGTTACCTGAGGGACTATCTCATCCCCATAACATCGACCTGCCCCATCCGGTCTTGCCGAGAGGGTATGCTATGGATCCCGTCGACAAGGGAATTTCATCTGACGGGGTCCAGGAGGCAGGCCTTCTCTGCAGTGGCACCTGCCCTTTGGAATATCCTGCCCCCAGAGGTGAGACGGGCCCCTTCACTCCCGGCCTTCCGAAAGAATTTGAAGACCTGGCTCTGCCACCTTGCCTGGGAGGGGAGGGGTAACAGTTCCTCCTGGGGGTGGCTTGCGCCATAGAGCCCTCCCTATTGAACACATTCTGACCATCAGTGGATTCTATACTATTTATTTATTTATAATGTTTGTGAGAGTGCAATGTTGTTTTATATGGTTTTAAGTGATGATTTTACTGTAAACCGCCCAGAGTCCCCCTTTTGGGGGAGATGGGAGGTGATATAAATATAAATAATAAATAATAAATAAATAAAATGCATTGCTTGGGCAGTCTGCTGCCTGAATAGATAATTGCATGTCATGTAACAGTTTTATTTGACATATGCTACTCCAGTGTTATCCCAGTGCTTAACAGATTTGTAGGTGAATCACAATGTACAAGTTTAAATATTTCCATCAGTACATCAAGGAACCATACCTAAAGCAGTGCTTTTGAGCAAGATTCAGTAACGTGGTTTTTAGGGTTTGCTAGCCTTTTAACCCTAACTCTTGGGTATTTTATTTATTTATTTATTTATTTATTTATTTATTTATTAAACAGATTAATAAGGCCGCCCAACTTACACACGGTGACTCCGGGCGGCTTACAGAATTAAAACCCATAAAAACACAATAAACACCCCCCTGGCGGCAGCAGACATATTCATACCAGCCACTTGATTGGCTGCGAAGCAGCTTGGGGTCCCCAGGCCCATTGACAGAACCACGTCTTCAGGGCCTTTTGGAACAGGAACAAGGAGGGGGCCAATCTTATATCTGGGGGAATGATGTTCCAAAGGGAGGGAGCCACTACGAAGAAGGCCCTTTTCCTTGGTCCCACTAGATCTACCTCCCTAACTGAGGGGACCCGCAATATGCCCTGCCTCCCCGCTCTGGTGGGCCGGGTGGATGTGACTGGGGAAAGGCGGTCCTGCAAATAACCTGGCCCCAAGCCATGTAGGGCTTTAAAGGTGATAACCAGCACCTTGAATTGGACCCGGAAGCAAATGAGCAACCAATGCAGCTCGCACAGCAGTGGTGTTATATGTGCCGATCTTGCAAAAGAGGTGACACATAGGCAAGTCTAGGCTTGCACAAAACTATGCGGGCCGCTGCATTTTGAACCAATTGAAGCTTCCGGATACTTTTCAAGGGCAGCCCCATGTAGAGCGCATTACAGTAGTCCAAACGGGAGGTGACTAGGGCATGGGTGACTGTGAGAAGGGCCTGTTGGTCCAGGAATGGGCATAGCTGGCGCACAACATGCAGTTGTGCAAAGGCTCTCCTGGCCACGACTGCCACCTGCTCTTCAAGCAGGAGTCATGAATCCAGGAGGAACCCCAGGTTCCGCACTGGCTCTGAATGGGGCAGTGCAACCCTATCCAAGACCAAGGATGGTAATTCTATGGAAACCAAAGAACCCCGAACCCACAGCCATTCCATCTTGGCAGGGTTCAACTTCAACCTGTTGCTCCCCATCCAGACTTCAACAGCCTCCAGGCACCAGGAGAGGGCAGTCACGGCATCGCTTAACTCACCATGGGCAGAGATGTACAACTGAGCATCATCAGCATACTGATGATATCTCACCCAATGGTGGCGGATGATCTCGCCCAGCGGCTTCACGTAGACGTTAAACAGGAGCGGAGAGAACACCGACCCCTGCGGCACCCCACAAAGCAGGGGCCGAGGGCGGGACCTCTCGCCCCAGATCAACACTGACTGGATATGGCTCCGGAGGAAGGAGGTAAACCAGGACAACACAGTGCCCCCCACCCCCAACCCCTGAAGCTGCTCCAGAAGGATACCACGGTCGATGGTATTGAAAGCCGCCGAGAAGTCAAGTAGAGCCAGGATGGTTGCACACCCTCCATCCCGCTCCTGCCAGAGATCATCAAAAAGCATAACCAATGCCGTTTCTGTCCCATATCCAGGCCTGCATCCTGACTGAAAGGGGTCCAGAGAAGCTGTTTCATCCAGGATCCTCTGGAGCTACAGTGTGACCACTTTCTCAATAACCTTCCCCAAAAAGGGGAGGTTGGAGTCAGGATGAAAACTGTCCATCAGGGTGGGATCCAGCGATTTCTGGCATGCAGAAATGCGTGCACTGATCATTTCACATTCTGCTGAAGGAAGCACACTAGTGTACTCACTATAAGCACATGTGCTTGTTTTGTCTTCCAACTGTATTAAATAATAGAGTTTAACAAACAAACAAATAACCTTTGGGTTTTAGGTAACTAAGAATAAGGTATTTGGAATTTGCATTTGACTTAGACACCCTATGAATTTCTACTTATCTATTAACCTAGTACAGTAGCATTGGGATATTCTTCTGTGTTAATATGGAAAGGGTTATGCAGCTCAGCCTAATCATCAGGTAGGAGCCCTTTCCAGCGTGGGGGCTTCCAGTCCAGGTTAGGGAAGACTATTTATTAGTTTCTGACCTGGCCTACCAAAACCTTTTCCATAGTTTCCTTGATTCTCAGCATGTAAACAGCTGTTCGTGGAAAACACCATATCGCTGACTTCTTGATAACTGTTTTTTAACTCAGTTAAGAGGAAATTAATGGAAACAGATTGTACCATACAGACGCCAAGGTTTATTTTTTAAAAATTATCACTTCCAACTGTTCTACTGTCTAATCATTCTTTGGTGTCAGACTGACATTTGGCTGTGCAACTGAGAATTTATTTAGGCTCATTCTTAATGGCAGTTGAAGCTGCGGATGAACTCAGTAGTAAAGATGGATAAGAATTCATAAAGGAGTTTGCCACTGACACGACCTGGTCACACTCTCTCTCTTTAAATACAGTTTGCCAATGTTTACAGTCTGAGGAAGTTTACCATTCCTCTTACATTGCTGCTGGAAGTTATTATTCTTGGGTGAGTAATTGCCTCTCATTCCTGAAATACCACAATGGTTTATCAGGTGACATAATGATCCAATGTATTTTATTGACTAAGAAGAATTTGAAGAGACAATTTGGACTGCTTTAAAATTTGTGGGGGCAAATAAATTCCAGTCTATGAATAAAGAAACCTGGAGCCAAAGATTTGGGTTGTAGTTAAGGCAGCTCTTCTTTATGTTCCAATGTCTTTCTTCTCACTCTCCATAGTGTGTTATTTTGGTCACGCCCAACGTTTCTCTTGGCTCTTCCTTTCGTCATAAGCCCTTGTTTTACTGATTTTTATTTGGCTGCTTTCTTTGTTTCCCTCCCTTTAGCTACCTTGTCTCTTTCCTATCCTCATCCTACCAATTCTGGGCTGTCAAAATCCAGATGACCCCTAGAGGGCAGTGAAGAGTTTTATGTATGTCTTTGCTTCCATCTAGTGATTGTCTATATTTTTGAAGCCAAGGTCTAATAACCCTGCCCCCTGCTCCTGTTTCTTCTCCTGAACACAAGGTCTTCCTTGTCTTCCTCTTCTATCTTTTTCCTCATGCTGCATTTTAGAAACTTCAGTATTTTCCCTGTAACTAGAGTTTGTGAGATATGTAAAAGTTCTGTTGAACTGTAAAAAGGCCTTAAAACTATTAGAAACAGTTTATCCCCCCCAAGATTGTACGGATATTACTATGTTGCCTTATCTATTTATTGCCTGCTGTCTCTGAGTAGCTAAGTTTATGATTCAGTTACTGGGAATCAGTTCCATTGAACTCAGTGTTTTTTCCTTCTTAAAATTTGATAGCATTTGTGGAGTAAGTTGTTCCACATCACTGCTTAACCCTAGAAGGGTGTAAAAGTAAATACTGGCTTTGATTGACCAATTAGTGAATGAGGATGGATTTATCATTCATCATTGGTGATCACTCGTAGCCGAGTAAGATTGTCTTCCAAGGGTAAAATTTTAACAGTGGATCCGTAAGTGGCTGTAAAGGCCAATTCTGGATCCGCAGAACCTCCCACAATGAGGGCATAGGTTTCCGGGTGGGAGGCGGTCATGATGAGGGTTTGCCTGACGTGCCTTCATTTTAGCTCTTTTCTCCCTTTCGCCCTGTACTTGTGCTTCTTCAAAGTCCATAGCGCCTTTAATAAAGGATGACCTCCAATTGAAACGCTCATGAGTTAAGGCTTCCCAGTTCTCAATGCTGATATTACATTTTTTTAAATTAGCTTTGAGAGTGTCTTTGAATCTCTTTTGCTGTCCACCAATATTCCGTTTTCCATTCTTAAATTGGGAGTAAAGTAGCTGCTTTAGAAGACGATGGTCAGGGATTCGAACAACATGGCCGGTCCAGCGAAGTTGATGTTGGATGATCATTGTTTCAATGCTGGTGGTTTTCACTTCTTCTAATACGCTAACATTAGTCCGCCTTTCTTCCCAAGTAATTTGCAGAATTTTTCGGAGGCAGCGTTGATGGAATCTTTCAAGAAGTTGGAGGTGGCATTTGTAGAGGGTCCATGTTTCACAGGCGTACAGAAGGGTTGGTAGTACAATGGCTTTGTAAACAAGCATTTTGGTCTCCCTGCGAATGTCCCGATCCTCAAACACTCTACGCTTCATTCGGGAGAAAGCTACACTCGCAGAGCTCAGGCGATGCTGAATTTCAGCGTCGATGTCGGCTTTTGTAGATAGATGGCTGCTGAGATAAGAAAAGTGGTCGACATTTTCTAGTGACACACCTTTAAGCTGGATTTTTTTAAAAATATATTTTATTGAATTTTAAGTATACATAGATAAAAGTTTGAAAAGGAAAAAGAAATAGAAATACAAATCAAAGAAAGAAAAGAAAAAGTGTAGTAAAGCAAATAGAAAAAGAGAAAGATGAAACATAGAAATTAGTCAACTTCCGATTTATCTCTGGTCATAGTAATTTAAAAAATAATCTCTTACATGCTAGGTCTATATATAACATTGTAAAACATTCCCTGTCTAATATATCAATTTATATATATTTTAATCTTCAAAACCCCATATATGCCCCTCCTGCATTTTGCAAATAGTCCGTTAATGGTTTCCACTCTTTAAGAAAGTAATAATTTGTATTTTCTTTTAATAAACATGTCAATTTATCATTTTCTGCCATGTCCATTACTTTTAACATCCAGTCCTGCATCATAGGTATACTCTGATTTTTCCAATTTTGTGCATATACAAGTCTTGCTGCTGTAACCATATATTGCATAATTCTTGTAAATTTCTTTCCTATTTGTTCTTCTGTTATTCCCAATAAAAATAATTGTGGTTTATATGGAACTCGAATTTGTAAAATATTTTGCATCAATGAATGTATCTGATTCCAAAATTTCTTAGCAATCTCACAAGTCCACCACATATGATAAAATTACCCCTCTTTTTTTTTACATTTCCAACATAAGTTGGAAACATTCCCATACATTTTAGCTAATTTTTGCGGGGTCATATACCATCTATACATCATCTTGTAAAAGTTTTCCTTCAAATTGTAACACAAAGTAAATTTTAATCCTTTAATCCACATATCTTCCCATTGTTGCATTTGAATATTATGACCAATATTTTTTGCCCATTTGATCATGCAGTCTTTAACTTGTTCCTCTACCATTTCACCTTTTAACAATAGTTTATACATTTTAGCAATTAAATGATCATCTGTCTCGCATAATTGTATCTCGAATTCTGATTTAGTTTGTTCAAATTAAAATTCTTTTTTATCTGATTTAAATTTTTCTACAAGTTGCATGTAAGAAAGCCATTGAAATGTATATCCTTCTGAAGCCAATTCTTCTTTTGATTTAATTTTATATTGTCCTTGTTCTTTTTTTAAAAAGTCTTTATAAGTCAACCATTTATCTTTAGCTCTTACTTCTGTTCTAGAACACCTTTAAGCTGGATTGATGGCACTGCGGAGGGATTGGTTCGAACTTGCTGGTAAAGCACTTTGGTTTTTTTAATGTTAATCGAGAGGCCGAGCTTTTCATATGCTTCTGCAAAGATGTTTAGGATAGTTTGAAGATCTTCCTCGGAGTGTGCACAGACTACGTTATCATCAGCATATTGAAGTTCTATAACAGAAGTTGTAATTACCTTTTTTTTTTTTTTTGCTTTCAGCCTACTAAGATTAAAAAGCTTTCCATCTGTTCGATATATAATTTCTACACCAGTAGGAAGTTTCTCTTCAACAAGGTGTATAATCATAGCGATGAAGATAGCGAATAAGGTTGGAGCAATAACACATCCCTGTTTAATGCTGGATTCTACTTTAAATGGATCGCTTTGAGAGCCATTGTTATCCAGGATTGTTGCCATCATGTTGTCATGGAGTAGCCGCAAGATGTTTACAAATTTATCAGTGCATCTGATTTTCAGAAGGATGGTCCAGAGAGCAGTACGATTTACAGTATCAAAAGCTTTAGTCAGATCAATAAACGCCATGTACAGAGGGCGGTTTTGCTCCTTGCATTTTTCTTGAAGCTGTCGTGCAGTGAAGATCATATCCACTGTTCCCCTGGAAGGGTGGAAGCCATTTTGCGTTTCAGGGAGGATGTCTTCTGATATAGATAGGAGACAGTTTGCGATGATCTTTGCCAGGATTTTGCCTGCTGTAGCTAGAAGGGAGATGCCTCGATAGTTTCCACAGTCTGTTCTATCACCCTTTTTAAAGAGAGTGATAATTATGGCATCCCTAAAGTCTGCTGGAATCTCCTCCCTCATCCAGATTTTGTCAATGAGCTTATGAAGTTGTTGTGTAAGTTCAGGCCCGCCTTCTTTAAAGACTTCAGCAGGAATCCCATCAGGTCCACTAGCTTTGTTATTTTTCATTTGTTTAGTGGCTTTACTGACTTCCTCCAAACTAGGGGGTACTGCAAGCTCATCTCTTACTTGTTTTTGCGGGATTTGCAAGAAGACTTCATCAGCCACAGTAGAGTGACGATTAAGGAGATTGTAGTAATGCTCTTTCCAGTGCAGTGCAATAGATTCTTTGTCCTTTAGAAGTTTAGCACCATCTATTGAGTGTAAGGGATTTGTACCATGGTTTGTTGGTCCATAGATGGCCTTTATGGCATTAAAAAAAACCCGTGCATCATGAGCATCTGCAAAATGTTGGGTTTCTTGGGCTTTTTTTATCCACCATATGTTCTTAAGTTCTCTAGTTCTTCTTTGCACTGGCGTAGATTTTTTTCTTAACAGCACAGTTAATATCTTTTTGCCATATCCAGAAGGCTTTCCTTTTCTTGTCAATAATATGTTCAATCTCACTATCGTTCTCATCAAACCAGTCCTGATGTCTCTTAGTTTGGTATCCGATAGTTTGTTCACAGGCTGAAATAATAGAAGTCTTCAATTTAATCCAGCGTTCCTCAACATTTTCAGGGCGTTCCATAGGCAGATGTTCCTTGAGAGTTGATTGAAAGCAAGCCCGTTTAGTAGAATCTTGAAGGGCCAGTGTATTCATTTTATGCCTTGGTTTTCTTCCTTGGAGCCTATGATGAGGAACAATCTTTATGGCCATCGTGGATCGAATTAATCGATGGTCTGTCCAGGAGTCATCGGCGCTTGTCATGGCTCTGGTGAGAAGTACATCACGGCGGAGTCTCCAGCCAGACTGCAGCTCGACAAGTCAGAATTTTTCAGAGTGTTGAAGACCTGGCTAGCTTTTCCCTGTTTGCGGTGGTCTACAGAAATTGTAAGACCACCGGAGCTTCTCCTTGAAGAGAGGAGAACCAGAAGATTACTCACTGGGTCGTTGGAATTGCCACCTCCTGTTCTTTTTGTAGTTTCCACCACAGAGAGGACAGGGGGGGGTGAAAAGCAGTGAAGCGACCGGAGGAATTTCAAGCTCTACAGGGAACGTAAGTCTCTTGAGAGATATCAGAGCGAGCAGCTGGTTTTTAGATCACTTTATTTTTTTTTATTTTTTTAGATTAGAATGTTTTATCATCTAAGGTCTTTCTTTGGACTTTGCTCAAAATGTTGGCAAATTTTATATTTTCTTTGCTATAATTAATTCTGGTGGAAGTAACGATGGATTTTATATTTGAAGTATAGTGAAAAGTTTGCATTTTTTTTCTACCTTTCTTTTGAATTAGAGAAGATTCTGTCTCAGATGGGAATATAAGATTTATTTCTCTTACTTTCTTATATTGGATGAAACTTTTCTCCTCAGCACAGTGAAACGTTTGCATTTTTTCTTTTTTATCTTTCTTCTTTTTTCAGAATGGATTTGTTTTATTCGGAAGTACAAAAGTCTTTATTCAATATCTTTTGAATATATTTTGCTGGACTAACTATTAAATTTTATTGGTAATTGGCAATGAAACGTCTGCATGAAAACAACAAGGCTCAGAGAGCACCAAAGACTCCCCAGTTCAACCCTGAGCTACAAATATTCTCTTCGATTGGTATTAAATTTTCTCCTTTTATTTTAAAAACTTTTTACTTGAAATATAGCTGGTAATTTTCCACCCAAACAGATCAGCTGACCATCAATTCCCTGAGAAACTGTTTGTTTTGACTAGCTCTCGCAGCTTGAAGAACAAAGAAGGGGGTGGGGAAGAATGGCACTCCTAACAGCAATTCGAGAATTTAAAAAAGAAATTAGTGAAACTCTTTTAGAAATTAAGAAATCATTGGAATCTTTAATGATAGTTTACCAAAGTCAGGAACAAAAGGAACAAAAGATAGAATTAGAAGCAGATTTTTTTTTTTTTCGAAATAGAGGAGAATCAGGAGAAAGGGATTTTAAACACATTGGTCCAGAAAAACATTCTGATACTCTATATGAGACAGATAGCACAACAGGCTACACACTATAATTTTGGTATAAACACATTATGGCAGTTGAGACAGGGAAAAGATGGAAAGGTTAGTAATAACATTCTGACATTCTACATGAGATACAGAATAGAACAGGTTGTATGTGGTGATTTTGGCATAACCTGAATAAGAGATTTAGTGTGATATGGGTCATAAGGTTAATGGAACTATGGATTTTGATTTAGATTTAGATTTTGGATATTGAGTGTGTAAATGTATCAAGCTTTAACTAGTAATATGATTGTTGGGAATTTTAAATGTTAAAAATTGATATGAGAAACTGTATGGATGTATAAAATGTGATATTTTAATTGTAAGATGTAA
Organism: Charina bottae; assembly: GCA_023362775.1. Lineage (NCBI taxonomy): Eukaryota > Metazoa > Chordata > Lepidosauria > Squamata > Charinaidae > Charina > Charina bottae. The sequence continues at coordinate 214,616,408 of JALMGJ010000002.1, read as the reverse complement.
GGTTATAAAATTAGAGAGATAAATATAAGTTGATGTTAGAGATTATATGAAAATTAGAAATTTCTTTTTATGGAGATATATGAATGATTAATACTACTATAGGATGACTTATTTTTATAATTATTAGTATGAATATTATTGAGAATTGTTGTTAGGTTATGTGTTAGTAGAATAGGTAGCTATAAAAATGTTAATTAGGTAAATATGTAGGAAGATGTAGAATATGGTGTAATTGTAGTCTAAACATAGATTATGTTTAAACTAGTGTTATTTCTATGGACATATATGAATAGAATATATTTCATTTTATTAGTATTAAAATAAGGCCTTTCCTTGTTATATATATGATTTAAAATTAATTGGACTTTACCAAGGATAAGAATACAGATGTAAAAATGGAAAGAGTGAATAAAAAATATTAAATTGATGCAGCCAAGAACATTTAAACCGACATTATTTCAAGGAGTGGAAACTACAGATGGACTATTAGAGAATTGCAAGAAAGGTGAAATCTACATGAAGATCGGAAGATTGGATTATAGAAATTGAAGTGTATATGACAAAGAAAAGTTTCTGTGTATTGTATGAAAGACTAACATTTAAAGCAAATTATTGTATCTAAAGACCAAAGACAGATTGGAGGCCATCTATTTCTTATATTTCTTTTCTTTATTATTTTTCTTGACTTCACTTTTCTTTTACTTTTTTCTTACTTTGTATTTCTATCTTTATTTCTTGTTCTAACTTTTAATATGTATTTCAAAATTCAATAAAATTTATAAAAAAAAAAAAGAAGTACATCACGGCGATCTCTAGCACGGACAATTACATAATCTAAAAGATGCCAGTGCTTTGACCGTGGGTGCTTCCATGATGTTTTAAATTTATTTTTCTGGCGAAATAGTGTGTTAGTAATGACAAGGTTATGCTCTGCACATTTAGTCAGAAGTAAGATTCCATTCATGTTGCTATTGTCAACTCCTTTCCCAATGATCCCCAGCCACAAATCAAAGTCACGCCCAACTCTTGCATTGAAATCGCCCAGGAGGATAATTTTATCCTCCTTTGGTATCTCTGATAAGATGGTGTCCAGCTGGGTATAAAATTTTTCCTTGATATCCTCATTTGCATCTAGTGTTGGTGCGTAAGCACTTAGGATAGTTGCCTGTTGGTTTTGGGCGAGTTTTATTCGGAGAATTGAGAGTCGTTCGTTAATCCCAGTGGGAACTTCTGACAAGAGCTTCACAAGGTCATTTTTGATAGCAAAGCCTACCCCATGTATTCGTCGTTCTTGTTCAGGCAGTCCTTTCCAAAAGAAGGTATAACCTCCTTTTTCTTCCTTCAACTGTCCTTCTCCTGCTCTTCGAGTTTCTTGGAGTGCTGCTATATCAATATTAAAACGTCTCATCTCCCTTGCAATAATGGCGGTCCTACGTTCAGGTCGTTCACTATCCATATTGTCTTGCAGTGTCCGTATATTCCATGTTCCAAAATTCATGTGTTTTTTATGACCGCTAGATGGTGACCCCACTGGTCGTGGTAATCCAGTCAGGGAGAAAATGAGGCAGACTATGTTTAGGGCACCTTTTCTAGCCCCCTCCCCATATGGGGTGACCAGAGTGGATCCTAAATAGGGCTGCTCAGTCGTGGATACAGCTGCCGAACTACTCAACTGCCTCGAACCTTGAGTCAGGACGACTGAATCTGTATCCACCGCCCATGTGCTGGTCCATGACTAGGAGCTTCCGGATTTCACAGTCCTGCCCCTGTTGCCATTCGTCAATCACCATGGGACTTTTGGTTGTTTTGGGTTTGGTGTGGTTGGAAGACGTCTGTGCGTGAATTTGTTTTATGTGTGGAGATCGGTGCACAACAATCAGCACACAACCTTCACAGAAAAAGGCTCTAATCCAATGGCATGGGTACCATGACGATTGGTGACCTTTTGTCTGCTGCAGCCTTCATCCGCCTTCACAGCTGTTGTAACAATACACCTTGTTTTCTTCCGCCTGTTCTGCCGTTGAGGACTTTCTTGGATCGTTCTTTGTCTGGTTCCTCCCCCTGGACCTTGCCGCCATGGGTGACCCTGCCAGGAGTACATGACTCCCGACGGCTTCGCTCACAGGGTTCATTGGGAACACACAAGCCCACTCACCACAACAAGGTGACGATCCAGCGAGGGGGGATGGATTTATAGGCAGCTGTTGTATGCCAGATTGGGCGATTGGGCCATCTAGTCCAGTTCTTTATTGACAGTTCTATGTTTTGGGAACAAAGAATTATCCCAACTCTTTCTGGAGATACCAAGAATTGTATTTGGACCTTCTACATGCATAGAAGGTTCTGCCTCTGAATTCAGGCCCTTTAAAGGAGGCCTTCGAAACCTTTGGGATGAAAGTGTGACTTTGTTCTCCTATGGGTCAAGTAAAACAAATAAGTCTTACTCATTCTGGAATTCCTGAATATACATTTAGAGGGATATTATTTATTTTTTCAGGAAACGCTTTCCCTTGAGTATTATATTCAGTGTGTTTGCAGTCATTTTGGGGCCTTTCTAGCAGCAGGGTAAGATCTTAAAGTTTCTTTTAGAACTGCATCTTTGTTTCTTGACATCTATGAAGAATAGTATTCCTTTGTAGGTCATTGTTTGGAAGAATGAGTAGCTACTGTAAAATATTTATACAGTGCAGTCTTCTGTAGCAGCCTTCCCCAACCTGGTGCCCCCCAAATAGGTACGTAGCATTTCAACTCCCAGAATTCCCAGCTAGCATGGCCAATTGGCTGGGAGTTCTGGGAGATGTAATCATAGCACTTTCAGAGAACATTGGAATGGATAAAGGTGCTCTAGATCAGCCATGACAGTGATCTGGAATTCAACTGCAAATGATCCTGACTTTATGCTGCAAAACACAATAACTAACACGCAATTGAAATTATTTCCTTAGGCAAAGATGATCCAAAATGACTTAATGTGACTCTTGCATGGGAATTCATAGTTTGGAATTGAGGTGGGGGAATTATTCCAGTCCATCACTTACAGAAGGAAGATGATGGAGTCACTAATTGTTGGAATCATGGCCTGAGTCCATGGTTAATCATACTGAAGGTCTCACAGTAAATCATGCACTATATAGTGTGATAAAAGTGTCCTAGTAGAATGGGGAGTACTAATAACAGAGGTCTGGGAGAATTGCAGCCTTTAATCATTTCCTGCCAAACTGAACAAGTATATTTTCAGAACACTTGAATATGAAACACATATTGTAAGGGCTATCATATTATTATTTCTTGTCGTGTGTGTGTATGTTTTGTGCTCATATAGTAAGATTCTGTGGAAATGCCTCTCTTCTCTATTAGGTATAGCCCATGTCTTATCCCATTGTAATTTCAACAACTCAGTCAAAATATTTTAGACTGAGTGTAATTGTTGTCTGAATAAACTCTTACACTCTAAATATATGGCTGTTGTGGGTCTTCCGGGCTGTGTGGCCGTGTTCTGGAAGTTGTGGAACCACAATTTCCAGAACACGGCCACACAGCCCGGAAGACCCACAACAGCCATTGAACTACGGCCATGAAAGCCTTCGAAAATGCACTCTAAATATACTTTAAATGGCAAACCAACTTATACATAATATATTTTATAAAATGACCAAGTGATTTTAATGTAAGCTTTGGATTTTCTCAATATTTTTACTTTGTTAAGCAAACAAGAGGGTTTTTTTTCCAGAGTTTTTACATATTTATCTGTTGTTTACTGATTTGTAATATGGACACAGTTTGGAGAGCAGACAGAATACATCACTGCACAAAGAAAGCTCTCTATGTTCGGCCTATTTAAATTAGTCTATTAAATTAGCCTAACTTTCCATTTTTTGTTTTCCAGATCAGAGTTAGCTTTCAGCTTGGAAGGCTATGCTTCTGTTTTGCTGAATGATGTCTTTACCAGAGTATTTATACCAAACAAAAAATTGACCCTGAGGTAACTATGCAGAGATTTATGTGTTCTTTGCATTTTTTAAACATGGGGTTTTCTATTATTTTATATATAGTTTTCATAAACAGCCTCCATCAAGTTTGGAGAAATAGATTTGAAAATCAGCTTAAAGTTTAGGTGTCATTTAATTTTCTTAATACCCATAAAAAGCCTGATACAGTGGAATGTCTAGGCGTTTAAAAAATATATATTTGTAGACACCTTTTATAGGCCTCTTTTCACAAGGTCACAAAACATTTGACCGTAATATGTTTGTGATAGTTTCATCCACTTTAAATCTTAAATATTGATATTCTGTCAACTAAAAAAAAATAGTTCTGTAGCTGATTGCTCTGCTTCTTATAAGCAAGGAGTACATAACCTATGATTCCAGGGCTTTAAAAAGTAGTTGACAAATCGACATTTTAAAGGGAAAATTAGTAAATACATGCAAGTATTTGATGCACCTGTATTTCTTGAAATTGTATTTACTTAATGTAATTTTAACTGAATTTAAATGTAAATCAAATTAAGTTTTGTCCTGCCTGAGCCAACTTTCAGGAGTGTGGTCTAAGCTTGCCAGTCAAGGACTCAAGTTTCATCATTGGTCTGAGAAAGGTTTTGCAACCCTGTTTGAAGCCTGTTGCTATTCCAGACTCTGATCGTTGTACCCCATGCTTCTGGCCATACCTATTGCCTTCCACCTGGCTAGACCTTTATATGGGAAGATTCTTGCCATTGGCTCCTTGTTCTATTTTAGTTAAGCATAACTAGTTCAATCATTACCATCCTATTGTTTCCCCAAACATTTTTCCACATAGAATCTTATTTGATAAACAGCTTATATTATCCTGGCTTACATGTCTTTCAAACAGAATCCTCAAAATGTATCATTTAATTCACTGGTTTCTATCCATGCTACCATAGATATTTCAGTGCTGAATCCTCCAGGAACTCTTAAATAATCATCTACCAGATTTTTTAATATATGTATCTGTTTATACAGGAGCTGGGAAGATATGGAGTAATTTTTTATAATGCCTGCTTTATGGTAATTCCTACAGTTCTCATCAGTTTCTTCACTGGAGATTTCCAGCAGGTAAGTAGAGCTTAGGAACGGATCAGGTACAATAATGCTTTCATTGGTTTGGGTCCTAAATTTCTATTCCTTGAATGGTAGGAGTTTTGGCTCCTTTTGCTCAGGAACCAAAAATGTAGGATTTCGCCCCCTAAAAGGTGACTGATTTTATAACATTACAATTATTACAAGTAATGGTGTAGTATCAAATATGAAACCTCTTTTTGGTGAATTAGGAACAGAACAGGAGATTAATGGGCAATATTATTCCTCCAAAATCTTTATCTATCCTAAAAGTTCAAGTTATCTTGGCTGTTATTTGGTGTTGACTGGAAAGAGCTATTTTTCTCTCAGAACCTTCATTCAAACATTATGTGTCTTTTAAATAGCTACCTCTGCTTTTTGGGGAGGTTTTTGGGGGGGTTTCACATGCTGGCTGGGGAATTCTGGGAGTTGAAGTCCATATATCAGAGCTTTCCAAACGTCTCTCATGGCGACACACCAATGGTGACATGCAATAAAACCCGGAAGCGCTGTGGTGGGGTGCAAAAACCTGGAAGCGCCGCCACTGCGGCGCTTTCGGATTTTCGTGCACTGCAGCGGTGGCAGCAGCGGTGTCCTGGTGTGCCGTGCAAAAACCTGGAAGCGCTGATGGCCCACTGCTGTGCGCGCGGCTGCGGCATCAGCGCTTCCAGGTTTTGACGCGACACACCTGGGGCCCGCAGGCGACACAGTATTGTGTCGCGACACACAGTTTGGAAAGCTATGCCATACATCTTCAAGTTGCCACGGTTGAGAAACATTGTGCTATGTGATAAACCATATACGTAGATAAAATGTCCTGACTGCATGGATGGAAGTCAAACTGATGTAAAAATGGTGCCTGCCTGTCTTCCATCCCTGACCTGTTCATATGGATCTTAAGGATATCTTTAGGAACTCATGTGAGATTCACGATCTTTATGATCCAAAACCAGAAATCTACAACATAAGCCACGAGGGATATGTGCAATTATTTATTGAATCAGCATCGTGCTCCGTTAAAGCCACAAGTGGGTTTCTTCCCCCCCATCTCTCCTTTTAGCATTCGTTTCTCACTTCGTCCCGCCCCTCCCTCTCAGTTCTTATCTTTGTTGATCTAATTCTTTATTTCGTGTTGGTTGCTCTCTTCCGGCCTTGTGGCCGCTGGTGTTGGTAGTCCTTTTGTCAGTGGCTTCTTGTGTTTCCTGATCCAGTGATGCTGCTGCTTTCTTGCAGGCTTGTGTTCAGCCCCCATCCCATCTTCCTTTTGTCCCTTATTTTCCTGTCTTCATTAACTCTGTGTAAGGTTGGAGTAAGATCTATGAATCAAGGTAAGCTGGATGTGGTCAAACATGAGATGACAAGATTGAACATCGACATCTTGGGAATCAGCGAACTAAAATGGACAGGAATGGGCGAATTTAATTCAGGAGACCATTATATATATAACTGTGGGCAAGAATCCCTTAGAAGAAATGGAGTAGCCCTCATAGTCAATAAAAGAGTGGGAAAGGCAGTACTGGGGTACAACCTCAAAAACGACAGAATGCTTTCAGTTCGAATCCAAGGCAAACCATTCAACATCACAGTGATCCAAGTCTATGCCCCAACCACTGATGCCGAAGAAGCTGAAGTTGACCAGTTCTATGAAGACCTACAACACCTTTTAGAACTAACACCAAAAAAAGATGTCCTTTTCATCATAGGGGACTGGAATGCTAAAGTAGGAAGTCAAAAAATAACCGGAATAACAGGCAAGTTCGGCCTCGGAGTACAAAATGAAGCAGGGCAAAGGCTAATAGAGTTTTGTCAAGTGAACACGCTGGTCATAGCAAACACTCTTTTCCAACAACACAAGAGACGACTCTACACATGGACATCACCAGATGGTCAATACCGAAATCAGATTGATTATATACTTTGCAGCCAAAGATGGAGCAGCTCTATACAATCAGCAAAAACAAGACCTGGAGCTGACTGTAGCTCAGATCATGAGCTTCTTATCGCAAAATTTAGGCTTAAATTGAAGAACGTAGAGAAAACCACTAGACCACTCAGGTATGACCTAAATCACATCCCTTATGGAATATACAGTGGAGGTGAGGAATAGATTTAAAGGATTAGATCTGGTAGACAGAGTGCCTGAAGAACTATGGATGGAGGTTCGTAACATTGTACAGGAGGCAGCAACTAAAACCATCCCAAAGAAAAAGAAATGCAAGAAAGCAAAGTGGCTGACTGATGAGGCTTTACAAATAGCTGAGGAAAGAAGGGAAGCAAAAGGCAAGGGAGAAAGGGAAAGATATAAACAACTGAATGCAGAATTCCAGAGAATAGCAAGGAGAGATAAGAAGGCCTTCTTAAATGAACAATGCAAAGAAATCGAGGAAAACAATGGAATGGGGAAGACTAGAGATCTCTTCAAGAAAATCGGAGATATCAAGGGAACGTTTTGTGCAAAGATGGGCATGATAAAGGACAAAAAAGGCAGGGACCTAACAGAAGCAGAAGAGATTAAGAAGAGGTGGCAAGAATACACAGAAGAACTATACAAGATCTTAATATCCCTGATAAATACAATGGTGTGGTCATTGACCTTGAGCCGGACATCCTAGAGAGTGAAGTCAAGTGGGCCTTAGGAAGCATTCCTAACAACAAAGCTAGCGGAGAAGACAGTATCTCAGCTGAACTGTTTAAAATCCTAAAAGATGATGCTGTTAAAGTGCTGCACTCAATATGCCAACAAATTTGGAAAACTCAAGAGTGGCCACAGGATTGGAAAAGGTCAGTTTACATTCCAATTCCAAAGAAAGGCAATACCAAAGAATGTTCAAACTACCGTACAATTGCGCTCATTTCACATGCTAGCAAGGTTATGCTCAAAATCCTACAAGCTAGGCTTCAGCAGTATGTGAACCGAGAACTACCAGAAGTGCAAGCTGGGTTTCGAAGAGGCAGAGGAACTAGAGATCAGATTGCCAACATTCGCTGGATCATGGAAAAAGCAAGAGAGTTCCAGAAAAACATCTACTTCTGCTTCATTGACTACGCTAAAGCCTTTGATTGTGTGGATCACAACAAACTGTGACAAATTCTTAAAGAGATGGGAGTACCAGACCACTTTACCTGTCTCCTGAGAAACCTGTATGTGGGTCAAGAAGCAACAGTTAGAACCGGACATGGAACAACCGACTGGTTCAAAATTGGGAAAGGAGTACGACAAGGCTGTATATTATCACCCTGCTTATTTAACTTATATGCAGAGTACATCATGAGAAATGCCGGGCTGGATGAATCACAAGCCGGAGTTAAGATTGCCGGGAGAAATATCAACAACCTCAGATATGCAGACGATACCACCCTAATGGCAGAAAGTGAAGAGGAACTAAAGAGCCTCTTGATGAGGGTGAAAGAGGAGAGTGCAAAAGCTGGCTTGAAACTCAACATTAAAAAAACCCAGATCATGGCATCTGGTCCCATCACTTCCTGGCAAATAGAAGGGGAAGAAATGGAAGCAGTGACAGATTTTATTTTCTTGGGCTCCAAGATCACCGCAGATGGTGACTGCAGCCATGAAATTAAAAGACGCTTGCTCCTTGGGAGGAAAGCTATGGCAAACCTAGACAGCATATTAAAAAGCAGAGACATCACCTTGCCGACAAAGGTCCGTATAGTTAAAGCTATGGTTTTTCCAGTAGTAATGTATGGCTGTGAGAGTTGGACCATAAGGAAGGCTGAGCGCCGAAGAATTGATGCTTTCGAACTGTGGTGCTGGAGAAGACTCTTGAGAGTCCCTTGGACTGCAAGGAGGTCAAACCAGTCAATCCTAAAGGAAATCAACCCTGACTGCTCATTGGAAGGACAGATGCTGAAGCTGAAGCTCAAATACTTTGGCCACCTCATGCGAAGAGAGGACTCACTGGAAACGACCCTGATGCTGGGAAAGACTGAAGGCAAAAGAAGGGGACGGCAGAGGATGAGATGGTTAGATAGCATCACCGATGTAATGAACATGAATTTGAGTAAACTCTGAGAGACAGTGGAGGACAGGAAGGCCTGGCGTGCTATGGTCCATGAGGTCACGAAGAGTCGGACACGACTAAACGACTGAACAACAACAACAACAAAGGTTGGAGTATCCAGCTGCAATTAACCATTGCTGCTGGATTTTCCATCCTTACACCTCAGCAGAACAAACACTTGGTGTGGTCTCTAAAGATCAGGTAGATACAACTGAGTAAAAGATTTTTTTTCTTAAATTCAATTATTTTTGTGAATTGGATTTTTCAATAAATAAATTGTGAATGTATCTCTCTAAACTATACCTAAAATCTTATCTTTTTTATTTGTACAGGCCACCAATTTCAAGCAGTGGACAAATGTTTTATTTATCTTTCAGTTTCTTATTTCTTGTGTGCTGGGGTGAGGAATCTTGGACAAATAATCAAGTAATGACTGGCATGGGTTTGCATCTTGCAAATCCTGTTCCTTCTGTATAATTCTGTATAATTCTGTATAATAACCGCCCAGAGTCCCCTTGTGGGGGGAGATGGGCGGTGATATAAATCAAACAATAAATAAATAAATAAATAAATAGCAGAATGAAATAACACTAAAAAGAATAGTGAAGTGTATCCATGAAGAGTATTTTGTCCAAACTGGAACTAGTTATTACATTCTCATCATTCCTTGTGGAAGAATATCACATTTAGGTCTGGTTTGGGTTCTAGATCTTATCTCTATGTTGCAAATCTCTCAAACAAGATGAGATTTCATAATTGTTTCTTCTGGGGAGATTTTGAAAAATATTTCTTCTAATATTTAATTTAACTACCCTAATTCTAAACTTCAGAATTTTCAGACTATAGATATACAACTTAAACGTATTGAAATGTTTTCATTAGTGACCTAAGGCTATCAAGTGAATCACCTTGTACTATATACAGTATATGTCTAATAAATACATAAATGTAGCACATATGAACCTGAGAAATGAAACATCATTGAATATGAAAACACTGCTATTTATTTCAGTTAGAAAAGTGATGTGACTTGGTTAAATCATGAAAGTAAGATTTGTTTATGGCTTTTAAACATTTGTAATGAAAATATTAGTTGCCTTTATGGTTTTTCCATGATTTTTAATAATACAAAAATAATAAATGAAAGAAAATGAGTATTGTATAAACGTTATACAGAGAGAGAGAACTTTCAGGCAGGAGTTGAATGACAGAGAATTTGCTCCTAATAGAGAGGGGTCAACTTTAGCACCCCCAGTTATAAAAAGTGAAGGTAAGAAAACCCAGGAGTAGGACGTATTATCCATTTTAATAAAAGATAATTGTGCAAACATAAGATACAAAGCAAATCTCTTCTATTTACAGTTTTAGTTACATTTAGTTACTCTTGTCTCCAAATGTGATTGAGGCTTCTGCTTTAGTGTATAGCCATGAAAGTAGATAAATAGGTTGTGTGTTACATAGAAGTGGGGAAGGGTAAGATGGTGAGTGTGTGTGTGTGTGTGTAGATGGATAACTGGAGTGAAAAGGAGTGTAAGCAAGAAAGTAGAGGGAAGTGGGGTTTCAGAGAAACAATATGTACTATGAATTGGCTATATGATGGGTGAATATAAGGAAGGGAATGATTATGGAAAAGGTGTGTGGTGTGTCTAGCCCCCACTCATTGCCAACATGCAGTCTTTGTAGATGGTCCCCAAGGAAGAAGGCAATATTTGGCAGGAAAAATGTCCACTCTATAGTGTACTTTGTTCAATAATGGGATTCTTCAAAATTTAATTAGTATGAAGCCATTAGAGCAATAATTTTTTTGAAAGATGGAGAATTGTGCATGTCATCTAAACTGCACTTCCAAAGGCTTTTTAAAAAAAGCTGACAACAGAGTAATAACAAATTGGAACACAAAGGTGCAGAGGAAGTTTGGTTTACTTAGATTGAAATGACTACTGGTCTGGTTCCAGCACTGCTGGGTTTTAATGGTTTCATCTACCTGACTTCCAGTGTAATTTCCTTTTAGTTAGTAGCAGTCCAGATAGTGACTATCTTCCACTAATCTGTAAATAATTCAGTCAGTATTTGGGGTCACCAGTCAATACAGTCTGCAGTAATTCTGCTGAAGGTAAATCACTGAAGGTGATATAAGTTAGAAATATAAATAAATAAATCACAAGATTAGCATTATGTGTTTCGGTCCATAAACAGAAGCTTCAGGGCCAGGATAAGCCTCATCTGGAAAAGCAGAGGAGAGCAGATGTTGTCCCACTCCTTTTCTGACAGCATGGCTAGGATCAGACAGTCCATCTGCAAAGGACTGCATGCTAATACAGTGTCGAGCAATTTTCAGTTATTAATATTAATCAAACTACTAGTAAGAACTCTGGGCAAAAGTATAACTTTAACCCTTGGTTTAACCAACAGTGTGTGGTTAATAGGAAAAGAATAATAGAACGTTACAGGGTAGAAAGAGTAGAAAGAGCTACCATCTTTTGTAAGTTTCCAGGCCAGAGCTTTCCAAACTGTGTGTTGCAACACGTTAGTGTGTCGGCTTCAGTGTCTGGGTGTGTCGCGGCTGCTGCTGCCTCCGAGTCCTGCCAGGATTCCATGCAGGTCCTAGTGCCTGCCTTGTGCCTTGCTGCCTCCAAACCTGCTGTTATTTCACTCAGGTCCTAGTGCCTGCCTTGTGCCCTGCTGTAAGAGTGTGTCGCAAAATGATGCCCTGCTGTAAGAGTGTGTTGTGAAATGATGCATGTCTAAAAAGTGTGTCACCAACATGAAAAGTTTTGAAAGCTCTACTCCAGGCATTGTTCCTGAGAGGAAAAATTTAGCTCTCCTAAAATGGAAAATGATGGAAGCTCAGAAGGAAAATGGGAAAACTTGCTCAAAAAAATAAGATAATCAAAGAAAAAAAATCTGCTGTTTGGCATTTTGCTTTGCTTGTCATTCTAAAAGATCCCAGTGGGGTATCCGATGTCACTTTTCCCAAGATATAGACAGTGACAACACTGGCTATCTGCCAACATTAGACATCTGTCTTGAAGACACCACTAGCTGGGCCTCTGTGTTTTTTGGAGACCACTAAAGTTATCTCTCTGCTAAAAAAAAAGGTAAAGCCATTGGGAGTGATTTACCTTCAGCAGAATTACTGCAGACTGTATTGACTGGTGACCCCAAATACTGACTAAATTATTTACAGATATTGACCGCACCCACCAGATACTAGAAGATTGAGTCAAATTTATTATGTACCACTAATTGAAAGAGAAGACAAAACTATCCCTTCCCCACTGTGCTCAGAGTAATGGGCAAAGAATTGCAGCCTAGCGGGCACCTGATTCATTCTATGAAAAACAGATCTTTTAGCATCCTCTTTTCCATACATTAAGTGGATGCTGCTTATCACTTAAAAGCATGACAACGTTTACATTTGTTATGCCTTTGCCTAAATAGTGAGCAGGTTATGTGAAAGAAAATTTAATTTGGGAACTTGTTTCAAGGCGCTAGCTTCAGAGTTACTGAGTGAATGAAATGTAAGTCAGTGTCTCTGACTTCTTTTTATTTAAACTGAAGTAAAAGAATGAGGCAAAATGTAGGGCTCTTCCTCACAGTGGTTAAAGAGCTTTCTTCCAAGCCTTGAGGCAGCAGAAAAAATTGGATCAGTAATTGGATGGATTATTGCAAGCGCTCTACAAGGGGCTGCCCTTGAAGAGCACCTGAAAGCTTCAGTCGAGGCTCCAACTCAACCCGAGCAAAACAGTGGTCGGGGGTTTTTTGGCTCCCCAGGATCTGGTGATGTTTCATCTTAGATCCTTGACAGGGTTGTGCTTCCCCGGATAGAGCAGGTGAGAACCATGGCCAAGGGGGCCTTTGCACAGATTCATCTTGTATACCAATTGTACCCATTCCTGTACAGCAGCATTTCTCAACCTTGGCAACTTTAAGATGTGAGGACTTTAACCCCCTGAATTTCGCAGCCAGCCTTGTTCTCTCTTTAATGATTGTTCTGTGGTAAGGAATACAAAAACTACACAGAAGTGGTGGGAAAATATGTGAATGTAACAAACACTCACTGTACCAATACCTTGGAGATTTACATTGTTCAAATTTATGAATGCTAGCCTTTGTAATACTGTTTTAGATGCTTTATTGAAATATAATCTATTTTCCATATAGGAAGGTCATCCTTTGGAAGAATGTGCTAGCTTAATTTTATACAAAGCTCTATTTGCTAGAATAAGCTCCTGGGAAAGATTCTTCATACTCTTTCTATAAGAATATTCTATTTAGTCTAAAACAGTCTATTTAGATTTTGCTTTGTGTGTTAAATTCATCTGCAAATTATATGTGGGGAATACATATATATTTTACATTCCATGAATAAAGCAAGGCAATTGTAGCTTAAAAGCCTCACCTGAAAGGAACCAGAAAGTAGCAGCAAAAAAACAATTCACCTTGTAACCTGAACTTGTTTATACACACCAGCCGCAGGCAATGTAGCATCCATGGCAAAACCAATATGGCCCAAAGAATCCTTTGGTGTCTGTCAGGTTTCCTGTCCCACCTGAATTCAATATTTTTAAACTGTTTAATTAAAGAATAATTAAAATGGAAAAGCAAAACAAATCATTTTTATTTACAAGAATGCAACTTGGCCCCCACCATTAACCATAAGATATTTGTAAAAATATTGAAATGCTACAACTGCAGCGTAGTGGTTTTTTGGGGATGGGGTCCCTTTTGAGGAGGGGAATGTCTTTCCAAACATACTGCAGGTCCAAAAATTCTGCCTACTCACCTTTTCTTGCTAAACTCCAGCATCTGGCGTGTGGTCCTAGGACCCTTGGGGTCTCCCAAGACCCTCTCAGAGGTCCACAAAATCAAAATTATTTGCCAGCCTATGTTGAAAAATAATACAGTATTAAAATCCCATCAAACAATCGTGAGAAGTGGTAGTGGCAGCAAATGTGTCGATTTTAATTTTCAATATGGTAAATATTGATAAATATAACCCATACAAACAAAAGCTCTTTTGGGATCCTCCATAATTTTTAAAAGTGGGAAGGGGTCCTGAGAGAAAATTTTAAGAAACACTGGCCGAGAACAGTGTTTCCCAATCTTGGCAACTTCCAGATGTGTGGACTTCCTCCCCAGCCAGCATGGCCATTGCTGAGAACTGTTGGAAATGAAATCCACACATTAAAACTTGTTCAATTTGGGGGAAAGAGCCTGATAAGCATGATTTGGGAAAATCCACGATCAGATCTGCCACATTGTGTATGGGTTTGTGGTTTTTAATAAATTGAAAGCAGTTACCAGTAAGGCTGTGGTAAGGAAACAATATTATTTTCCTTATCATAATTGATGCCCATTTTCCCATTCTGGGCACTCCTCATAATGATTCCATGCTAGTGAGAAAAAGGCTTTGGATCTCTGGATCCCCATTCTATCTATGGTGTCTGAGAACTGAGCTAATTTATTGAAACCACTGTGGCTCTGGAAAACCTGCACTGTCCTTACAAGATCATGATTTGATTCAAGAGCTAGGGCAGCATGAATAAGTATCTGGCACTGTTGTTCAGGGGATGAGAATGTTACCGCATTTCAACTTTCTAAAAATCTGGTTTTCAGACAAACTTCAAGACAATTATTATAATGGCCTCCCCTCATTTTAGTCCCCCAATAGCAATTCTGTGAGGTAGGATGGCTTGAGAAAGAGTGACTGACCCAAAAACTCACTGACTAGTTCAAAGCACCACATACTCAAACACTCATGCACTTCTATGTACACATTCAGGAAATAGTAACACACAAATTCATATTCTCTACTGTGCTCCTTCTGACCCTTGTCCCCTTGGCTGCTCATCCCCAGCGGTAGTTGTAGTAATAATAATAGTAGTAGTAATAGTAATGCTACTAACCTTTCCATTTGGAGGAAAGGTGGCATATAAGTTGCAATCCTATATTTGCTGCCTATCAGATTTAATGGGATTTATTCTTGAGTAGAAGATTGCTCTGTGAATCCACTAAGTGATGCTGCCATTAAGAACAGTAAATTCAGTAGTTATATATAAAAAAAACTTAAATAGGGTTAAATCATTTGTAAGTAAGGAGCTAACAGTGACCCAGACTCAATAACAAATTGAGAGACCAGATCATCATCAAAACAGCTGACAGCTTCCATATGTTAGGAGTGAGCTTATCCCAAAAAACCCAAACATTTGTGTTCCTTGGCATTTTTGTAAAAGAAGAAAATTATCAACTTGGCTCTGGAACTCATGTTTTGGTTTGTTTGTTTTCTGTACTCTTACGTACAGTAACTGGAACATCATTTTGTTATTATTCTGGGTGCATTCCATGGGACAAGATTCAAATGACCTGAGAAGTTATGACTAGGCACATTTATTTCTCTCTTGCCAGCCCAGCCTTCAAAGTAGTCGTAGGTTGGAAGAAAGCGAGGACAGCACCTCGTCCAAGCTCTCCTTTTATTAGTTTCTCATGGATGAATTCCAGCCACTGCTTGCTCTCCTTGGAGGCATCTTTTGTTCCATTTTCCTGCTAAAGTGTATTTGGTTTTTGAAATATTTTCTTCCTTACATATGGAATATTTTGCCTCAATCTTATTTTCGTTCAATGGGAGAATGGGCAGGTAAAGGCACTTTCCTTGAATTTTTATTGTTCCTATATGACAAGGTGGAGGAGAAAGACCTTAGCTCAGTGGTAGAAAGTAAGTTTTCCATATGGTTAATCTCTGAAAGTCTGGAGAATTAGACAAAATAGAGAGATGGGAACTTGTTTCATTGCTCTGATACATTGCTACAATGTTCATTTCATTTTCTTTTTTATTGCAAAGCATATAAAACTATTTCCCTTTATTTGGAAAATGTTTAAAATGGACAAGTAATGGCATGGAGATTTAAAAACTGGCCATTCCTTTATGTTATGCAATTTCATAATAATAATACAATAGTATTTTTTTTTTACTTTTCAAGAATGCAGTCACTATTTTTTGAGAGTGGTGTGTGTGTATTTTCATTCCAGTATGATTTATTTGCATTTTGTACATGTGAATAAATTTACTATTGTCTAGGCAGTAGTTCTTTAATGGTGGGATGCATCCCACAGACAGCCTAGAGTGCGACACAGGATAAGACTGGAACTTTAACCATTAATGATAAGTATCATAGGTCACCTGTAAACATATAGATGCCCTTCCTGGGGAAAGAGTGGCCATTTTTACTGCCATGGTGGCATCTAGATTCTTTGGTAAGGTGATTGGTTGGAGAAGGTATAAAAGATTGAGAACTACTGGAGGTTTGTTGGAATTTCTCATTTGAATCTGCAAGTATCCCCAGAAGAAAAAACAATGAGCTTATCTTATTAGAGTCTGGTAGGGTTGCCATCATAGCCATCCAAGGCTTATGACTGCTAAACTGCCCTAGGGTTTTTTCTAATCTCTTACAATTTTCTAGGCTTTTTTTATATGAAACTGCTATCAAACCATTGCAAAGTAAACTCTTAGAAGGAAACAAATATAAGCATCATGAAATTAAAGTTGCAGTCTTATGTGCCCTCACCTAGGAACAAGTCCTATTGAACTCAGTGTGATGTTCTCAGTAATTAAGAAAAATTAGAGCATTTGTAAAGATGTTATTTGCTATGACTATATAAAATCTCACTGAATTCACCAATATTTATTTTTCAGTGAAAAAGCATAGATTTCCACTTTTAGACATATTATGATTGGATACATTATTCCAATATTTTCTATAAATAAGAATATTTTCTCTGCATAAATTTAACTATGTATTGAGTTTCTGTAGCATTGTACAGCCCATGAGCTTGGATATGAATGCTATTATCTGTTATCACATCCAGGTGAAGAATTTGCACTGAGTTCTGCTTAGCCCATCTCTTCCTAAAGGAAGAGTGGGAAATATATACATATTAAGATGTAAAAGAAAGGATAAGATCACTAAGGATTATATGTTTTTTTTAGTGATAACCGGAGCAGGAGATGGAATTGGAAGAGCCTACTCCTTAGAGGTAGTAAACATATATATCATGATCAAATATATTGGGCTCAGACAGCTTAGAATACATTCTCATATGCTTTGTAAATAGTTTATCATTTAATACTGTGCCAAAATTCATCTTCCAACATCTTGAAAGTCTTTTTCCTTGCGAAAGAAGTTGAGATTTTTTACTGCATTGTTGGCATGCTAATGCTATTGTTGCAAGGGGGCAGTAGCTGCTGCTGCTGCTGCTGCTGCTGCGATGGTATTTTTGGTTATATATCATTCCACCAATCTGTCTGCCACCTTGGTACCTGCCCATACCTAGTCATTTGAAAAAAAGAAGTCCCCCTTCTCTTCAGATTTCATAGAACCAGAGAGGCTACAGATCACTGGCGGGATGGTGGCAGAGTGAAAGACTTACCACTCACCCACACTGCTCAAGCACAAGATAAACTAAACCTACACCTATCCATGAGAATTCATCTAAATTTCCATTTGCTTTGGATTTTTTTTTTAAAGGCTAATTTCTTTTCCATCACATTGCATGAGAACAGGTATACAAAATACATTTTAAGCATACAACTGTTACCTTTACTTTAACACAGAGACAGTCAATTGCCTACAATAATTATCTAGGTTCAGAGCAACTTGACATAAGCAGATGGTGTTCTGCATGATAAAGATTTCTATGGACATTACTAAACATGGCTTCAAATCTGGCTGTTCAGGAAGTGAATTGAGCTCTTTGCCAAAAAGTTGATAGTATCTTTGGATACTTTCCATAACATCAGATTCCAGGGTGTGAGATGGAAGCCCCCTGTTTGCACAGAATTTTGCCGTTGCAACTAAAGGAAGCAGACCCAGCAACAAACCAGTGAGAACTCAATATGCTTCTTGTGTAGATCTAACACCAAGCCTTGTAACACCGTATTTTTAAACCAGAAAAGATAAAAAAAATTTTTAAATTTAAAAGGTAAAAAAGAAAGTGTTTTGGGTAGCCACCCTATAGTGTACACAGTCTTGGGTATTCCAGTTTACAGAGAAGAGAATTTTGAGATCATTTCTGTAGCACAATCATACAAAGATGGATGGATGGATGGATTGATTGATTGATTGATTGATTGATTATGTGTCATCAAGTCATTTTCGACTTCATGCAACCACATAGATAGATTTTCTCCATGAAATCATACAAAGAGAATGTGTTAAATTTTACACCACAAACACACACACACACACACACACACACACACACACACACACACAGAAGTTTCCATGTGGGCATGAACAATCTGTCTGGATTTGTTCTGCACAGTTAGAACCCTGGCCATTGCTTTGTACTTCAGCTGTACTCAGCTGTACTTCCCCAAAATTCTGAATAACTCAGCTGTACTTCCCCAAATTCTGAATAACGAACCAAATGCAGCAAGGAACCACAGAGTGTAGCAGCAGGAATAAAATAGTGCAGAAGAACTGAATCTAACCCAAGGGCTGAATTGTGCCCCCTACACGCATGTGTGTAAACAAGGACATATATACAGTACACACAAGACTGGGTAGTACCAATGGCTGGGGAGCTATTAAGAACAAGATGCTCAGTTCTTCTTAATGGTGGGATTGGTTTTACAGCACTTAAATGAAGTACACTTTTTCACAGAGGAGGTGCTCTATCAATTCAGCATAAAATTTTAAATATTGCTAAACTTTGTTTTCCAGCTTGCCAGGCATGGGTTAAATGTGGTTCTGATAAGCCGGTCACTCAAAAACTTGGAGAAGGTAGCCTCTGAAATTGGTAAGTCTCTGAAAAGCAGGAACTTTGCCCAAGATATCTCACTTTCATATTGTAGCCTCACAGCAGAAGAATTCTTCATTAGAATCAAGCAAAAATGATACAAAATAATGAACAAGCTTTCAGGTTTAATGAGACTACATGTTACATTTAGAGGACGGGAATGGAGAGAAGGAACGCTGCTTTAATATTGCAGGCACAAAGCCTTAAATTTTAGAATGAAGTGTGGATAGGGATGGCAGACTTAATCCAATTAAATTCAAGTAAGTGCAATTGTGGAATTTGAATCTTTTTTTTTCTTATAAATTATCATGGCTTCCTGTACAGGTAGTCCTCACTTCCCGTCTGCAGTTGTGACTGGCAGTTCCGGCTGTGGTCATTAAGCAAATCACTGTGGGTCATTAAGCGCAACATCATGTGACCGTGACTTGCGACTTCCTGCTGGCTTCCCTATTGACTTTGCTTGTCAGAAGCCAACTGTGAAGGTCACAAATGTGTGTGGGTTGCGAAGTAGCCAAATGGTGATCACGTGACCACAGGATGCTGTGACCATCGTAAATACATGCCGGTTGCCCAAATCACAATCATGTGACCACGGGGACACTGTGACAGCCACAACTTCAAGGACTGGTCGTAAGTTTCCTTTTTCAGCACCGTCGTAACTTCAAACAGTTGCTGAATGAGTGGTTGGTAAGCGAAGACTACCTGTATTTATTTTTCAAGTGTCATTGTGATCAATAGATCAAAATATTGCATTTTTAATTAATTACTGTCTTAAAACTATTTTTATTCAACTAACGTGCCATCAATTAGAGAAGCCTTACAGCAGCAGTGGGGTAATCTTGTCCCATGATTTATTTTCTCCAAGCAAACGCTACTACATCTAACAGCAAAACTCCATAACCTGCTGGCATACAAAAATTGATTTATACATGGCACAACATACCATCACTTTGTTTCTTGCTTACTAAGGATTGTGACACCTTGAGGACCAACATTTATTGTTACTAAAGCTTATGTGGTAATTCATCTGTTAATCTCTAAGGTAAGGTACCCCAAAATCTGTGTAACTTTTGCTAAAATAGATTAGATATTTTAGTAAAAGCCACAACGAATTTTGGAAGCTGTTTCTTCTTTGTTGTGTGCCTTCCAGCAGTGAGTATCAAATAATTGAATATCTGATATAAAGTCATATAGTAACAGTTTCTCAGTGGTTCTGCCATTCTCATAAAAGGTAAACTGGCTCCGAATATGTAAAATGGATGTAATGTTCCAATTTAGGTCCCTGCTCTGGTGTGCTCATAGATTTAATCTATTTAAACTTAATGCATTTGTAGGAGACAAATAAATTAATAGAGAATACAAAAATCTTCTTTCTCTTCTTCTTCTTCCTCTTCCTCCTCCTTTACAATGCAGAACAAACTACTAGGAGAACGGTGAAAATCATACAAGCTGACTTCACGGAAAATGAAATATATGAAAACATTGAAGAAAATCTTCAAGGATTAGAAATTGGAATTTTGGGTAAATTAACCAAGAATACTTTTAAAGAAGTAATTTCAGGTTTTTACATGAGTTGTTGGAATTATTAGTTAGTAAAGAATGACTGAAGTTACCAGAAATTAAGCTGGAATCAAAGGAGACTTTCCTTTTTATGAATTAGTTAAATGTGACCATTTTTGAAGATTAAAACTTTTTAAAAAAAGCCATCCATCAATAAAAGCAATCAGTGACAAATCAAAATAATTTGATTTTTTATCTAATATTTTGGTTAGGGATTCTAAGAAAAACAAATTTTGTCAGTTGCCCTTTTTACCTTTCCCCAGCTACCCCAAAATGCTGCAGTAGGCATCAAATTCCAAAACTCAAGTAATTTGCAGGCTTCAAATGGTTCTCTAAGTCAGTCCCCCCTCATGAACAATGCAGTCCACACATTGTCCAATCACTGGCTTATAGGAGTTCAGTCCATTGCAGGGAACAAAACTGGATCATGGCAGTGCTATGCAGAAGATTGTGATTGTACTGGATTCCCAGGAAGGCCCCTCCCTCCCTCCCTTCCTTCCCAGGAGTTATATGGCTGCCTATCTCATACAATGACTCTAGACAGCTCACAACAATTCATAAAACATAGTTAAAAACAAAGGTACCCTACCCCCCAGGCGCCAGACCAAGCATCCTCACAGCTCAAACCCCATCCTAGCCCAGTGCTTGGGGGAAGAGCCAGGTCTTCACAGCCCTCCGGAAGGCTAAAAGGGTAGGGATCCCTCTGATTTCTGGTGGGAGGCTGTTCCAAAGGACTGGGGCAGCCACCGAGAAGGCACGGTCCCATCAGATGGCAACTTTTATGGCCCCCAACTTTAAGGGAGGGGGCCTGGAGCACACTCACCCTATCTAACCTAGTAGGATGGGCAGATACCCTCAGGGAGAGGTGGTCCCATAAATAACTTGGCCCTGTGCCACGTAGGGCTTTAAAGGTGATAACCAGCACCTTGAATTGTACCTGGAAAGCAACTGGAAGCCAGTGCAGCTTACACAGCGGTGGTGTTACTCAGGTGAACTGCAGAGCACCCAAAACTGCACGTGCCGCTGCATTCTGGACCAGTTGAACTTCTGGATGGTCTTTAAGGGCAGCTCCATGTAGAGCGCATTGCATGGGAGGTGACTAAGGCATGGGTGACTGTAAGGAAGGCCTCCAGGTCCAAGAATGGGTGCAATTGGCGCACACAAGACAGATTTGTGCAAAGGCCCCCCTGGCCACGGCTGCCACCTGCTCTTCCAGCAGGAGCTATGAGCCCAAGAGGACCCCCAAATTGTGCACCAGATCTGTACAGGAGAGTGTTACTCCATCCAGAGTCATAGATGTCAACTATCCTGACCCTGGGGGACCAAAAACCCACAACCACTCTATCTTGCTAGGGTTGAGTCGCAGCCAGTTTCTCCCCATCCAGGCCCTTACAGCCTCCAGGCACTGAGCCAGCGCCTGAACAGCATCACTTGCCCAGCATGGGGTAGAGATGAATAGTTGGGTATCATCAGCATACTGATGATACCGAACCCCATGCTGGCAGATGACCTCTCCCAGTGTCTTCATATCTCAAGGAAGACTTGAGCCCTGAGGTGCCCCACATAATAGGGGCCTAGGGCTAGATCTCTCCTCCCCCACCAGCACTGATTGGTACCAGCCTCGGAGAAAGGAGGAGAACCACTGAAAAACAGTGGCCCCCACTCCCAGTCCCCTGAGCCAGTCCAGTAAGATACCATGGTTGACGGTATCAAAAGCCACTGACAGATCCAGAAGGGCCAGGATGGACACACCACCTCCGTCCTGAGCCCTCCAAAGGTCATCCACAAGTGCGACTAATGCTGTCTCGGTACTATAGCCCGGCCTGAATCCTGACTGAAAAGGGTCCAGATAAATTACTCGGTGTGATAGTTTCTCTTCTTGTATCCTCTAAATTTATATGTCTTTAAATTGGTCTTCATCAGACAGACATGATTTATCCGACATTAGTCTTATTAGAAAATAACAGTCAACAATCATGTCTATCTGAACGAATTCTATGGATACTCTCTCTTCAGGAAAAAGCATCTTAAACCAGGGTTGGGAACCTGTTGTAGAGAACTGGTTATTTCACCAAAAGAGACAGGGGCAAAAATGTTTGGGTTTCCTTTTTCATTTTTCAGCAGAGAAAGAAACGGGGGCTTTGTCTTTAAAAAATACCAATGCAGCCTAGGAGGCAGAAGCTCTGGAGACCAAAAGAGGGGGGCTCTGGGCTGCATGTGATCCAGGGGCCACAGTGGTTCCACTTAACTTCATGATTCTAAATTTCTGTTGCTCTTTTTTACTAGTTAACAATGTTGGAATGCTTCCTAATCGCTTTCCATGCCATTTTCTTAATATTCCAGATAAAGATAAGGTAAGAATTCTTCCATGATAGTAGTAAAGAGAGCCAGTTTGGTCTAGTGGTTAAGGCAACGGGCTAGAAACCAGGAGACTGAGAGTTCTAGTCCCGCCTTAGGCATGAAAGTCGGCTGGGTGACCTTGGGCTGGCAAGTCTCTCTCAGCCCTAGGAAGGAGCCAATGGCAAACCAGGAGTCTGTGAGTTCTAGTCCCGCCTGAGGCATGAAAGCCGGCTGGGTGACCTTGGGCTGGCCAGTCTCTCTCAGCCCTAGGAAGGAGCCAATGGCAAACCAGGAGTCTGTGAGTTCTAGTCCCGCCTGAGGCATGAAAGCCGGCTGGGTGACCTTGGGCTGGCCAGTCTCTCTCAGCCCTAGGAAGGAGCCAATGGCAAACCAGGAGACTGAGAGTTCTAGTCCCGCCTTAGGCATGAAAGCCGGCTGGGTGACCTTGGGCCAGTCACTCACTCTCAGCCCAACTCACCTCACAGGGTTGCTGTTGTGGGGAAAATAGGAGGAGGAAGGAGTATTAGGTATGTTCACCGCCTTGAGTTATTTATAAAAATAATAAAGGCGGGATAGAAAATAAATAAATAAATAAATAAACAAACAAACAAATAAAGCTCATGTGTTTGTCTTTTCACACAGAATGTAGTATCAGCCCCACTAAGTAGATCAGACCAGGAAATCCACTCCACAGGGACAATAGAATTATCCTTTATTGAGATGGGCTATAACAACAGAGTATTGTAAGCCTGAATGTGCTTCACCTCCCCTCCTTCTTATACCCCAGTGAATCAAGGAGGTGTAGGCCTGAGCCACCTCCCAAATATTACCTTGCTTCTCAGGGCTTAAAGAATGTTTCAGCCCAGTTTTCCTAGGTAACAGGAACATGTCTTTCGAGGCCATCTCCCATATTCTCCACATTAGAGGACTACTTTCTGTTGAAGTAAATAGGTAGACAATAAACAAGTTTTCTAAATTTGATTGAGGTTGATTCACCTTTCAATTTTTTAAATGAAGTTTTGATTAGAATCAGACATGGGTCTCTTTTTGACACAACTGGATGTTTGAGGAAGTGTAATGGGACCATCGCAAAATGGCTGTTTTGGATTATAGGCAATCAAGATGTTTATTTCTGCAAAGAAACACCAATTTCATAGAAAGAAAAGGTGCCAAGTTGGGGAAGATTGACTTATGTAACTGTTAGTGGCCCACTGGTGTCACAACTCTGCTGCTCCAAACAAGCCATCTTGCTGAATAATGGTTGGGTTATCCTGTAAGGGGCGTGGTGGCTCAATGGGTAAGACGCCAGGCTTGTCAATCAGAAGATCGCAAGTTCGGAGGTTCGAATCCCTAGCCCTGCGTGCGGAGTGAGCTCCCGCACTAGCTCCAGCTCTTGCCAACCTAGCAATTCGAAAGCATGCAAATGCAAGTAGATGAATAGGTACCACTTTGGTGGGTAGGTAACAGTGTTCCGCATGCGTCATGCGGCCACATGACCGTGGAAGCGTCTTCGGACAACGCTGGCTCTTCGGCTAACAAACAGAGATGAGCACCGGCCCCTAGAGTCGGACACGACTGCACAAATGTGTGGGGGGAACCTTTACCTTTACTTTACTTATCCTGTACAAGCAAATTAATCCTCAGTTAAGTAGGAAGGCTCATGCACCCCAGTGGGAACAGATTCTTAAACATCTCATTCTAGAAATTGGGGTCAAACTGAATTTTCTGAGCACCTTGTCTTCTTCAAATCATCAAAACTGCCATGTAATCCATTTATTATTCTCAACAGGACCTCATTAACTGCAACATCATGTCTGTCACTAAGGTATGTACTACAGACCAGCTCAACTCGTATGTTTGCTTGCCAAAAAGTAAGGTGTAACATTGAACTGAATGTAAAGAAACACAGACATGGACAATTGCAGCTCTTTGTCACCCTTGAGACTGGCCCTGCAGACTAAGACTGATAGGAAGGAAGGCTTATAAGATCTGGACAGCCATATTAGGAGTGCTTGCAACAAGCTGAGATTTTATCAAAATGACAAAAAGTGTGTCATGATATCATTATAAATCATTTCCCCCAATTTACTTGCATGTGATATCACAAGTACAAAGGGACAGAATTGGCATTGTGACATTACTAGGCAAATGTTGTCACTTGCCTCCCTTGCCACCTACAGACACCCAAGGTCCATGTGTTGCCCATGGTCTCTGGGCAATCCAATCCAATCCAATCCAATCCAATCCAATCCAATCCAATCCAATCCAATCCAATCCAATGATTCCCTACTTCCCCAGCATCCATTTCTTGAGGTACCCAACTCAGCCTATCTAATGATGGGGCCAATCCTCCTAGTCCAATCTCTTTTTTTCTTCAGCCCTATCCCTTGTACTTACTCGCCTTTTGTTCTGCTGTTTTTTCATTTGCATCCAAGGACTTTCTGCTCCTGTGCTTTGCCTTTGGAAACTCTTTATGCTGATTTACTTCCTCTCTTGGATATTGGAACGTATGACATCAGAACGGGTTATCTGTCTTAAGTCTTTTCTTTGTGTACAATCGCTTTACTTCAGTTGAAAGATCACTGGCTGGGTTTTCTTCCTTCTAGAAGTACTATAACGAAGCATTTAATTATTGTCTCTTTTTCCTGACAAAACTAGAGTTTGTTTCTTAGTAATTTGGGACTGCAGCTTAACTTGAACTGATGTAATGTTCACTGCAGTTTCAGCTGATAACATGACACTAAAGCCTTTGCTATCACCCTTCCTTCTGAGCTGTCAGGAAAAGCTGCTTAAGCTTGGTGTTTACAAGGTATCTCAAACATCTTTAAGTGATGCAAAATGCTTTTTTTTCCCTAAACAGATTCTGACAGCTGATGCTTTGCTATTTGTTCAAACACTTTACTCCAAACCAACAAAAGATGCACATGTTGGTCACTGTATGCCTTTCTAAATAGGCACTTTGATTTTAGAGTTGACAAATTGTCAAAAATGCCATTCAGTGAAGCCTCAGCAATTTTTTTTTAGAGATGGGGCATTGGACCCTTCCACGTTGGCAAGTCTGTTTTTTTCAGTTAAATGATTTTTCTTTCTAGTAAGAAAAATATTATGGTAGAAAACCTGGATGTTTACAAGCAGGCAACAATTGCACAATAAAAGCCTTATCAGGAAGCATCCATGGAAAGCCTTGACTATCATTTCTCATTAGTTTACTTTAACCAGAATATAAGAGTCTTTTCTAGTTCCTTGAACCCATACTTTTTGGGCCGGAGGGCACATTTGAAATGTTGAGAATATGTTGTGGGTGCTCTAATGGTTTTCATGATGGACTTGGCCAGTCACAAGACAACCATTGACCAGGAGAGAAAAAAAGAATTATGTTGTTCCCTGACTCTTTCTCTTCTTCCACAAGGTGCTCTCAACTATGTTTTGTTTTGCTTTGCTTAGTTTTGTTTGCAGAGGGCATATTTCTACAAAAGCAGTGGGATGCAGCCACCCACTAACTTTATTTTCTAAGAATGCCTATCTAATTACTATAAAAAAAGAGACTTGTATTGAGGAGGGCATGATCTTCATGGGACCTTCTGACTCAGCAGTGAATGTTTTCAGGCAGTGAGGTACTTTATTTCAAAAGAGAAGAAAAAGAAGTAACGCGCGCGCACACACACACACACACACACAAACGGTCAATATCTAATTTTGGGCACCAGTATATACGGTTTAGGGCATTGCAGGGGCTGTATTGCCAATGTTTACTGTATTGTCTCAAACAACCTATGAGGTAGGGTTCTAATTGCACTTTTTTTTTAGATGACACGAATAGTTTTGAAACAAATGGTGGCAAGGTAAAAGCAATTTCCTATATTACAATTTATTTATTTGTTAATTTGTTGCTTTTCTTCAGGGAAGCTTTTCAATTTTAATGAAGTTTGGGCTGATTTTGGTTGGCATAAATTACACCATTTTCCAGAGATGGGGTGGTGATAGAAGTCGAAGGGAGGGAGGGAGGGAGGGAGGGAGGGAGGGAGGGAGGGAGGGAGGGAGGAAGGAAGGATCATGAACCAGATATTAGGCCGTATCACAGTATCAATGTATGTAGCTCATCCAGTATCATAGAAAGGATATTCCATGGCAATTTTCTTCTCTCCATAAATTAAGCATTTGCACCCTTAAGTACAATTTCACCAGGAATTTGAATCCATTAGGTAATGTTATTCTAGCAGTTTGCAGGTTAGCCTTGAAGGATATTTATTTATTTTTATTTTATTTATTTTCTATCCCACCTTTATTATTTTTATAAATAACTCAAGGCGGCGAACATACCTAATACTCCTTCCTCCTCCTATTTTCCCCACAACAACCCTGTGAGGTGAGTTGGGCTGAGAGAGAGTGACTGGCCCAAGGTCACCCAGCTGGCTTTCATGCCTAAGGCGGGACTAGAACTCACAGACTCCTGGTTTCTAGCCCATTGCCTTAACCACTAGACCATATACAGTATGGCAATTTTTTTTACTGTGGATTTCCCCAAAAATCAAATGGAGGACAGGAATCTTATAGTCCTTATCTTTTGTGAAACCTAGATATATGAGTGTAAATACTTTTTAGCTCAAAGAAATACCATAAATCTCTAATGATCTTTCTAAGAAAACTGAGCTTGGGTAAGTACTGGCATCCCTTAAACTGGTGTAAGAACAATATTAGTTTACTGAATGCAAGATACCTAAAAGTTATTTTCATTTTACATTTCAGAAAAAAAGGTCTGATTCTTAACCTTTCATCAGCCATTGGCACCTTTCCTTGTCCTTTATATGCAATCTATTCTGCCTCTAAGGTATGACTTAATGTTTTTTGTATTTCAGATTTTATCTATTGTTATCAGTTTGATGAGACTAAAAATTCAATGCTATAATGGAGTTAGACTGCGATCCTAAGATCCCTAAAGGGAGATCCCAACAGTTGTACGATATTTCTGATGTTCTTTTCTAAAAGCCGAGATCAGATATCATCTACCTCCTTTGCAAGAGTGTGAAGAACTCTGCAAAGGTTATTCAGAGCCCTGATGTTAGAGCAGTGTTTCTCAACCTCAGCGAATTTAAGATTTGTTTAAGAACTGTTTAAGAATTCTGGGAGTTGAAGTCCACACATCTTAAAGTTGCTGAGGTTGAGAAACACTGCATTAGAGAAACCAAAATGGAGGCATTCCAGGAAAAGGAGTGGAGGAGTGACAGATTCAAAGCTCTCCTCTTTCCCTGATATGCTCTCAGAAGATGAAAAAATTGTATCTGTCCAAGAGATACCATTAAAGCCAATGGGAGGGAAAGTGGTTGAAACTGATGAAATAGGAACATAGGACAACTCCCCACCTACCCACGTACCATTTACTTACTGGTATGCTAGCACAAATTGAGCAAGACACAAGAAAAGGTGGCAACTCTGTCTAAAGTGTATTTTTGTTTTAATCCCAAGCTGCTTAAAAAAAAAAGCTACCAGAAAAGGAGTACAGTATGATTTGTCCAAAATTGGAGGGGGAGAATTGGGTGAACTGTGTGAGCTTTATTTTGAGCCCTTTTATCTTTCTTCCCCAGATCCAGACATTATTATAATAACACAGTCTGTTCGTTGTTGTTGTTGTTGTTCAGTCGTTCAGTCGTGTCCGACTCTTCGTGACCTCATGGACCATAGCACGCCAGGCCTTCCTGTCCTCCACTGTCTCTCGGAGTTTACTCAAATTCATGTTCATTACATCGGTGATGCTATCTAACCATCTCATCCTCTGCCGTCCCCTTCTCCTTTTGCCTTCAGTCTTTCCCAGCATCAGGGTCTTTTCCAGTGAGTCCTCTCTTCTCATTAGGTGGCCAAAGTATTTGAGCTTCAGCTTCAGCATCTGTCCTTCCAATGAGCAGTCAGGGTTGATTTCCTTTAGGATTGACTGGTTTGACCTCCTTGCAGTCCAAGGGACTCTCAAGAGTCTTCTCCAGCACCACAGCTCGAAAGCATCAATTCTTCGGCGCTCAGCCTTCCTTATGGTCCAACTCTCACAGCCATACATTGCTACTGGAAAAACCATAGCTTTAACTATACGGACCTTTGTCGACAAGGTGATGTCTCTGCTTTTTAATATGCTGTCTAGGTTTGCCATAGCTTTCCTTCCAAGGAGCAAGCGTCTTTTAATTTCATGGCTGCAGTCACCGTCTGCGGTGATCTTGGAGCCCAAGAAAATAAAATCTGTCACTGCTTCCATTTCTTCCCCTTCTATTTGCCAGGAAGTGATGGGACCAGATGCCATGATCTGGGTTTTTTTAATGTTGAGTTTCAAGCCAGCTTTTGCACTCTCCTCTTTCACCCTCATCAAGAGGCTCTTTAGTTCCTCTTCACTTTCTGCCATTAGGGTGGTATCGTCTGCATATCTGAGGTTGTTGATATTTTTCCCGGCAATCTTAACTCCGGCTTGTGATTCATCCAGCCCGGCATTTCTCATGATGTACTCTGCATATAAGTTAAATAAGCAGGGTGATAATATACAGCCTTGTCGTACTCCTTTCCCAATTTTGAACCAGTCGGTTGTTCCATGTCCGGTTCTAACTGTTGCTTCTTGACCCACATACAGGTTTCTCAGGAGACAGGTAAGGTGGTCTGGTACTCCCATCTCTTTAAGAATTTGCCACAGTTTGTTGTGATCCACACAATCAAAGGCTTTAGCATAGTCAATGAAGCAGAAGTAGATGTTTTTCTGGAACTCTCTTGCTTTTTCCATGATCCAGCGAATGTTGGCAATCTGATCTCTAGTTCCTCTGCCTCTTCGAAACCCAGCTTGCACTTCTGGTAGTTCTCGGTTCACATGCTGCTGAAGCCTAGCTTGTAGGATTTTGAGCATAACCTTGCTGGCATGTGAAATGAGCGCAATTGTACGGTAGTTTGAACATTCTTTGGCATTGCCTTTCTTTGGAATTGGAATGTAAACTGACCTTTTCCAATCCTGTGGCCACTGTTGAGTTTTCCAAATTTGTTGGCATATTGAGTGCAGCACTTTAACAGCATCATCTTTTAGGATTTTAAATAGCTCAGCTGGGATACTGTCTTCTCCGCTAGCTTTGTTGTTAGGAATGCTTCCTAAGGCCCACTTGACTTCACTCTCTAGGATGTCCGGCTCAAGGTCAGTGACCACACCATCGTATTTATCAGGGATATTAAGATCTTTCTTGTATAGTTCCTCTGTGTATTCTTGCCACCTCTTCTTAATCTCTTCTGCTTCTGTTAGGTCCCTGCCTTTTTTGTCCTTTATCATGCCCATCTTTGCACAAAACGTTCCCTTGATATCTCTGATTTTCTTGAAGAGATCTCTAGTCTTCCCCATTCTATTGTTTTCCTCGATTTCTTTGCATTGTTCATTTAAGAAGGCCTTCTTATCTCTCCTTGCTATTCTCTGGAATTCTGCATTCAGTTGTTTATATCTTTCCCTTTCTCCCTTGCCTTTTGCTTCCCTTCTTTCCTCAGCTATTTGTAAAGCCTCATCAGTCAGCCACTTTGCTTTCTTGCATTTCTTTTTCTTTGGGATGGTTTTAGTTGCTGCCTCCTGTACAATGTTACGAACCTCCATCCATAGTTCTTCAGGCACTCTGTCTACCAGATCTAATCCTTTAAATCTATTCCTCACTTCCACTGTATATTCATAAGGGATATGATTTAGGTCATACCTGATTGGTCTAGTGGTTTTCTCTACATTCTTCAATTTAAGCCTAAATTTTGCAATAAGAAGCTCATGATCTGAGCCACAGTCAGCTCCAGGTCTTGTTTTTGCTGATTGTATAGAGCTTCTCCATCTTTGGCTGCAAAGTATATAATCAATCTGATTTCGGTATTGACCATCTGGTGATGTCCATGTGTAGAGTCGTCTCTTGTGTTGTTGGAAAAGAGTGTTTGCTATGACCAGCGTGTTCTCTTGACAAAACTCTATTAGCCTTTGCCCTGCTTCATTTTGTACTCCGAGGCCGAACTTGCCTGTTATTCCGGTTATTTTTTGACTTCCTACCTTAGCATTCCAGTCCCCTATGATGAAAAGGACATCTTTTTTTTGGTGTTAGTTCTAGAAGGTGTTGTAGGTCTTCATAGAACCGGTCAACTTCAGCTTCTTTGGCATCAGTGGTTGGGGCATAGACTTGGATCACTGTGATGTTGAATGGTTTGCCTTGGATTCGAACTGAAAGCATTCTGTCGTTTTTGAGGTTGTACCCCAGTACTGCCTTTCCCACTCTTTTATTGACTATGAGAGCTACTCCATTTCTTCTAAGGGATTCTTGCCCACAGTAGTATATATAATGGTCTCCTGAATTAAATTCGCCCATTCCTGTCCATTTTAGTTCGCTGATTCCCAATATGTCGATGTTCAATCTTGTCATCTCATGTTTGACCACATCCAGCTTACCTTGATTCATAGTTCTTACATTCCAGGTTCCTATGCAATATTGTTCTTTACAGCATCGGACTTTCCTTCCACTTCCAGACACATCCACAACTGAGCGTCCTTTCGGCTTTGGCCCAGCCGTTTCACACTTTCTGGAGCTACTCGGAATTGCCCTCCGCTCTTCCCCAGTAGCATTTTGGACACCTTCCGACCTGAGGGGCTCATCTTCCGGCGTCATATCTTTTAGCCTTTTGATACTGTCCATGGGTTTTCTTGGCAAGGATACTGGAGTGGTTTGCCATTTCCTCCTCCAGTGGACCACGTTTTGTCAGAACTCTCCATCATGACCTGTTCTTCTTGACCTGACTTCATTGAGTTACGCAAGCCCCTTCGCCACGACAAGGCAGTGATCCATGAAGGGCAGGTCTGTTCACCTGTTCTTAAATTATTACCCTTTTTTCAAATATTCATTTGGAATACTTGAACATGTTAGCTGTACAGATAAGTCCCAATTCACTGGAGGGAGAGAATGACATATCTTTATATACTCAGCCCTCTTGTGATTGGGATTCCTGGCAATCCCTGTTTTCCTACTTCACTTATTTGTTGCGAATGTCTCAAGGGGTCATTTACAGTATATCTGAGTTAACTGGACTGAACTTGGGGGCAATGTTTATATACTCTCAATAGGAAAGAACGATTCAGCAATAACACTGAGTAGTGATAGGAAGAAAAAAAATGAAAGATTTTTTAAAAAGGTCCTGGATGAAATCAGGTTTTAGTCCTATCAAATAATATTTGATAAATGCATGCAATTAATGTCATATTTTTTAAAAAATCTGTGCCTTTATTTCTCTGTAATTCTATCTAGGCTTTTGTATATACATTTTCCAAAGCACTTCAAGTGGAATATAAGCCAAAAGGAATTGTGATACAGGTAAGAACATGTCATTTTTCTTTTTGCAATAAGCATGAAATTAAATCAACTGAATGGATTAAATGTTGGGGGCTTTGAACATTTTTATCATTTTTTTTTCTTTCCTCCTGCTTATAAGAACTCCTTTTCTCCTCTTTATGTCTTCATATATTTTTTCCAATGAAGTATGAACATGTTATAATTTACAAACTCTTCTGGAATGTGAAGCTGTGGCTGTTATTTTGCTCCTCATTTCAGGCAGTGACTCCCTTTGCTGTTTCTACTCCGATGATCATGAATAAAGAGCCCAATCTAATCACCAAGACAGCCGAAGAGTTTGCGCGAGAGTCATTGAGCTATGTTATGTTTGGTGATGAGACGTTCGGATGCTTAGCCCATGAAATCTTGGTAATTCAGTTATGAACTTGAATTGGATTGCAAAACTATTAGTGCTTTCCCCTAGCAGCATATTGTAGGAGGAAGACTGTGTTAGTCTATGGTAGCCAAAAATCAGAAGGAATCTGGTAGCATTTTTTCCAACTAATAAATTTTATTAAAAGGCATAAGGTGATGATCACATCTGATGAAGCAAGTTGCAGCTCATGAAAACTCATGCCTTTTAATAAAAATTTGTTAGTCTGAAAAGGTGCAAGAGATTCCTTCTGATCTTTAGCTAGCAGCATATGTGACACTCATGCTGTAACCCTTTAATTTTAAGCCTTCAGTAACACACAGTCCAAAAACTACCCAATGTCTTCTCAGGAAGATGCCAGCTGGCCTGCCCATATATTATATAGCTTTATATGGTCATACAAATACCACATTGGATTATTGAGTTGAGATTTGTGAAGAAACCGATCACAGAAATAAAATCACCTCTTGCCTCTTATTTCTGTAAAAAAAAAAATCTGAAAATTAGGTGGAACCCTTATGGACTGTAAAAAAGCTGAAAGCCATGTATGGTGCAGAGGCTTGTGGTTACTCATGCTTACTTTAGATAATACATTTTGTATTGTGCCATATTGAAGAAAACTTTAAATCTTTGTGGTGCTTCACTGAATCCATGTTGATTATGGATTTGCATCTGAATGTTGATAACACTATAATGATGAAGCTTACACCATATGCTTTGCATGTAGAAAATCCCAGGTTCTTTGTAGCCAGACAATTCCTGGCATTTTCAGTTAAAGTAGGATCTTGGCTATCAGTGATAGGAAAGACCTCTTCTTGGTACCTTCTATATGTGATGAACTTTAATGAGCATAAACCCCAACCAGCATAGCTGTTGACTGTGCTGCCTAGGTATTATGGCAATGGGAATCCAAAACATCTGGATGGCACAAGGTTACCCCAGTGTCTATTTTAATTAGAATATACAATGCTGGACCAGAAAGACAACTAATCTGTTAGAAACTTGCTGACAGCTGAGCTGAATCATGAAGATAAGCCTTGTAATGTATTGTTAGAAATATTTTCACTGCCAAGGAAAGGTGTTAAGTATACCACAGTAAGTTGGTTGCGTTTGGGTGCCGTGCATGACAATGCCTGTGATGGGAGATTTGAAGCTCTCCCTCTGGCCACAAAATGCCTTAAGCTTACTCCTGCTACTGTGCACCAGCTGTTGTGTTGTTCTATCTTATAAAAGTATAAGATCATGCTGGGAGTTTTAATTTTCCCCCCCTTTCCTTCTCCTTCTTTTGATAAAGGCACGGTTTGTACAGTGTATTCCTTTTTGGTTGC
This sequence comes from Charina bottae, assembly GCA_023362775.1. Lineage (NCBI taxonomy): Eukaryota > Metazoa > Chordata > Lepidosauria > Squamata > Charinaidae > Charina > Charina bottae. The sequence goes on along the minus strand of JALMGJ010000002.1, from coordinate 214,582,559 downwards.
TCCAGAGCAACAAAGTACAAGAAAGTGTGATATGTCATCTGACGGAGCATTCCAAAAGTACCTGATAAAACCTTATGCATCTCAGTGTGAGCCTGCCTTGATGATCTGGTATGAATTATAGCAGTAGTAAACTTGATAAATTGAAAGATTTTTAAACATGCCTAAAAAGAGCCCTTCAATATCTTTTTTTTAAAAATATAATGTACTAATTTCTGCTTTGCTTGTCCATTTTTGTTGCTTGCATTATTTGCTGATAAATATTTTAAGCACTTTTATTTCCACCATGATTTATACTGTTGATTTGATTTTCACAATGGCTTTAGTGGGAAATAATTGTGTACAGTTATTTTGGGAAAAAGTTCACAGTGTATTAGATATGAACAAAAACAAATGGGGTAATGGATATTTCGTATGTGTCTCATCAGCAAATCTGTCAATTATTTGATTTCATTTGTATGTGAATAAAAGTGATCATTCAAACTGAAAGAAAATACTTTCCTTTTTAAGTAATAGATGTTTCATTCCAGGTATCATTTTAGAAGAAATGGAGATGCCTTTTTAAATATAGTACTTATCATCTGCGGTCCTCCTATTTCTTTAAAATAATATACAATCACTTTGTTTTATTTAACCAATAAATGGACTAATTAAATTAAAACTTCAGTTTATTGGACTAATTGGGTAGAAAGAGTGTGTAAAAGCACAATGTAAGTTAAATGGTGAACATGATCACACTATACACTGCATGTGCAATGTAATGTATACAATAAAAACCGCCCAGGGTCCCTCCTTGTGGGGGAGATGGGCGGGATATAAATGAAATAAATAAATAAATAAATAAATAAATAAATAATAAATATTGCAAGGCATTATTTCAGACAACAGTACAAGGTAAATATTTTGTAATCTTCCAGTTTTATTTCTCTTATTTTAAGCTATTTTAAAGTAGTGTATAACAGTGAATCCCCATTTCTGAGAGTGAGAAGCACATTTTGTCCCAACTCGATTTGCCAAACAATTGACTTTTCTGTTGTTTGGGGCAAAGTCTGTTATTGCCTGAAAATTCAGATCCAGCAGATTTTGCCCGTTAAATCTGACCTCCACCAAACCAAGGTCCTATATCTTTGGCCTACGACAGTGAGCCAATATAAAGGCCCCACTGACCTTGGGGTCCCCTGTCTAAGATCTACAGCATTAAAATATATCTTTGACTATTACTAATAAAAAGATTTGGTATTCAGGCATGCTTATGTCATTTGCATTCAGTAAACTTGAAATAAGATTTTCTGCCAGTTTAGGGGGATGGAAATCCAAATCATCATGTTGTTGATATAACAATTAAACAAAAGTAAGGTGAAAGTGCAATCTTGTCTGAGACCTGCGTTTTTTGTGCATACTGAGGTCTGTGATGATGAAGATTAGGCATCCAACTTCAAAATGCTTGGCAGGTTTAGGGGTGTAGAAATATTGCTGGGTGGAAGTACCCTATGGAGTCTTTCTTGACCTACATGCATTTTCTGCAGCTTAATAAATATTGATTACAAGTCACTTGCTTTCTCTTTTGCTTTTGTGCCTTTTTTTCTTTTGAAACCTGAACAATCAGCACACAGAGTAATAATTAGAATAGATATGTGCTGATAACATCCATACCTGTTGGGAAAGGATTAGCATTAGGAATTTTTTATTAAATCAAGGTCTGTTTCTGGGTTGCTTCATTCTGGGCTCTTACAGCTGTCTTCAACTGTAACTTGGTTGAAATTTCTGTAATTTATAATCTCTATAAGATAATATATGGTTGTGACTCACTAGATTGACTGGGTTTGAAAATTTGTTAAGGAACTGGGAATGTTCAACGTCTCTTTTTTATTACACTGTCAACACACCATAAATCACTTATCACATTTTTTCATTAATTGGTCTCTGTTATTGCCATCCTGACTTGTAAAGATGTAAGAGAATGTGTATATAAACACAGTATCTCAGATAGGTACAATGAAGGTCACACTAGCTACTTTAAAGATGTGGCTGGCCCCTCCATTCTCCTCCTCCTCTGAGCAAACATTGAAGAAATCAGTACCTTTCAGTAAATGGGTATTAATTGTTTGGGGCCACAAAATCAGCTCTCTGTATTGGGTTTTTCAATAAAAGATCTGTTCAGACAACTAAATCCTTTCCTAGCAAGATAATTTACAAGATCTGTATGTATATGATAGAACCAGATCATGAAAATAGGCAGGGGAGCCAATGCTGATTGAGACTACACTAGGGGACAGAGCATTAGTCCTCAGCTGTGAGTTTCACTGTAGATAAAATCTCTGCTTATTTTTGAGTAATGGAAAAAAGAGGTAGCTGCTAGTAATGTCTTTAATTTTAATTAAACTGTGGTTAATTCTATGATGCTAAAGAATTCCATAATCAACGGAGAATAAACCTTTGCACACTAGTCTGTTTAGCAGCATACTGTATACCTAATACTTAACAAATCAAGAAATTACCAAGGAAGTTG